>CM024688.1:11860783-12485783 GCA_014182735.1 Corymbia maculata | reverse complement strand
TAAGCCATACTTAACATAAGATGCCTCATCACCACCTTGAAAAAGGGATGCTCCGTTTGAATTTATTCGCTGAAGTAAGAACAGTGAGAGGCCTTGGGTGCGTGGGACCAAGAAAAAACCAGCTCAGGATGCCTTAATATGCTCGAATGTTTGGTCCTGCTTGTACTTAAAAAAAGACAATTTTAGAGATAGTTTAGGTACACTTCATTAGTTTGACTTGCTATGAAAAGATTTAGCATATATTGGACCTATATTTTATCATTGCAGCATCACCTAACCAATCAAGAAAAAGGAAAAAGCTACTCAAAAACTATTCTAGAGTTTGAAAAGAACAAAGAAAAGAGAGTTACGCAAGCAAACACAAGACACGTTAAACCTCAAGCCACGCCTCAAATTCTCATGATGATGAGCAGTCTGGAGTTTATTGAGAACAAGGCGAAAAAATGACTCCTCATATTTTTGACAAGGCATGGAATTCTCTAAATATTTTCAAGTTTCATGATTTCTTCCATTTTTCATGATGGAAAATTCACACCTAATGTTTGAGAGATATCTCTCTCACTAAAGCAATTTTGTCCAATATATTATCACAAGAAAAATGGAGATTCCCTTTGTATTGGAGAATTGGGGAGGGGATGGACAATTACCGATGGACTAATAATGCTACAGAAATATACGGGACCCCTTCCACAACCAAACCATTTCTTTAAAGGTAGAATCATCTGGAAGGGTGAGAAGAAGCGTCCAAACATGAGACTTTGAACACTATATCATTTGCATTAATTAGACCTCAAACCCATGGACATCTCCATCACAGACGGTTTCTCTCGCCAATGCTCACGAGAAAAGAGAGTTATGTAAGCAGAAATAAGACATGTTAAATCGCAAATCACCCCTCCAAATTCTCATCATGATGAACAAGGCATAAAACCGACTCCCTCATGTTTTGATAAGGCACGGTGATTCTTTGAATTTGCAAGTTCGACTATATCATCTCCATTGATGATGAGCTCAAACACACAGAAATCTCCTACGTAGACGCATTTCTCTTGCCAATAGGGAAATTAAATTGCTAGTTTAAGGAACGAATTTTGAAGAACAGAACCCTAGCTGAAAAGAAAGCGATGATTGAGGAAGGTCTTTATGAAACCAGCTTCCGGCTTCAAACTAATACACGCACAATAAGACACCAAAATCGGAAGAATCATGAACTTATGAGTTTGCCGGGGAGAGACAGAGAGAGTACGATCTTCTTCTTTGATGATGAACTGAGTGGAGGACCGTCTATCTAGACTCAGAGGTGCCATCTCCGACGTCGCACTTTTGTCTTCTCTCCGGCGGCGGCGACGACAACGATAACACTCCATCTGGTTGAATCTCTCTCTCTCCCCCCTACTTCGCTCTGCTTCGCTAGGTGCAGCTTTGCTTCTCTCCGTCCTCGCAATTCCCGAAGCTTCGTCTTCACTTCGACCTCCGTGAACAAAGAAGATGGAGAGAGCCTCTGGCGTCAAGAAGGAGAAGGAGAAGGAACCTTGCTTTGCTTCCTCCCTTCAGGACACCTCCGATCGGATCTCTCTCTCTATCTTCTTCAGGGAAGGGGGGAGTGCGCACTGCTGTTTCAGTCAGGGAGGAGGCAAGATCGATTGATAGGGTTGACAATGCTGCTAATCAGACGTAATCAATAATAGAAAAATTAAAAAAGAAAACTTACCAGTTCCATGGGCATCTGTTTATGCTGATAACTTTTGTATGGTTGTATTCAGATCATCACCCATCTCCCTCCAATTCTCTTCTTCCCAATTGTATCTGAACAACGTCACATCATCTAGTTCTGGTGTGCTTAGCATACCCTTAGTAAAGATTTTCATTTTGGGACATTCTTCCACTTCAATGGTCCACAAAGATGGGAACCTAAAGCTGCAACTCGTGGTGGAGGAGAAGCATTCTAGGCTTGGCAAATTTTGGAGTGTCAACCAATGAAGATTCTCAAAAGAAATCACTTTTCCCTCTTCGTTTTCATCGTTGGCCACTACTTCTTTCATTCTTTCACATCCTATTATAGTCATCTTTTTGAGATGCACCAAATTTGTGACTGCTGAAGCTGTTACTAGATGTACCAATCCAGAGGAATTCTTCACCTCTAAGTATGTGAGATTCTGGAAGGATGTCATAGTCGGAAATATTGTTGTCAAACAAGGACAATCCCAAACCTCTAATGTTTCGATGCTCTGAAGAATTTTCAACACTAATGAGTCTTCTCTCCACATGCGTTTTAGGTTGTGTAGCTTGTTTAACTTAAGTTTTCTTAAATTTTTAAGCACCGGATGTTTCCTCTCATCAACAAGCCCTTCATCCGAGAATATTTCTTCAAAGGAGCTACACAATATCTCAAGGCTTTGTAGATTTTGAAGATTTTGAAATTTCTCTTGGAGAAATATGGGAGGAAAGGCTGCCTTTTCATCATGAAAGCATGCCAATGTTAGTGCTTTTGCCTTGTCAAAGATGTCCTTGGGAAATTTTCCATCTTGTATCATTGGAATATTTTTATCGACTAATGAAAGTCTCTCTAACATAGGAAAGTCCTGTCAAATTACCAATGCAACAAGAGAAGTAAATTCAACAAATGTTCGGCAATAAATCATGCTTCGTAAAAAGTAAACCCAATTCCGATGATTTGCTTGTAAGGTGGCCATCTTCTTATGCTTAATTAAATCTAAAGATCCCTATACACAAGTCTCAAGCTTTCAAAAATCTCAAGTAGAGGTTGGTACGGTTAAGTTGGTAGAGAGAATCTATTCAAGATTCCTCTAGCTCACCAAATTCATATTCTATTAGAATTATCTTATACTATCAACAAAAATTTATCAACTTTGGAATCTTATGTAATGGGATGCACTTGTGATGTCACTAAAACATATGGGGTCCACAAATTTAAAAGTGTGCTTAAGATATAAGAAACATTCATGTTGTTTGCAAACTTATAGGCAAGGGGTTTCTAGTATTCTATGTGGACATGAAATATAATGAGCATATTAAAGGATAAAATAGAATATAGTGAACTAAGGTTCTAATGTTATTTAGATAAGATTAGATTTGATTAAGAATATCGTGTTCTCAATAGAAATCTATAAATATTTTTGTATATTATGTGATGGAATATCTTATGGATGTCCACAAACTAAAAACATACTTATGATATTAAAAGCATCTTAATGTTGTCAACAAACTAATAGGTGAGGGAGATGTGTTTTCTATAGTATCATAACGTGACGTGATTATTTAGGGACATGAGATTAGTGAGTGTGTTAAAGAACAAAGTAGAAATCGAGTAAGAGCCGTTGTAATCATACCTTCTCAAGTAAAGAGTGTGCTTCTTGATTTGAAAGTTCTTGTTGATCATTTCTTTGAGTCCCGTTGTTCATCAATGCCGCAAAAGACAACATGTTCACTTTGTCACAATGAGTCACACGCAAGTCTTTTAAGAGTGGCCAATTCAAAGTGCGCAAGTTAGGGCAAAAACTCTTGAGCCGTGGCATATCATGTAATACCAGAGAGGATAGTTGCGGGAAAAGAACTTGAGTAGTATCGGAGTGTGGAGTGTCATCTCCACTTGCGACTATTTCCTTGATCACACAAGACTCCACTTTAAGTTCCTCAAGTTGGGTTAGACTTGTAGCCACCCAATGCGGAAATAAATTTTCAAGGCTCTTACAGCTTCGAGCCTCCAACTCTCGTAAATATTCAAATTTGAGAGTTTCTAGAGGTTTGTCGCTCCATATTTTGCATAAATTGTCCATGCGAGAGAGAAACATTGACTTGAGCTGAGGAAATTGTACCTGTCATATTGGAAAAAGGGACACAATGAATGTGATTACATTGAGTTACGACCTCAAAGAAGGAATTTCCAAACTTCCCTCACTCTCACAAATCATGAGTATGCAAGAGCTTGTTAGTGACATAAAGAGGGCGAAGCCGATTGATGCTTTCATTTCAATTGACTAATGACTAAGGCCAAGTATGTTGCATTGCAACAAGCATGAAATGATAAATGCATTTAAAATCAATAGTATATTGAGCATCGGCTTTTAAGTGGCTTAATTGACATTTAATTCTAGCAACACCTTATCCCCTTCTTTTTAGAAAACGCCTCATTTCTTTAATTTTTGGAAATCTACAATGATGAATCGTCAGATTCTCCAACTTTTAGATTTGTTTGCAGTGATCATTGTCAAAATTGCTTGCACTGATCTTTTGATAATGCAACATTAGACAAAGTAAGAATTTCTTAGATTTATTTGCTTCAAGGCGAACATGCATAACAATTAGAGAAAAAGTAAAGGGTATGATGATGATGAGCCAGTCAACTAAGGTATGAATAGCGCGTGCGAAGAATTTAAGCAACTTATGTATTGATGAATGAATGGATGAAGCTCATGCTTGGCTCAACATTATTTCCTCTCTTTAATGAGCACTACTACTTATTCAACACTAATACTAAATTGCGAACAATACTTATGAATCTTCTAATTAATAAAGTTCACTAATGAGAAGCATCATGAAAATTATATGGTGAACCAGATAAAAATAATAATAACTTCAATTGTTTACAATTTTTTTCCTTTTTATGTACAGAAAATTTTTGTATTGAAAGAAAATAAAATCTTAATAGGCACGGCAACATAATGACTAGAATAAAAAACGTATGTTATGATCCCATACAAAGCAAGTTGGGTCAATTTAATAGTTCTACATTGGACCGTTAATGACTTCCTTGAAATAATATTTATTTAAATTTGAGGTGGAAAAATAAAAATAGAATCTTGCAGTGGGCTAGTGATCCAACCATTGGCAAAAAGTGGGTGGGCAACCGCTAACCACTTTTGTTTGTTTAGAGAAAATCAATTGTGCTTTATTTATCGAGATAACCTCTTAAGAAATGTCCATTGAGAAGCAAGAATTGATATTTTTCATTTGGTTACAATAATATAATGCAATTGCGACCTGTTACAACCAAAAAATAAAATGACTTTCCACACTTCCTTAAATCTATTAATATCCTTAATTGAGGATTTTGACGAGTGTCTAACAAGGTGCGAGAAACCTATTATAACATGACAGCTCATATTTGATGCTAAAATGAAATTTAGGCTATCACAACTTGTCACTACGAAAAATCACATGACTATTTTCATATTTCCCCAAATTTATTAGTATTCTTGATTGAGTGTTGTGATAAGTTTTGAAATATCCCATGAGGGAATACCTATTATTATGTGACAGCTTATACATATAAATGAAATTAAAAGTAAATAAATAATTAGTGATAGCTCTTATAGTTAAAGAGCAAAGAAATGTGTAGATACAAAAAATTGCGCAAAAGCATTGGAATAAGAAAAAACACAGGCATTTCCTATGTCCGGGGAAAAAAAAAAGCAATAACAGAAATTTGTACAAAATCTGTACTAAAAAAGCCAAAAAAATCTAATTTGGCTCAATATCATGCATTTTCAAGTGCATGAGGATTCAACCCAATAAAAAAAAGAGTGCCCGGAAAGGTTGTCATTTATAGAATTTAGTCTTCTACAGACGGAATGGAATTATTGATTGGATGATTGATTCCTTTTTTATTTTTTATTTTTGTGTAGCTATGACATTGATTAAATATTGGCTTTTTTTGTTAGATGACTAAATATTGTTTCCTATTATGAAATATTATTTGCAGCGTTGGCAACAAGAAAATATTTAGCAAGTTGCCAACGCCACGTTACGTGCAATTTTTCACCCGCACCAACTACATATGGACAGGTATATACTATTGTGATTTTAAAATAAATAAAAATAAAAGCTCTCAATCCACCTCACTTTCCTTCTCCATCTACGCTTTCTCCTCCATCTCCAGCCACATTGAGCCCAACATTCCTGCCTCCCTCCGCCGTCGCCACCGCCGCCATCTCGTCCACGGCCGCGTTCAAGCTCCCGCCGTCTTGTCCGTGACCACTCTTCCCTGACATCTATTCCTCTGTTTTTTCTTTCGCTGTTTGACCTCGCAGTCTGTGGCCGTCGGGATCTCAAACTCGCCGTCAAGGATCATGGCCATGGACAAGCTGCAGTCGCCAGATCTGTGGAGAAGCCTCCTCGCGAACCCATGGACGAGCCAGGCTTGCATCCATGGACGATACCAGATCTGGAGGCACGACTCCAGTCCAGATCTGGACAGGCAACGACCACGAGCAGCCGTGACGATAGAGAGGTGGCTCGGCCATGGAGGGGGCTGACCACGAGGCAGCCGCGGGCGACGACGGAGGGGAAAATGGCAGTCCATGAGCCGTCGTTTCTCGCGACGGGACTTCCAGATCTGCAACCATGGCTCCAGCGACAGCGGCTCGTCCATGGTCGCGAGCGACGGCGGTCCACTTCCAGATCTGCAACTCCGTCGCTATGGACGACCAGATTTCAAGATCTGTAGAATGATCAGTCGGACAGAACAGATGAAGCCGGCCATGCTCGGCTTGGACATGGCGGGGGTCAACCTAATCAAGGCACCGGTGACTCCGCCATCGGCGACAGCGGAGGAGGGGCGGAGGTCGGGCGGCTGTGGACGAAGGAGGAGGAAGAGAGGGCTGAAGAGAAGATATTTTAATTTTTTTTTCCTTAGATTCCACATCAATATGGAATTGATAGACACGTGTCAATGTTTGATGTTGTGATTACAAATCACTAATGTTTTCTCATTGGGAACCATCAACGGATTATCTGTTATTAATTATCCAGCTGTCTTTGAACAGACAATAATCATACAGCTATCCTTTTATTTTTTCCTTCTTTCTTGGGAAAAAGCAATCGGCCTTTTTCTCTTCCCAACTATGGATCGTATGCATTATCACACTAATTATCATTAAATACAATAAATCATAATTATTATTTATTGTAAAACAAAGATCTATAATTTGATAGGCTGTTTGAATACAGCGATTCAAGTATTATTTATGAAAGAAGAAGACAAATCGGTTAATACATATCAACCTTTTTATTTTTTTTCATTTTAATCTCAAGAATCAACTCAAGCACTAATGAATTCTTAAGGAATTATAAGTTGATTGCACCGATCACCATCGAAGTTTAGAGCACTCCAATTAAAAAGAGCCACTCTTTCTAATTTCTCTAATTTCATCAATTGGGAAGATGATTATGGTTTGATGAGTTGTGATAGCTAAGCAATTTGTGAACTGGATTTTACAATTACAGAGTTTTCTTTTCCCCTTTCTTCATTTTCGATAGAATGACTGCACAAGAATGTCATTTTTAGATGCCACTCTATGTTTACTGTTTAGTACTTTATAGTTCAAATTGAAAAAAGCAAGTGTTTTTATATGGTTATTGTGATGACTTTTTTAAGAAACTCGCTAATTAATTCTAAAGTGGTGCATATGAAATGATTTCATGAGCTACCACAAAGATAACACTTCTCAAAGATATAGAAATATATCATTAATAGTTATATTTATTGAGGATTAGAAAATATTTATTCATCATCTTATATATTAGAAAAGTATGTGCATAAATCCACACAAAGCACGAAATGTTACTACTCATAAGAAATTCACTTATAAATAGATGATTTTAAATTCACATATATATATCGATGTTTGAATTGTTCTACATGAATAATTTATGGATGTGATCATGTACTATTGTGGGGAGGTAAATATTGTGTTCATCTTCATTTAGGCATGAAACATGAGTTCTGATTAAATTTGAGCATGGCACTGATGACTGATATTATGAACATTTATATCTAGCACTTTTGTCTACACACGGCACATACCGTGCATTGTCTAATTAAGCAAGAATATGTTCCAAATGAAATGCCAAATATGCATTTAGTTGAAAAGACTAACCTGTGGCGTGAAAAGAGAAGGGGCACTATGATCGATCTCCATCAAGGATTGCCTAATCAAACTTTTCATTCTGGGGCAGCGGTCAATGGTCAATTGCTTTAAGTTGAGGCATTCCATCGAATGATTCTTCCCCAAGAGTAAAGCAGTCAAATTAGGCAAGCATTCTAGTTTCAACTCTTCTAGTTTTGAGAGAGTAATCTTTTCTGCTGCACTTCCCTGCCCTTCTTCCTCTACAATCACTCCTTCCATCTGACCACACTCCTTTATTTCCATACACGATAGATTGGCAAGGCACCAAGCCATTGATAAAGTGAAAGTATGTCTCAAGTTGCTGCATTTATAAAGGATCAAACTCCTTAGAGAACTAAAGCACAATCTTCCTTGAAGATCTTTGTTCCATAGTCGCTTCAACTTCGGTAGGTTGACCAAGTTTAAAGTACTGAAGGAAGATAGCACCTGAGTGCTTTCCATAATTTCCAACCCTTCTACATCAAATATTTCTTCTAGCGACTCACAATCGCACACTTGCAATTTGCACAAATTCTTTAAAACAAGCATCAATTTAAGTGGAATAGCATTAACAAATGATGGGCATTTATCTACCACAAGTGATTCTAACTGCCAAGATGACTTGATAGGATTAAGTTCGCTATACCATTTTCCAATCAACTTGGGGAACTTAGATAGCTGCATAAACTCCACACCCTATAAAAAAAAATCATTAAACATAAACTTCTAGTTAGCAAAAAAAAAATTACTTATTAGTGATGAAAACCATCCAATTGAATAGAATTTGGTAACTGATGTATACCATTTCTTCAAACAAGTTTTGGATAGTGATGTTGAGGTTTTCTTTCCAAAACCACGCTTCTGTCGATACTTTCACTCTCTTTAGCTTTGACGCCTCTATTTGACCCTCGGAGAAAAACTTCATGTTGGGACACCCACTCACAGTGAAATCTTCCAAGAGAGGGAACGTCAAAGTATATCCACTAGAGCTGAAACATCTCAACCTCCTCAACCCACGAAGCTCCATACACTTCAAATGACTGAAAGCCACTACATGCCCCTCCTCACTTCCTTCATCACTAATGACTTCCGTCAACATTCTACAATTGCTTACTCTCAATTTTGTGAGTGCCACCAAATTTCCAGCTGCTTTTGGTGAGATCATACTTGATAATCCATCACAACATAACACATTTAGCTGATTTAGCGTGGGGAAAGAATTTTCGGCCACTTGGTTGTCCCATATAATCTCAATGCTATCCATGCCATTGATAAATAAGGTCTCCAACCTAGGAAAAGCAACCTGCGAGTATCCCCTCATGAAATTGGTGATTCAGTCAAAATACCAATTTATGAACTTTCAAGATGTAAGTAAAATTTATATGAGTGCCAAGATGTTAATGACGAACGCATGGAGTTAGTGATTCTGTCTTAAGTTGTAAAAAAGGAAAAAAAGAACAAAATCAAAAGAGTTAGTAAAATTATTATCATACTAATTTCAATGACTCTAAGACGAGAAGGTTGTTGGAATAACAAGAAACAAATCCGAAAGTAGGAATTTTGTTCTGACGAGATTTTATTGACAATGGACAAATAAGTAATTTGGAGATACTCATATAACCGATCATATAATCACATTAGTCTCCCATAGATCACAAATTTAAATAAAATCTCTCCCTATCTTCAATTTAGTTACTTCCCTAAAATAATGAATTAGCTAGTATACGAAGCAATATTTAAATCACTTAGAGACAAGGAAGTATAAATTCAAAGAAACAAGAACCACGTGAAAAGAGTAATTAACATTAGAACTTGGAAGTAACAGAATTAATGTAGCAAAGAAAAATGCAGCTGAGGATAGCTTGAGGAAGAATGTAAGCAATTAGAAAGAAAATGATGGAGAGATTGAGATTAAAAAGCCAACCAATCATCCACCAAAATGTGCAATACAGTAGAAGGTGTGATTTTATCTTATACCGAAATACCGAATGTCTCAAATTAATATTATATCACTCTAAAGCAATTAAAGAGTGAGGCTAATAGAAAGCAATTACAAAAGGAATTGCTTGGGTCAAACGAGCAAATCTTACTTGCATCATTCCCCACTTAAAAGAACTAATTGTACTTCATCAATTAAAGTTTCCTTTTGTAATTCGTTGACCGTTTATCCATGCCGGAGGATCCAATAGTTAGATACCAATGACAGATCATACTTATGCTCAAGCCAAATAATTGAAGGTTTTTCTGAATATCTCATTATAGAAAACTAAAATTATTTAAGAAAGTCTATGTATTAATTTTGTGGGAGGGCATGTTTTCACAGCCTCTTTGGCTGCATAAACAACTTTTAGGTAAATGGCCTATATTGCTTTTAGTTTGGTCGAAGTGGAATCGCCGGTAAATTACTCTATTTCATATTCCACTGAAACGTTCTTCTGCTATTCACTAAACAAGATAGATGGCTCAACAAAAATAGCTACTTTGCAAAATTTATTTTATTTCTTTAACAAGAGTTTCATAAGAATGTTCTAGCAGTCCATGTAAAACTAAAAGGGGTGATTTCCGAAGCCCTGGACCCTAGAGATCTTGCTTAGGTTGGCGATGGAGAGGACTCGGATTCCTTTTGCTAGTGCAATTAAGAGAGAGTAAAGCTTCCTTAGACGACGACGACGACGACAACAACAACAACAATAATAATAATAATAAATATATAAAAAGAGATCTTGTAAGTGCAAATGAAGTAAAGTGAGCATCTTAAAGGCCCTTCATCTCCGGCCTCTAGGACCTTATTGCTCACTTTCCTCTCAATTTTTTTTTCAGTTGCTTTCAATGTACGTGCGTTCAATGTCAAAGCCATGCATTTGAGGTTGTTGAGAGTTTTGAGTTTTTTGTGAATAATGTAAAGCTTTCTAGAGATCCTATTTGGCAGTTGTATTACCCGTTTAAGCTTTGTGCAGGTACCAAAGAGATGTTCGATCATTTTTATGGAAACTATTCAAAGAGAAATTAAAAGTAAGAAATTGCAACTCATGCATGTGGCAACTCTTAACACTCATGCTTGTACTCCATTCATTTTCTATTAAAATATTTTAACCAAAATATCCATTATAAGTAACTTAATTTTTATCTTGGCTATGCTTGTCTTAGAGGTGATCGGTTTTTGGTCTGGTCCAGTTTTCAATTTTGGGAATCAGAGATTGGACCGTTTGATCCTAGGATTGAGAACCAGATTGATTGTCGGTTCTAGTATGGTTCAAAGAAACTAGCCACTTTTTTTTTTTCCATTAAAGAGTGGCCGTGCTCTGGACCGATCAATCCAATTCGGTTCTCAAGTGGTCCCAATAAAACCAATCGCATATGTTCCCACGTGCTAAAAAATCAAACTCTACTTGTGTTTAAGTTTATATATATTATATGTGTGTGTGTTTAAGAAATAAAATAATCTATTTGAGGATTTATTACTATTTTTAAGAAATTAAAATATATATATTAAAAAAAGAGTCAGTTTGATCCGTCGATCCGGCTCGGTCCGACTGCCCTCGAAACTAGGAATTGGACCAAAAATCACCAATTCCATTTTGGAATCGGAAACCGTACCAATGCCTCCAAGAACCGCCGTTGACTTTAGTGCTAATTACCATTACAAAAGTGCAATCTCTTCTAGTCAATCAAATAGCTACCTCAACGAAGTTGCCATCACACTATATGCGTGCATAAACATGCACAAAATTATGTACTCTTATAACTATGAGGCCAAAGTAACTCTTTAAGGAAGATTTAGAATCCTAGAAAGTTAAAAGCCCCAAAGACTACCGCCCAAAAAAAAAAAAAAGCTACAAAGGTTCGTTCATTAGACTATAATCACCACTATATTGTGTTTCGTTCATTAGACTATAGTCAACCTTGAGCCAAGTTAGACTACTACTTTTGTGGGTTGCCACCGCTTTAAAATGTCGGAGGAGATTTATTACAGTTTCAAGAAACATTTCATTATAAACCCATGGATCTTTGCATATCTAGGTTTTACACAAAAAATAATAATAATAAAAAGTACTAAGGCAAGATTAATTCTTTAACGAAGATTTAGAATACTAGGAAGTTAAAAGCCGCAAATACTATGACAAAAAAATAAAATAAAAAAAAGAACACAGCTACAAAGTCTCTTTGCAAAATTTCCCGATCTAGTTCCCTTATTTTTTAAAGCAAGCTCTCTCCATGGAAACTCATAGCATGGGTGAAGAAAAGTCATCCTTAGACACACTACCTTGTGGGGCCCACAAATTATATTTCCACAACTATTTATTGACGGGGGAGCCTAACGTACTGCATGAGCTTTAGCTTCGCACCAGTCTAAAAGAGTAATCTTGTCTAGTCAAATAAAACTCTCTACTTACAGCAGTTTCCCCGTATAAGATATAGCTGTGAGCTTTCATTAATTGGGCAATTGTTTATCCTTGATTTACTAATTCTCTTTAATGTTAGTAAATCACTATTAATGACCAATTTGACAAGTGGAAATATTTTGTTTTAAATCCAACGGATGATGTTGGAGACGGGATTGGTCCCGTAGAAGTGCCGATAGAGGCCATAAATCTATCTACCATGGCGTAACATCACTTTCATTGATAAAGACAAATAACAAATCACTTTTCACCAGTAATTGCTTTCCTTTTTAAACTTGAATGATTTGTCACCTTCTTTGAACTTGGTGTAAAGATGATGCCAAAATGATCTCCTATAAAATGTTATTACTAAAGCTAGTTCAACTTTTTAACTACATTTCCACCTACTAGTCTAGAATTTAATATACTATAAATAATTGCCCTCAATTTCAATTGAATGTCATTAATTGTTGATGTGATGAGTTAGTTTATCAACTTTGTATTCAAAAGTTTTTCAATTACATAGTGCTTGAGACTCTTTTCTAAGTTAGATTTCAAGATGACAAAGATTTATTTTACAAAATGATTAATTTTTCATATTATGAATGTTATGATCTTATTCTATCTCGATTGCCATTTCACGTGCTCGAGTATCAACAGCATCTTGGCATGATGCTTCTAACTATGGGTTGAGATTTCGCTACGATTTGTCTCCTACATATTTAATACTTCCATTTATATCTAATATTTTGACATAATGTTAATCACATACCTCTTGATTGAAGAGTGTAGCAGAGGGTGATTTGACACAATCCTGACTCCGAGCTTCTTGTGAACCTGTCATCGGTTTTTTATTGGATGAAAAGAATGTTACCATTTGTATTGCAGGGATGAATCTATCTACAAGAAGATCTTCAGCGACGAAAAGAAAAATCAATCTTACATTTTTCACGAGAGAAGCACTTCAAACTTTCCAAATAAGTTAAGGTCAAGTTAGTTAACATGGCGAATGCCAAAGTTTCTGATTCTCCCAAACCCAAGCCTTCTTCCTCCATAACGATCGCTTCCATCTTCTTGCAATGTTGTACCGTTAGATCTCTCAGTTGTGTGAGAGATTTAATCATGGATGGGAAAAACAAAAACCCGAGGTTGTCACAATGATATACCTCTAACTTATTTAAATTATGGAAAGCCATTACTCCACAAGGATTCTTATTCCATATGCACCTCAAGCTCCCCAATTTAACTAACTTCAAGGTTGTTACCTCAGAGAGAGTATCAACATGTCCATTGGTACTTGGTTCGTTAAGGTCAAAAATTTCTTGCACTGAGTTGCAATCTCTTATACATAAATTGTGCAACTTGTGTAGTTTTATCGGCAACCTAGAGCTGATAACCTTCGAGAGAGATTCACATGGCGCCACTTCGAGAGTTTCGAGATTGCTCAACTCCAATGGAGATTCGTTGCTCCATATCTCTTTCATATTAGGAAGTCCTGTCATTGTCAAGGACTTCAAGGATGGGACTGAAACCTGATGGACAAACCCATAAAGAAAAAGCATTCACCATTACAAACGATAGTCGGGAAATTTATGTGATATTGTGAATGGTTGCCGAAGGAAATTTACAAGCAAGATAATGTACAACCTTTAGGATAATTTTTGCATGTATGGAAATCTATAATGAACAAAAACTAATTAACGACCTCAAAAGACTACTAAGGAACTCTTCCTTTTATTTACGATATAACAAGGGATGCTATTACGATTAGATTTTGTTTGCATTGTACTAGCAAAATTAGGAATTGCAATCATCAAGAATTAGCACTTGTTCCGGTTACTAATGACAGTCAATTGATGCATGAAATATCTATCTGATTGTCAAATTATATCGATAAGATGGAGATATATGCAGCTCATGTTCCTCTAGTCTCAGCGAGGTAGGGCCTTCTATATCTATAAATCATCTTGTTACGAGCCCAACTCAAAAATTAAACCTTGGGCAAACAATGGTATATGAATAAGACTTATGGCCATAGGGAGTTGACAGCCAAACATGACGTCATTTCTCATCCATTTAGGCCAAGAGGACATTTTTTTGTTTTGGTCGCAAGGTCATGGGGACTTGTCACACACGGAAATTGTTTGCTTCCAGATAAAATCCTACAAAATAGGCATTTCTCCATCTTTTCTGTCTCGGATGTCCTCAATTTCTCCAAATTTATTGCAATGGGACTAATTCCCCACACAACATGAAATTGGACACACCAGTCAGCAATAGTGCTTTCGCAGCAATTGAGTACTCACTGGTCATCGTCATTAGTTGAGATGCCAACTTTCGTCAAAAAATAGTAAATTACCTAAGATTATCTAAAATTCTTTCTTTTCCTATATTTCATAAATTACCTCGAGTGTTCCTTTAAATTCAGAGGCATATGTAGCCTATTAATTAATCGTCCTTATTGTCATAATTTTCTAAAGGTGAGTCTACATCCACGGTCAACAGAGCTGGAACCATAACATTTGAGGTGAAGGGATCCAACTGTCCCTAATCACAAATAAAGCTTTACTTTCTTTTTCTCCCCACCCCAAAGTTCAATGCAATAATTCTAAAACATCATTCATCTAAAAAGTCACTCGCATCTCCCGTCCATCTCGCCATCAACCCTCACCCCCACCCATACAACAAGTTTAACTTTTTGTGTTTCACTCGTTGGACTATTGTCATCCCTAACAAGCCAACTTTAGACTACTACTTTCGTAGGCCACCACCACTTTATAATGTCGGAGGAAATTTATTACAGTTTTAAGAAACATTTCATTATAAATCCATGGATCTTTGCATATCTAGATTTTACACAAAAAATAAAAATAAAAATAAAAAGAAGTACTAAGGCAAGAGTAACTCTTTTAAGAAGAATTAGAATCCTAGCAAGTTAAAAACCCCTAGAGACTACCACCAAAAAGAAGAAGAAGCTAAGCCTCAAAAACTCGTTGCAAAATTTCCCGACCTAGTTCCATTATATTTGAAGGCAAGCTCTCTCCATGGGAGCTCAAAGCGTGAGTTGAAGAAAAGTCACATTCTGACATCACAACCTTGTGGGACCTACCGCTGCATCTCCACCGCTCTTTATTAATAGGGAAACTTTATTCATAGGGAAACTAACGTGTGGCATGAGCCTTGGGCCCACACCACCATAAAAGCAAAGTCTTGTCTAGTCAAATAAAACCCTCTACTTGCGGCAGTTTTCCCCATATAAAATATAGCCGTGAGCTTTTCTTAACTGGGGGCATTGTACATCCTTAGTTTACTAATTCTCTTCCATGTTAGTAAATTACTATTCGTTAAAAGTGCATATAGGACCATAAAATATATCTACAGCAACCTAACATCATTTTCATTGATAAAAACAAATAAAGGATTTTTCACCTATAATTACTCTCCTCTTTGAACTTGCACGATTTGTTATCATCTTTAAACTTGATGTAAAGATTATACCAAAAGGATCTCCTATAAAATGTTATCACTAAAGCCAATTAAACTGTTAACTACATTTCCTCCTACTAGTCAAGAATTTAATATACTACAAATAATCACCCTCAATTTTAGTTGAATGCCATTAATTGTTTGTTGTGATGATCTAATTTATCAACTTTGTAATTGCTCCCCTTTTTGAACTTGAATGATTTGTCATCTTCTTGAAACTTGGTGCAAGGAATACCAAAAGGATCTAAATACAAAATCACAGATGTAAAAAAAAAAATGCAAAGCCACAAGGGCTCTTCGCAAAATTTCCCCAGTCTAGTTCCATTATCTTTGAAAGCAATCTCTCTCCATGGAAGCGAAGAAGAAAAGTCGTATTCGGACACACAAGCATGTGGGACCTACAACTTAGGTGGGAAGAAGATAAGTCGTACTGATAGCAAATGCTAATCTATTGCATGAGTCTTGGGCCCCACCATATACTCCAATGATAATTGCGCCGCTCTAAAAGGGTAAATCTTATTTGGTCACCTAAAAGGCTCTACTCGCAATAATTTTTCCCACATAAAATAGCCATGTGCTTTTAAAATATTTAACCATAGAACACTTTGTAAGTATTTTGTTAGTTTTTATTTTGGCTTATCCTTTTTCTTTTGCTTGCATATTTAGTATTTTTGTTATATTTAATATTTAATGCTAATCATGTACCTCTTGACTGGTGGAGCATGATTTGATATGGTCCTGAGTCCGAGCTTCTTGTAAACCTGTCATCGGTTTTTCATTAGATGAAAAGATTATCACCATTTGAATTGCAGGGATATATTTATCTAGAAGAAGATATTTATTGATGAAAACAAAACAAAAATCAAGCTTACGCTTTCCACGAGAGAAGCACATTAAACTTTCCAAATTTTGTAACTTCAAGGCGGTTAACATTGGGAATTCTAAAGTTTCAGATGTTTCCAATCTCGATGCTTCTTCCTCTACAATGATCGCCTCCATCTTCTTGCAATTACATATGTTTAGATCCCTCAGTTGTGCGAGAGATTTAATCGCGGATGGGAAAAACAAAAACTCGACTTTATCTAAGCTGTCAATTGTCAATGTCTCCAATCTTGAAAAGGTAACCTGCAGTATTCACACATGGAATTGGTGATCTAAATAAATCACAAATTCTGGAACTTCCAAGCTATTAATATAGACGTGTGCTAAAGGGAGGGGGAATTATTAAGTTGCACAAAAGTAAAAAGGATAAAAAAAAAGGAGTTAAAAAATCTCCATACTAATGTTGTTTCTAAACAATTTAAGGAATTTTTCTCCAAATCTTTACTTTCGAAAATAACTTTCCATTGAAGATCTTAATTTGATTAGTGAGATAGGTTTACTCCTTCTAAGAATAACTTACAATGGAAATCTTTATTTCTTTTCTCTCTCTTTTTTTTTATTTCTAGTAAAGAGTAACTAGTCTTCTTCAAAAGTTCATTGCTTCAACTTTAGAAAATCCTTCCTCCGCAAAGTTACTCAAAATCTTTCATCTACCCCGTCATCATCCGTTGCCCCCACCTTTTACAAGTCTAACGTCTCTGTGTTCCTTTGTTCGATGACAAGCCATCCTTCCACTATTACTTTGGTCAGCTATACCTCTTTACCATTGTCAATATCATAAATGATTTATTACAGTTAACGGAAATATTTCATTATGATCCTATAGATGTTCGCAGCTCTAGTTTCTATGCCCAAAATGAAAAGGTGTAAAGGCAAGGACAATTCTTTAACGAAGATTTATTAGAACCCTTGAAAGTCAAAAGCCCTAAAACCTCTTTGCAAACCATCCCAATCTGGTTCCTTTATAGCATGGGAGGTAGAAAAGTCAGGGTTGAAGCAGATACTTAGACACGCCACCATTTGGGACCCACCATCCACTCAAATCTCCACCACTCTTTTTACTACCAGGAAAAATAAATATATGGTGTGAGTCTTGGGCCCCACCATCAACTTCACAGATAATGGCGCCACTATTAAGGGGCAATCTTGTCCAGTTAGCCAAAGGCTCCACTAGCAGTGACTGCTTCCCGTATAAAATAGCCAAGCGCTTTCCTTGATTGGACAATTGTTTATCCTTAGTTCACGTAACTTCTTTTAATGTTAATAAAACACTATAAATAACCAATTTAACAGGATATTAAACACAAACAGTGCATTTGTGTACAAATGTATCTATAATGTTTGTCTAGTCAAACAAATAGCCGCCTCAACTTATGCTGGACAAAATATTCATGCACTTTTCTTAACTAGGCAATTGTTTTTTTTTTTAATGACCTAGGGAATCCCGCACTCAGTAACTAGGCAATTGTTTGTCCTTAGTTTATTAACTTCTTTTTAATGTTTATAAATCATTATCAATAACCAATTTAACAAGATATCAAACATAAATATGTGGATTTGTGTTTGTAATGCCAAAAGCACATGCAATCATATCTATACATACTACAAAGGCCAAGGGCGAAGGACATTTAGTCAAAAGGACTAGGTATTTAGATTTGTGTATTGCCATTGAGAGATTGCAATGACCATATATGATCTTGTGAGACTAGGCAATCATCGGTTTTCTTGATAAGAAACATTTATTACAGTTTTAAGAAACATTTCATTATAAAGCCATGGATCTTTACATATCGAAGTTTTACATGAAAAATCAAAATAAAAAGAAGTACTCAAGCAAGAGTAACTCTTTTATGAAAATTAGAATCCCAGAAAGTTAAAAGCTCCAAAACTACCCCAAGTAAAAAAAAAAAAAAAAAAGCAAAGCCACATAGGGTCGTTGCAAAAATTTCCCGATCTTGTTCCATTATCTTCTGATAGCAAGCTCTCTCCATAAAAGCTCAAAGAATGAGTTAAATAACAGCCACACTCAGACACTCAACTTTATGGGACCCACAACTTATTTTTCCACCACTTTATTGACATGGAAACTAAACGCACCACATGAGCCTTGGGCCCACGCTACTAAAAGAGAGCAGTCTTGTCTAGTCACGTAAAACCTTCTACTAGCAACAGTATTCCCCATACAAAATATACCCGCGAGCTTTCCTTAATCGGGGGCATTGTTTATCCTTAATTTACTAATTCTCTTTAATGTTAATCAATGATCAATTTTTTTTATCAGTCCTACTCTATTTCTAGTCCAATTCTCACTTTTGGACTTTTGTCATGTCTTCTTTCAAAGTATAAGAAGTAAAACCCACACCTGAAGTTAAATTGTCGTCACTCTAACTCCCCAAGGAAGTGGAGATTCAAATCCGCCACCTCTTGCTACCAGGGTTTGCCCCATTGGTTTATCAACGATCAATTGAACGAGTCAAAATTTTCTTCAACCAAAAAAAAAATTTACGAGTGAAAATTTTCTGTTTTAAATCCAATGGCTGATGTTGGATACAAGACTGGAATCGTAGATTTGCAGATAAAGGCCATAAAATTTATCTACGACTGCATAACATCACTTTCATTAACAATAACAAATAATAAAGCATTCTTCACCTGTAATTCCACCCCTTTTGAACTTGGCATAATAATTATACCAAAAGGATCTCCGATTAAATGCCATCACTAAAGCTAGTTAAACAGTTGACTACGTTTCCACTTATTAGTCTAGAATTTAATATACTATAAATAATTGCCCTCAATTTCAATTGAATATCATTAATTGTTTTTGTGATTAGCTGATTTTACTAACTTTGTATTCAAAAATTTTTCAATTACGTAGTGAGGCTTTTTTCTAAGTCAGATTTGGAGATGACAAAATTTTACTATACAAAATGATTAATTTTTCATATTATGGATGTTACAATCTATTGTATATCAATTGCCATTTCACATGCTCAAGTATCAACAGCATCTTGACATGATGTTTTCTAACTCTGGGTTGAGATTTTGCTATGCTTTGTTCCCTACATACTTGATACTTTCATTATATTTAATATTTTGACGTAATGTTAATCACGTACCTCTCCATTGAAGAGTGCAACGGAGTGTGATTTGACACTATCCCGACTCGAGATTTTTGTGAACTCGTCATCAATTTTTCATAGGATGAAGAGAATGTCACAATTTGTGTTGTAGGAATGAATATATGTACATGACAATCTTCAGCAATAAAAACAAGAAATCAATCTTACACTTTCCAGAAGAGAAGCACGTCAAACTTTTCAATCGTTTTAAGTGTAAATTGGTTAACATCGTGAATGCCAAAATTTCTGATGTTTCCATTCCCAGCCCTTCTTCCTCCATAACAATCGCCTCCATTTTCTCGCAATCCGATATGGTCAGGTTTTTCAGTTGTGTGAGAGATTTAACCATGGATGGGGAAAATATAAACCCAAGGTTCTCCAAGCCAACGATTTCTAATATCTCCAATGTCTGAAAGGCAACCTGAGGAATTCGCTCATGGAATTGGTGATAAATTTAAATCTCAAATTCATGAACTTTCAAGACGTAAATAAGGATGAGTGCCAAGTAGAGGGAGGGATTATTAAGTTGCACAAAAGGAAAAAAAATAGAATACAAAAACAATGGAGTAAAAAAATCTCCATATAACATCGTTTCTAATTTCCAATCATTTCTTCGCTTAAAAACTTGCAATGTTGAGCTTAACTTGACGAGTGAGCTAGTTTTTTTCCATCCAAAGAAGTTTTCATTCAGAAATGGATTAGCAAGTGAAGCATTACTCATCTCTCTCTTATACAAGAAAGCAATCCCAACAACACTTCCGACCTAAAATTTTGGCCCAAAAAGTTCAACTAATAAGCCATGTCCCATGAGAACTGTGGCGAAAGTCAAAAGCCGCAAAGACTACGGCCATTGAGAAAAACGAAAATGTAAAGGCTCAGATACATTGCCTTGTGGGACCCACAACAAATATGTCCCAGCCACCCTACGATAGGGGGAATTAACGTAGGAGTCTTGGGCCCACTGTCAACTTTAGTGCTAATCGGCATTATAAAAGTGCAATCTTTTCTAGTTACTGAAATAGCCACCTCAACTTTTGTCAGACAAAAGAGTCATGCTTTTTTCTTAGTCAGGTAATTCTTTGTCCTTAGTTTACTAACTTCTCTTTAATGTTAGTAAATCACTATCAACAACCAATTTAATGGGATATCCAACACTAAATGTGGATTTGTGTTTGTGATGCCAAAAATACGCACAAAATATATCTACACTAATACATGCGTGCATGAACATGCACAAAAGCCCATACTTTTGTAATTATGAGGCCTATGTAATGACTAGGTGCTTGTTTAAACACAATACAAAAAAGACACGGATCAACTAGATTAGCATAGTTGCTTTTATTTAAAAACCCGGTCCTCCTTCCTTTCTTTGTATTGATTTTTAAGAGAGTTGCTTATATAATCTATTTTGTGGATCATAACAAAGTTTGATAACTAAATTCAATGGAATCCATTACAAAAAATTTAAAATGACTTTACTAATGGAATTACTTTAGTGTCAAAGTTCTTTTCGATTTTGCTTATGAAAGCCTATGATTATGAATGTACTTACAGAATGTCTGCTGAAAAAAAAAACTCAGAATCCATCAAAAACTAAATTAACATGGATTACATACAATTATTTGGATTTCTAAACAATGAAGAGAAACGAGAGATTGCTCTATCTAATTACAAAGAAGGCACGCCCAGATAAAGCAATTAAGAAGAAATCAAACTAAAAATAACGAACTGCATAAGTACCATAATCTGCGTTACATCTAAAAAGCGAAGGAAGAAAAAAATTAATAAATAATTAACATTATTTTGATAGAAAGTTACCTGTTGCCCATTGAAGAATGCAATTCGAGTGCCTACTGGGTTGTCTGAGGTACTACCCAAAGGAGCTGACTCGGCGGTGGAAAAGTTTCTGATATGCGGCAAGTAATGCAATTTCAATACATGCAGATTATTCAACTCAAGTTTGCCACTCTCATCAGCTTCTACGATTCCGCGCATTAACTCGCAATAGAGAACTTCGATGTTTTCTAGCTGTGGAAGTTCTCTCACTAATGAAAGAGGAAATAGAATTTCCATCTTGTTACAACGGTTGACTCGTACTACTTTTAACGCACTGAAGGATTTGGTGGAGATATTGTTGGTGCATATCTTCTCCAAGTTGCAGAGATTCTTGAGAAGTAACGACTCCAACGTCTTAAAATCTATATGGGATGGCGATTGGATGATGTAATGGATGGAGGGACTATTCTGGATGCATAGATGCTTTAATTTTGGAAAACCATTTTGGGATAATGCGCAAATACTTTGCTCAATTCCATCCAATCTGTCTAAAAAAAGATCGTCCGTTTTGCCTAAGATGCCTCGTATACATCCTTTCTGAAAAATATCGCTTCTTGGATCCAACCTGAGCTCCAATGTGCATGATCCTTTGTTAATTGATGAGTGCCATGCGCTACCTATCCGAATTGTGTACTTGCTTAAATTCATGACGTTTAGATCCTCTGGGATCACAATTGGATCAAGAATGTACACATGCAAAGTGCAGAGATTCTTCATGCTATTCAACTCAATAAGACTAGCATTAGTTGGTGGAATTTGGTCCACAGCATTCCATTGCTTAAAGCTATGCTCCATGTACAACTCCTCCAATTTGATTAAGCTTCTGAGCACACCTGGTTCAATTATCTGAAGATTTAAACAATAATTCAAGTCCAATAACCTCAGCTCTACCAGTTGCCCAATTTCTTTTGACAATCGCTGAATTTTGGAGTACTTAAGGCTGAGAATTTGTAACCCTTTTAGCTCTCCAAGAATGCCCCCATCCTCTAATGAAGAATAATCAAGACACAAAGTGTGTAAGTTCTTCAATAACTGAAATGGCAAAGGTGAATGAGTAAGATGTACCCCAGTAAGATTTAAGACCATGAGTTTCCTCGTAGAGTTAAATAATGAATCTGGGACACGACATCTATTGTTTGTGAACAACAAGAAAATGCGCAATTCGGGGCAATCTAATTCTTGAGGAAGCTCCTCCATGTCAACGTAAGGAAAGCATATCGCCATACAATTTCTCGGCTTGTCCTTCAGCATCTCTATTACTGATTTAACTTTATCTTTCAACACAATAAGAGGCTGATCTCTCAAAGAGACAAAGGCAACAAAGTCCCGAACCAAATCATGTATCTTGAAACCATCAACATCTTCACTATCTAACAAAAGCGAGGAGGCTTGAAGAGTGCGGATTTGTAAACTCAAGCTCTCTCTAGCTTCTTTCATGCTGCTAACTCCTTCAAATAACCCCAAACCGACACCATACCTCACCAAGTCTTCAAGAGAAGGCTTGGGGATACCATATGCAACACAAAGTCGTAATAATGCCTTCCCGTCCTCTTCTAATTTCTCATAACTCCATTGCAACATTTGATTTATCGAATCATTGATTTCTTCATCTTTAAACTTCTTGATTTTGTTCAAAGTGACATTCCATTCCAATAAATTAGCGTCTCTAAAACGTTTCGCCATTGCAACAATTAGGAAAGGCACACCTGCGCATTTGTGGAGTGCTACATTCACCAAAGGTGTGAACTCGTCATAATGAACTTTGTCTCCCACTATTCTCTCAAACAATCTTTTTGCCTCTTCCTCCTTCAGCCCACTGAGGGGGAAGTCCTTGTCGCAGCCCATTTTCCTCCGCAAAACATCACGACTTCTCGACGTCAACAACAGCTTGCATCCCAAGACTTTGTTGTCATGTCCACAAGGAATGCCGACTTTGTTTAAGTCGAGCCCCTCCCACAGGTTGTCCAAAATTATGAGGACCTTCTTTTTGTTACTCTTCTCTTTTTCCAACCTCCCTCGCAGAAGTTCTGCCCGCCCACCGACGGTTTCTTTGTCCTTGATCCCACTAAGGCCCAACGCGTCCGCAATCTCTCCTTGAATCATCTTGATGTCTGGATTTTTCGACACGTCGGCCTTAGCGACCCAATCGAACGACTTCTCTTTGCTTATTATCCTTTTGACATCCTCCAAAAGGGTGGACTTGCCAAGCCCGCCCATCCCATGAACCCCGACCACGCTGTTGCTATTATCCGCAAGAGCTTCTTTGATGTCCTTTATGATTTGATCTCTGGACTCGAAGACGCCATCGTCCCTAAGGTTCATCGACATCGAGGCAAAAGACACGGAGGCCGATGCAGTGGCCGACTGGACAGCATCTTTATCATCTATCCTGGTCAGAGTCAGAGCAGTGACATTCCCCGGAGCAGGATCGGTGAAGGAGATGTCGTTCAATTCCTTGAATTCATTACATGTTTGAGTGAGCTGCTTAATGACCTTGATCTTGCCGTCGGCCTTCCTGCTGAACTGATAGTGATAACAGGGGTCGGGAAGAGTCCCGTAGCAGCAAGTCTTGGTTGCCTTTTCGAAGTCGTCCAACAGGTCTCCCGCCTCCTTCAAAGCCTTCTCAGCACTCGTCTTCCACTCCGTGAACTCCCTGTAGAGATTCCGGAGATTGTTTCTGGCCACTTCCGCGGCATTTTGGAACCTCTCAGCCTTGTTCTCCAGATTTCGGGCTTCCACCCTAAGACCGCTGGCGAAGCTCTTGGAGGAGATCAAGTATCCGAATTGATGCTTGATGGGAACAATTACATAGCTCTTCAAGACATCCCATGCAACAGAAATGACAGAATCGGCCATTTTTTTTTATTTTTTTCCCGAGAAAGAAAGAGCGAGAAAATAGAGAGACAGAGAGAACGATGAAAAAGAGCAGTAGATACTAAAGAAGAAGAGGAGCAAGAGGAAGAATGAGCCGATGAGAAGAAAGAGCGAAACAGAGCAAACGACGAACAAGGCGAAGAGAGCTGAGTGCAAAAAGGGATGAAGGAAAGGGGATCGTCGACCGGCAATGGACGGAGAAAGAAAGAGATGATTGTCAGAAGTTAAAGTAGTAAACAATGATTCTACTTAAAACATCGCCCTTGGAATAATAAATAAAATAATTGGGCAAAGACTGGCCCCACCCACGTGACATGAAGTTCTAGCTCTAGCCACCTTGTACTTTTTGACAAAAGAGAACAGATGCGACCATAAAAAGAGACAAAGGGGAACACGTGGCATGTTACCCAATTTTTAAAGCGGACAACGCATGAAGAGAGAACGGATATTAATACGTTCTTAAACTTTTACATACGTAAAATACAAAATATTTCCTGAGAAGAGAAGAGAAAAACTTATCTCTTTAATGGAGGCCTGAGGACCCTTGGAACTTCTAGAGTACTTATTGCGATTATCACGAATTGATTTTTAATTTTTCCAAATTACATAACTATTCATATGTGTTTTGTCATAATTTATGAACCTAATTCTTTTCATCTTTTTAACTTTTTTAGGAAAAGTAAAACGCGAAAAAAGGCACATGAAATAAGATGAACGAAAAGAACTAGAAGTCGACAAAGCAAAAGATAACGAACTGAGAGATACTCCCGGCGCCCCTAATTAGTGCATTCCGACTTTGTTTTTCTTTAACTACTCGTACATTTACTCAAAGCAGAAGCAATGAACCGACAAAGGTCCCAACACTTGCATCTCATGCCTATGTTTCTCCTACTCCGCCACCTCCTCTGCTATTCACAGTCCCGAAACTTCCGGTCTCCTTCGCCGGCTTGCTCATCCATAATTGTCAGATTAGAATGCCAAATTATTCCTAAATCCTTATATTTATTATAACTATTTGAAAAGATTATGACTAATTTGTAACAAAGAAAATGTTATGGGTAATTAAAGATACGAGAGGTTCAATTTGCAGTCAAGTGAGGATCTTTTGCATGACTGCCTAGCTAATGAGGAATAAGTGCATATAAACAAATCAGCATTTTCTTATAATTAGAAGCACAAGTGAGGATACCCATCTATCTAAAAAACATAGTGTACAAAATTACCACTTTGAGGAATAGTGTAATTAAGCGCTCTTAACAAAATTTCATATGATTTATCTAACGTCTTAATCCAATCATGGTTGATCATCCTCTGTGTAAGGAAGATGGTGTCATGTGGACTAAATTACATGAAACAATGCTGTTTGTTCTTAGATAAACAGCATTGGTGCTTGGTCGAGTGGCTAAAACTCCAAATCGCCAAATCTTGAACTCTAATGTTCTACTTAAAACAAAAGGGTGACGGTATATAGCAGAGAAAAGAAGCTAGTTACAGTACTTCACTGGTAAGTGATTGGTTAAAACTTATGATACTCAAATGAATATTTTTTAAACGTAAACACCAATCAATGCACATGGAAATGGATGATTTTTCTAGAAATGGATGATTTTTACCATGGGGAAGAAAGAGAGATAGGCGCGAATTATGGAGCTTGTTAACCTGACCTTAGTTAAGGCTCTCGCTAAACGCCAGTCAATTCCTTGGGCATAGAAATTCATGACGAGTCACCATCACCAATGTCCATGTCTCCATCCTTTCATCCGCGCTAATGGACAAACATTGATGGGTTATTCATGCTTTCAACCTTTGCCCACTGCACATGGTCCTTTCGTCATGTTCCACAGCGAATGCTCTAGTCCTAATCCATCCTTTCATCCTTCCCTGTACCGTTGATGGACAGACACTAAGTACTAGTCCTAAAACCACTCATTGCACGGCTCAATGAAATCATATTTAAATGAATAAATAATATTATAATTAAGAAAATTATTTGATTAGAACGTCAATTGTAATTGTTACATTAAAAGTTCAAAATTTCTAAGTAAATTAAACTCTTCCCATTTTTAATTAATATTTTAAATCAGTTTACTTTCTTGATTACTGCCACTTTTTATAAGATTAAATTAATATAAGAAACGATTCCGAGTCATTACTAACAATTGTTCAACGTCTCTCATGCCGATTGGGGGAAACTGTTCTGTCTCTTATGCCGATCGGAGTTTCCCCATTTTCTTTCAAATGCTTGGTCAGTTTGGAGTCTTTTTCTTTTAACATTTATTTTTCAAATTTACGGTTACCACAAATCGGTTTTAAATTTTTTCAAAAATAGACAATTATTGACAAGCAAAGTTATGGCCTTTAACGCAACAAGTCCTCTTCAAGAAATTAATGGCTTTTCTGCATTACACTGTTCCTTTACATGACCAGTCACCATCACCACTGTCTCACCGCTGTCTATCTCCCCGTCCTTTCGTCCACTGCTACAGGACAAAGATCTAAGTGTATGTAAATGTATGAAAACTGACCGGATGCCCTCGCTTGTCTGGCCTCTCTGCTTTTCCCGTCGAGAAAACCCGCTTTCCCAATTCACTCCTCCCGAGGCAATGATCAATCATGTAAAGTGTTGCCACTTATTAAGCTAAGACTGACAACCATGAGGCCCAAATGAACAGGCTTTCCCTCCGCTTCAATTAACCGTGGTTGCTTGAGGATATGTGATGTCTCGTTAAGAAAGAGGTGGGTGATCTCGATTTTGCTAACGTAGAGATTGTCTTTTGAATAACAATTTTTTTGATAGTATTCTCTTTATCGACACGGTAGACTCAGAGCTGATTTAGACCCTTCTATCTAATTAATATTAACATTAATTGAATATAAGTCTCAACTTTTTATGTATTATCTTTCTTAATTAGTTGACGGAACCCCCTCAAGACACCCCTTTAAGAGTTAAAAAACTCAACTCACGAAATAAAATTGAAGTTATTTAATTTCTATGTCGTCCATAATTATTAGATTAGAACATGAAATTGCTCCTAAATCCGTATATCTATTATGACTATTTGAAAATGTTGTGACTCATTTCTAAGTGTCGCGACCTCACCTCGGGTGCACCACCTAGGGTTTGGCTAATGGATTACTAAGCCTAAACTTAGTTCGGGCTCTCCCAAGCCCATACCAATTCGCGACTTAGGGTTTAAGTTCTTTTTTTTAACATGCCAATGATTTTTACTTAGGAGTCGCCACTAATCTATTTTGGTGGGTCGATTAGAAACCCAAGTAAAGTAGCGGGAGAGTTACTTTACTCCTACGAACAGAAACTATGGGATCGGGGACTTGATTACGTTAGATTTCTCTAACGCCCCTTCGGTACCTTTTCTCTTTTATTTAAAAAAATGATTTGCAGGCAATTTAGATTGATTTTAATTTAATCCCTAACATGCAACGTGATCATGCGAGTGCGCAATCATTATTTAACACTCAATAAAGCAAAGTGATAAATAAATTGCAAGCATAAGGAAGAAATACTTACCTCGAAGCAACGAAAGCATCTGCAATGTTAGTTTTTTTTTAAAAAAAAAATCACATCAATGATCCTAGATATGATTTCTAATTAACATGCAATCTTTCAATTGTTTTTTGAGGTTTTGAATTATTTAATGAGGCATAAAAAAACTAAGTGCAATGCATGTGATGACGTGCAAAAATGTCTAAATTTACTAGCATGCAATGTGCAACCTAATATGCAAATTATATGTCGCGTGACATTAATTATTTAATTTAATCTAACGCTAGAAAATATTCAATGCAACTATCCTAGTATGTCACGCATTCAAATGACCCTAAACATGCAATGACTAGATGACACACGGAAGATGACCTAATTCTATGTGATATGAGCATGGCAATTTTTATGTTTTTTTTTTTATGATCAAAATTCGAAATAAAAAAAACCTATATGTAAACATGAAAACTATCCTAAAATATTCTAATAAGAAGCACACCTAACTCAACTATATTTTTTTTTGGATTTTCTTTAATAAGCCAAATCAATTAGAGCAAAGGCCTATCAACACATAATGCAACTGAATCATATAAAGCATGCAATCTTCCCGACCCTAGATAGAAAATCAAAACAATCAAAAACCTGATCCGACGTCTCGCGGCTCAATATTTTTGATTATTGAGATTTTTATCACGACGCAACGACCTCACTCAATGGGAATATGCCAAATATTCAAATATCTCAAAGGAAATCACATATTGCTAATTAGGCAATTTTATATTCAAATAAGCGAACGGATTAGGAAATTACCTTGGTGGTCTTTCTCCTGGTTCTCACAAACGATCCGAGACGGTTTTCGACGGTGGCCTCGACGGAACACAATAGCGTGGACGGCGGGTGATGAACGTATGACCGGCGATTGGTGATGCTCACGGTGGGCAGCCTCTCCAAGAATTCACTTCAAGGACACTTGTGAATTCGCTGGATGATGCTGGAGTTCATGCAAAGTCAATGTTCTTCCCTGGTCAACAAAAGCTGCAAGAGTTGCAAGAAAGAAACTGAGGTGCAGCAGGTGGCGCTTGCTGTGGTGATGCAAGGAAACTATATCGGAGCACCGGTGTGGGCTTGGAAATTTCGATGATGTGGCCGAGATGCAGCGGGAAAGCTTCACCGAGACTGATGGTTTGCTAGATGGAAATTCGGTGCACAATGCGGCATCAGTGTAAAAGCCATTGCGGAGAGAAAGCCAGCCTCCTTCCCTTCACGTTCCCTCTCCACTCTCTTGATTTGCGAACGTGCTCTCCTTCCCTTTGCTCTGAATTGTGGCCGTCTCTCTACTCTCTCTTTTTTGTAATTTTTTTTGTGTTTTTTCTTCAGTGTGTGTGGCCCCCTTTTTTCTTAAGTTATTTAAGGAAAGATGATAAATCCGCACGTCGCCTATTTAGCTCTTTGTATCCCACGTGCAATATTTTTCCGATATTTCATCCGACGCTTTCTTGAATAATGAGAATAATGAGAATATTCTCGGGAACATTCTCATATTCCTAGGAATATTCTCATATTCCAACTCGTCTCCCTTTCGACATGAATATTTCATCCGACAACTTCCCTAAATATTGAAAGAATAATGCGAATATTCTAGGGAACATTCTCATATTCCCGGAATATTCTCATATTCCAACTGTCACTCCTTAACGGGCCTAGCCAAATTCTTTTCCCTGTGGGCTTAAATTAAAGCTAGAACCATCAATTGAAGCTCGTCACATGTCCAATGCAAATGCAATAATAAATGCTCCTAAAACTATATGCTATGCAATTTAATCCTAATATTTTTGTTTAGGGGTTAAAATTAATCCCTAATTTTTTGTGCATTAAATTATGAATGATTGATCAAAATTTAGGTGTCAACACTAAGGAAAAAAAGTCATGACTAATTAAAGTCACGAGGAGCATTCTTTTTGTAAGTTGATAAGGATAATTTGCATGATAACAACCTAGTCTATGGTGAATAAGTGCATACGAAAAAATTATCATGTAGAGTTAGCATTATCCTAAATAAAAGCAATTAAGGGCACGGACAAATAACCTGTCTATCTAAACACCCATAAAATATCATGCAAGACTCATGAATAGTTTAAGTTTACATTTTTGGCTTGTGTAGGTGGCTCAATCTTGAACAGTTTGCATGTAGATTTTGAGATTTGAATGAATGACCTCCGGCTCCCAAGCTAGAAGTCCCAAACGCCTCAATCAACTACACTAATCCCAGTGTTAAGCAAGCATAATTTTTTATTATAAGGAATAATTATATTTTGATAATTTGGTGGGCCTCACCCTTGGCGTCGGCCATGAGGTTAGGTGTGGCAACTAAATTGGTGGTCGCTAAAGATTGCAGACCGACGTAAAGATGGAGGAGCGACTAGTGTTATAGAGAGTAAATGTATATTGCATTCGATATCATTACTAGTATCATAAAATTTGCACCAATCCCGAAATTAAATAATTATCATAAAATTTTCATATAATGATATAGTTGGAATTTTGTTAATGTATACTTGTCATTGCTCTTTTAAAAGCTGCTTATTGATATGAATTTAATATAGTTTTTCATATTATTCCGAACAACAGCATCGTTCACAAATTTTCTTTGACTGTTCTTAAGAGAAAGAAAAAGCGAGAAAAAGAAAACCCCCCAGGGTGGGGCCCCAACTAGACAGAGAGAGAAAATGATGAAGAGAGGACAAGAAGAGTGCTAGACCAATCAAACAAATTCTCATTATTCCTCAGAATATTTAGCTGCTAAAGATGTTATCATATATGTCATAATCTTTATATAACGTTTACTTAGATATTATAAATTTTTTTTGATCATTTAAATATCATAAAATTTTAAAAATATGTGTCCCAAATATCATATTACATCGAAAATACTTGATGTGAACGTTTTAAAAATTTTTATAATACATAGAAAGTTATCCTCATCCTAGAGTGGACGATGATTTTTTAGCAAACACCCAAGCCACGAGGAAAATAGGGGGATGGGTATGGACCACGGAGCTCGTTGGCCTAACCTGAGTTAGGCCTTAACTAAGCACCAATCAATTCCTTGAGCATGGAAATGTATGATTTTCTGCATCATTCTTTCTTTGCTGATCGGTCACCATCACCAGGGACCGTGTCCATACCTTTTCTCCATCGCTAGCGGACAAACATTATTGATGGGTTATCCATCCTTTCTTCCTTTCCCACTGCCAATGTGCTAGTCTGGATTCATCCCTTCGTCCTTTCCTCACACCGTCAATAGACAAACACTGATTAGGTACTAGTCCTAAACCCACCCCTCATGGGGATCAATGAAAAATAATATTTAAAAATATAATATCATAAAAAAATTAAATTAATAATTAATATTTTGATTATTAAAAATCTTAAATTAATATCTTCACCAAAAATTTATTTTACATTAATTTTTTATTTAATTTTTAAAAATTAAAAATTGATATATTTATAATAAATTAACTATATATTAATTTTTATTAAATTAGATTAATATCATGAAAATTTAATAATTGATATATATATAATAAATGGAGGGTAAAACATAAACTGATATGTCCATTAATTGTTATGTGTCATATAACTCAATAATTTAATCATAAAATTTAACATAAATCAACGAAAAATAAATTTATCATATATGTGTCAGTTTGATATTTTTAAAGGTGAAAAATCAATTTGAGATGAATTTGTTACGTACGTATCAGTGTGAGGATTTTTGTGACATTAACCCTATTTAAAATATAAAAGTAAATTACAATCTCAATTGTAATTATTACATTAGACATAATTCCATATAAAATTGTTAGATCAAAACTTCAAAGTAAATTCAACATTTTAATGCAGTTTACTTTTTTGAATAATGCTACTCTTTACACGAAACAATTAATATGGGAAAATGACATTGTTTCATGGCCTCTCATTCCAATTTAAGTTCCAACCAAAAAAATAAAATAAAATTGGAGTTTCCTATTTTCTGTTAAATGCTTGGGGTATGTTGCAAGCTTTTACTTTTAACATTTATTGTTAGCGATATTATGATATTGAATATCTTTTAGAGATATTTATAATATTTTCTCTAATTTTCCATATCTATTTTAATTATGCACATCGGATTTGATTTTATTTGATTTCCTCTATTTATGCCCATAAATAGGCTATCCATATACTTCTTTTAGTATATTGAATTATATAGAAAATTTCACAATTCTCAATCTTACTTTATATTTAATTTTTATTTTTCAAATTTTGCATTTATCACAAATCGGTTTTAAAATTTTTTAAAAGCATGCAATTATTGCCAAGTAAAGTTATGTAGGTTTTCAAAATTTACAAACCTAATTTTTCTTTCACTTTTAATTTTTTCGAAGAATGGGGAGTGTCGAAAAATAGCAACATTTTGCTGGAAAAGTTTATAATAAATGGCTGAGGTTTAATACTAGCTCTCCAGCTATTTAAAAATTTAAGAAGGGCTCAAAAACCCCATGGAAGAAAGAGGAGATGGGTATGGATGGAGCTCCAATTGGGAAATTGAGTGGTAAGCAGACTGCCCCTACGTCGTCACTGGCCAAAAATAAAGATATTAAAAGATTGCTATATGGCGGTGCTTCATCAAGACGAACGATACTAGACTGTTAAATGATTCAGTGACCATCGCTAATGTCCAAGAACAATGTCCTTATCATAATATGGAAATTGATGATTTTTTTCTTGCAATTACCTGTTCCTTGATCAGTCACCATCACCACTGTCCAAATCTCCTTGTCCTATCTTCCATTGCACATGGAAAACCATCTAAATATACAAAAGATTGCTTTAATTTGGGTAAGTTGTGGGAGAGGGAGAGAGGGAGCAATTGCAGGTAGTTGCGGGAGCTGAGATGGTATTCTGCATTTTACTGTTTCTTTACTCGACCATTCACCATCACCAATGTCCACCTCCGTTTCCTTTCGTCCACCGTTACTGGACAAACATCTAAGTATTCGTAAATGCATGAATTGACCGGGTGCCCTGACTCGTCTGGTTCTTTCCTTTTATTGTGGAGAAACATTGCTCTCCCTCTTCAAACCTCTAGAGGCAATGATCAATTAAGCAGCCAATTATTTAAGCTAAAACTGACAACTCTCTTGATGACGCCCCAATAAGCAAGCTTTCCCTTTGGTCTGATTAAGCTTTGTTGCGTGGGGATACGTGATCTCCCATTAAGAGTTTAAGAGATGAGTGATGTCAGTGATTTGTCATCGTAGAGAATACATGTCAAATAGCAGTTTTTGACAGTATTCTCCTTAGACTTAGGCTAACTTAGATCCTTATATCTAACTAACGCCAATCATTATTTGGAAAAAAGTCTTGACTTTTCATGTATTATCTTTTGTGGATTTATTGACGGAAAGCCCATCTAGGCATCTCTTTAAATGAAAAACAGAAAAGAAACTCAGTTCACAAAATAAAATTGAAGTTGTTTAATTTTTATTTGAACCATAAGTATCAAATTATAATGTGAAATAAATATCATAAAATTGCCATATGATGATATGGTTAGAATTTTGCCAATGTCTCTTTGTTCTTGATCTTTCAAAAATTACTTATTGGTATGAGTTTAATGTAATTTGGCCTATTATTCTCATAAAGCAACATCGATGGACGATTTTCTTTGATTTTTCTTCTGAGAAAGAGTGAGTATCACACCAATGATGCGCAGTAGACTCAATAATACTGGTTTTTGAGGCATCGTGCAAGACAAGATGCCTTACACAATACCTACACTCGGGTGGTTCTGTTCATTCAGAACTAATTATTGAGCTATCACAGCTTTCATCCCTTTCTCTTTCAAATTTCCTGACCGCTTGTTCCATTTTCCACTCTTCAATAGTCCGCCCTGATTGATCTGCTAGAATCATATTATTGATTTTTTGAATGTACTCACTCGGATAGGCGCACCTTTTGAGGATCCTCAGACAAATGCATCTTCTTGGGAAAACATTGGTCGGAACTGAGCAGTACATCAACAGAGCTCCAGTTCATGTGCTGGCATTGGCCCAGAAAGTAGAATTAGGACCCGGCGCATCATGACCGAATCAAGAAGGCAACATGTGCAATGAAGCTGTAGACGCTTCATGACCTAAACGTGTGCACCTCAAATGATTCTCAGTTGTAAGTTGCGATGCATATTTTAGCAAAGACCGATAAAAGAAACAGTTTTCGTTCATTGCATTTTCCAAAAAAAACAATAGATGATGACTTGAATTGGTTTTGGAGTTGGATTTGAAAATTAATAAGGGACTTACACACCATAGTAATTGAATTTTTTGCGAAAATTGTCAGTAGGTCTTTGAACTATGTTTTTGCGACTTGTGTCTACATACATACATACATACATACATACATATATATATATATATATATATTATTCTTTCAAATCCATTTTGCAAACATGCAAGCAGAGTTGATCATTTTGTGGACTATATAAATGGGATGTAGATAGTCTACCGCGAAATGTGCGTGAGCCATTTGTCTACTGTGCCATTGGGACAATAGGAGAAGGAAGAGTGAAACGGAGCTTGAATGAAAAGAGACAAAGAAGGCAAAGATATTTGAGCGCAAAAAAGAATGAAGGGCGTCATCAAAATACAGCAACATTTTACTGGAAAAAGTCAATAACGTTTGAGTGGTTCCATGCTGCATGAGCGACGCTTGGACCTAACAATCAAAATTTCATGATTCATCTGCATATATTGCTGCCAAAGATCTTGTTATAACCTTCGTGGGTTATCATTTATTTATTGATTTATTTCTGCATTTTATACAAAATCTTGTGTTTGATGCTTCACTTTTGTCTATTTAACCTTTTCAAAAAGCATTCTGGACTTGAGGGGAGATGGGACATTCCCCTATTTAATGTCTAGTTAAAATTTGAGCTAACAACAAATTAAAACATGAGTCAAGTTTTCAAATCAGAAGACATGCCACTTATGTATTATGCTTTGGATATTTTCAAGAGTATATTCACATAAGATAACCACATCACCACTTCAAAAGCATACGCTCAAATTCAAATTTGTTGGCTAATTGAATCTTACTAAGAAGATGCGTTTGGAGATGATTGACCAAATGATACGATAGGCTGGCCAACTTATTCACATCACTTTTATGAATCAATTTTATAAATCAATTCTTATAATCGTAATACCACTTTTTCTTGATAACATTCAAATAATTAAAAACTCTAGATTGGTTCCTAGTTAGACACAAGCTTTCTCTAAACTCTAGCTGAAAAGACATTACAATTTCACAAATAGGAGTACCTGAAAAAATGAGCTATTTCGACTCAAAAAATTATCAAAATAAGCAAGGCTTAGGAAAATCCATGACGCGTGAGTAAACGTTGCTCCTTGGTGCCATCAGAACCAAATTTTGAAGAAACAAAATGGGTTTTTAATTGCATGAACCCAATCCTCAAGAGCGTAACTGATCTCACTCTTTGTATTACGTGATTTTCACTAGCAACCCAAATTATAATAACCATTGAAACCCAAATATCTTTTAAATATTGCTCTATCTAATTATTTTCAATAGTGGGGAGTTTTAACATATGGAAATAAAGTTTGACGATGAAGGGAGGAGAAAAAATTAGACGATCAAAATCGACAAGAGCAAGTTATCAATTTACTCAAGAAATTATGAAATGTAGTCATGATTGATGAAGACATACACAAGAATCTTTTATTTTCATTTGAGTTCGAGGTCCTAGTGTTTAAGTATCGCTCAAAAAATTGCACAATCGATATTAAACCTATCGTACATAATGTAAATGAGTTTTAAACCTCTTAATTTAATCCATTTAGTCCTAACTTTTTTAGCAAAGTGTAATCGAGTCACTTGGTCAAATTTTGTCTAATTTATATGATGTGTGAGCCTAATCATGGATGATTGTCCTACATGTAAAGGCGATAGTGTGATGTGAAGTAAAATTACATAAAACAAAGCCGTTTGTATTTAGATAAATTGTCTTGTTGCTTGGTTGAGTGATTAAAGCCTCAAATTACCAAGAACAAGGTAGTTGTAGATCCAGCCACATCTTTGTTAAGTGTGGACTCGAGAGAAGTGGAGACACTTCATTTATCTTATGTCTAGTCAAATTTGGACCTTAGCAACATGCATAGCTTTTTTCCAACGATAGAGTTCTATCAATCAATAAGGAATTCTTTGAAGATTCTTGTATATGTCTAAGTGGTTGATAACGAGTCTTGAGGGGTTGCATGCTACATGAGATACGCTGGACCTAACAATCATCAAACTCTCACGATTCCTTGCATATTTTATTGACAAAGATCTTGAAAAAAAAGTACATTTCAAGTGTTCTAATTTTTTTAAGGCATTAATTTAAGTGCCATGAATTTTTTTTTATCACTTCACTATTATAACTTTTGAAAGTAACATCTCAAGTGTCATATGACATAAATTTCGAGTACTTAGATAGATATTTATAATATCTAAATGATCAATAAAAAATTATGACTTTAAATGAATATTTTATAATGAAAATACTAGTCTATGGGCACAAAAATGGATGATTTTTAGCAAAGATCCAAGCCGCGAGGAAAAAGAGGGATGGGTACAGACTACGGAGCGCGTTAAACTAGTTAGGCTGCATTATTGTTCCTTTAGTGACCAGTCACCATCACCAATATCCATGTCTCGATTCTTTCCTCCATCACTAATGGACAGACGCTGATGACTTGTCCATCCTTCCATCCTTTATCAGTGCGAACGGCCCTTTCATTCTTTTTCACCGCTAATGTACTGGTCCTAATCCATACTTTCATCTTTTCCTTCATCGTTAATGGACAAACACTGATTAGGTACTTAAACCCGCTCCTTGCGCGAATCAATAAAATCATATTTAAAATATAAAAGTAACATTATAATTAAGCAAATTGTTAGATTACAATGTCAACTGTTATTGTTATGTTAGCCGCAACTTCAATTAGAATTATTAGATAAAAACTTCAACGTAAGTTAAACTTTTGCCATTTTTTATTAACATTTTAAACCAATTTACTTTCTTAGAACTGCTGCTCTGTCGGACAAAATTAATATGAGAAACGATTTCTTGTCACCACTAACTTTGTTTTGTTGTCTTTCATTCCAATTGAGTTTCCCTTTTCTTTCGAATGATTGGGTCTCTTAGGAGTATTATACTTTTAAGATTTATTTTAAAACATTGCAGCTATAACAAATCCGTTTTAAAATATTCAATGTTATGCAATTATTGATGAGTAAAGTTATCTGGCTTTTGATAATTTATAACCCTAATTTTTCTTTCACTTTTAATTTTTTTGACGGACGGGAGCGTAGAAAAACAGCAACATTTTGCTGGAAAAGTTTATAGTAAGTGGCTGAGTTCTTATACTAGCTATCCAGCGACTTAGAAATTTACGAATGACTCAAAAACCCAAAGGAAGAAAGAGGAGTCGGGGTATAGATGGAGCTCCACTTGGGAAGTTGAGTGGTGAGCAGACTGCTCCCACGTCGTCGCTACCCAAAAACAAAAACACAAAAAAGGCCACTATACGTCAGTCACCTCCATCGACGAAAAGGACATGAATTATAAAATTTCTAATCAGAAATTAATTTTTAAAATAAAAATATTTTTTATTTTTATTATTAAATAAGTTTCTGAAAAAATATATTTAATAATAATATAAAATTCATATTTTTAAAATATTTTTTTTTGATAATGATATAAATTTCCCCCTCTCAAATAACGATGGCAACGGCAGCAGCCAACAATTGATGACCGGCAACCCGTGGAGGCGGCAATAGGAGAGAGGGCGAACGGTGAATGATTAAGGAGAGACTCTTTGTGGTAAGTAAAAAAGAGAAATAATTTTTAATTTTTATGTTAAAAATAGAGAAATAAAAAGTTTCTATTTTATTCAAGAAAAGTGCTCTCTGTCACCATCACTAATGTCCTAGTCTCCCCATCCTTTCTTCCACAGCTTATGAACAACCATATAATACACGAGAGAAAGAGAGAATAATTGAGGGTAGTTACAGGAGCTGAGATATTTTTCCGCATTTTACTGTTCCTTTACTCGACTAGTCACCATCACCGACGTCTACCTCCGCGTCATTTCGTCCACCGATAATGGACAAAACATCTAGGTTTTCGTAAATGCATGAACTGACCAGATGCGCTCCCATGTCTGGCCTCTTTCCTTCTACCGTCGAGAAACATTACTTTCCCACTTCACCCTTCCCGTTGCAATGATTAATTAAGAAAAAGAGTTGCCACTTATTAAGCTAAAACCCAAATGAGCAAGCTTTCCCTTCACTTCAATTGATCCTTGTTGCGCGAGGATACGTGATGTCCCAGAGTTTAAGAGATAGTGATCACTGATTTACCATTGCAAAGATTATACATTGAATAGTAGTTTTTGATAGTGTTCTCCTTATTTACACATTAACTTGGGCTAGTCTAGATCCTTATATCTAACTAATATTAACCATTAGTTGGAAATAAGTTTTGACTTTTCATGTATTATGTTTTGCAGATTTGTTGACAGAAAGCCCCTCTAGGCATCTCTGTAAGTGAAAAAGGAAGAAGCTCAGTTCACAAAATAAAATTGAAGTTGTTTAATTTTTATACCAAACATAATTATTAGATTAGAATGTGAAATAATTATCATAGAATTGTCATATGATGATATGGTAGGAATTTTGTTAATGTCACTTTGTTCTTGTTCTTTCAAAAATTTCTTATTGATATGAGTTTAACGTAATTTTCCTATTATCCTCAAACATTCAACATCAATCGACAATTTTCTTTGATTTTCTTCTATGAAAGGTAGAGCGGGTCTCACACCAATAATGCATAGTGGACTCGATAATACAAGCTTCTGGGGCATCGTGCAAGATGCCTTACATAGTGCATACAGTGTGGTATTTGTGTTTGCTGGAGGCATTCATTGAGTTGTCAAAATTTTTGTCATTTTCTCTTTCAATTTTCCTGACGGGCTATTTCATGTCCCACGCTTCAAAAGAATGTCTTGATGGATTCGGTATGATCATATTATTGATCTTTTGAATATACTCAATGCACCGGGATGATCACACCTTTTGAGGATTCTCGGACAAATGCATCTTCTTCGATGAAGACCGACAAGAACTTGATGGTACAGCAATGGATCTCAATGGGACGCGTGCTGGCATTGGCCCACAAAGAAGTAGTAGTTTGCAGACTCTGGGCATCATGAACGAGTCGATGAGGCAAGATGTGAAATAAAAGAAATTGTTTTCATTCATTGCATTTTCGAAAAAAATGATGATCGCTTGAACCAGTTTTGGAGCGGGATTTGATAATAAATAAGGGATTTAGGCATTGTAGTAATTGAATTTTTCGCCAAAACAGTCAATAGGTCTTTGAACTCTTTTTTTCCAACTACATACATATTATATATATTATATATTCTTTTAAATCCTTTTTTTCATAACATGCAAACAAAGTTGATAATGATGTGGACCATATACATTGGGATGTAGATTCTCTAGTGTGAAATGTGCTCGCGTGGTATATCTACCGTGCCATTGGGACGATAGGAGAAAGGAGGAGCAAATGCTGAATAAAAATAAGGAAGGAGGATGAAGAATGGTTGTGCCGAGAAGAAGAAAGAGTGAAACAGAGCAAGACCGAAGGGAGACGAAGAAGGGAGGGCGGCATCAAAACACGACTTTAGACTGGAAAAAGTCGATAATGTCTAAGTGGCTGCCGGCCGCATGAGGCGTAGTTGGACCTAACATTCAAATTTTCATGATTCGTCTGCATATTTTGCTGACAAATATCTCGCTATAATCATTTAGCTTATCATTAATCTATTGGTTTATTTCCACATTGTAGCCAAAATCTCATGTTTGATGCTCCGCTTTCGTCTATTTAGTGTTTTCAATAGGCATCTTGGAGAAGAGAGAGAGAGAGAGGACATCCCTCTATTTAATGTCTAATCAAATTATTGATTCTTTTGGGTCCCAACAATGCGCAAAGCTCTTTTCCAGAGAACTCTATCAGACAAAAGATTACATATAGATCCCACTTCTGCATCATGGGACTGGGGTAATAATGTATTGCTGCCTTCTTGGAACATGATGTCATAGAAACTGAAAGTATAGAATAACAAAACTGAATGTTACCATCCAATCATTCACCATGTAATGCTTATCGTTAATAGAGACTCATCGTTTTAAGTACTTCCCATTTATAAAAAATGTGATTTAATTAAATACTAGTTAAAAGATGGCGATGTCTGAAAAAACATGACTTATAAAACTATAAGTGACTCCACTAAACTCTTGTGCTTACAGTTCAAACTTGATAAAGAATAAGGTAAATGTAATTTAGTCTTTATTTTTTTGAGAAGATGTGATGGATCTTAAGCTTTACCCTGCACCATTTGTTTGAATGCCTAAGAGTTGCAATCCGATTATTTCCCTTGATAGATCCCTCAAAGAATGCAAAAAGAATTGTCTACCCATATGCATATTTGAACAAGCAATGTACGAATGGGAAAGACCATAATATAAGCATAGAGAATGAGAAAAATTAGATGATATAGAAAAAATGAGCTATTTTGACTTAAACAATTGTAAAGATAAGAAAAATAGAAAAGATCAGATTGACCTTGACGAATGAGTGAAGGGTGTTCCTTACTCTAACAAGAATTGCCGACAGACACCCATTTTTTCCAACAATAGCCGACTTGGCTTATCATTAATCTATTGCTTCATTTCCACATTATAGTAAACATCCTTGCATGTTGTGTCGCTTATGCTAAACCATTTACGAATAATCAATGCTCAGTGTTTTCAGCTTTTTATAAAGCAGCTTTATTAAAGGTGTACTGGAGAGGGAGATGGGACATCCCACTATTTAATGTTTATTCAAATTATTGCATCTTTAGTTACGGGATTCTAAGGATGGTTCATCGCCACTTTTTGGAAATAGAAATTTTATTAAGGATATCATGGAAAACGAAGTGTAGACTAGCATCTCTGAATGTTAAGGTGCTTTACCTTTTCTTGCCTTGTGTTCCCTAAGGAAGAAGTATTATCAATATAATCAACACTTTTGTTGTTTCACCTTTTTTAATAAAGCACCTTTATTAACGGTGGATTTGAGAGAGAGAGAGAGAGATGGGATCAAGATAATCAACGCTTTCGTCTTTATAACTTTTTTCTAAAGCGTCTTTATTAAAGGTGGACTAGAGAGGAAGATAAGACATCCCACTATCCAAAGTCCATTCAATTATTGCATCTTTAATCATGTGATTTCTTGTGATAGTGCGTGGCTGCTTTCTTAGAAATAATAAATTAAATAAGGACATCATGGAAAGCGAAAGTATAGATTAAGGTCTCTGAACATTTTTTTGGGGTCGGTAGGAAATCCAGATGTCAAGGCGCTTTGCCTTTGCCTTTTTTCTGCTTTTCTAGGCGCTTTGCCTTTGCCTTTTTTCTGCTTTTCTGCTTTGAGTTGCAAGAGGAGCAAGTACTATCAAATCAAAATCTTAATATTCACTTTTGTGCTTTTTTTGTATACCCCTACCTTTTGATTCACTGCTTTGCCGGTAATTGCCATATAGAGACTTCGTTCATGTCATAAATTAGATATTGTTTGATATTTTTCTTCAAATGACATAATAAATTTAGAAACTTCTATCTTTATTCACTTTAAATTTCATAGTAACATAATTTCTAGATTAGTAATAAGGAGAAAACTCAATTAAATGTAAAACCGCCGTGTAATATACGTATATTTAAATAGCAAATTTCAATAATGTGCTGCCTATTGACATATTAGATTTGGGCTAACTTAGACCTTTAAATCTCATTAATGTTGACCTAAGGAAGAAGTATTATCAAAATAATCAACACTTTTGTCGTTTTACCTTTTTTAATAAAGCATCTTTATTAAAGGTGGATTCGAGAGAGAGATGGGATCAAGATAATCAACGCTTTCGTCTTTGTAACTTTTTTCTAAAGCGTCTTTATTAAAGGTGGACTAGATAGGAAGATAAGACACCCCACTATCTAAAGTCTATTCAATTATTGCATCTTTAATCATGTGATTTCTTGTGATAGTGCATGGCTGCTTTCTTAGAAATAATAAATTCAATAGGGACATCATGGAAAGCGAAAGTATTGATTAAGGTCTCTGAACATTTTTTTGGGGTCGGTAAGAAATCCAGATGTCAAGGCGCTTTGCCTTTTCCTTTTTTCTGCTTTTTTGCTTTGAGTTGCAAGAGGAGCAAGTACTATCAAATCAAAATCTTAATATTCACTTTTGTGCCTTTTTTGCATACCCCTACCTTTTGATTCACTGCTTTGCCGGTAATTGCCATATAGAGACTTCGTTCATGTCATAAATTAGATATTGTTTGATATTTTTCTTCTAATGACATAATAAATTTAGAAACTTCTATCTTTATTCACTTTAAATTTCATAGTAACATAATTTCTAGATTAGTAATAAGGAGAACACTCAATTAAATGTAAAACCGCCGTGTAATATACGTATATTTAAATAGCAAATTTCAATAATGTGCTGCCTATTGACATATTAGATTTGGGCTAACTTAGACCTTTAAATCTAATTAATGTTGACCTTTAGTTGAAATTAAATCTTGCATTTTCATGTATTATCTTTCAAATTTTCACACATTTGTTGACAAAAAGTGCTTCAAATCATCCCTTTAAATTATAAAAAAAAAACTCATTTCACAAGGAAAATTTGAAATTGTTCAATTTTTCTATCAACCATAATTGTAAGACTAGAATATCAAATTACTGGTAAATCTCTATATAGATAATGACAACTTATTTATGACTAATTTCTGACAAAAAAAAATGTTATGACTAAACAAAAAATTCCAACCTGAATAGTCTCATGTTCTTGATCTTTAAACGCATTCTTCCACATTTAGGGAATAGGGGTATTTTTTAGATAGGACCACGGAATTTTGTGAATTGGATTGATACATGACCCGACTCAAAATTTTATGCAAGAATTTTAAGCCACAGAATGATGTGATCTTTCAATAAGACCTTAGCGTGCATGCGAAGCCTTGGCCCATTTTGGTTTTGAAGGATGGATCGGAGAGCTTTCTTTGAAGCCCGGCCTCTCTCTCTCTCTCTCTCTTATACTATCATGGAATCATCTCATGCTCGGGCATGATTCCTTGCCACCTGGGACAACCTTAAGAAAACTAAGAATCGAGGCATTTGTCGAAGAAGGGGACTCCGTCGCATCCTGATTTTCTATTAATTGTTCGTAATACCTGGGGACGTTTTCTTTGGCAATTGTAAGAAGCCACAGTTCAGGTTCGTGTCCAAGGGATACTCAAGAAAAATCCTCCATTTTGAGGAAAAGAAAAGGCAGAGATTCTGGTATATTGGGCAGGATCTAGGGGGAAAAAGCACGAGAAGATTAAGAACTTCCGTTAAATCATTAATTCAAAGTCTAAGTAGTGTCCTTTGCATTCTTGATAGATTGAACACCTGTCTCTTATAAATGAGTATTTCACGTGTAGAGACCGAGCAATTCCTTCGAATCAAAACCATCACTAAATAGAACCATAATGAGACAAAGCCTGATTTGTGACCGGGATTGGGCCTAGCCCGTGATGGAGTCGTGCTCGGTTCATTGCCAGCATGTAGCCTGGTTTGCCAGTGGGCCCCCAACTTGATCAATGTCTGAAACTTTCTTTTCTCGCCATTCCTCTATATTAATTGTTGCCACACTTTTCTCTTCTCCATGTCTTGATTAATTTTTTTCACGTCATTATGTAGCTGATCCATATTGCTATGTTTTGATATACTAAAATCCCCTTGTTGGGGAGTGAAATTGAATGATAGGGTGCCATAAATTTCGAACTACATGTCAATCTGGGCTAATTTCGTTTAATAAAACTCTGAAATCATGCCTATGCTCGATTGAATTCATCCACGTATTAAGTAGCCTTCTGAATGTTTCACAATTTAACTGCATTACATGCTTAGTTTAAATCAATGATTGTATTTTTGTACAATTGTATGTCATTTTAATATTTCCAAAGCACTCTCGCTCAATAATAATAGGCAAAAGGAGGAGTTCTCTTTATATTTGAAAACTATGAGGTGTGCATAACCAATCAAGTAATGCTCATAGATTTTCCGCCGCCCTTTCCATAGCAAAACCATGTCATTGTTTCGCATTTCTAGTTCTATAGTACAGGTTGAATCAGCCAGAACCTGAATAAGCACTGAGTTGGAGAGATCCTTTCCACACCTTCTCAAGGAACTTCTTCAATTAATTCTCTATTACAAATTTTTTTTAGTGATCTTTGATTTATTTCACAAATGTAAATCTAGAGAATCCAAACTACACTTTACACATTGATGAGGGGATTGGTGATATAGCCCATCTCATGATAGTCCAACAATTGACCCAAATTTATCTTTATCGTACAGTCGAGATGCCTTGTCATCCAAAAATTGAGATCAATATTTTTTTTTTTTCAATTGCTGAGATTGTGCACATAACTTGGAGTAACCGGAGGGGTTACATGATGGATTTTCCGAATTGATAGATTGACTAGTGACTACTTTGGTCGAATGTGTTGGCTCTCGCTCCTACAAACGCCGCAATGAAGCAACATGTGCAAGTTGCTTCGCAAGAGAACTTTAGGCGGGTTTTTATCAAGGCGTGTTTGATAATAATTCTATTTCCAGGAACAATTTCTTTTCAGAAATAGTTTTTTTCAATTTCTATTCCTTAAAATAGTTTCTAAGTAAAAGAGCATGTTTGGAGCCGTATGATAACCATTTTATTTCGTTCCGCATTATTTTTTTGTTCTAGACTTATTTCTGGAACATAAATCCATTTGCTAAAATAATTTCATTTTTCTATTTCTAAAACAAATTTTTAGTTTAGAAATAGATTTGGAATAAAAATGATAAAAAAATTTATACTTCTGTATTTCTAAAATAAAAAAATAAAATAAAAACTGTTCTCATCGCTTGTCCTCACCACTAGCTAGCCACCCGACCGCCAATCACCTCTACCGATCGCCGCCTGCTACTATTTGCCATTGCTTGGGAGAGAGAAATTTTATGTCGTTATCAAATGAATTTCTATTCTAGGAATAAAAATTTTGTATTGTTATCAAACATGTATTTTTGCTTGGAAACTCATTTAGGAAAAATCTATTTTTGTTCCGTAAATCAATTTTTGGTTAGAATGGTTATTATTTGCGCGCTTGGTAATCGCATAAAATTTCTATTTCCAGAATAGAAAATAAATATGAATGAATTTGGTAAGACCTATAAATTTTTTTGTGATGTAAAATTTCTTTTAATTTTAAATAATTTTTTGGGATTTTTCTTTTTTTCTTTTCTCTCTTCTTCTTCCGGTGGTAGTTGGCAACCACCGGCGATGGACGGCAGCCATGATTGGTTAGAAGAGGAAGAAGAAGAAGAAGAAGAAGAAGAAGAAGAAGAAAAGAAATAAAGAAAGAAAATAACTTATTCTAGAAATTGTTCCCGGGAACAAGAGACAACTTTTTTCTACTTCTTGTTTTTGTTCCAAATCTATTCCTTGACTATTTTTCTATTTCGAGAAATAGAAAGACTAACCGACATTACCAAACAAATTTTTATTCTTTTATTATTTCGGGAGCAAAAGAACATAAATTGTGAGAAATAAAAATTTTACCAAACATCACTAGTCTCGTATTCCATCTATTAATATTTCCATTTATTAGTTGAACTATAAAAATAAAGCAAAGAAAAATACTACCAAGTATAGTTATATCACTGATGTAAAATTCATTAAAAAAAAATGTGCAATAAAACAATGCGTAAATACTGACCAATTCAAACCTTCAAGTGGTACAACCAATTCCTAAATTTTGTTAAAAAAAAATTATCAATTACTTCCCATTATCTCCTCCATTTTCAGCGAAGAAAATATAACGCGGCAATTCCAAATTTTTTTTATGTTAGTTAAGATTTATAAGGCACCAAGTAAATGCTAATGTGTTGCCCAAAATTGCTAAAAAAAATAAAATGAAAATCTGGTGGTGCCATCCCAAAATAGTTCTCACCTTCATGTGCCAGTGGCGCACCAATAAACACAAGGACCTAGGACCAGCCAACCCTATGTGTCTGACTCTCGTTACTAGTGCGCTACGACTGCATGAGGGCAAGTGGCGGCTGTCGTCGACCCTTGCCATCGCCTAGATTGAGGCAAGGGTTTGCCTATGTGCGCTTTGAGAATGTGATGTTGAGGGATGATCAATGAAACGGGACAATAATAAGAATCGATGTTTCATTAGCAAAAGCATTAAAATTCCATTATGAAAAGCTGACGCCAAGATAAGTTAGAATCTCATTCTTTTTAACTACAAAGAAATTCCGAAGATCTTAAGCTTTGAAAGCAGCAAATGGAGGATGGAAGAAACTATTAGCTTTGCTCTCAAGAAGAGTATGCATAAATAACTTGTCCGCCTTTTTAACGTCCAGATGGCACAAATTTGAATATTCCAACGAATGTGGAAAAGCTATCAAGAGAAAAGAATTGGCATTTTTTGTGCTTTCATGTTTCTTCATGATTCATAGCGTGTATGTATATTATAATTCAATAAGTATCACAATTTTATATCTTGCTACTTGATTCAAAGTTGCACAAAGAAGATCGCAACCAAATCGTGATATTAAGATTTCTCAACAAGAACCTTGCACTCAAGTTCTACTCATGAGAATCCTCAATTACTTTGAAGAACACGTCGGCTCTAGTTACACAAATCTAGCATGAAACAAGGCTGGGGTTTAGGTGTCTAAACAAGTAGCCCCAGTTGAGATCGACTAAAACTCCCACACCAGTGTTTGCAACTCGATTTGAGCTCAATCAAGTATTATTTTCCTGCTGGAGCTTGACTCAAATAAAAAGTCGAGGTACTGTTGTATTTTATGTATATATCTGTGTGTGTGGTTATGGATGTCTATGTCTAATTTTATAACAATTAAATTTTTTGAATTAGGCTCACAAGCTTGTTGAGGTGAGTATTAGCGATTTTGAGTTCAATTTGACAACATACTCGAGTAGTTGGTGCTAGAGCTCGATTAGAAATCAGTCAACCCCTCGTCAGACAATCATCAACCCAAGGGCTGACAACTCCTGAGAGCTTGACTTAGTTTCACTGCGAGTAGGTCTCCACATATGCTCATTGTGAGAGGAGCAGGATACATACAAGGTGTAGGAAATAATTTTCCCAACATGACTGGCATGACAACGAAACATATCTTGCCAGCACAAGTTGGCTATTATACATGAATTCTCATTTTAATGTGCAAGGATACGAGGGAGTATGATTTGCAATGACGTTAATGAACTTGTATCATATAACGTATATGTCAAATACACTGGTTAGAAAGGGGAGCAAAAGCCTTCTGATCCCACGAAGATTCCACCAAGATCCTAAGAGAAACACTCGACCTAATCAATCAATGATTGAGAACCCAATGAAAAATGAGCCTTTTCTATGCCCAACCCAATTCCTGGGTTTCTGTATTCTAAACAAAAGAGAATTGACACATGGACCCCAGGAGTGCCAAAAGTTGGCACGGAGGGACACTTAAGTGCCAAAAGTTACAAACGGTACACTCAAGTGCCAAAATCGGAGCAAAATGGATCACTTAAGTGCCAAATCCGGCCAAATTGCCACGTGTCCATTTTCCGGCAACTTCATTTGCTGACGGAGCATTTTTTTCAAAATAAAAAATTTCACGTGGCAATTTTAATAAAAAAAAATTGTCAACATCAGATTTTAAAAAAATTAAAATCGATTTTATTAAAAAAAAAAAAAAAAAGAGAAAGGGGGAGGAGAAATTGGCGAGGGCTGTGCAACCCTCGCCGCCCCACCGTCGTCGGGAAGGGCCGGCGACAGGGGCGAGGGTCCACCGGGGACGTTGGGCCCCGGCAAGTGGCCGGCGACCCGGTCGGCTTGCACCGAGGGGGCCGCAGCCCTCGCCGCATTTGGGGCGAGGGTCGCGACCCTCCCGCATCCGGCGAGGGTCGCCGGCCCCTCGCCTCGCCGGGCCAAGGGCCGTCGGCCGCCTAGATCTGCGCCTACGGCCCCTTGACGCAGTCGGCCGGGGTTGCCGGCCATTGGTTGAGGCCCGGCGACCCCGGCCGACCCTCGCCCACCGTCGCCGGCCCTTCCTAGCAACGGTGGGGTGGTGACGGTGGCGGCAGCGAGGGCTGTGGAGCCCTCGCCGATTACCCCAACCCCACTTTTTTTTTTTAATTAATCAATTTTAAAATATTTTATTTTTTAAATTTATTTAATTAATAATTTAAAAAATCCACGTCGCAGCGCAAAAACGACGTCGTTTTGCGCCGATTCTTCGTCGTTTCAATTTCCGACGAGCCACGTAAGCAAAAAAATTAATAAAAAAATGCCACGTAGGATTTCCGATAGGGTTCCAATGACTTGACACTTAAATGATCCATTTTTTTTTAAAAGTGGCACTTAAGCGTATCGTTTATAAGTTTTGGCACTTAAGTGTCCCTCCGTGCCAACTTTTGGCACTCCCGCTGTACTTTCCCCAAAGAGAATTAGAGGGAAAGACAGCAAGACCATCGTCATGTCCCCAACACCGACAATCGCAGTCCTTCTCATAGTACCTTCACGTTGTCTTTGAATCATTAGAATTGACCCGGACATGATATTTGTGAACAAGGTTGGAATGGAGAGCAATACTACGAATGGGGCGATCATTCCTTGGCATGAGGCAGCGTCCCGGTCGATCTGAGGTCCGCCTCCGTAGAAGGGGTTTGAATACTACACCCATGCTTGTTTCCGCCAAGCCGCGTGCTTCGGCCGTGGTGCGTGCGCTGACACGCGGACTGTATTAATTGCTTGGATTTCGCGCACAAGGAAGTCAAGAGTGTGTGCCCATATAACATTGGCGCACAGGTTCAGCTTTGCGATCGTTGACTTAGGTACAAGCAATATAGGCTCAGGGAATAACCTAAGCTTGTATTGGAAAATGTCCAATATCATAATGGTGGCACGTGTATGAAAATCTATAAGTCAATAAGGTTTCACCACAGAGTGATATAAATGTGGAATATGAGTGCTTTTTTGGCGCCATTGATCTTAGTATATGTTTGAATTGATTAATCGTCTGCCATTAAGGATCAATTTGATCCGAAATGTTTGAACTTGACCCCACTCAAATTAGCAGTGTTAGATCTTGACTAGTACAAAATTATCTCATTTAAATAGAAAATAATCAAAACTCAAAGTGGATAGATATCAATCTCAGATTTCTTTAAGAAATTTCATGAAATGCTAATGTCTATTGTTAAAATGTACTATAAGAATATATTATAAAGACATGGACGAATTAGTTGAGATTAGGCTAACAAGCTTGTTAAGCAAAGTATTGATGAGTTTTAATTTCAATTTGACAAGATATTTGAGTAGCGCGAACTGGAGCTTGACTTGAAATCAATCAAGTTGTTAAGACTTGCATGAATCTTGATTAGTTCCACCTCATTTAGGATTTATTTATTTATTTATTAAAGTTAGATTAGACCATGTTACCACTTTTCTTAAAAAAATGATCTCCCTCCTTTCTAACTCCAACTTAAGTTCTGTTCAGTAATTGAGGGGTAATTCGGTCTTTAAAGTTATCTAATATGCAAATTGAGAATTTTAAATTTAATCTCATGTGTGAGCTTAGCATAGGTCTTCTCTCCTATAATTCGAATACCCTTCTATATCACCATGTCTCAAACTTAAATCTTCAACACTTGCCCTCATCCTTGCTGTTGTTCTCGACTAAATTACAAAGGCTATCGTCACGATTGCATTGTTACAATAGAACGTCTACCTTCACCCCAAATCTCTTCTGCTAGAGTAAACCATCAAGGTTGCTCGAAAGCCGCATTGGTCATAAAATTCCTTTCTTGAGATATTTACCAAATATAGATGTACACCAGAAGTGGGCCACCAATTAACCATCGATGAATAAGGAGAAAATGAACTCATTCAACTATCTAAATCTGATTTCTCATATAGATCCACCTCTTGGCAACTCCTCCGAAGATGTCGAACTATTGACTCCATAAGCTGAGGTATTGCTAGATTCCAAATTCAAGAAATCAATCAAGCAAGAGGCTACCTAGGGCAGACCCCAACTGAAAGGTGTTAGACTGGATAAGATGGAATTGTTTGAGCCGATGTTCCATTTCGAAGGGTGGAATCGAAGTATGGTGTTGAACAAGTGGGTGTAATTGTTGAGTTCTATGGTGGGGAACTCATGAGATAGAGAAAGCAGTTGGCCCTATTGGTAAAACCTTATGCAGTCAACTCATTTGCTTAACACAAGTAGTCAACAAATTGGGAAATGCCTGTATATGATACTATTTGTTGAAAATGCACAGTAGAAGTCAATTTTTTCTCCTAGAGAGAATGTTAAGGAGGAGCCTAAGTTTGAGCCCATTATTATATTTAGTTGGATCCACTTTCACTTAAAAATTTAAGTCTATGTCTTATGGGCAAATGATGATTTTTTAACTACTCCATTCATTTTCTAGCACGGCTTATAGATGCATCTCAATAATGCTTAATCTCTTATCGAACTTGCCATGGTTATGTGTAGACACTTATGTTACCTATCTTCTTACTCATCACGTCACATCGATCCATGCAGTAACTCCTTCACTTTGCAAGTGTTAAACTATATCTCGAATTTAAGCTCGTTATTGAACCTGGTCCAATAGGAAGATGTAGACTCCTTGTATTGTAGCGATAATTAGGCGTTGAAGGCAAATGTGAGTTAATTCAAGTTGACGGGGAGAAGTGGTCTTGAAATAAGTCAGTTGCAGATTTTGTTTTATCTCTTGGGCACAAAGGATTTGTCCTTTTTTTTCCCCCTGTTGGAGAAGATAAACATTCACTCCTTCACCAGTTTGACCGATCAAGATGTGGTTTGTTTAGATGTTGTACTGTAGACGTCTTCAACAAAAGAAGAAGAAGAAGATATTGGTCGCTACATGACAAAAGAAAGAACTCACTTCGGCCTCACTATGTTAATGACATAATTAGTCCTTAAACTTTGATTTAATGTGCAAAGTCATTTATGAACTTTTAATTTGTTTAATGTGGTTTTTGACCTTTTACTCTAATGTGCAATGTGGTCCCCATACTTTCAATTTATTCAATATATACTTAGACCTTTAGTATATATTCAATTTAGTTCTTGAATTATATTAAAATGTTCAATGTAATCCCTTCATTAATTCAAATTTCAAGACAACATTGAACATTTTTCATAAAGTATGGAAATTGTTATGACATAAGAATGCATTGCACAACAATCTACAGTTCCTTATGTATTTATTTTCTCATTTTCCTATTCCTATACTAATTTTCATATTCCTATACAAATAAAATTGGAAAGAAAATTGGATTGATTAATTTTATTTCATAAAATTATGAGTTCATAAAGAAATTAAGATTATTGTAAAGATTTCTTTTTCGATTCATCCTTAGAGTTGGATACCTCATTCAAGAATTATTTTTGATCCAATACGTAAAAATCCATAAAAAAGGCAAATCCCTCGTGATACACCGAGAATCGGCTTGCTTATTGATAAAGTGAATAGATTTGCCATTTAGTAGCAGGTTATCAAATTGAGTATTTGGGCATCAAATTTGGGTTATTTTACGGAATGGTTTGTGGATTCCAAACATCTATATTGGCGAAACCTAATAAGATAGCAATTACAACCCATGAAGTAATAAGGACTTGGCTAATGGACTTGAAAACCTCCTATACCAAAGGTTTAGAAGACCTCTGTCCTATCCATTAGACAATGGACACATTTTTCTTTTTATTCCGATTTTTTTTTTGCATTTTTTACTTTCATATCCCATAGCGTGACGGGCGGTGTGTATAAGGCCTGGGAACAAATTCACTGCCATATGACTGACCGCTGATTAATAGGGATTCCGGCTTCATGTAGGCAAGTTGCAGCCTACTCCACTTGACTCGGGGGGATATAGCTCAGTTGGTAGAGCTCTGCTTTTGCAATTGGGATGTTGCGATTATGGGTTGGATGTTGAAAAATAGATTCAATACTATTAAAAAAATAAGAACAAAAAACAAGATGGCAGGGCCCCCCAGAAGAAGGCATTCTTTGCCTTCCACCTTAGCTGCACAGGAAAGGCCTAAAGCCAATCCCATGGAACAATAAAGCTTCATATGGTCTTTCTATCCAAGTGGACAAATTGGCGTATTACCAAATCACGTGTCTATTGCCACAGTTGTAGATATAGGTAGTTTGAGAATACACTTTAATGACCAATGGTTAACAATGGCTCTGATGGGTGGTTTTGCTAGAATAGGCAATAATGAGATCACTATTTTAGTAAATGACGCGGAAAAGGGTAGTGATATTGATCCACAAGAAGCTCAGGAAACTCTTGAACTAGCGGAAGCTAACTTAAGAAAAGCTGAAGGTAAGAGACAAACAATTGAGGCAAATCTAGCTCTCAGACGAGCTAGGACACGAGTCGAGGCTATCAATGCAATTTCATAATTAGTTGGTCATATGTATATAACTAACTTTGGGATTGGGCACAGCATAAAAGATCTTTTAGAAGCTCATATTCCTCCAAGGGGGCGAGCATTGTCCAATAAATTGTTTATCAATGACTGAAGAATATGAGCTTTCTACTTATGATTGTCATTAATTGATGGTTCTAGAACCACTAAGCCTACTTACACGCAATAGTACCTAAAATTACTACTAGAAAAAATGTATAAAAAATTGTTGGGCCATCGCCACTTGGTTTCACCCAAGCTTCATCCTGGTCATGAATAGATCATCCAGGTTCAGGTTCATAAGCAGTGATAATCACCCTATTGATAATACCATTCATTATTTCTTGAAGCTCGATCTCTACCCCGAATGAACCATATAGCCTAGAGAAATCATGAATTGGAAAAATATGTGGCCATGAGATAAGATGGCAGTAGTTGGTGTTTTCTCAGGATTGGTGAGAATCCCATGCCTTGAAAGCCTAAGGGTTCCTCCACAAGGTTCGCCCACAAAAGGTGAGTCGGGACCTAAATTAAACATATACCGAGAGTTCATAAACCACATTAAACAAATTAATAATTTAGGAATTACATTGCACATTGGGATAACGTTTAGGGACTACATTGAAAAAATTGAACGTTCAAGAACCATATTATATACCGGAACAAAGTTCAAGGACTATTTGCATAATTTTTTTAAAAGGAAAGAGAATAGTGTCCCGATTCTTTCAAGCTGCGAGCAAAGAAGAATAAAATCGCACAATGAAGCTCGTTGTTTTGGCTACAAAACATCGAGAGATTTGTGCTATGAGCTGTACATCCGATTAAATTATTTATTTGTAAATAATGTGAGTTTGGACTTAATTCAAGTCTGGGGAACATTCAAGTGTATGGGATATTGTAAAATTTAATTCTCCGATTATTAGTAAATTATCTTCTGTCATCTCTTCCTATAGAATAGGTATTGACACTCTAATCGAATTATGTAAATTTCTTATGTCATTGATTGTTGCTCATTTATTTCTCTAGCAATTTTGTATTGATTTAATTCGAAGATCCTGTCAATTTCCGCGTCAATTTAACAACAATAAAAGCTGGACAGATTCTGAAGACAATTGATATTATAGGGTGGAGCGTATTATTCTTGATTATAAAGAGTATCTTAATCTATTTCATGCCTATCGAACCACATACTACAAAAGCATAGACAGGGACGAGTGAATCGAGGAAGTTGTGAATCTGCTGGCTACGAATATTCAAGAGAGAAGACGATGGAATAATCGAGGACGCTGTCAACTACTTCATGGACATTTGCACTGACGTAATGACATAAGAGTAGCGGCCCGACCTATTTAACCGACCCCCTTATATATAGCCGAAACTGGCTGACCCTAAACTTCAGAGAAATATTTACTAAAGCCATAGACAGATCACGTATATAAACATCATGTCGACGTTTCAAGGAATCGTGGGCATCATTATGGGGCTCCTTGCTCTGCGCACCACGGTGAGTGGTACCCCGGACACGACCGAGCTGAACAAAATATGCAATGGACAACAGTATTACCCTTATGGTCCGTATGGAAATACAGTGAATGCGGTCCTAGACGACTTGAGCGCTAACACGGCAACTCATGGGTACAACTACTATAGCTCGTCTCTCGATTCCAACTTTCAGTGCTGCGGCATGGAGCATGTAACGGCGTGCTCAGACAGCCAGATTGTACTGCATGCATCAATTCTGTGAGACAGCAGCTCTTTCAAGAGTGCAGCTATGCCATCGGTGCTCAAATTCAACTCCAAGATTGTAGAGTTAGGTATGAGATGTATTCTTTCACTGAATGACGCTTGGCGTGGGAGTTGTTCATTCACTAAATGATGGAGTGTCGCCTCCATGTAAGAGATAGGGTCTAAGATAAAATAAGATGAAAAATATATATGATGACAAGATTGTCCTTCTCAGTGAATCAAGACCATAATACATGCGTAACTATTTGAATCAGGGATGTTGATGAGGAATCGAAATATTAGAAGCATAAACTCCCGAACATCAATTACGTATCCTATGTCAATGTAAGATATTTGATGATGACTCCTGTACTAAATTTTCCCCTGTAAGATTTGTAGATAACTTTGAGGATTTTTAAATGGTAGAATGATTCCTAATTAACGCGGCAGTCACATTGGATGTCACGTAGCGAGAGTGAGATCTTGATGCAGTTATTCGTTGGATATGACTCCACGAAGAAAGCGAATGGCCTCTTCACGGAGGACACAGGAACTTGCCAATGCTATTAGAGCTAGATTGCCTGTTGGAGGATTTACTTACATTGGGAGTACTACTATAACAAAAGTTAAGCTTGTTTTAGTCCTCCCCTCCTTTAATTAGTTTAGTTTGTGCCTCTTCTCTTAGAGTTTGGCCATTCAAATTCGACGTCGGTAATTATGTTGATGAGAGTTTATGAGACTTTACACAGAGGGGAGAGAGGTCGAAGTCAGGGAAGATGAACAGTACATGAAGCGAAGGAACAAGAAGATAAATAGAACCCAAAGGAAAAAAAGAAAAAAAAAAGAAAAGAGAGAAGAAATCATAAGAAAAAAAAAGTAGAACGATGTCATTTTGCATAAATTTGTCCATGCCAAACATTGGATGTGCCACGTACGATGGCCGGCAATGACGAGACGTCCACATCAACATTTTCATGTCAAAATTGGTCAAAAAGACTACATAGGAATTTCGGTATAGATTTAGGGCTACGTTATAACATTTGAAAATTTTAGAACTAAATTGATAACAAGATATTATGTTTAAGATTGTTTAATTAATATTCCCTATAAATAGAGACTAGTAAATTGAGGAGAGAACATAAACTATTAATTTTGCTCTCAAGAAGATTCTCATAAATAGCTCGTGCATGTTATCTTTACCAAGTCGAAAATCTAGAGAATTTGACAAATGAAGCAAGCCTATCAAGAGAAAGGGAATTTACATTCTTTGTGCTCTAAGGTTTCTTATTGATTCACAAGATGCAATTATATTATGCTTGATATATATTTCAATTTCATATCTCCAAACTCCATGATGTGATTCAAGTCCACTTTATTTAATAAAACTGCGTGTAAACTCTAGCGAAAATTTGATTGATGTGAAAATATATTGTCATAATTTTTAGTATTTTGTTTCTCTTGCAAAAATTTATGTCAACACCAATATTTAGAGTAATATAACAAATATAATCTTGGACCCGTGTATCTTGCTAGTTGCTTAATATAGGGGATAAGAAGATACATGCATGACGAAAATCGCAACCAAATCTTGAGTAATAAGATTTTCAAAAACCTCGAACTTGAGTTTTGCATGTGAGAATCCTCAACTGTTTCAATGGAGATTCCGGCTTCAATCAACCGAATTTAGTGTCAATATGGCTGGGCCATAGTCGTCTAAATGAGTTGCAATAGTGTCCAAGTCGAGATCCGCTCAACCCTCATACTCACTATCTTGCGCTCGATCACACATTAATTTCATGTATATCTGCGTGTGTGCATGCTGGCACATGGCTAGGGATGTCTACACCTAATTTTATAACATCAAATAACTGGGTTCAAAAGTTTGTTGAGTTGAGTATCGGCAAGCCCGAGTTTCAATTTGACACGGTACTCTAGTAGTTCGACCTAGAGCTTGACTAGAAACCCATCGAAATGTTATCGAACGATCATCACCCCAAGCTCGAGCAACTCGTGAGATCTCGACTTTGTTTCACTCCTAGTCGGTCTCCATATATGCTTGTTGTGAGAGGAAGAGGTTATATATTTGATGTAGGCGAAAGGAATTTCCTAATTCTACCGGCACAACAAGGGATCATATATTTTGCAAGCACAAGCTGGCTATTATATATAAATTCTCACTTTATAATATAAAGAATAAGAGAGTATGATTTGCCAGTACGTCAACAAACTTGGATTATAATATATGACAAATTAACCGGTTAGATAGAGGAGCAAAATCCTTCCAATCCAATGAAGATTCCACCAAGATTTCTGAAAAATTTGGCAAAGGATGTCACCCCCTGTTTCATGTCTAATGTTGATTGTAATGACTAAGAAAGACTCTTAAAACCTAGGCTCCGTTTGTTTCATGAAAATCGTGGCGTTTCAAGAAAATATTTTCCAAAAAGACATTTTCTAGGAAAATGTAATTATTTTTCAGTGTTTAGTTGAAGTCTGAAAATAAAATGGAAAATATTCTTTTATTGTTTGGTAAAGAAAATATTTTTCTCCATATACTTTTCTCAATAATTTTTTAATTTTATTTTTAAAATCTATTTTTAATTATTTTATTATTTAAAACTATTTAAATCATTTTTTTTTTTTTAAATTGATTTTTAGATATTTTTCCTTTTTTTCTTTTTTTCTTTTATTTTTTAATTTTGTTCCTTCTTCTTCCTCACCAGTCTCATCTTGTAACAGTCAGTGACCGGCCAAAGGTGACCTCTGGTGAGCTCAAGCTTGCTACTTGCTAGATTGGCAAGCACAAGCGTCGAGCTTAAGGCCCACCGATCTGTCAAGCCCCAAGGCTGGCGAGCCTTGAGGCTAGCGAGCGAGAGCCTCTGGCTCGTTGATCTGGTGAGACTCGAGGCCAGCCTTGAGCTCGGCTATCAAGCGAGCGACAGTGAGCATCTACAGTCAACGTAATCATCCACTTGCAAATTTCACTCACCACGCAAGCAAGTGCGAGAGAGAACGCAGGAGTACTGGGCGATAGCTGAATCTTGCGCAATCAAAGTGGACTGACTATCGATGTTTTGTTTTTAGATGAAAATTTGATAAGGGAAAATGCGGATGCAGATGTAGATATCGAAAGCAGAAGAAAAAGGTATAGATTATTTCACCGAATGTGGAATAGAAAGGATCATGGCAAGATGGCAGAGTCTATCGTGGAAGAGAATGGGAGAAAGAATTGCTTGTCGGCCTCGAGGCTCGCCAGCGTCGGCCCTCGCCAAATCAAAGAGCCTCAAGCCTCGATGCTCTTGCTCACCAATCTGGCTAGCGAGCCAGAGGTTGCTGGCGAGTAAGCTAGAGGTTGCCTTTGGTTGGTCGTTGGCTGTCACATGGCCGGCGACTGGTAATGAAGAAGAAGGAAGAAAAAAAGGAAAAACGAAAAAAAGTAAAAAATTCGATTTTAAAAAATAACAATAAAAAATTAGAACTAAAAAGAAGAAGAAGAAAAATATGAGTACTAATAGGAGTGAGATAAGAGATAGAATAAGTGAGGAAAATGTTTTTCCTTATTTGAAAAGTGAAAAATATTTTTTGCTATTTTAGAAGTTTTTTTCTTTTCATAGAAGCATCAATTCATTTTCTAAGAAATAAATATTAAAAATTTTGAAAATATTTTTCAAAAAATATTTTTCATCGAATGAATGGAGCTCTCATAAATCAATGATTGAGGACCCTATGAGAAGTTAGCCCCTTTCATCCCCGACTCACTTTGGACGCTTTCACTACTCTAAACGCCAAAGAGAGTTTGTTTAGAGGGAAAGAGAGTGAATGCTATCGTCATGTCCCCGTCGCAGAAAATCGAGGTCCTGCTCACGGTACTTTCCCTTTGTCTTCGTATCATTAGAAGCGACCCGGTATGGAGAAGATATGTGCGAGAAAATATCAGTCTTCTCTCTCTCCTCTCCTCTATCTGCAGTCTGCACGCTCTCTCTCTCTTGTCTCCTCTGCAAGCTCTCTCTCGCCCGACGCCGCCCCCTCGTTCGACCGAAAAAAACAATCACGCTCAACCGACGAACTTCGTGACAGCGGAGGCCGCGCGATGGTTCGTCGCCGACCCAAGGCACCCTCGTCCGAGTGACGAACCACGGCACCCGCCCGACAAGCGATGGCGGGGGCAACCTTTCAAGGTCGAGGCCGCGCGGTGGTTCGTCAGACGAGCCACCGCTCCCTCGTCCGACCGACGAGCCACAGCCCATCGCCGAATCACTACTTCCTCGCGACTGTGCCCTCTCTCTCTCCCCCTCTGAATCACTGAGCCCTCGTCCGACGAACCACCGCGCAGCCTCGAAAGGTTCCTTCGCCGTCGCGAAGTTGGTCAATCGGGCATGGTGGCTCGTGGGTCGGACGAGGGCTTAGTGCGGGAGAGAGGGGGCGGCGAAGAGGGAGAAAATTGGGCGAGAGAGGGCGTGCAAGGGAAGAGAGTCGAGAGAGAGGAAAGCAAAGAGGGAGCGCCGTGCAGAGGAGACAGAAGAGAGAGAGAGCGTGCAAAGAGGAGAGAGAAGAGAGGAGAGAGGAAAGAGAGCGTGGAGAGAGAGATATTTGGGGCCCACCTTGGACAGGTGTTGCAAATTTATGACCCTTCCTATTTGCCACGCTGGCACACCATACGTATTCATGTCGAGGCAATGGACACCGTCCCGATCCATCTGAGGTTCGACACCACGGAATAGGGGTTTCACTACTACACTCATACTTCTTTCTTCCAAGCCGGGTGCAATGGTGCTCCGACACACGTCGGCCATACTAGCTGCATGGATTTCCCCCACACGGATGTCAAGAGAGTTTGCCCATACGGCAGCGGCACGCAACTTTAGCTTCGCCATTATAGTCTTAGGAACGGGCGATACGCATTCAGAGAATGATAGGGCATGTGATATGAATAGGAATGGGAGGCGTTGTTGGAGACATTGATTTTTGTGTTCATTTGAACTGAATAATTGTATGCAAGAATGGATCAATTTGATCCGGCAATATTTGACCTTGATTCCATTGGAATTGGCAGTGTTAGATCTTAACAAGTACAAAGTTGTCTCAATTAAATAGAAAATTTTTATATTCAAAGAAGATGGATTTTGTTAAAAATTTTGAGAAAAATGCTAATGTTTGTTCTTAAAATGTATTATAATAGTATAACAAAATGGACAAAATTATGACCCTTAAATCAAGATTATTGTCAACTAATCTCATGAATATACGGAAAAATAGAGCATGCACTGCCAATGTAATTTTTTTTTTTACACAAACAATCTCATCTATCCTTGTTTTAAGGATTATCACTACATGCTTTCTCAAATCAGTGGTATATAAGACTTTTGTGTAAATTCCTTTTACACGAAGAGTGTATGCTACGATTTCTCTAAATATATTGGTTTTTGAAATCAAACATAATGCAGTTAACTAATTTGTCTCCGATGGAGCCCTTTCGTGATATGCATTTCCTTAAAAGAAAAAGAAAAACGATTTAACTTGCATGAATCCCCGTAAGTCATGCATCATCTATAGTTTTTATTATTTAGGAGAGTTTAAATTAGACCACATTTTCACTTTTCTTTAAAACATGCCCCTCCACTTTTCTCACCCCAACTTAAGTTTTGCTCACTGTTGATGGGTGATTCCGTTTTTCAAGTTAATCTAAGGATGTATTTGTTTTGTAAAAAACTCAATGATAAAAAAAATACTTTTTGAGAAAACATTTTTCAAGAATATAGTTAATTTTCTTTTATTTGGTAATTTATGATCAAAAACGTATTTTGATGTTTGGATCTCACTGAAAAATGATTTTAATCTCATGAAAATATCTCACCCAAAATAAAATTGAATTATTTAATTTTTAATTTAAAAATGAATCAGTAATTACTTTTATTTTAAAATTAGTTTTTTTTTCTTTTTCTTTTTTTCCTTCTTCTTCTCCATCAATCCTAAGAGTAATTGGTTCTTGGTTCAGTCTGGTTCCACTAAAACACGGGAATTGGACTAGTTCCTAGTTTTTGGGATTGGGATCGAATTGGATCAAACGACCCTAGACCAAGAATTGGATCAAACCAATCGATTCGGTTTAGTTTAATGGAACTGGTCACTTAGCAAAAAATAATAAAAAAATAATAAAAACGAAAAAAATACTAGAATTGTTATTATTTTAGGGTTTATTGCTATTTTTAAGAAATTAAAAAATATTTAAAAAAAGTCGGCTTAGTCTAGTCCAATTCCCCTTCGGAACTGGGAACTAGATCAATGCCCCTAGGAACCAAACCAAATTGGTCGGTTTGGTCTATGTAGTTCCCAATTCGGTTGGTTTGATATGCTCACTCCTAATCAATTCTCTACTTCCTCGGGTGCCATTGGGTGCCATCCCCATCTGCTTCCTTCGGCAGTTTGTCTTCAACCGACTCATGAGGGGTGAGCTCAGACCTCACTACTAGAGGCCACAAGCTCGCCTGATTTGGTAAAGCTCAAGTCTCATCATTGGAAGCCATGAGCACGCTCAATCTGGCAAGGCTTGAGGCTCTCTAGCCTTGGATAAGCTCAAGCCTCACCATCGGAGGCCGTGAGCTCGCTTGATCTAACAAGGCTAGAGCTCGTTGATCATTTCTCAGTATTGGGTTTTATCATAGTATTAACCCTAAAGAAAAAGATTTGCTTGACCTAATAAATGACTAAATCAGTGACTTAACCTGAACAACAAGTTATAAATGATGGAGTGCCCTATGACAATGAGTCCTTTCTATAGTCGAATTCCAATTGTTCGTTTCTACGTAGTAAACAAAAGTGAATTAAAGAACCCCATATGATGACGTCTACATCACATAGTATCACAATTATGTTCATAGGGATTTTATGTAGCTTGAATATAATGAGACAAGCGATCCGATTGTGTCACTTATAAAAAAGATCCGCAATGGAGAGAAGTAACGTGAATCAAAAGCTTATTATGTCCTAATTGATTTGAGGTTTATCATGACAACTGAGGGGTATGACTATTACAGTGAAGCCACGTTTGGTCACGTCAACTGCTTCGAGTGCGCGATGAGGCACTAACTCAGTTGGACTGCACCATCTGCTTGAATTTCGCTCATAAGCAAATGCGAAAAGCTTGCCTATGTAGCGTTGGAGCGCAACTTTAGCTCTAAGATTGCATAATCAGATATGGGAAATACGATTTCACCGAGTAACTCAGAGACTTGTTACCAAGGATTAGCTCATACTTCAGATGGGAAAAAAAAAGAAAGAAAAGGTTTGACACTCCCAGGCATTCTGACATGAGTCCCCTTCTCACATCAACTCTCTCAACTCTCTGGCATCATTGTTAAACGCTCATCACAGTTCCACGTGCTGGACGCATCGAGTTCTAATGCCATTACGGTTGTATCTTAGGAAAATGCTTAATCACTTATTGAACTCATCATGGTTATATCCTCTATTCATGTTACCTACCTGTTTTACTCATTGCTTGAAATGGATTCCCGTGGACCCACTCCTCCGCATTGTGTGACCGTCCACAAGATAATTAATATTTTAGGACAGAACCGATCACAAAAAAAGTGTCTGACCTATGTCATGCCTGACGAATTATATACTGCAAAAGCCTAGACAGAGAAGTTAGTCAATCAGGACATCGTAAATTTCTTAGCTAAGATTATTCAAGAGATGAGGATGAAATAATCCTATGCTACAAACTTGCACAAATGAATAGACAAGTAGTAAAATCCAAAAACCATGAACTAAGTTCTTTCGATAATAGCGGTCCAACTTATGTAACCGGCCCCTTATATAGCCGAAGCTGGCCAACTCAGCTTCACAGAGATACATACTAAGTATCCAAATAAAGGGAAAATTGTCCAAAAATTATAAATTTGTTGCACTTTTGCTAATTCAATTATAAACCTATTATTGTGTCAATTGAGTCTCACCTAAACCTTTTCACATTTTGTCCATCGATTTCACTTTTGCCAATTTTGGCTAGAAATTGCTTACATGGACGATAGTCATCTTTCGTGGAAAGGTCAGTGTTAACGTGGATAATTTTTATTAATATTTTAATATTTTTAAATTTTAATATTTTCCTTTTTTTCCTTTTCCTTTTCTTTCTTCCTTTAACAATCTTTGGGCCTTAGCATGGGCCAACGTAACAACAACGGAGGGGTGACCTCACCAAAGGCCAACAACGGTCACCCTCGCTGAAGGTCGGGGAGGGCCAGTGAGATCAAGCCTCATCCAATTAGGTGAGAGAGACCCTTGCCAGCCTTTGGTGAGGGCAAGCCTTACCTGAGGCCAACGAGGGTCACTCAAGCCAAATGAGAGTTGGTAATAAAGCATAAAAATAGTTGATAATATGATAACCAAAAAGTTGATCGGTCAATCAAAAAGGATTGGCAAATTCTTATAAGAGTTTATAAGAAAGATTAATTAAAATTTGCAATTGGCATCTTGTCAACGAAAGTTGGTATTTTCCTAAAAGTATTGATAAAGTACCCTTTAGTTATCGGAAATCAAGTGAATGATAGTTATCTCTTTACCAGCAGTTTATTGACACTTAACAACTCTTTCAAAAATCTACAGGTACGAGAAAAACCATGTTCTTAGACAGAATGGTTGGATCTTTAGCAGGAACATGTCGGTCCGCCTCAAAAAAAGGAAAAAAAGATTTCCAAATCGATCAAGTTTTATCGTCTAACCTCAAAACCAGTGCCGTTTGGTAACATTTATTTACATAATACATATGTTTTTTGCCTTTTTTTTTTTTCCATGCAATATTCAATGTGAAACTTTCCAACAAATAGATGGAAAGATGAAGTAAGGGTTTCTTTGCCGAAATGCGAAACAGCGTATATCCGAAAGTCTCCCCAGGTATAATATTCTGTCCAGATGTGATACATTGGCAATGCCTTGAAGTTGATTGAGAGAATCAAATAAGATGATCAGAACAAAAACTAAACTATCAAGACCACATCATCACACGCGAGCACGGCGAAGAGATCTATGAGAGTAGCCCTATAAACCAGCCTGGGTGAATATGTTTTCAAGCAATGAAGAAGATAAACAAAGACACAGAAGATTGCTGTATGATGACCACACGGAGCACCAAATTATTGGCTCTAGGGCTCTTGTGTTTTTGCTATGTCGTTGGCGGCGCTCCCGATATGACCTTGAAGAACAAGATCTGCAATGCCCAAAAGTTCATGCCATGGGATTCGTTCGCAAGAGCACGAGGTGACGTTCTGAACGACTTGAGTGCGAACACGGCGAAGAATGGGTACAATTACTACAGCAAAGCTGAAAGCAACGGGGAATCGTGTTACGGCCATGGTGCGTGCAATGGGGCATTGGTCAATGCAGATTGCGCATCGTGCATGAATTTTGCTAAGGACCGAATCAAAGAAGAATGCGGCCAAAACATCGGAGCTCAAATCCAACTTCAGGACTGCAGAATCAGATACGAAAACTACTTATTTTCAGAAGAAGAGAAGTATTCCCTACTGTGAATTTTTGGACCTTTGTCCAAAAGCATGTGTGAATGGGCATAACTGAACATGAACAGGTTCTAGCTACATCTTCATTCATGATGTTTCTTTATCATATTGTAATGCATACGGTTTCTGCAGTAGACGATCGCCCCCTCAAATATGGATAGTCACATCTTCTTCGTTCATTGGGCCTATCACCTACGAAAATTTTTCCAAAATGAGAATTATTTGTCAAGGGCCAAGAGAGTTGAAATATGATAGAAGAGACACCTGTTAAATCTTTAGAACTCTTCAAATTTCAAGCGACTCGGGTATATCCTTCCTTCAAAGAATGCCTTTTGATAGAGAGATCTCCAAGAATCTGAACCCATCAACATATCGTGCCATTTGATTACTTTAAAGAGTCTCAAATAATAAGTCAACTAGATTTATTAACCAGCCAATCCCTCTTCGGTTGCCGAAGTATGAAATTTTGTTTGTAACACGCTTGGACATGTACCTCAACAGATAATACATATCATGAAAAAAGACAATTTATCAAATACTCTTCCAAATGCTAAAGACATAAAGAGAGTTCTAAAAAAGGGCTTACGAAAAAGATGCGGCAACATGAGCAGATGAATTAATAGGGCACACCAAACACTCTCGTATAATTATTAGCCTTGACGCACAATGAATTGATTATTTCATAAAGGGAAAAATAAAGCATAAGCCATTGATATGTTAAGATAATCTTACACAAGCAGTCTCGTCTACCCTTAAATTTCTCACTATCTTCAATCAATGACGTGTGAAACCCAATAGCTTTTACACTACCGAGCGTGTATACTATAAATTCTTTCATAAATTAACATTTGCATCAATAACATTCCCTTTTTTTAGCGTATGGTGTGACTACTCTTTCATGAATTGACATTTGCTCCTCTAACATTCACTGCTTTATTGATGGAAGCATATCATATGATACAACAGGCATAAGCAGCCTAACGGGCATTTTGTTAGTCCTCCTCGGACTTCACCTATGTCTACCAAAATACACACATATACTCATTTCATTGGATGAGACTAAACTTGCATTTCAGTGTGAGCTCATACTCAATCAACTTTGAAAAAACATTCATGGCATCGTGAGGAAGCCCTAACGACGCGGCCAAGTTGTCGCTCTCCTCGCTTTGAGAAGAGACTAACTTTGGTAAAAAATTGCTGACAAGGAAAAAATTCATCATAACTGACATAATTTAGGGTTTTTGGTAATATTTGCCCTTATAAAAATGATTGTTTTCATCGTTCTGAAAAAATAACCTATGCCTAACAATTTTTGTTTATGATGAAACTATTTCTGATTCATTCTTGTTTATAAGTGGGGGTAAGTACACTAGGAGTGCCAATACTTTCGTACGACACTCACTTTGCTACTAAAACTTTTTTTTTTTTGCTCACTTAAGTGCAATAAATTTTAAAAAACGTTCACTTGAGTGCTACTCCACCGGAAAAGTTGACGTGGCACTGGAAAAGCTAACGTGGCCACCGGAAATTAATATTTTAATATTTTAATTAATATTTTTTTTTTTTTATTTTTGTTTTTTTTTTTTTTTTTTAAGGCCGCCGAGGGCCACCATTGACCCTCGGCGGCTGCAGAACCCTCGTCCAAATTGGGCGAGGGCCCCCTCGCCGTCAGCCACAAAAGCCTTAGGTGAGGCCGTCGCGGCCTCCCCGCTCGCCGAGGGCCATCATGGCCTCACCGGCGGTCGGCGAGGACCCGATGCCTTCACTCGCGGTGGCCCTCGGCAGCCGCGGGGAGGTCGCGACGGCCTCACCCAAGGCCTTCACGACCGACGGCGAGGGGGCCCTTGCCCAATTTGGGCGAGGGTCCCGCGGCCGGCGAGGGTCAACGGGGCCCTCGTCGGCCTTAAAATAAAGCAAAAAAAAAAAAAATCAAAAAAATTAATTAAAATATTAAAATATTATTTTCCGGCCACCACGTCAGCTTTTTTAGCGGAGTGGCACTCAAATGAACGTTTTTTAAAACTTATGGCACTCAAGTGAGCAAAAAAAAAAAGTTGTGACACCAAAGTGAGTGCCGTACGAAAGTATTGACACTCCTAATGTACTGACCCATTTATAAGTGATGCAAATAATTATTTTTAAGAAGTTTTCTAAATCATGAATTTTTTTATAAATAAAACGCATCTATAGAAATTTCAATCTAGTCGTGGAATTTTGATTTTTACTGCTAGTACTAAACTTCCATTTCTTCACCGCTGATGGAAGTTTGAACGGGACTTGATCAACTTTCCTGTCAGATGCTGACTTGACAAAGACGCAGCCAATTTTTCTGAATGTCATTGCCATAAACTTTTTCAACAATCTTTCCATCACACTCTCCTAAGGGGTTGCCATTAGTGTTAAGATTTGCTTACCCGGGTGTCGAGCCATCAAGATAGGGTTGCCGGGGCCGGCTGGGCATCCACTTGACCGACATGGAGAAGCGCGACATGGCGTTCGTAGCGGCACTAGAGAGCGGGATCGCCACAGAGAGAGAGAGAGAGAGAGAGAGAGAGAGAGAGAGAGCGAGGATGAATAAACGAAGCGAGAAGTTTGCACTATTTTTAGGAAAGAGCATGTGAAACGAGCGGAAGGGAGATGTTTGTGTTAATTGTAGCAAGGGCATGGGAAACACGTGGAGGGAGAAGTCCGTACTAGTTGGCGGGCCAAATTAAAGGTTGTATTTATTCATTATCTATGAAGATGCAATAGCATAGGGCTGTTTGTCTTTTGGTCGGTCTACTATGGTAGGAAAAAGGATAAGATAAGTGTTTTAACTTTCATATAATGTTACTTTAGTACCATAACTATTTAATCAATCACTTAAGTATCATAAATTTTAAAATAACATTGAATTTGGTAGTGTGACTTTTTTAATTGATCACTTATGTGCCGGAAAATTTGACATTGATAAAAAATTATGACACTTGTGGAGAACGCCTTCTAAATAATTATTATCTTTTTAGCAACATTACTCTAATAGTGCATTTTACTATGTGTTGCATTGGATGGAACTAAAATAGTTTACTCTCTATAGTGAATGGTATTATCAATTTTTCTGTCTATATATTAAATTCTAAATGCATTATTAGGTATTTTCTGTATATATACCACATAACATGTCGTGCATAACAAAGTCAATCGTAAATAGACATGTTACTTTCTTATTCTCAAATAGTTAATTTTTACTAATTATTATTACTTTAGATGTTACTAAACAATATTTGCACTTCATACAAAGAGTATCAAATTCTTGATTGTAGAGTGCTTATGCTGTTGCTATGTTGTTGTCGACCACGGGTGCTTTAGATACAACCTCGAAGGCCAAAATCTACAACACTAATAAGCACAAGTCATTTTCAATTGCCCGACACGACGTTCTGGACTACTTGAGCGTTGACCGTGCGAATGGCTATAATTACTACAGTAAAGATGAAAATTCCAAAGAATCGCATTACAGTCTGGAATGTGCAACGGAACCTTGGAAAATGTGGATTGCACATCATGCATTGGTTCTGCTAAAGAATGATTCAAAAAAGAATGCGACGGAAAGCGTCGGACCTCAAATCCGACTTTAAGATTGCAGAATTAGATACGAAAATTACTCATTCTCGGAGTAATGGAAATATTATGAACTTTGGATGCTCTAATTAACTGTTCGAAGTTTGCATAGGCCCGTTCTAATTAGAAAAAAATAATAAATCCCTATATACAAAAGACTGGGCCTGCGTGGGCCGTGGCTCTCTCAAAGGACAATTTTTTTAAAAGAAAATTACTTGGGAAAGCCCAGGCTTTGTGCATCTCTCGGCATGGACGGAGTCTTCTTTATTTTGGGAGATCCATTGTGTTGTCAATGATTACGCCAGCAACATATTTACTATTTAGCCAGAATAAATAAAATTTGATAAAAGGGACGATTTTTAGATCTTTAACACTCCATTTATTTTATAGAAAATAAATAATTTAAAAAATATTTTATGAAAATGATTACTCGTATCATTTGAAATAATCAATTAATGGATAACAGTTTATATCTAAATATTTCCGTACATGGTGAAATTATTTTTCGTTTGTTCGTTTTTATGAGTAATCCAAGCAATCATTTTTTAAAAAAAATATTTTTCAGATCATTCATTTTTTGCTAAATAAGCAGAGCTTAATACTTTATAAACTTTGAACTTTTGAGTAATTTAAGTATTACTCTTCCTCCAAAGAATCTGAACTCATCAATATAGCATGTTATTTGATTACTTTTTATTTAAGAGTCATGATCAATAAATTATAAGTCAACTAGGTTTATTAATTGCTCAATCCCTCTTCAATTACCCAGATATGAAGTTTTGTCTCACATATGTAATGACAAAGATGGACTCTGTTCCCAAGGATACCTGTGTGTGTGTGAGAGTGAAGAGAGAGAGAGGGAATCAGCAAGCTTTATTTGGAGGTGAGATCAAGTTCAATTTCGAGAGCACAATATCTAAGACGAAAAGCCACTGCCAGAGGCTCAGATGCTGTGTTGTCGAGAGAAAGGCTGCGTAAGACTCGTGCCGGAGAGACGCAGTTAGAGAGTTATGGTGCTACGGCAAAAGAGATGACTGTGAGAGAGGCTCTGGATACGGCGCTTGATGAGGAAACATCTGCAGATCCTAGAGTCTTTCTAATGGGTTAGGAGGTTGGAAAAAACCAAAGAGCCCACGCAGAGGCTGAGGGGTTGTTGATACTGTAATCACAGAGGCTGATTTCGCTAGAGTGGAAGGCAGCGCTGCTTTCTATGGTCTCAGGCCTGTCGTGGAATTTCTGACAATTCAATTTCGCTATGCAGGCAATCGAACACATCATAAATTCTGCTGCAAACATGAGCTCCATGTCGGACGGCCATATATCATTCCCTATAGTTTCAAGAGAAGCTGCAGCAGGAGTCGGTGCCTAACACTCCCAAGCCCTGCAGAGACGTTGCCATCCCACCTAGAGGAAGCTTCAAGGGATCCAGCCTTGTCAGATCACTCATCATCCTCAGGATCAGTCGGACATGAGAATCGTCTGTGGCGTGCAAAATGAGAGTTGCTCGTGAACTGTGTATTATCTCAACATAAGCACAGAAGAATGAGATAATACATTGACACACATGCTCAAATATAATATGGTGGCGCAGGATGGGACCAGTGTTATTACAATGATTTCGTCGGCTCGTAATGTTTGGTATTTGTTAGCCTCAGAAAGCTTAACGTCTCCTTCGTCCATAGTACTTATCTTTGAATCCCTTTCTCACGTCCAATTTCACTTTAAGATGTCATAAGCCCCTCAAGTGATGTTCCCGTGCCGTATAGCGACAGATGTGGTTCTCAGGGGTCGGTATCAATCTGAACTACATGACAAGGAGACCGGGTTCCACTTAGATCGAAAACTGGTGGCGATGGGGGATCAAGATTCAGTTGACTAACCTTTTCTCCCGGTTAAACGATGAGGAATTTAGTAGGCATTGGTGTGAAAGATTCTTAAATTGACTAAGATGTAGCGTATCAAGATTCAGTTGATTTGCCCAAATAAATTCCGAATGCTCCACATGTGAAAAAGGCTTGCCATAAAATCTCCAAGGTGTGCCGAAATCTTAGAGAAATTTTTGGCCAGAAAGGAAGTCACAGAGTTTCAATTTCACTTGCAGGTGGTCTTAAGCGGCACGTCCAAATGTTCATCACAATCAAAGAAGTCTGGTACTCACCCACAGAGCCGAAAATTTGAGACTTTGAACATGATATCATCTCCATCAACGAGCTCAAACACGCAGACATCTCCTACACAGTCGTGTTTCTATTGCCATGTGCGCATAGTTCCTTAACTTCTCCGGCCATGATCTGTCTAAATGCCTAAAGAGTGGCAACTACTTTGCTGTCACGAGGATGTTTCTTGATGAAGCCACAAGGAGTACTCTTCCCATCGACCGCTTCAGACGGCCAGTTTGATAAAGAAAGACCCATATACACTCAATCCTCGTCTTCTTCAGCTAGTTTGAGGAACTTGTCCTTTCGAGACTCTCAAGGTAGCCTCCCATGATCTGAAGTCACAGGCGCAAGTGTAAAAACATAACAAAAAGATAAAACAACGATGACCTCGAATGTGGAATGAATTTGAAAGCAGAGCCCTAGCTCAAAAAGACGACGACGATTGAGGAGGAAGGTTTTACGAAACCAGCTTCCGACTTCAACTGATTTGCGCGCGACAAGACATGGAAATCGGAAGAAATTCTGGCAGGCCGGAAAAATGATGGGCGGAGGAGCCGTGAACTTACTGAGTTTGCCGGATATAAATGGCAGGCGAAGGGCGAAAGAGCAAGGACGTGAAAACGGACCTGATGTGATGTTCATCACAATTCCACAAGATAATTGATATCTTGGAATTGAATGTATTGCTCTTGATCACAAAAAGTATCTATAACCTATATAAATGCCTAACCGACAGTATACTACAAAGCACAGACGAGGATGTTAGTCAAAAGAGGACAATGTAATTTCTTGGCCAAAAGAGTGCTCAAGAGAGAAGTCCATGGATGGAATATGTGACCCACATTTGCACAAATTATTAGAGGGATACGTGATAAGAACACAGATAAAGTAAAAATTTTAAATATACACGCATCACCTATATAAATATCACTAATGCATTCTGAGCTCTTTTCTCTTGTCGCATGGTAGACAAGACCGTGTTGAATAGAATATGCAGGAAGAAACAGTATTTCCCCTTGGGTCGCACGCAACTGCAGTGAACATCGTCCTAAGCGAGTTGAGCACTGAGATGGTGAGTCATAAGTACAACTACTATAGTGTGTATAATGATTCCCTCGCAACGTGTTGTGTGTATGGAGTGTATGATAGTGTGCTTCAAGGCCTAGACTGTACAACATGCATTGATTCTGCAAGAAATCAACTTAAGCACGAGTGCACCGTGCTATTGGCACTCAAATTCAACTCAAGGGTGGAAGAGTTAGGTATAAAGACCATTCTTTCAATGAATGATGTCGCAATATTGCACAAATGAGGAATTATAATAGAGTTTAACATGAAGGTGTTCTTTGGTCAAATGATGAAATATTGCTCCCATTGACACCTAAGTTTTTGCCCGCAAGTCAAACATGCATTAGGGTATAAATAAATAAATATAATATAGAATAATTATAATATGAAAAATAAATAACAAACAAAGAAAGGGAAAAAAAAAAAAAAAGAAAGAAAGAAAAGAAAAAGAAGGTAAGAAAAAAAAAAAGCTACAATACAGTCATAATTGAAAGGACCTGATCCGGTCTGTTGGACTCGGTTTAATTCGCGTAGCCCAGACCTGATCCACAAGCTTAGCCCAGACCATCGTCCGCCATCTATAATCACCAAACGGCCACCGTCGCACCACCACTGACGGCCACCCCGGGCCAAGCGATGACACGATGGAACGCATACACTTTGGCTCACGAAGAAACTATCTTCGGAATTCTAGAGGATTCTTCATCGGTTCGACTTATCCATCGTCTTCGACCCAAAAAAAAACTTCTCCATCGTCTTTTAGACACTATCGAAACGCTGCCATAGCAGCTCCATCATCTCCAGTTCCGTTGCTGCCGCAATGCCTCCTCTCGTTCTGCTCTGTTTCTGCTCAGGGCGCACGAAAGTGCAACAACCTTGGTCATTCCCCATGCGTTGGCCCCGATCATAAACGTCGACACCTCCAGCAACTTTTTCTCCAATCTGATCACCGACCGAGGTCAGAACTCATTCTCATCAAGGTAAATTCCACGCACTCTGTTTCTGCCGCTTATGAACGAGACAGCTGGTGAGCTTTAGCTAATAAAGTAAATCAGTTGAGATTGAAGCCCTATCAACAACTCCGACTTGTACATATGCGCGCATGGGCGCTAAGGACATAGCAATTGTGAGGATGAATTAGCTCTTAACACTATCTATCTTAGCCTAACACTGCAAAGAGTTCTTGCGTGAAATTTGAATCAAACAAAAGAATAACGCAGTTGAGCGGGGAGATATAGCTCATAGATTAGGACTCACACCTCGAAAATCTCACGATGAGCAGTTCGAGCTTCCGTCTCTCCCCAAATTCCGTGCTGAAACTAATGTGAATAGGAACTGCCATGAACTTCACAAACTCACAAAGCTGAGGACGCTTAGGTGAACGCAATTCATTTCCCCAGCACTTCAAGCTCAGACCGAAACGTCATGGCCATTGCCGGCGTCTTCCACTTTCACTGAGACAAATCCACCATAGCCGAGGCTCAGTTCCTCACCACCGGCATTTGGCACTGATGGTGGATATTCTATCTCGGACATGCTTCTTATCACGTATGATTTCACAGATTCGTTCTAACTTTTTGATAACCAAACCATTTCATCACATTTTTTCCAACTCCACAGGCCAAGTAATTGCACCGTTCTACACTCTAAGATCCTCACCATATTTTCTCATAAACCTCTTTGGAATTCCCCGTGGCACTTAATTTTGAATTCTAATTGAAGAACGACATAACAGAATGCAGAAAACCAAAGAGAAAAGGAACGAATAAAAGTATATATATACTTTGGAGGAGGTATCAAGTTCTCGCAAAGAAGAGAGAGAGAATCTGCGAGCTTTATCCGGTGGGGAGAGCAAGTTCAAGTTCGAGAGCGCCAGGATGTTGCCGATTCTAAGACAAAAAGCCACTGCTAGGGGCTCCGATGCTGTGTTTGTCAAGAGAGAGAGGTTGCGGAAGAGTCATGCGGCAGTGACACAAAGATGCCAGCAGCATATTTGCTTTAGTCGTGCCTATTAACATTCAGTTAATATGAAAAAATAAATAAATGAACTCCGAACGCCCTTCACACGACAAGAAACTGACAAACTTCAATTTGCGCAGCCATGTGCGAAAAGACTGATTACAAAATCTTCAAGAAATCGAAAAGAGACAATACAAAAAATCACGGTTGATACATGACTTAAGGGAAGTGTATCAAACATCGTTGCACTTTACAATTATAAAGGTCAGGATGAGCCACCGGAAACCTTAAAGAAGCACCCAATTTGAGAGAGAGATTGTCTCCTCAAAGCACAAAAACAGAAAAATAGCAAAAACAACAGAAAGAGCGAAAAAGAATAGACAAACAAATAAATAGTGAAATAATCAAAAAAATAAATTGTTTATAGAAAATGGTGGTGTTGAAAAGGGAGGGAGGGGGGTTATGGTTCGTGGCCTATTTTATTTCACATGGCCCACTCCATAGGCTAATAAAGCCACAACCCATTAGACTAACACACCCATTCAACATGGAGCCCGTGGAGTGGAGAGTATTCTCTGTAATTTGGTTCTCCAAGTCATTCCCAGTACGGGACCGAGGACATTGAAAGTGCCTTCTTAACAGGGATAGGGACTAGAAGCAATCCAACACATGATCAACACTACTAATCGATATGAATAGCAGCAGCAACAGGAACAACAAGGGATGAATGAATCGAGATCGAGTTAGATTCAAGAAAGGATGCTCAGCAAGCGAAACCTTAACATGAACTAATAATAGCATGGGAATGGCTAAGCATGACATTAGAAGGTCTGGTAATGCGATCATCTCATATGATCATGCATATTGATTAAAAGTAATCCTACTTCTACAAGGACTAGATATATTCCACTCAAACGGTGAAATAAAAAATAATAAACACAACAAACGGTCATGACATAATGCCCAAGTAACTTAAATTAAATAAAATAAAGTCGTTTTAGTTGAAAAATCATCTAATTAAATCTTGACGAATGATGCATCACACATGCATTAATTTGGAGTGTCTAACGTTAAAAATAAAAAATAAAAAACTGAAGTAGTCATAATTTTGGATTTTTGAGGTCATGAATAAAGAGAACAGTTTGGACTTTTGCTGGTTTTTCCATGAGAGGGGAAAAAGAAGAAGTTGAAGTGAGTTGTTGGATGAATCTTCCTCTTAACGAATTACTTTTTGTGCAAATCTTACTTTTGACCGATTTCTCGTGGGCTCTCCATATTTTTCCTTTTGTCTCTTTTTTTTTTTATCCTTTTTTTTCTTTTCCCTTTACTTTTATATTTATTTTTAACGCTTTACTTCTCATCCAAGAGCCACGACCGGCTTCACCTTCGCTTCGCGCCTGGCTGTTCTTCGTTGTTTTCTCTTCATCCTCGCCGCCGCCAATCTTCACCCTCGCATCCCCTTTGCGCGCGCGGCGGTGACGGGCGAAACAATGGAATCCGAAAGACAGGCGATGAAGCGGGAGCAAACAGAACGAAGCAAGAGTCAACGGAACATATTCTGGAGTGAATTGGAATTCGACTCGGAAGTTCAATCGGACATGACACGGCCCTGATGATGGTTCAGCGGCGATGGCGGCGTGAGCCCGAGATGGCCCGGCCACAGATAAATCTGGTCCAGACATGTGCAAGGACAGGAAAAGGGATGACTCGAATCAGAGAGGAAACAATTGAATGAAGGGGGATTGCTCTCTAGTTGATGATTACCTGCAACCGGGAACGGAGCACCCACCAGCGATTCATGGAGATCGAGTTCTCTGATGATTGTTGTTTCCAGCACCGACCGAAGCACGAAAAGCGTCGCTGCCGGTTTGAAGATGCCACTTGCCTTGCCACCACGATGGCGGAACTTGACCATGGAGGTTCCTCAATCAACAGTCAACAATTACCAAGATGTTCCATCTCCGATTGAACTCTAAAATTGTCTACGATTCATTCCAAATTTTGTCCGTTTGATTTCCGTTTCGCTTTTGTTTTGCCCCGTCCTCTTGCCGTCTCCCGAATTTCCATTGCCGTCGGTTGCCCTTTGGAGGAGATATGGAGTCCTTGCCGGGGGAGGGGGAGAGAGAGGGAATCAGCAAGCTTTGTCTTGCGGCAAGAGCAAGTTCGACTTCAGAACATCCTTTGTTTTGAAGCATACTATAGGAATGTGGTGTCTCGTTGAGCTAAGATTTGAGATGGAGAAACTTCATATATCAAATGAGAGCCAAGGAGGGAGGAAACTTTGGGTTGACTCCGATATGAGATGTTACCACATTTATACTATGCTTGTGGTTGTATATTAGGGTGACTTTTAATCCATTAAGTTTGAATACCAAAAAGAAATTTACACATGGATCATCCACATAAGATATTTATAGCGAATAATAAAAATATTTAACCCACGTCGTTAAATAATGATAATTGTGTTAATGCTTTAATTTTATTTTTCCCTTCCTAAAGTAGTTGGATAGAAAGATGTGCATATTCACTTATCATTTTTAAATATCTAAATCAATATATTATAATCCGCATTATCAAATAATATATCATTTGTCATTTGAGCAAAATGAAAGACTATATTAAATATTTACTAATAATTTGATGATCACATTAAATAAATCAAAAATTCATTTACAGTATTACATGTTAGGTCTAAGTTCAGTAACTATTCTTTTGCCGTTTTTCCTATTTTCACTCACATCTCGATTATGTATGGTCTAACAAAGCATCACCTTTGATTTTAATAGATACTTTGTTCTCTCTCAAGGACCCAAAAGGGTCAAGGTCTTGGCATTTTATTAAATTGCAATCGATCGATAATCAATAACACGAGTCGCTCCGAACCACGTCAACAACCGACCCTAGTCAGCACCCCCTCGCGGGGCCCACAGTTAAAACTACGAAGAACCGCCCAATCGCTTTATCACTTTATCCTCGTCTTTGACCAGCACGACCCCTACGATTAACCGACCTCTCCGCCAGCATCAGATCCTCCCACGTGTCCTGTTACGCCGCTCCCCGCTCGCACTGGTGGGCAGCATCGACGGCCGAGCGGCCTCCTGCGCTTTTATCCCGTGGATGCGCGATGCACGATAGCCCGCTCCTTTTTCATCACTATTATTTGAAATAATGATACAAACAATTTTTAAATTTTGACCAAATATATAATTTGATCCATATATTTTTAATTTATTCAATATGGTCTCTAAATTTTACCCTAATATGCAATGTAGTTCCCGAACTTTTAATTTATTCAATATAGTAATTGACCTTTTAATACATGTTTAATATAGTTTCCAAACTATATAGAGATGTTCAATGAAAATGAGTAAACTGAACATTTTAATGGTGTCTCGTAGGTGATGAGAACGCAAACCGAAGCGAAGGATCTTTAGTTCTTAGTGTGCACATAAGAAATTTCTTAGGCTTAGCCCTGTAGCAAACTCGCATGATTAAGTTTTTCGTCACCAACAATTGCAAGTCATCTTCTTTTGCCTGAGTCAATTCAAAGGGTTCTCGCCCATATAGCTAATTCATAAGGTCAATCGGGTATTATCTGATAGAGTCATTCCCAAGGACGTGTTTCCTTAAAAAGAAATGAAAGTGATATAACTCAATTAAGCTTAATTGTTTGTTCATCATTTATAATTTATTTATTTGAATAAAATTAGACTAAACTTTCACTTTTCTTCAGAAAGGAAATGCCCCTCCACTTTTCTCACCCCAACTGGAGTTTTGTTCATTAGTTGAAGGGTAATTCCGTCTTTTAAAGTTAATCTAAGATGCAAATTGGGAATTTTAAATATTGAGCATGTAAAGTGGTGTGTGAACTGCGGACCAATCGCAGGGAGGATATTGGAAATTTCAATTTATGGGATGAAAATATATTATACACTTATAACTTCTGCAATTTTTAGGAAATAAACAGATAGAAATAAGACATTCAACAAGAAAATTATGCTTTATACAAGGTAATGAGCTTAGGGGTTTGCGAGTTGCAAGGACACCTTGAAATTTTTCTTTAATGACAAATGCCAAGTTCACCCATTCATAAATGGAAGACGAACAAACTTCAAAACAATGAAAGCAGTACGAATTCACATTCAATCAAAGGTGCTCGAGTGTCCTATGAGAATGAGTCCTTTTCATAGCAGCCAATTTCCAACATGTGTTTTTCGGTAGTATAAACAAAAGTGAATCAAAGAAGTACATACAACGATGTCTATACATCACATATAATCAAACTCATCTTCATGGGGAATATATGTAATTTGAGTATCATACTAGTGTCCCAAAAGTCTTGCAATGGAGAACCACGAATTGGAAGCTTACTTGGAAGTTTTGGATTATGTCTCAATTGATATGAGGTTTATTATGGAAACTAAAGGGTTTGACTATTCTAGCAAAGCCACATTTGGCATGTCGATTGCTTCAGTCATGGATTGCACAACGGGCTACTAACCTAATCAATTTTGCAAGAAATCAATTCAAGCACGGTGCAACCACGCTGTCAGCCCTCAAATTCAAATCAATGATTGTACAATTAGGACAAGAACTATTCTCGTTGAATGACATCTCAATATTGCACATAGATAAGGGATTGTAGCGAAGTTCATTGTGGAGTAATTTTTTTGCTAGCAAGTTGAACACGCTTTTTTGTAAAGACAAATAAAAGAAAAGAAAAATAAGAAAGCAATAAAAAAGCTGCAACTGAGTCGGAATTGAAAGGGCCTGATCCGATCTATTGGGTCTGTTCCACAATCGTAGCCCAGATCTTACCAAGCCCATCAGAATTAGCCTCGGTCCATACAATTTTCCTGGTAATCGAAGGATATCCACCGTCCGCCATCTCCAATCACCGACGGCCACCATTGATGGCCACCACGGGCTTAGCGATAACGCAACATAACGCATACATCAAAGCTAACGAAGAAACTCTCTTTCTTTCTCAGGAATTCTTGAGGCTTCTTCATCGGTTCTCCTTCTCCATCGTCCTCCAGCCACCGTTAGCTGCCACAGTTGCCTGCTCTGCCATCGTCGGTTTCGCTGCAGCAAGGCCAACTCTTGTACTGCTCCGTTTTCTGGTCAGGATGGTTGAAAGTGCACGGACTGTTGGTTGTTCCCCCTTCGCCAGCCTCGATCATCAACCTTGACACCACCGGGAACTTTGTAACTGATCTAATCGCCGACCGAGGTAAAAAACTCAAACTCAACTGTCATCAAGGTAAATTCCACGCACTCTGTTTCTGCTGCTTATGAACGAAACGGAGCCGGTGAGCTTTAGCTAACAATGTTTGTAAGTAAATCAGTTGAGATTTGAGTAAATGTCCAAATGATAAAGCCAACTAGATTTTCTTATTGAAATGTTTTATTTCGTTATAATTGAGAGAATTGCATTTTTATTAAACCGAAGAATCTCATCCTTCTAGTCTGCGGATCTTATCCAGATGATGATGATCCATCCGACCTCTGCCTTGGCAATCGGATAAAGCTCTTGCAAACAGTGAACACCATTCCACATTCCCTTTGCACGCGCAGCGTAGACGGGCGAAACAATGGTATCGGAAAGGCGGCGATGAAGTGGGAGTGAACAGAACGAAGCAAGAATCGACAGAACATATTCTGGAGGGAATCGAAATTTGACTGAAAGTTCAATCGCAGAGAGAGAGAGTCCGAGATGCCTTCAGTTGCAGCTTGGCGAAACAACTGAATGAAGGTCTGACGATTGTTGCCTCCAGCACCGACCGAACCACAAAATGCGTCGCTAACAGTTCGAACATGCCGCGCGCGTCCCCACCATGACGGCAAACATTCATTTAATATGAAATAAATAAATAAATTCATTCGGAATGCTCTTCACATGAGAAGAAACTAATAAACTTTAATTTGTGCCCACATGCGAGAAGACTTATCACCTTTAAAATTCGAAAAAAGATGATGAAAATAATCTGATGTGAATTCACTGAAGCTTCCTAAAATCATGGTTGATATATAGGTTAAGGGAGGTATATGGACGTCACTATACTTTATAGTTCTAAAGGTCAGCTTGTGAAATCATGGTTGAGAGATTGTTTCCAGAAATCGAAGTCATAGAGTTGACATTAGCAATCAGCTCCCTCCAACTCATGACTCATGACTTCTGCCCACATGGTGATTCGGGACCATTCCTGCAGCAGTCGCAAACAGAACATGAAGAAAGCTTCAGCTTAATAGGCATATTCTATTCTTGTTATGTAAAACTCAAACCTACCGATATAGCAACCCTAAATCAATAGATCTGAGTCTTACTAATGCTAGCTTCCTGAGGCCTATATGCATACAGGTACGATTCTCAGCACAATCAAATCTGATGTGACCGGCTCGGCTTGTTTCCATTATTTATGAGATCCCCCAACACATACATATGCACGCATAGGAGATCTATAGGCAGAGAAACACTACGAAAAGGAATCAGGTCCAATAATTTCTCTGAGCCTAATGACATGGACAGTTCCTGCATGGTATTTGAATCGAACAAGAGAACAACAAAGCCAAGGGCAGAATTTGCTAATATATTAAGAGTCACACCCAGAAAATCTTGTGATGAGCAGGTCGAACTTCTCTCCCTCCCCAAACTCTGCTGATGAATGTGCATGGGAACTGCCATGAGCTTCACAAACCTGATCAAATTCCATTTCCACACAAAACCGAGGACACTTGGCTGAATGCAATTCATCCCCCTAGACTTCAAGCTCAACTGAAAAACCACGGCAATTGAATAGGCATCTTCCACTTTCAGCAAGACAATTCCACAATTGCTGAGGCTTGGTTCCTCACATCGACATTGATTGGTATATATTCTATCTCGGACATCCTTTCATCAATTATGGTGACATGGATAATGGAGTCCCCTTCATATTAGAAGGCCAAAAATTGGCCCTCACAGATACAGCAATGCTCTACTAATTCACTCCAACCCATTGCTAGCCAAACCAACTCATCACATTTTTCCAATTCCACAAGCCAAAAAATTGCAACGTTCTCTCAAAAGCATCCTCTTGAACCTTTTTGGTATTTCCTGTAGGAAAAATAAAGCCCATAATCTTAATAAGCCTATGATACTTGATTTCAACTTCAAAATGAAGAACAACATAACAAGAATGCATAAACAAAAAAGGACAACTTGAAGCACATACTTTTCTGTCAATGTAAATCAAGTCCTCACCAGCACTAGTGAATATGTAGACTTTGAACGCAAAATCATCACTATCATTGAGTTTCTACATGCAGATGACTTTCTCTTACAAATGTGAGCCAACCAGCAGAAAAGAACGCCCCCCTCTCAAAAAAAAAATAAAAAATAACAATCTTGTTCACAACTCCTTAGTTTCACCATCCATGATCTATCCAAATACCTGAGAGTTGCAATTTGCTTAATTTCCTCAATATGTTGCATGATGAATTAACAGGAGTAGACCACCCATATACATGATTGAAAAACCAACATATGGTGAAGAACAGACCAAGACATATGCATACCCAAATGAGAGAATCAAATCATACACGGCATGAGTTTAAGGCATTATTTGCTAGTTTCAGGAGTTTAATAGACAGTAAACCATACAACAAAAGTGACCAATCCAAGGTCGAGGTCAAATTAATGCTCCTAGGATGCAATAAGGTACACAAGCAGAAGAAGCCTTCAGGTCCTATATATATTTAAAACATATCAATTTCAGCCACACAAACCCCAATCACAGGGGATAAAGCAAATACATCAATTACTGGAACATGGATGGAATTGAAAATTTAAACTTAAGCTGTTCAATTCTTTCAAGCTCAGCTCAAATAAGGTTTTATGAAACTATCTTTTTCCCCCATATCTGATTAATATAACAAAATACAACAGTATCTCCTATTTGAAAACAAAATTATCAGTCATTAGATTTACAATGATAATTCAGAATCATAACAAGCCACCCCCTTATCTTTTAGGCCTTTCTCTTTAGCTATGGAGGCAGTGACATTCTTCGCAATTTGCTTGTCCATATCCGTAAAGTCTCCTTGTGCAATTTACATATTATTCTACTGCTACAACAACATTGTCAAATTTCTCGATATGAGAGGACTTGGATTCTAATTATTAAGACAACTCAGCAATTGCTTTGCCAACACATCTATCCACAATAAAGAAGACAATTGCCATCTTTCAGACCTTTGACCAGCAGCTTATGTCCCAATAACTATCTTTCCATTCTTTTCCTTGCTTCAATTACTCCATTGTTAAGATATATACCACCTAGTTTTAAACATGTACCCATGGACATTTAAGGAAAATAACATATCATGTGGTTTACTACACGATGAAATAAACTTTAAACTACACTAGAGTGTAAGCAAAGATATAAACATCATCCATATGTTTGTTTTTCTGATATGCCAGTCTAGGTAAATAAGCTTGGGATCTTACCAAGCCATACAAAACATAAGATGGTCTCATCACCACCATGAAAAAGGGATGCTCCGTTTGAAATCTGTTGGTTGATTTAAGAGCAGTGAGAAGCCTTGGGTGTATGGGACAATGAAAAACCAGCTTAGGATAACTCCCTCATATTTTGACAACGGATGGTGATTCTCTGAATTTTCAAGTTCCGCCAAATCATCTCCATCGATGATGAGCTCAAACACGCAAAAATCTCCTAAACAGGGATGATTTTATCACAAATCTCATGAGAGGGGCACAAAAGATGAAGATTTAGGGCAATAAATTGCTAGTTTGAGGACCGAATTTGAAGAACCGAGCCCTAGCTAAAGAAGAAGGCGAGCATTGAGGAAGGTCTCTACGAAACCAGCTTTCGGCTTCAACTAATTCACGCACAACAAGACTCGAAAATCGGAAGAAATTCAGGCAGTGAAGAAGTGTGAACTTACAAGTTTGTCGGATTCAAGGGAGAGAGGAAGGGGGGGAGAGAGAGAGTATGATCTTCTTCGAGGGAATGGAGGACTGACTATTCAGACTCGGCGATGCCATCTTCAGCATCGTGCTTTCATCTTCTCTCCGGCGACAGCGACGGCGATGACGACGACGGCCATAATAACTAGGAATCTACCATCATCTTCAGGGAATGGCAGGGTTCATGACACTGATCAAATGAAAGAGAGAGTATTGAAATTTCTCGAGAGGGCGCAAAAGTGTGTAGGAATCGAGCTCCCACCTGGCTGCCATTCCCTTTATCAATGACTAGAAAAAGTTGAAATGATAGCAAAAATTTAGAACTTGTGGCACTGAAAATAAAAACAAAAACAAAAAATGGTGGATGAGAATGGAAATCATTGGATCCTACTGATTTTATGTGCACTTGTCTATGCCGATAATTTCTGCATGGTTGCATTGAGATTACCCTCCCAGTTCCAATCTTACTCGTATCTGAATGGTGACGCATGTTTTAGGTCTGGCATGCTTAGTGCATTCTTAGAAAAGATTTTCATTTTCGGGCACTCTTCCACTTCAATTTTATATAAGAATGGAAACCTAAAGCTGGAACTTGTGGTGGAGGAGAAGCATTCTAGGCTTGGCAAATGTTGGAGTGTCAAGCTTCGCAACTTTTCAAGAGAAATTACTTTTTCCTGCTCCATTTATATTGTTAACTTTTTATATTCACATTGAAATTTGATTGCGAGACTTTATTATAATGTTCTTTCCCTAAGAACAAATTAAGCACGACCTATATATCACGGCCCTAACTGAACTCATTTTGTCTTCGACTTAAAGTCCATGCTTGCGCCGCTGCTCCAAAATGTTTCAAGTTCGTGTCTAAAAAAAAGAAGTCAAGCATTTATCACAACATAATCCACCTCCTTCACAAGCCCCCTAACGGTTTGCGGACATCATTAAATATGACCTTGAAAATACCGTCGGTTTCTTTCTCTGAAAATTCCCGAATTGGAGTCAACCCGAATCACGCCCTTAAAATGAAATTAACATAATAAAAAAGTTAGAGTGAAATGATTGAAGTAAAATAAAAAAATAAAAAATTCACACCGCTGGCCCTCTGAATTTTTCCAATAATAGTTTGGCAACGAAGAAATAAAATTGAAATTTTTGAGGAACGATGAACAGCGGCACGTGAGGGAGAAGAGGAAGCTTCCGAAGACCAAATGCGACCTTTGAGAGAGAGAGAGAGAGAGACAGTTGAAGTCTTGAAGAGGTGGCTCCCCGGGAACTTACGGGCTGCGGAATTTTGGCACCAAATTTCCCGAGGGTAACCTAGCAACGGTTCTATTTCCCGCTACTTTTTCGGTTTTTTATATTTTATATTTATATTTTTTTATACTTTCCGGGGATTCCTTAGTTGAGAATCTTTCTAACCTTGATTTTCGATGGAACTGTTGAAGTAGAACCCCATGGGTTTTGGCTGTTGTCATTTCCCATGTTTATGGATGAGGGAATCGAGTTTGCAAGGAAGATGTTCTATGGAATGAGGGAAGCTGAGCTTTATTTCAAAGAATACCCTGCTCAAAAGAGAGAGAATTAGTGAGCTTTATCCGGTGGCGAGAGCAAGATCAAGTGCGAGAGCGCATGATGTTGTCAATTCTAAAGACGAGAAGCCCTTGTTGGAGGCTTGGATGCTATGTCGTCAAGAGAGAGGTGGCAGAAGAGTTGTGCCACAGCGACCTGTTTACAGAATTACGCTACTAGGGCAAAAGAGATGAATGTGAGAGAAGCTTTGACTGTTGCGCTTGATGAGGAAACGTCCCCAGATCCTAGCGTCTTTCTAATGGGTGAGGAGGTCGGAGAATACCGAGGAGCCTACAATGTGTCTAAAGGTTTTTTTTCTTTTGGCAGAATTATGGACAAAGAGGGTTGTTGAAAAAGTGAAGCTACTTCCTTTTGCACCATTTCGATGGAAAAGAATCTACAACAAATGGACATCAACTGCTAAAGCAGCCATGAGATTTGTAGGTGGTGGTAGTAATCATAACTGAGCTCTAGGTACACCGGTGACGAATCAAGCTCAAGATCTTGCTACGCTATTCATGTATGATGCAGGAAAAAGGATGTTATAAATAAAATTTGCAGGCTAATTAAGGAGTAATGAGAGGTCTTGGAAGTGTAGAACGTTGAAAAACCAACTCAGAGCGGCTCAATCTACATGTAGACAACTCAATCCTATATGTCAGGTGAGCTTGAGCTTCGGACAGATGTGGCTCTTCAAGCCAAGTTCCGTTTAGTTCCCAAACCGGTAGGGATAAGGATCAATTCAATTAACCTACTTCCCATTACTATGAATAGAAATAGTAATCATTCCATACTAGGGGACTTTCTTTATCTATACCCTGTGATATCATGTCATTTGACGGCATGGCCAAGGGTAAGCTGGGTGACTAGAAATCCTTTCTCCATGGTTGAACAATGAGGAAATTAATAGGCATTGGTGTAAAAATTTCTTCAATTGACTAACCATGAAAAAATGTGGCATAGATTGGAAATTGCTTTGCCATGCATATCATGATTCAGTAAATTTGACAAACTAAATTCCGAATGCTCTTCGCATGAGAAAAACACTGATAAACTTCAATATGTGCAACCTACATATGAAAAGGCTATTCGTAAAATCTTTAACAATTCGAAAGGAGACAATGAAAAGAATCTGAGGTAAGTTCCCTGGACCTTGTAAAGCCATGGGTTGCACCTTGAAATTCAAAGTTGGTATATGGCTTAATGGAAGCTTTTTGACATAACTACACTTTACAGTTCTATTTTGAGAGATCTTTTCCAGAAATGGAAGTCATAGAATCAACATTAGCTATCAGCTCCCTCCAACTCATGACTCACGACTCACGACTCCGGCCCACATGGTGATTATTAAGTCTAGGATCAAAGAAAGGTATCATACCCATTCAGGACCATTCCATTCATTGGAACAAAACTCACGCTTTTATCCATTTTGCCGAATTGGAAGCAGAATTCAGCCTAGCATATCTGTAAGTTCTGTTCTCACCAAAAGTGAGCTAAAAGGATGCTTCCTCTGCTGTATCGTATTGCTCAGTATTAATGCCAAGTTTTATCAGTGGTACCGAAGATGGATACTCTGAACACGATATCCTCCCTTTAGATAAAGCTCGGACACATGTCTTCTACCTACAGAGAAGCTTCTCTCATGAATGCAGCCGAATGGGCAGAAAAGTTTCCACAATGTTTGTGGCTGATGAGCTTCAACGGCCTTGCTTTGTCTTGCAATATGAGGGCCATGGTCTGCAGGCTTTTCTTAATGCGCATCTTTCCAAATGAACCAGGAACTCTCTGCCCAAGTAGAGAGTTCGCAATTTTTTCATCAGCAAGAAGAAAACAACCAATGATTTCTGAGGAAGACAGTATGAGGATCCTTTTCAAAGCATGCGAATGATAAAAAAGAAACTATTGACACATGACTAATCTAAGGCTAACATAGTCTAGCGAATCTGTCATTTAAATCCAAGAGTTGTCACTGTCATGAGGATCTTTCCATATCGCTTTTCTTCATTTATATTCACCTCACCACAACTTGGAAGAAAGGACAATCTGAGTATAAGTTTGCTGGCCGGTTCGAGAGCTCTACACAAACCCAGCTCTTTCAGCTTACCTGCAGCAGTCGCAAACAGAACATGAGGAAGGAGGCTTTCACTCTCTAGGCATATACTATTCTTGTTATGCGAAACTCATAACTACCAACATAGCAACTAAAATCAATAGATCTGAGTCTTTCTAATGGTCTAGCTTCCAAGGCCTATTAGCACACCAACATCATTTTCAGCACAATCAAAATTGATACAACCTAGATATTTATGAGATCCCACAATACATACATATGCATACATGGGAGAGCTAGAGACAGAGAAACACCAAGAGGATGAATTAGCTCTAACACGGTCTCTCTTAACCTAATAATGTGGAATGTTCCTGCACGAAATTCAAATCAAACATGAGAACAACACACTCAAGGGGAGAATTAGCTAATACATTAAGACTCACACATCGGAAATCTCATGATGAGTAGTTCAAACTTTCATCTTTCCCCAAACTCCATGCTGATGATTGTACATAGGAACCACCATGAACTTTGCAAACCTGATGAGATTCCATTGCCTTACAAAGCTGAGGACACTTGGGGGAATGCAATTCACTTTTGTCCAGATAAATCCACAATTGCTAAGGCTTGGATCCTCACATCGGCATTTGTTGGTAGATATTCTATCTCAGACGTGCTTTTATCAAATATGATTACATGGAAAATGGAGTAGCCCTCGCAAGTAGAGTAATACTCTGCAAATTCATTCCAACCTTTGATAACGAAACCATCTCATCAAATTTGTCCTATTCCACAGGCCAATAAATTGCACCATTTGACACTCTCAGAAGCATCCTTCTAGAGAGATTCTCACCATATTTTCTCATGGACCTCTGTGGTAATCCCTGCAAAAAAAAAAATAGAACCCATAAATCTTCATAAGCCTATGACACTTGATTTCAAATTCAAATTGCAACAACAAGAATGCATATATCAAACAGGACATCCTGAAGTATATCCTTTTTTGTTCATTTAGATTTGGAATGTGGCATTAATGAGTGTGCATTTAGATTATTATGAACCTCACAAACCCAATCAGAATAGAAATAGATTTTCATTCAATCACCGAGACTAAACAAAGGAGATTTGACAATGAAAACTGAGTTTTTTTTGGATGAGCCAAAGTGACACTTCCAAAGTTCATTTCGATCAATGTAATCGAGTCCTTACCAGCAATAGTGAAAACGTAGACTATGAACACAACATTCTCCCAATCAATGAGCTCAAACACACAAATATTTCCTACATGCAGACAAGTTTCTCTTGCAAATGCGGGCCAACCAGCAGGGAAAAAAAGAAAGAAAAAAAACCTGGTCATGTCCACGGCTGGCCATAAGAAGCCACCCCCTTATCTTTTAAGCCTCTCTTTAGTTATGGAGACAGCAACATTCTTTGCACTTTGCTTGTCCATATCAACATAGTCTCCATGTGCGATTGACATATATATTCTACTTCTACGATATCAAATAACATTGTCAAATTTCTCCATATAAGAGGACTTGGATTTAATTCTTAAGACACCTCAACAATTGCTTTTCCAGTATATCTATCCACAAAAAGAGAAGACAATTGTCATCTTTTTGAACCTCCAACCACCAGCTTATGTCCCAATAACCATCCTTTCATTCTTTTCCCTACTTCAATTACTCCATTGTTATGATATATACCTGGTTTTAAACATATACTCATGAACACTTCAAGGAAACTAACATGTCATGTGGTTTACTACACAATGAAGTAAACTTGGAAACACACTATAGGATAAGCAAAAATATAAACAGCATTCATACTTTTGAATATCAGACATGCCAGTTTGAGTAAATAAGCTTGGGATCTTACCAAGCCATACTTAAGATGGCTTCCTCACCACCATGCTTGAAAAAGGATGCTCTGTCTGAAATTTGCCAGCTGACTTATGAACTGTGAGAGGCCTAGGGTGTGTGGGTCCATGAAACCAGCTCAAGATGCCTTAATTTGCTAATTGTTTGGTCCTCCCGTTACTTGAAAAGCAACAACTTCAATGACAGTTTATGCACACTTCATTAATTAGACTTGCTATGAAAAACGTTAGCATAGATCGCTAGTTAATAGTATCCCCCACATCATTATGTAATTAATCAAGATCAAAACAAAAGCTTCTTAGAAACTATTCTAGTATTTGAAAAGAACAACGGAAAGAGAGTTGCGCAAGCATAACCAAGACATGTTAAACCGCAAGTCACCCCTCCAAATTCTTGTGATGATGAGCACTCCAAAGTTTATTGAGAACAAGGTGTCAAAGTGACTCCCTCATATTTTGACAAGGCATGGAATTCTGTGAGTATTTTCAAGTTCCACTATATCATCTCCATCCATGAGCTCAAACACACAACAAATCTCCTACGCAAATGTGTTTTTATCACAAATGCTTGCCACCCGGTGGAGAAGAACTTTGCCCATGCACTTTTTTAAATAGCCAGTGTGATCAAGAGAGACGACCCATACGTACATACACACGAGATGTAGAACAAGGCATTGAGGACCTGTATTGGTCCATGATCTGAAGCAGTGGTCTGAGAAATTTATATGTATAAAACTCAATTGCGGAACGGATTTAAAAGCAAAGCCCTAGCTGAATAAGATGACAACGATTGAGGAAAGGTTTAATGACAATCCAGAAGCAAATTACGCGCAATAAGACATGAAAATGGGAAGAAATTCTAGCAGAGGGGAGAAATGATGTGTGCAGAAGCGTGAACTTACAATTTGTCGGATACAGATGTGGAGAGAGAGCGTGATCTTCTTCTTTGATGAAGCGAGTGGGGGACTGACCGTCCAGACTCGGTGGTGCCATCTCCGTGGTCGCACTTTTGTCTCTCTCCGACAGCGACAACGACGACGACGACAACACTCCGATCCATTTGGTTGAATATCTCCCTCTCTATCTCTCTCCTACTTCGCTCCACTTCACTAGGTGCAACTTTGCTTCTCTCCGTCCTTGCAATTCCCGAAGCTTCATCTTCACTCCGACCTCCGTGAACGAAGAAGATGGAGAGAGCCTCTGGCGTCAAGAAGGAGAAGGAGCCCTACTTTGCTTCCTCCCTTCAGGACACCTCCAATCGGGTCTCTCTCTCTTCTTCAGGGAATGGTGGGGAGTGCGCACTGCTGTTTCAGTCAAGGAGGAAGTGAGATCAATCAATTGGGTTGACGATGCTGCTGATCAGACGGAATCAATAATAGAAAAATTAAAAAAAGAAAACTTACCGGTTTTATGTCCATTTGTTTATGATGATAACTTTTGTATGGTTGTATTGAGATCCTCACCCTGCTCCCCCCAATTCCTATATTCCCACTTGTATCTAAACAGTGTCACATCTTCTAGTTCTGGTGTTCTTAGCGTACCCTTTGAAAAGATTTTCATTTTTGGACATTCTTCCACTTCAATTCTCCACAAGGATGGGAACCTGAAGCTGCAACTCGTGGTGGAGGAGAAGCATTCTAGGCTTGGCAAATTATGGAGTGTCAACCATTCAAGATTCTCAAAAGAAATCACTTTTCCCTCTTCGTTTTCATCATTGGCCACTACTTCTTTCATTCTTTCACATCCTATTATAATCATCTTTTCGAGATGCACCAAATTTGTGACCACTGAAGCTGTTACTAGATGTACCAATCCAGAGGAATTCTTCACCTCTAACTTCATGAGATTCTGGAAGGATATCACAGTCGGAAATATTGTTGTCAAACAAGGACAATCCCAAACCTCTAATGTTTTGATGCTCCAAAGAATTTTCGACACTAATGAGTCTTCTCTCCACATGCGTTTTAGGTTGTGTAGCTTGTTTAACTTAAGTTCTCTTAAATTTTCAAGCACCAGATGTTTTCCTTCCTCAACAAACCCTTCGTCGGGGAATATATCTTCAAAGGAGCTACAGAAGATCTCAACATTTTGTAGATTATGAAATTTGTCTAGGAGGAATATGGGAGGAAAGACTGCCTTTTCATCATGAAAACATGCCAATGTTAGTGCTTTTGGCTTGCCAAAGATGTCCTCAGGGAAATTTCCATCTTGTATCATATGAATATTGTTATCGACTAATAAAAGTCTCTCTAGGTTGGGAAAGTCCTGTTAAATTGCCAATACAATGAAGGAAATAAATTCAACAAATGTGTGACAATAAATCATGTGTTGTAAAAGGTAAACCTAATTTAGATGATTTGCGTGGAAGGTGGCCATCTTCTTGTAGGTAATTAAATCGAAAGATCCCCACATACAAGTCTCAAGCTTTTAAAAGTCTCATGTAGAGGCTGGTATGGCTAAGTTAGGAGAGTGAATCTAAATTCAACATCCCTTCAGCTCACCAAAATCATCTTTTATTAGACATACCTTATCTTTTCAACAGAAGTTTGTCATCTTTGGAATTTTATGTTGCATTCATAATGTCACTGAAACATATAGGATCACAAACTTACAAATGTGCTTAAGATATAAGAAGTATCTTATGTTGTCTTTAAACTCATAAGTGGTTCAGGCTTTCTATAGTATTATGATAGGACAACAAGATGACTCTGTAGTGTACAGGTGTATTGAGAAATACAGTAGCAAATCGTGCATTAAGGTACTAATGTTATTTTTGTTTTAAGAAAATTGCTTGAATTGATTATTTTTAGAGTTTGTAGAAGATGAAATATAGAAGAAAAGCTCAAATGTGCAACTTGTGTCAACAATGGAGAGGACCTCATGTCAAATTCTCAATGATTTCCCTAAGGAGAACCATTAGATTAGAGTAAGATATATTGTGTTTTGTCAACAAAAATCTGTAAATATTTTTGTAATTCTAGGTAATGGAATATCTTATGCATGTCCAAAAATGAAAGTATCCGTAAGATATTTGAAATATCTTAATGTTGTCAACAAATTAATAGGCAAGGGAGTTCATGTTTTCTATAACATTACAACGTGACATGATTATGCAAAGGATATGAGATTAGTGAGTGCTTTAAAGAACAAAGTAGAAATTGAGGGAGAGTAGCTATAATCATACCCTCTCAAATGAAGAGTTTGCTTCTTGGTCTAAAAGGTCTTGTTGATCATCTCTTTGAGCCCAACTATTCATGGATGCCACAAAAGACAACATGTTCACTTTATCACAGTGAGTCACTCGCAATTCCTTCAAGGATGGCCATTTTAAAGTGGGCACGTTAGGACAGAAGCTCTTGAGTCGTGGCATGTCATGTAACACTAAAGAAGTTAGTTTTGGGAAAAAATCTTGAGCAGTATTGGAGTGTGGAGTGTCATCCCCACCAGCGACTATTTCCTCGATATCACAAGACTCCACCCGAAGTTTCTTAAGTTGGTTTACACTCGTAGACACCCAATGCGGAAACACATTTTCTAGGCCCTTACAATTCTGAACCTCCACTCTCCATAAATTGTCAAAAGTGAGAGTTTCTTGAGGATCATCACTCCATATTTTGCTTAAATTGTCCATATGGGAGAAAACCATCGACCCAAGTTGAGGAAATTGTACCTGTCATATTGAGAAAAATGACACAATGAACGTGATTACATTGAGTTATGACCTCAAAGAAATAATTTCCAAACTTCCCTCATACTCACAATTCACGAGAATAGCAGAGATTATTAGTGACATAAACAGGGATGAACTAATTGATGCTTTCATTTCAATTGACTAATGACTAAGGCCAAGTATATTGCATTACGACAAGCATGCAATTATAAATGCATTTATAATCAATAGGACATTGAGCATCGACTTTTAAGTGGCTTAATTAACATTTAATACTAACAACGCCTTATCCCTTCAATTTTTGAAAAGTTGTAGTGATGAATTCTGGGATTCTCCGACTTTCAACTTTATTTGCACTGATTATTATCAAAGTTGCTTGCACCGATCTTTTGATAATGCAACATTAGATAAGGTAAGAATTTCTTATATTTATTTGCTTCAAGGAATGAATAAAGTTGAAGCACAGTTCAAAGTAGCTTTGATGCATGTACTTCAATCCAATCGGGATATATATACATATTATTCTTCTATCTTCTAAATGTCGACTCCAATGCCGCGCTGGTGGGTGCAAAGATTACAACGCTCCAGCAAGAGGTATAAGCTGGTTCTACATATCTTTCTTATCAATTGAAAGAAATTAACTTCCCATTTTTCATCTTTAGTAAGTTTAGAAAAATCCAAAAATTATCAGCAAAAGTGAATCGGTAACATTATCTTAGGATCATATGGGTACGGAAGTAAAATTATTTGGTACCATGATGTTTTTTTGCTTGTTATTAGCATGGACTTGGAAGATGATTATATAGCCATGTCAATGTATATATGGAAAGGATGGAGATTCACCACCCCTGTTTCTTCGCCATATGGTGCCTCAATCAGTGATGCATTGAGCGATAAATTCCAAAACTAACAATTTTTATATAGATCAATGGCTGAAATCAATAAGTCACGTAATGGAAGCACAAATGAGAGTTGAGCATCTTCACCTATAATTAATTTTCAACTCTAGTCCGACACTGTTCAATGTGTCTTGCCATGACAAATTATTTCCTCTATTTACTATGAGCATCGCTAATAGTAATTGCAAATATTACTTATGAATCTTCTAATTAGTAAAGCTCACTAATGAGAAGTGTCATGAAAATTTGATGGCAAACAAGATTAAAAAAATGACTTCAATTGTTTACAAGTTTTTTCTTTATTATGTACAAGAAATTTTTGTATTGAAAGAAAATAAATTCTTAACACAAACAACATAACAACTTGAATAAATAACGTATGTTATGATCTCGGAAAAAGCAAGTTAGGTCAATTAATTAGCTCTTCATTGGACCATTAAACTTCCATGAAATAATATTTATTTAATTTTGAGGTGGAAAAATAGAATCTTGCAGTGGACAAGTGATCCAACCGTTGGCAAAAAGTGGGTGTGCGCCTGCTGACCACATTTTGTTTGTTTGGAGAAAATCAAGAGTGTTTTAATTTTTTCTGTGTCACGACCTTTGACTAATAGTTCGGCCGAGAAGCAACTATTCATATTTTTCATATGGTTACAATAAAATAACTGTCACTTAAAAAAAAAAAGGAATGACTTCCACACTTCCTTAAATCTATTAATATTCTTAATTGAGGATTTTTACAATTCTTTGAAATTATCTAACAATGTGGGAGAAACCTATTATTACGTGACGTTATTGAAATGAATTTAATAGTATCACAACTTATCACTACCAAAAAATCAGATGACTATTTTCATACTTCCCAAATTTGTTAGTACTCTTGATTGAGTATTATAATGACCTTTTGAAATATCCTCAAAATGTGGGGATACCTATTATTACATGACAACTTATACATGCAAATGGCATTATAAGTAAATAAAAAATTAGTGTAACTCTAACGATTAAAAAGTAAACAAATGTGTGTAGATACTCATGAGATTAAATATTCTACTTGCAGGCAACAATAGAAAGAATTGCGCAAAGGTATTGAAATAAGAAAAAACACAAGCATTTCCTCCCTCGGGATAAAAAGAAGAAGCAATTACCGAAATTTGTATGGAATTGGTAATAAAAAAAAGTCAAAAGAATCAAATTTGGGTCAACATCACGCATTTTAAAGTGCCTGGGGATTCGACCCAAAAAAAAAAAGTCCCTGAGGAGGTTGTCATCTATTGCATTAAGTCTTCATGAAAGAATGGAAGCGTTGATCTGATTATTGACTCCTTTTTTTTTTATGTAGCTAGGACATTGATTAAATATTGGCTTTTTGTTTGTTGTGAGATGACTAAATATTGTTCCCGAGTTATGAAATATGACTTGCAGGGTTGGCAATAAGTCCGTGCAATTTTTCACCTGAACTAATTATAAATGGACAGTATATACTGATGTGAATTTAATTAAATAAAAATAAAAAATCTCAATCGCTCTCACTTTCTCTCTATCTACGCTTTCTCCTCCATCTCCAGCCACATTGAGCCCAACCTTCCTGCCTCCCTCCGCTGTCGCCACTGACAGAGTTGCTGGCCCCGCGTCCAAGGCGACCATTGCCGGGCGTCCAACCCTCTCCGTCGTCTTTGTGGTCTGCCCGTTCATGACGCCGCTTGTCCATGGCTGCGTTTAAGCTGTCTCGTCCATGGCCACTCTTCCCTGACTTCTATTCCTCTGTTTTTTCTTTCGCTGTTTGACCTCGCAGTCCATGGCCGTCGGGATCTCAAAATCGCCGTCAAGGCTCATGGCCATGGACAAGCTGCGGTCGCCAGATCTGTGAAGGAGCCTCCTCGCGAGCCATGGACGAGCCAGGCTTGCACCCATGGACGATACCAGATCTGGAGGCACGACTCCAGTCTAGATCTGGACGGGCAACGACCACGAGCAGCCGTGACGATGGAGAGGTGGCTCGGCCATGGACGGGGCCGACCGTGAGCAGACCGCGGGCGACGACGGAGGGGACAATGGCAATCCATGAGCCGTCGTTGCTCACGACGGGACTTCCAGATCTGCAGCTATGGCTCTAGCGACAGCGGCTCGTCCATGGCTGCGAGCGACGATGGTCGACTTCCAGATCTGCAACTCCATTGTTATGGACGGCCAGATTTCGAGATCTGTGGAACGATGAGACGGACGAAACAGAGGAAGCCGGCCATGCTCGGCTTGGACATAGCGGGGGTCAGCCTAATCAAGGCGCCGGTGACTCCGCCGTTGGCGACAGCGGAGGGGGCGGAGGTTGGGTGGCTGTGGACGAAGGAGGAGGAAGAGAGGGCTGAAGAGAAGATTTTCTAATTTTTTATTCTTAGATTCCACATCAATATGGAATTAATACGCACATGTCAACGTTGATTTTGTGATGCGAAATCACTAATGTTTTCACATTGGGAACCATCCACGGATTGTCTGCTATTAATTATCCAGCTGTCTTTGAACAAACAATAATCATACATCTGTCCTTTTCTTTCTTTTATTTTTTCGTATTTCTTTTTTGGGAAAAAGCAATCCGACTTTTTCTCTTCCCAAATATAGATCGTATGCGTTATTACACTAATTATCACTTAATACAATAAATCATAATTATTATTTATTGCAAAACAAAGATCTGTAATTTGATAGGCCGTTTGAGTACAATTATTCAAGTATTATTTATGAAAGAAGAAGATGAATTGGTTCATATGTATCAACCTTTTTATTTTTATTTATGTTAATATCAAGAACCAACTCGAGCATTGGTGAATAATTAAAAAATTAAGAGATGATTGCATCAATCATTATCGAAGTTTAGAGCCCTCCAATTAAAAAGGGCCACTCTCTCTAATTCATCCAATTTCATCAATTGGGAAGATGATTAGATGATTATAGTACAATGAGCTGCAGTAGCTAAGCAATTTGAGAACTAAACTTTTACAATTAAGAAGTTTTCTTTTCCTTTTCCTTTCATGTTCAATAGAATCACGTGAATTTGCTCCTGCGCAAGAAAATATGAAGCAACAATACTTCATATTATTTTGCAACTTTTAGATGTTATTCTATGTTTATTGTTTAGTACTTTATATAATTTGAAATTGTAAAAAGTAAGTGTTTTTATATGGTTATTTTGATAACTTTTTAAAAGCCACACTAATTAATTCTAAATTACAGCATAATATATAATTACTAACACCAAGATTACACTTCTAAAAGGATACGGAGACACTCATAGTTATATTTATTGAGGATTAGAAAATTTGTAATCTTCGAATATTAGAAGATTATGTACATAATTCCGCACAAAAGCATGGGAATGCTACTACTTATGGGAAATTTACATACAATTAGAAGATTTTGAATCCACACCAATTTATTGATGCCTGAATTGTTTTGCATCAACAATTTAATGCATTATGTTTGTTTGGACTTTGGAGAAAATCACCCATGTTTTCTTTTATTGTGTTATAACCTCTTGAGAGTTGTCCATTGAGAAGCAAGTATTGATATTTTTCATTTGGTTACAATAAAATTAACACAATTGTATCATGTGACAATCAAAAAAACAAAAGGATTTTCCACCCTTCCCTAAATCTATCAATATTCTTAATTAAGGATTTCGATGAGTTTTTGAAATTATCTAACAATGTGGGAGATATCTATTATTACATGACTACTCATATTTGACACGAAAATGAAATTAACGCTATCAAACTTGCCACAACCAAAACATCTTATGATGATTTTCATACTTCCCCAAATTTATTAGTATTCTTGATGGAGTGTTATAATGACTTTTTGAAATATTCTTAGAATGTGGGCATACCTTTTATTACATGACAGCTCATATATTTAAATGACACTAGAAGTAAATGAATAATTAGTGCTAGCACTCACGATTAAAGTGTAAACAAATGTGTGAATAATTGTTATGATTAAACATTCTACTTGCAAGTAACAATAGAAAGCATTGTGCAAAAGCATTAGAATAAGTAAAAACACAAGCATTTCCTTCTTTAAAAAAGGAAGCAATAAATGGAACTCATACAAAGTCCGTACAAAAAAGGCCAAAAAAGGAGAGTTGGCATGTGTTATTTGCCTTTTTGAGAAGTGATGTAAACCAAAATAAAATTTGGTAAAGATGCAAGCTTGTCATTCACTTAATCAACCAATATGCGTTCGAAAATTAATTTTTATTCTTCAAAAAATTAGACAATGGGGGGTTGTATTTTCCTTATTATTCTACTTTGACAGCAACCTATCCTAAATGATGTCGAATGATAAAATAATCAAAGGATTTTAAAATTGTATTTTGTTTGAATTTTATAAAGAAAATTATACTGTATATTTAACAAATGTCTCGATTTCACACGGTCCTAATAAACAGCTTGGTTCAGTATCATGAATTTTCAGATGTCTAAGGGGGGCCTTCATTTATTACGTTTAGCCTTCAGCCGAGCCCACCTGTCAATTAAACAATCCAAACTTCTGCTCCCACTCCCTCTATTAACGCTCCGTTGATGGCAAAGCCGGGCCCACCTATCAATTAAAAAATCAAAATTTCTGCTCCCCACTCTCTCCGCTTAACAACTCTACTCTCCCTCTCTTTCCCCGTTATCTCTCTCTCTTAAAGTTCAGGACGCCGCGGAGCCACATTCACCCTGATTTTCTTCTCTCTTCCTTTCTCCTTACCTTCTTGGATTTCTTCACCGAAATCAACAGCCGGACTGAATCGACACCAAAATCACTTCCGCATTGGAGATCCACTTTGACCCACCATAACCAACAAACTCCGGTTCGCATAATCGCTCGAAACCCACGCATGCACGCGCACAGAGAGGAGGCGAGCTTCAGAGAAGCGATTCCAAAGCTTCCGATTCAACCATTGGACAGACCACCCAATCAATCGCCCCAAGAAAATAAGGTAGATGAGGAGGGGGGAGAGGGGGAGGAAGAAGAGTTATTGTTACTTGACTGGGTAGATTCGGTTCACCTTCTTTCTTTTTTTCCCTCGTCTCAAGACGAGGATCAAGGTGAAACAAAATGACTGAGAGCGAACGGTTCTTAATGGGGGGAGAAGCTAAAACACCAAATAGACTATGTCTAATTTCTTTTTCTTTCTTTTTTTCTTTGTCTGATGAGCGCATTGCAAACGACGGAGGCTGAAGCTGCAGTGCGGTTCACAAATATAGATGAGCCTTCGTGGAGGAAAGAGAGAGCAGAGAGGGGAGAGATTTTAGTCGTGAAGATGAAGTGAGGGAGAGGGAAAGAGAGAGAGTAGAGCCACAACAGAGTTTTCCAGTAACAGGGTGATGATGAAGAGAGAGGGGAGCAGAAATTTTGCTGGTTCAACTGATAGGTGAGCCGAGCTTTGCCACGTGTCAATCTGTAGATGGTTTAATACGAATCCTACGTGGTGTTTTTAATACACCTAATATTTTCTCCCTAAGACGGAATGGTAGTGTTGATTGGATAATTTATTCCGATTTTTAAAATTTTTATTTAGCTAGGACATTGACTAAATATTGTCACACTTGCAATGCCAGCAACCGCCCACGGAATTGCTGCTATTTATTATTCAGCTGTCCTTTTCTCTCTTTTATTTTTTTTCCTTTTTTTTTTTTTACCATTTCTTTATTGGAAGCAGCAATCTGCCTTTTCTCATGCCAAACAAAGATTGTGCGCATTAGCACACTAATTATCACTAAATATAATAATCTAGAGTTAATATTTATTGTATAACATAGGTATGTAATTTGATAGGTTGTTGGAGTATAGCAATTCAAGTATGATTTACGAATGAAGATTAGCCGCTTCGTGCATTGAACTTTTCATTTATATTTATTTTATTATCAAGACCCAACTCAAGCATTGGTGATTATAAAGAAATAAAAAAATTAATTGCACTAATCAATATCGATATTTAGAGCACTTTAGTTAAAAGAGCAATTCTCTCTAATTCCTCCAATTTCATTGATTAGGAAGATGATTATGGTACAATGAGCTATAATAGCTAAGCAATTTGTGAATTAGGCTTTTGTAATTATAAAGTTTTCTTTTCCTCTTTACTTTGTGTTTAATAGAATGACGCCACTTTGCTTTTGTGCAAGAAAATATGAAGTGGGTGATACTTCATTTTATTTTATTTTTTGCCATTTTTAGATGCTATTCTATGTTTACTGTTTTGTTTTTTAAAGTTAAAATTGCAAAAGGTAAATGTTTTCATATGGTTGTCGTGATAACTTTTAAAGTCCCTTTGTGATCAATCCCAAGGTACCGTGCCCAATATGATTTTATGAGCTCACAAAAATAACACTTGTAAAGATATATGGAGATGGACAATTAATAGTTATATTTACTGAAGATTAGAAAATTTTTAATCTTTTAACTAAATATTAATAGATTATGTACATAAATCTGTATAATTAAATAATTTTAAAACCGCACATAGTTATCAATGTCTGAGTTGTTTTGCATTAATACTTTATGGATATGGTCATGGATTATTGCGGGGAGGCAAATATTCTAGTCATCTTTGTTTAGGTATGAAGCACAAGTCCCAATCAAACTTGAGCAAAGTATTGATGATTGGTATTACAAACATTTATATCTAGCAAATTTTGTTTGCACATTCCAATTATACACGAACGAATAAGTTCAAATGAAATGCCAAAAATTCATATGTTCGAGAGACTAACCTGTGGAGTGAAAAGTGAAGGGGTACCATTGTCAATCTCCATTGAAGATTGCCAAGTTAGACTTCTCATCTTGGGGCAGTGGACAATGCTCAGCTTCGATAATATAGGACATTCTAGCATTTGATTCTTCCACGAGAGGAAACTAGTCAAATTGGGCAAGCATTCCAGATTTATCCACTCAAGATTTGGGAATGTAATCTCCTCCATTGCACTTCCTTGCCCTTCTTCGTTTGCGATCACTCCTTCCATTTGCTCACACTCCTTTATTTCCATGTCACATAGATTGGGAAGGCATTGAGCCATTGATGGAACAAAAGCATGTCTCAAGTTGTTGCATTTATAAAAGCTCAGATGCTTTAGAGAATTGAAGCGCATCATTCCTCTGAGATCTCTATTCCATAGTTGCCTTAACTTTGGTAGATTGACCAAGCACAGATTTTGTAGCTGAGGCAACACTGGAGTACAATCCATAGCCTCAAACCCTTCAAGATCAAATATTTCTTCCAAAAGCTCGCAATGGCACACTTGCAACCTTGTAATTCTCTCTAAAACAAGCATCAAACTAGATGGAATAGTGTTAATAACTAACGGACATTTATCCACCACTAGTGATTTTAATTGCCAAAATGACTTGATGGGATTAAGTTCACTGTGCCATTTTCCAATCAACTTCGGGAACTCGAACAACCGCATAAACTTAATCGTAGCATATATAACCTATCAGAAAACACATCATTAAACGTAAAATTCTTGTTCAAAAAAATTACTTCATTGGTGATAAAGAAAAAATCAAATTGCACAGAATTGAGTAACCGAAGCATACCATTTCTTCAAACATATTTTGGATGGTCATGTTGAGGTTTCCCTTCCAAAAATATTGGTACTTTGGTTCTCCATACCCTTCATTCAAACGTACTTGTACTCTCTTTAGCTTTGGTGCCTCCATTGGTCCCTCGGAGAAGAACCTCATCTCGGGACATATATTTGCAATGACATCTTCCAAGAGAGGGAACTTCAAAGTGTATCCACCTGAGCTAAAACATCTCAACCTGGCCAACCCATCAAGCTCCATATACTTCAATTGATTGAAAGCCACTACATGCCCCTCCTTTCCTCCCTCGTCACTGATGACTTCTGTCAATATTTCACATTTACTAATCCTCAATTTTGTGAGTTCCACCAGATTTGCAGCCATTGTCGGTGTGAACATATTTGACAACCCATGACAATGTGACACATCTAGAGTCTTCATATGCTGAAAATACTTATGTCGACGACTCCAGATTAGGAAGGCTATTGGAATGTACTGGAGACAAAAGAAAAGGTGCTAAGTAGGAATTCTGACCAGAATGTGTTACGCATGGGAAAAATGATAATTTGGATATGCTCATATAACAATAACCTAATAACATTAGTGTCTCATAGATGCCAAACTCAAATAAAATCTCTTCCTTTATTCTTTTTTGGCTAGCCTAAGAATGAAGTAGCTACTATACGTAGCAATTGTTAAATCACTTAGAGAAGGTCATTTAAGCTGCAATATGGATGAAATTTTGAAGTGAAATTGCAACATTTCATAAATTAATTAAGAATGAGGAAGAATTCATTTAAAGAAACAAAAAGCAAGTCACACAAGTAATCACCGTTAGACAAGTCACTGAATTGATGTGGTTTAACATGAATGCAGCTAAGGGACTGCTTGAGGAAAAAAAATTAGCCATTAAAAAGAAAATGATGGAGAGATTGAGATTAAAAAGGCAACCGATCAACCATCAAATGGTACGCTACAGTAGGAGGTATGATTTTATCTAACATTGAATGCCCAAAATCAATAGTATATCACTCTAAAGCAATTACATAGGAAGGCTAAGAGAAAGCAATTAAAAAAGGAATTGCCTGGGGCAAATGAACAAATCATACTCATATCATTCCACACTTGAAACGACCATATATACTTAATCAATTGAATTTTCCTTTCAAAATTGATTTTTTGTTAATGCTGGAAGATCCAATAGTTATATGCCAATGACATATCATATACATATACTTGAGTCAAATTATAGAACACAGTGCTAAATATCTCATTATAATAGATTAAAAGTATTTAAGAAGGTCGATGCATTAATCCCATGGGAGTGCCCATTTTTTCAACCTATTTTGGCTGCATGAACAACATTTTAGATAAACGGCCTCCATTTGTTCAATTGCGTGAGAGATTTAACCATGGATAGGGAAAAGAAAAACTCAAAGTTATCCAAGCCAATGATTTCTAATGTCTCCAATCTCTGAAAGGCCACCTGCGGAATTTGCCCATGGAATTGGTGATTAATTTAAATCTCGAATTCATGAACTTTCAAGATGTAAATATAGATGAGTGCCAAGGGGAGAGGGGGATTATCAAGTTGCACAAAAAGGAAGAAAAAAGGTAGAATAAATGTTCAACCACCTTTATGGAAACTATTTGTAGAGAAATTAAAAGTAAGAAATCGCATCTCATACATGTCGGCAATTCGAACACTTATACTTGTATGGCACTCACTTTTGTTAAAATATTTTAACCAAAATATCCATTATAAGTAACTCAGTTTTTATCTTGGTATGCTTGTCCTTGGTATATTTAATATTTTAATGTAATGTTAATCACGTACCTCTTGATTGAAAAGTGTGGTGGCGTGTGATCTAACGCAATTCTGACTTCGACTTTCTTGTGCACCTATCATGGATGACAAGAATTTCATCATTTGTATTGTAGAGATGAATATATCTGTACGACGATCTTCAATGATAAAAACAAAAAATTAATCTTACTCATTCCATAAGAGAAGCACGTCAAACTTTTCAATTGTTCTAAGCGTAAATCGGTTAACATCGGAAATGCCAAAATTTCTGATGTTTCCATTCCCAACCCTTCTTCCTCCATAATGATCACCTTCATCTTCTCACAATTCGATATGGTCAGTTTTTTCAATTGTGTGAGAGATTTAACCATGGATAGGGAAAAGAAAAACTCGAAGTTATCCAAGCCAATGATTTCTAATGTCTCCAATCTCTGAAAGGCCACCTGCGGAATTTGCCCATGGAATTGGTGATTAATTTAAATCTCGAATTCATGAACTTTCAAGATGTAAATATAGATGAGTGCCAAGGGGAGAGGGGGATTATCAAGTTGCACAAAAAGGAAGAAAAAAGGGAGAACAAATGTTCAACCAACTTTATGGAAACTATTTGTAGAGAAATTAAAAGTAAGAAATTGCATCTCATACATGTCGGCAATTCTGAACACTTATACTTGTATGACACTCACTTTTGTTAAAATATTTTAACCAAAATATCCATTATAAGTAACTCAGTTTTTATCTTGGTATGCTTGTCCTTGGTATATTTAATATTTTAATGTAATGTTAATCACGTACCTCTTGATTGAAAAGTGTGGTGGCGTGTGATCTGACGCAATTCTGACTTCGACTTTCTTGTGCACCTATCATGGATGACAAGAATTTCATCATTTGTACTGCAGAGATGAATATATTTGTACGACGATCTTCAATGATAAAAACAAAAAATTAATCTTACTCATTCCATGAGAGAAGCACGTCAAACTTTTCAATTGTTCTAAGCGTAAATCGGTTAACATCGGAAATGCCAAAATTTCTGATGTTTCCATTCCCAACCCTTCTTCCTCCATAATGATCGCCTTTGTCTTCTCGCAACTCGATACGGTCAATTTTTTCAATTGTGTGAGAGATTTAACTATGGATAGGGAAAAGAAAAACTCGAAGTTATCCAAGCCAATGATTTTTAATGTCTCCAATCTCTGAAGGGCGACCTGCGGAATTTGCCCATGGAATTGGTGATTAATTTAAATCTCGAATTCATGAACTTTCAAGATGTAAATATAGATGAGTGCCAAGGGGAGAGAGGGATTATCAAGTTGCACAAAAAGGAAGAAAAAAGAGAGAATAAATGTTCAACCAACTTTATGGAAACTATTTGTAGAGAAATTAAAAGTAAGAAATTGCAATTCATACATGTCGGCAATTATGAACACTTATGCTTTTACGGCACTCATTTTTTATCAAATATTTTAACCAAAATATCCATTATAAGTAACTTAGTTTTTATCCTAGTATGCTTGTCCTTGGTATATTTAATATTTTAATGTAATGTTAATCACATACATCTTGATTGAAAAGTGTGGTGGCGCGTGATCTGACACAATTTTGACTTTGACTTTCTTGTGCACCTATCATGGATGAAAATAATTTCATCATTTGTATTGCAGAGATGAATATATCTATACGACGATCTTCAATGATAAAAACAAAAAATTAATCTTACTCTTTCCATGAGAGAAGCACGTCAAACTTTTCAATCGTTCTAAGCGTAATTTGGTTAACATCGGAAATGCCAAAATATTTGATGTTTCCATTCCTGACCCTTCTTCCTCCATAATGATCGCCTTCGTCTTCTCGCAATTCGATACAGTCAGTTTTTTCAATTGTGTGAGAGATTTAACCATGGATAGGGAAAAGAAAAACTCAAAGTTATCCAAGCCAATGATTTCTAATGTCTCCAATCTCTGAAAGGCCACCTGCAGAATTTGCCCATGGAATTGGTGATTAATTTAAATCTCGAATTCATGAACTTTCAAGATGTAAATATAGATGAGTGCCAAGGGGGATAGGGGGATTATCAAATTGCACAAAAAGGAAGAAAAAAGGGAGAATAAATGTTCAACCACCTTTATGGAAACTATTTGTAGAGAAATTAAAAGTAAGAAGTTGCAGCTCATACATGTCGGCAATTTTGAATACTTATACTTGTATGGCACTCATTTTTGTTAAAATATTTTAACCAAAATATCCATTATAAGTAACTCAGTTTTTATCTTGGTATGCTTGTCCTCGGTATATTTAATATTTTAATGTAATGTTAATCACGTACCTCTTTATTGAAAAGTGTGGTGGCGCGTGATCTAACGCAATTCTGACTTCGACTTTCTTGTGCACCTATCAAGGATGAAAAGAATTTCATCATTTGTATTGCAGAGATGAATATATCTGTACGACGATCTTCAATGGTAAAAACAAAAAATTAATTTTACTCTTTCCATGAGAGAAGCACGTCAAACTTTTCAATCGTTCTAAGCGTAATTTGGTTAACATCGGAAATGCCAAAATATCTGATGTTTCCATTCCCGACCCTTCTTCCTCCATAATGATCGCCTTCGTCTTCTCGCAATTCGATACGGTCAGTTTTTTCAATTGCGTGAAATATTTAACCATGGATAGGGAAAAGAAAAACTCGAAGTTATCCAAGCCAATGATTTCTAATGTCTCCAATCTCTTAAAGGCCACCTGCGGAATTTGCCCATGGAATTGGTGATTAATTTAAATCTCGAATTCATGAACTTTCAAGATGTAAATATAGATGAGTGCCAAGGGGGAGAGGGAGATTATCAAGTTGCACAAAAAGGAAGAAAAAAGAGAGAATAAATGTTCAACCATCTTTATGGAAACTATTTTTAGAAAAATTAAAATTAAGAAATTGCAGCTCATACATGCCGGCGATTCTGAACACCTGTGCTTGTATGACACTCATTTTTTGGTAAAATATTTTAACCAAACATATACATTATAAGTAACTTAGTTTTTATCTCGGTATGCTTGTCCTTGGTATATTTAATATTTTAATGTAATGTTAATCATGTACCTCTTGATTGAAAAGTGTGGTGGCGCGTGATCCGACGCAATTTTGACTTCGAGTGTCTTGTGCACCTGTCATGCATGAAAATAATCTCACCATTTGTATTATAGGGATGAATATATCTATATGATGATCTTCAATGATAAAAACAAAAAATTGATCTTACACTTTCCATGAGAGAAGCACGTCAAACTTTTCAATCGTTCTAAGCGTAATTTGGTTAACATTGGGAATGCCAAAATTTCTGATGTTTCCATTCCCAACGCTTCTTCCTCCATAATGATTGCCTCCAGCTTCTTAGAATTTGATACAGTCAGTTTTTTCAATTGTGTGAGAGATTTAACCATGGATGGGGAAAATAAAAACTCGAGGTTATCCAAGCCTATGATTTTTAATTTCTCCAATCTCTGAAAGGCAACCTGTGGAATTTGTCCATGGAATTGGTGATTAATTTAAATCTCAAATTCTTGAACTTTCAAGATGTAAATATAGATGAGTGCCAAGGGGAGAGGGGGATTATTAAGTTGCACAAAAGGAAAAAAAAGAATAAAACAAAAAAGAATGGAGCAAAAAAAATCTCCATGCTAATGTCATTTCTAATTTCCAGTCTTTCCTTCACTAAAAAACTTGCAATGCAGAGCTTAATTTGATGAGTGAGCTAGTTTTATTCCATCCGGAGAATTCCTCCTTTAGAAATGGATTAGTGAGTGGAGCATTACTTTTCTTTCTTTGTATAATAAAGTAAACCCAACAACACTTTCAACCTCAAGTTTCAGCCCATAAAAAGTTCAGCTAATATCCATGTCCAATGTCCAAAGAGAACTATGGTGAAAGTTAAAAGCCCCAAAGACAATAGCGATTAAGAAAAAGTGAAGACACAAAGGCTCACACACACCACTTTGTGGGACCCAAACAAATATGTCCAGGACCCTCTACTGATGGGGAAATTAACATATTGCAGGAGTCATGGGCCCCACCATCAACTTTAGTGCTAATTGTCATTATAAACGTGCAATATTTTCTGGTCAATGAGGTAGCCGCCTCGACTTTTGCTGGACAAAATAGTTGTGCGTTTTCTTAGTTTAATGACTTCTCTTTAATGTTAGTAAATCACTATCAATAACCAATTTAATGGACATCAAACACCCATTGTGAATGTGTTTGCGATGCCAAAAATAAGTACAAATATATCTCTATACATACTACATGCACAAAATTCCGTACTCTTATAATTACGAGGCCTATGCAATCACTAAGTACTTTTTTAAACACGATGCAAAAAATACATGCATCAATTAGATTGGCATAGTTGCTTTTATTTAAAAATCCAGTCCTCCTTTCCATTCTTTATGTTGGTTTTTAAGAGAGTTGCCTATATTGTACATTTTGTAGATTATAACAATAATGTCAACAATAATGTCCCATCTTTCCGTTTTTAGCATAATATCAGTAATCTCTATAGGATTCAAATTAGACAACGCACTTGTACAAAATAGTAATTCTGTTATAGCATGATTCTATTGATAATGGACAAAATATAATTTGATATGCTCATATAACAATCATGTAATCACATTAGTCCACCATGGATCCTAAATTTAAATAAAATGTCTCCCTCTCTTCAATTTAGTTACTTCCCTAAAATAACGGATCAGCTACTAAGCAATATTTAAATCACTTACAGATGAGGAAGAATTGATTTAAAGAAACAAGAACCACGTCAAAAGGGTAATTAACATTAGAGATCACGGAATTGATGTAGTAAAAGAAAATTGCAACAGAGGATTGCTCCAGGAAGAATATTAGCAATTAGAAAGATAATGATGGAGAGGTTGAGATTAAAAGGCCAACCAATCACCATCAAAAGGTGCACTACAGTGGGAGGTGTGATTTTATTTGAATACCGAATGTCTCAAATCAATATTATATCACTATAAAGCAATTAAAGAGTGAGGCTTAGAGAAAGCAATTAAAAAAGGAATTGCTTGGATCAACGAACAAATCTTACTTACATCATTCCTGACTTGAAAGAACTAAATATACTTAATCAATTGAATTTTCCATTTAAAATTTATTGATCTTTTACCTATGCTGGAGGATCCAATAATTAGATACTGACGACAAATCATACTTACACTCAAAGTCGAATAATTGAAGGTTTTCCTGAATATCTCATCTTAGAAAATTAAAATTATTTAAGAAAGTTGACATATTAAATTTGTGGGAGGGCTCGTTTACTCTATTTCATTTTCCATTGAAACGTTCTTCCGCTATCCACTCGACAAGTCAAATGACTCAACTAAAATAGTTGATCTGCAAAATGTACTTTATTTCTCTAACAAGAGTTTCATAAGAATGGTCTTGCAATTCATGTAAAAACTAAAAGGGGTAATTTCCGAAGCCCTAGACCCTAGAGATCTTGCTCAATTTGGCAATGGGGAGGACTTAGATTCCCTTTTCTGGTGCAATTAAGAGAGAGCAAAGCTTCCTTCGATCAGGAAAATAAATGAGATCTTGCAAGCGCAAATGATGTCAAGTGAGAATCTTAAAGGCCCTTCATCTCCAGTCTTTTGAACCTTATTGCTCGCTTTCCTCTCAATTGTTTTTTCAATTGCTGTCGAAGTACATGCATGCAATGTCTAAGCCATACATGTGAGGCTGTTGAGAGTTTTAAGTTTCTTGTAAATATCAGAAAGCTTTTAGAGATCCTATTCGGCATTTGTATTACCCATTCATGTTTTGTGCAGGTACCATAAGAGATGTTCAATCATCTTTATGGAAACTAAATGTAAGAAATTGCAACTCATACATGTTGGTAACTCTAAGCACTCATGCTTGTAAATCACTCATTTTCTGTAAAAATTTTAAGCAAAATATGGATTATAAACTTAGTTTTTATCTTGGTGATGCTTGTCCTAGGGGTGATCAGTTCTCAGTCCAGTCCTGTTTCCAATTTTGGGAATCAGAGACTGGACTGTTTGGTCATAAGATCGAGAACTGGACTGAATTGTCGACTCTAGTCTGGTATGAAGAAACTGGCCACTTTTTTTTTTCCATTAAAGAGTGACCATGCTCCGGACTGATCAATCCAATTCGGTTCTCGAGCGGTCCCAATAAAACCAATCGCATATGTTCCCACATACTAAAAAATAAACTCCACTTATGTTTAAGTTTACATATATGTTTAAGAAATAAAATAGTCTATTTGAGAATTTATTACTATTTTTAAGAAATTAAAAATATATATATTAAAAAAGAGTCGATCCGTCAATCCGAGTCCGTCTCGATTACCCTCAAAACCAGGAATTGGACCAAAAATCACCAATTCCATTTTTATGGAACCGGAAACCGGATCGACGCCTCCAAGAACCGCCATCAACTTTAGTGCTAATTACCATTACAAAAGTGCAATCTTTTCCAGTCAATGAATTAGCTACCTCAACGAAGTTGCGATCATACTATATGCGTGCATGAACATGCACAAAACTCTGTACTCTTATAACTATGAGGCCAGAGTAACTCTTTAAGGAAGATTTAGAATCTTAGAAAGTTAAAAGCCCCAAAAACTACCGCCTTAAAATAAAAAAAAAAGCTACAAAACATCATTCATTAGACTATAATCGCCATTATATTGTGTTTTGTTCGTTAGACTATAGTCAACCCTAAGCCAATCTTAGACTACTACTTTTGTAGGTTGCCACCGCTTTAAAATGTCGAAGGAGATTTATTACAGTTTCAAGAAACATTTCATTATAAATCCATGGATCTTTGCATATGTAGGTTTTACACGCAAAATAATAATATTAAAAAGTACTAGGGCAAGATTAATTCTTTAACGAAGATTTAGAATCCTAGAAAGTTAAAAGCCGCAAATACTACGACAAAAAAAAAAAGAAAAAAGAACACAGCCACATAGGCTCTTTGCAAAACTTCCCAATCTAGTTCCATTATTTTTTAAAGCAAGCTCTCTCCATGGAAACTCAAAGCATGGGTCGAAGAAAAATCATCCTCAGGCACACTACCATGTGGGGCCCACAACTTATATATCCATAGCTATTTATTGATGGGGGCGCCTAACGTATTGCATGAGCCTTGGCTCCGCACCACTGTAAAAGGGTAATCTTGTCTAGTCAAATAAAACCCTCTACTTGCACCAGTTTTCCCCATATAAGGTATAGCCGTGAGCTTTCATTAATTGGGCAATTGTTTATCCTTGGTTTACTAATTCTCTTCAATAGTAAATTACTACCAATGACCAACCTAACAAGTGGAAATTTTTTCTTTTAAATCCAATGGCTGATGTTGGATACGGGATTGGTCCCGTAGAAGTGCAGACAGAGGACATAAAATCTATCTACCATGGCATAACATCACTTTCATTGATAAAGACAAATAACAAACCACTTTTCACCGGTAATTGCTCTCCTTTTTAAACTTGAATGACTTGTCACCTTCTTTGAACTTGGTGTAAAGATGATACCAAAATGATCTCCTATAAAATGTTATTACTAAAGCTAGTTCGACTGTTAACTATCTTTCCATCTACTAGTCTAGGATTTAATATACTATAAATAATCGCCCTCAATTTCAATTGAATGCCATTAATTATTGTGATAAGTTAATTTATCAACTTTGTATTCAAAAGTTTTTCAATTACATAGTGCCTGAGGCTCTTTTCTAAGTTAGATTTCAAGATGACAAAAATTTAGTTTACAAAATGATTAATTTTTCATATTATGAATGTTACGATCTATTGTATCTCGATTGCCATTTTGCGCGCTCAAGTACCAGCAGCATCTTGGCATGATGCTTCTAACTATGGGTTGAGATTTCGCTATGATTTGTCTCCTGCATATTTAATACTCTGACATCACAATCTTGCGGGACCTACTGCTACATCTCCACCGCTCTTTATTAACAGGGAAACTAACGAGTGGCATGAGCCTTGGGCCCGCGCCACCATAAAAGCGCAATCTTGTCTAGTCAAATAAAGCCCCTCTACTTGCGGCAGTTTCCCCCCGTATAAAATACCACTGTGAGGTTTCCTTAATTGGGGGTATTGTTTACCCTTAGTTTTTGCTAATTTTCTTTCATGTTAGTAAATTACTATCCGTAGAAGTGCAAATAGGACCATAAAATATATCTACAACGAGCTAACATCATTTTCATTGATAAAAAAAAAAATACCAAAGGATTTTTCATGTGTAATTTCTTCCGTTTTTGAACTCGCATGATTTGCCATCTTCTTTAAACTTGGTGTAGATATCATACCAAAAGGATCTCCTATAAAATGTTTTCACTAAAGCTAGTTCAACAATTAACTACATTTCCACCTACTAGTCTAGAATTTAATATACTATAAATAAATGCCTTGAAAAGCCATTAATTATTGTTGTGATGAGCTACTTTATCAACTTTGTCATTGCTCCCCCTTTTGAACTTGAATGATTTGTCATATTCTTTAAACTTGATGATCTAATGTACAAGATTACGATGTACCCAAAAAAAGAAAAAGGAAAGCGGCAAAGGCTCTTTGTAAAATTTTCCCGATGAAGTTCCATTATCTTTGAAAGCGCTCTCTCCATGGAAGCTCATAAGGGGAAGAAGATAAGTTTCACACTAGCGTGTGGGACCCACAACTTAAATTTCCAGGACTCTTCATTGACCAGAAAGCTAATCTATTGCGTGAGTCTTAGGCCCCACCATCAACTTCAGTGATAATTGCGCCACTATAGAAGGGCAATCTTATCTAGTAACTAAAGCACTCTACTGGTAGCAATTCTTCGCCATATAAAATAGCGATGTGTTCATCTTATTTGGGCAAATGATCATCCTTAGTTTACTAACTTCTCTTTATTGTTAGTAAATCACTACCAATAACAAATTTAATAGGATATTAAACAAAGATTGTGGATTCGTGCTGTGATGCCAAAAGTATGCACAAAGGTGTCTATTTATGCAATATGTATATATGCAATATGCATATATGAACATGCACAAAACTCTGTACTTTAATAATTCTGGAGTCTATGCAATAACTAACTACTTACTTAAACACGATACACAAAAGAGACACATCAATTAAATTAGCATAGTTGCTTTTATTTAAAAACTTGCCCCTCTTTCCCATTCTTCGTATCGATTTTTAAGAGTCACCTATATTATACATTTTGAGGATAATAACAAAGTTTGGTAAGTAACTTCAATAGAATCCGCATCCAAAGAATAAGAATTACTTATGGAATTACTTTAGTGCTGAATTTCCCTTCGGTTTTGCTTTATGAAACCCTATTAATATAGATATACTTGCAGCATGTAAATCGTAAATAACTCATAACCTATCACAAATTAAATTTACATGGATTTCATACAATTAGTTGGATTTCTACATAATGAAGAGAACAAAAGATTGCCTTATCTAATTGCAGAGAAGGTATGAACGGATAAGGTAATTAGGAAAAAAATGAATTGAAAATAACAAAATGTATAAGCATCAAAATATGTAGCACCTAATTAGCAAAGGTAGGAAAAAGTAATACATATTATATTCTTTTGATAGAAAGTCACCTGTTGCCCATTGAAGAATGCAATTTGAGTGCCAACTTGGTCGTCTAATGTACTGCTCGAAGGAGTTGTCCCAGTGGTGAAAAAGTTCTTGATATTTGGCAAGTCACGCAATGCCAATACATGCAAATTACACAACTCCACTTTATCACAATCATCAGCTTCTACAATCCCGCACATTGACTCGCAATCAACAACTTTGATCTCTTCTAGTTGTGGAAGTCCTTTTAGTAATGAAAGAGGAAACAAAACTTTCATCTTGTCACAGCTTTCAACTCGAATTACTTTTAATGTACTGAAGGACTTGGAGGAGGAGATATGGATGTAATGGACAGAGGAACTATTATGGACTTGTAGATGCTTTAATTCTGGAAAACCTTGTTGGGACAATGCACAAACACTTTGCTCAGTTTCGTTCAACTCCTCCAAAAGTAGATTGTCAGTTTTACTTAAGATACTTTGTATGCATCCTTTTTGAATAACATCGCTTGTTGGAGTTAACTTGAGCTCCAATGTCCTTGATCCTTCGTACTCACTCTGATACCACCCATTACCTATTCGGATTCTATACTTGGTTAATTTCTTGACATTCAGGTCCTCTGGGAGCACACTTGGATCAGGAATAGAGACTTGGAGAGTGCAGAGATTCTTCATGTTATTCAACTCAATCAGACTGGCGTTAGTTGGTTGAGTTTGCTCCACAGGATTCCATCGATTGAAGCTACTCATCATATACAACTCCTCCAATTTGATCAATCTTCCAAGCACACCCGGTTCAATTATCTGAAGACCTAAACAATAACTCAAGTCCAACAACCTTAGCTCTACCAATTGCCCAATTTCTTTTGGCAACCGTTCAATTTTGGAGCTCACAAAGCTGAGAATTTGAAGCCCTTTCAGCTTGCCGAGAATGGCCACATCCTCTAGTGAACAACTCCGAAGACATAGAGTATGTAAGTTCTCCAAGAATTGAAATGGCGTTGGTGAACGAGTGAGACTGATTCTAGTAAGATCTAAGACCGCAAGTTTCCTCATAGAGTTGAAATATGAATCCTGAACCTCAAGAAATGCGTTATTGTTGAAAAGCAAAAAGATGCGCAATTCGGGGCAATTTGATTCTTTGGGAAGCTCCTTCATGTCAATATAGGGAAAACATATCGCCATACAACTTTCAAGCCTCTCCCTCTGCAAATGTGTTGCCAACATATCTCCATTTTTCAACACGAGAAGAGGCCGATCTCTTAAAATGAACTGAGCCATAAAGTCACGAACCAAGTCATGTATCTTGAAACCACCGGCACCTCCATTGTCCAATAAAAAAGAGGAGGCTTGAAGAGTGTGGATGAGTGTGCTCACCGTATCTCTAGCTTCTTCCATGCTGCAATCTTTCTGAAATATCCCCAAACCATAGCCATATCTCACCAAGTTTTCGACAGAGGGATTAGAGACGCCATAAGCAACACAAAGTTGTAACAAATTTTTTGCATCCTCGGTTTCTAAATGATCATAACTTAATTGTAACATCGTATTTATAATCGCACTTAATCCTTTGTTTGTACACCGCTCAATTTGATTTAAAGCATCCCTCCATTCAGATGAACGAGCGTCTTTGAAATGTTTCGCCATTGTGACAATTAACAAAGGCAAACCTGCACATTTGCGGAGTGCTTCATCCACCAAGGGTCTGAACTCATCATTATGAACTTTATCTCCCACCATCCTCTCAAACAATATTTTTGCCTCGTTCTCCTCCAGCTTATCAAGGAAGAAGTCCTTGTCGCAGCCCATTTCCCTTCGCAAAACATTTCGGTCTCTCGACGTTAACAACAACTTGCATCCCACGACTCTGTTATCATGCCCGCAAGGAATTCCAACAGATTTCAAGTTAAGCCCTTTCCATAGGTTGTCCAATATTATGAGGACCTTCGTTTTGTTCCTCTCCTCTTTTTCCAACCTCTCGCGCAGAAGTTTTGCTCGACCGCTGACGAACACTTTGTTATTTATGTCACTAAGACCCAACGCTTCCGCAATCTCTCCTTGAATCATCATGATGTCAGGATTTTGCGACACGTCGGCCTTAGCGATCACGTCAAACCGCTTCTCTTCTCTTATCCTCCTTTCTGCATAGACCAAAAGGGTGGACTTGCCGACCCCGCCCATCCCGTGAATCCCGACCACGCTATTGCTGTCATCAGCAAGAGCGACCGTGATGTCCCTTATGATCGTAGCTCTGGATTCGAAGAGGCCATCATCCTTAGGCTTATTCAATGTTGAGGCAGAAGAAGCAGAGGCCGTTGAAGGGGTTGACTGGACGACATCTTTGCGTTCTCTCCTGGCCGGATTCGAACCAGTGACGTATCCCGGAGTAGGATTGCTAAAGGAGATGTCGTTCAATTCCTTGAATTCTTTGCATTTTTGAGCGAGTTGCTCAATGACCTCAATCTTGCCCTCGGCCTTCCTGCTGAATTGATAGCGACATTTGGGATCAGGAAGAGTCCCGTAGCAGCAAGTCTTGCTCGCATTTTCGAAGTTGCGCAACAGTTCTCGCACCTCCTTCAAAGCATCGTCAGATTTTTTCTCCCACGTCGCGAAGACGTCAAGGAACTCCCGAACATTGTTCCTGGCCCGTTCCGCAAGAATGTTGACCCTCTGAACCTCGTTCTCCAGATTCTGGACTTCCTCCTGAAGACCATCGGCGAAGCTCTTGGAGAACATCACGTATCTTATTGGACGCTTGATCGCAATAAGCGGCAACTTCAAGAGATCCCATAAAGTACAAAGGGCAGAGTCGGCCGACATTTTTCTTTGTTTTTTTTTTTTTTCCCAGAGAAACAAAGAGCGAGAAAACAGAGAGATAGAGAGAGAACGATGAAATAGAGCAGCAGATACTGAAGAAAAAGAGGAGGAGGAAGAATGGCTGAGCCGAGGAGAAGAAAGAGCGAAACAGAGCGAGAAACGAACGAGGCCAAGAGATTTGAGCGCAAGAAAGGATGAAGGAAGGGGAGCGTGGAATAGCAATGAATTGCAGAAAGAAAGAGATGATTGGCAGCGGTTACAGTAGTAAACAAGAGATTCTACTTAAACCATCGCCCTCGGAATATGGAGTTTACACTGTATATCAGCACCAATATAATAAAATGTAATTGATAAAGAGAATAAATGGACAATGGGCAGGCCCCACCCACGTGACATTGTCCCCTCCCGTGATTTCCTTAGGGTTAAAATTCCAAAAAGAGGCGACAATGGAGACATCGTTCACACAGTCCTCCTGGTGCCATGTGCCCAAGGCAAAAGCGCATGGGGACCCTTGGAAATTCCAGCCAAAGAAAATATATGATTTTTTTTTGTAAGTAATTAATACATGATTGTGATAAATAGCGTCTTTAATCTTTTTCGTGCTGTCAATACTACTGCTAGTCTGACTCGATAGAGGGTGACCGTTGGAATTTGAAATGTACACTAGACCTTCACTAACTGGTTGTAATACCTAGCTAATTAGAAATCTTTTATGACGTGATAATCTATAATTGACAAATAAATGACATTAGAGAATTCAAACAATTATCTATCATCATAAAAACAAAATATGGTACATGCTTTGCAGATAAATAAAAATTAAAAAGAAAAAAAACAATTGATGGAAAATCAATAGGATAAAAAATTATCTATTATTACAAAAAGTCTGTAGAATAAAATAATAAATTTTTAGAGGGTTTGTTATATGGATATGCATCTATCATATATAGATATGACTAAATGCATAATTGTTGGTGACACCATATTTATGGTGTAAAGTCAAGTAGCATCACAGAATATAGTGCATGACGGTTCTATAACTTTCCACGACAAGAGCTTAGCCTACATGGATACGTAAATGAAACTAGCTGTTGTTGAATACTGAGCATTTTAGTCATTATAATAGTATAAGTCAAGCAGCACGCGATACATGATGAGTCCATGACATTGTGCTTTCACGTCGAGAATTTAGGCAATGGATATAATCACGTAAACTTAACTTTCTAAATTGGCAACCATACAAACAAGTAGATGGAAATGTATCATCCATTGAGTAAATCCCAAAGGATCGGTAGTACCTTTTATGTAATTTGTTGTACCATAAATGTTAAAACAAATATTTTATTTTCATCACACAATAGTTGTTTAATTATAATATACGATTTCATTTTGCCAAATATATAGTACAATTTGTGGATGATGGTTTCTAACTTGATTGATGATATTGGATGAAGACTAATCTCGGGGTATACGGTTCACTTGTAAAATTGATTTTTCAAGAGATATAAGAAGCTATTTGATATAATCATTTCGGTATAAATAAGAGATGATACATCATATTGCGAATTAATATTTTATTGTAAAGGAAAACCCAACTCGCAAGGCTCATGCATGGTCCCCTAGTCACGTGGACAACAAACTATAGATCTTATTAAAGTCTAATCTTAGTTGAGGCCTTAATTAAACACCAATCAATTCCTTAATTAAGGTAGTTCTCGGATGTGTCATAATTGTGGAGTAAATTGATTTCTTTGCATTATTTAAGTTGTACGCTCATCACAGTGGCTTCAAAAAAATAAAATACAAATGATTACCAACTGCGAAAATAACAAAATGATTTGACTTGAATTATATGAATACTTTAATGTCACATTGATATAAAAAAAAATGTAATTAAGAAAGAGCAACCAATAGATAGGTGGCGCCCACGTGATTAGGACAGGCCACGCCCTCGCCCCCTGCTTCCCCCACCCACATGCACGTGATAAGCAGCATCTCTAATCTTTTTCATGATATTAATATTTTCATTGATATTTGTACGTGGGCACTTTTGTGAATCAACATGGACTGACGATTAGCATCTGAAGCGTATATGACACGTTCGATCAAAATGCAATTATTAAAATTATTGGATTTAAATCATCGCTCACGTAAAATACGTACCTTATGCAGTTTGTCATTCTTTGATATAACAAATGTAATTTAATAAACAGAACAAAAGGACGAGGACAGATCAAAATCCACGTGATGTGTAGTTTCATCCAGAGGCGGCAATATGCACTAGAAACCCAATATCAACTCAATTTCAGTGTGACGCTAAAAAATTTTGAGCTAGTTAAACTGATATATAAAAAGAAGCATTACCAATTCCATGTGAGTCCACGTGGGTTTGCACCAGACTCATTTTCAACCAATTGTGAGGCTAACAAAATGGGCAAATAAATTATTACTACTGTCATGGGGAGATCTCCTTTTAGTGTCCCCCAATTCCTTTTATTTAGAAGTTGAATGTGGTAATAGAAATGGTTTTCTTGTTTCTTTACTTGACCAGCCATCATCACCAATGTGTAAGTTTCCGCATCCTTGCCTCCACTATTAATAAACAAACACTGATTAGGCACTAGTCCTAAATCTGCTCCTTGCGTGAATCAATGAAATCATATTTAAAATATAGAAGTAACATTGTAATTAAGCAAACTGTTCGATTATATTGTCAATTGTAATTGTTACATTAAACATTTAGAATGGTTAGATCAAAACTTCTAAGTAAATTAAACTTTTGCCATTCTTTATTAACATTTTAAACCAATTTACTTTCAAGTACTGCTACTCTTTGCATGACCCAATTAATATTGGAAACAATTCGAGTCACTACTAAGATTGTTTTGTGGCCTCTCATGCTGATTGGAGTTGCCTTCTTTTCTTCCAAATGCTTGGGTTTATTTGGAGCATTTTACTTTTAATATTTATTTTTAAATATTGCAATTATTAAAAATCAGTTTTAAATTTTTTTAAAAATATATAATTATCAAAAAGTAAAGTTATGTGGCTTTTGATCATTTATAAACCTAATTTTCCTATCATTTTCAACTTTTTTGAAGGACGAGGGGCGTCTTTGCTAGAGAAGTTTATAATATATGGCTGAGTTTTAATCCTAGCCATCCAGCCATTTAGATATGTAAGATTGACTCAAAAACCGAAGGAAGAAAGAGGAGATAGGGTATGGATGGAGCTCCGCTTGGGAAGTTGTGTGGTAAGGAGACTGGCCCCACGTCGCCACTGCCCAAAAATAAAAATGCAGAAAAGTTGCTATATGTCGGTCGTTCCATCAAGACAAGAACAATAGTGGATTGATAAAAGATTCAGCGACCATCACTAATGTCCAAGAGCAACGTCCTTGTCATGATATGGAAATGGATGATTTTTTCTTGCAATTTACTATTCCTTGATTAGTCACCATCACTAATGTCCAAGTCTCGTCGCTTCTTCCACAATCATGGACAACTATATAAATATAAGAAAGATTTTTTTAATTTGGGTAAGTTGTGGGAGAGGGAGAGGGAGAGAGTAATTGATGGTTTTCTGCATTTTACTGTTCCTTTACTCGATCAGTCAACATCACCAATGTCTACCTCTGTGTCCTTTCGCCCATCGCTACTGGACAAACATCTAAGCATTCGTAAACGCATCATCTGACCGGGTGCCCTCATGTGTCTGGCCTCTTTCCTTTTATTGTCGAGGAACATTGCTTTCCCACTTCACCCCTTCTGGGGCAATGAGATCCTTTGAGCAAAAGAGTCGCCAATTATTAAGCTAAAACTGACGAATCTCTCGATGAGGCCCAAATGAGCAATCTTTCGCTTCACTTCAATTAACCCTTGTTGCGTAAGGATATGTGATGTCTCGTTAAGAGTTGAAGAGATGAGTGATCTTGATGATTTACCATTGCAGATATTACATTCAATAATAATGTGAATAGACTAAATTTGGACCGCCATCTCAATTAAGTGTCCATCATAAGCCCGATTTCTTTTTTAGGACTTTTGAAATGTTTATCGGCCCATAACATCATGTCAATATATTTAGAATTGATCTAAATTTGAGATTGAGTTTATAATTTAATTGGAAAAGCACTACTTATATTAATTTTATTATTAGACCAAAAAACTATTAATTTTAACACAATTCTAGGCTTTTTTTGAGCCCACCGTCAATATAAAATGATATATGGATTGAAAAATCTCTAAAACATAAAATGGCTGTATTATTGATTTATATATTTAATAGGAATTGTTGATAATGTTCAATTTATTAAAGCTCGAGATTCGGTACAAGAGATCTAACTATTCGAAATCTTAGTGAAGATCCAAATCACTAAAAAGGAGAAGGAGGAGATAGATATCTACTACGGAAATCTGAAATGTAACCCTGGTTAAGCTAACTAAGCACCGTCAAATCCTTGGGTAGCTGAAAACTTGGCAGCACAGTGTTCAAGTTTATCATTGGCCAAAAATAAGATTAAGAAACGACCGCTCTCTCGGTCTTCTCAATCAAGACAAAATTTGTGATATTTTATTGATTTCTTGGAATTACAAAATGTAAATTGCAGTTCCATCAAGTGGCCTAAAAATAATAAAAAAATGATTGCCAGCTGTTAAAGCAAGAAAATGATTCGACTCGGACTCTTGCTTGTTTCTTGTTTGGTAAGTACTTTTTTACGTCTGTGATTGTCTGGGTAAGAAGATGTAATTAAGACAACAAATAGAAAAGGACAGGCTAGGCCACACCCACAGGCCAGTGTATGCAAGCTCATATGGCCTTTGATGCACGTGTCCCAAGATCTGTCCCTATTATGTACTCTGGTTTAAGTTAGCAATATCTATTTATTATTGCGAACTCTAAACGACCTTTTTGTTTATATTCCTATACAGGGTACATGAGGTCTCTTCTTCTGAGCTTGCATACACTGATTTTCCTTGACAGCCCCTTTTTGCAAGATAGAAAGCTTATTGATTTTGATTGGCAGATTTGATATATTTCTCTATGTTTACGTGCGCGCGAGCGAAATGCTGATTAGCATGAATCATATCAGAGTCAAAGTCTGGTGGTGGTACAAGCGAAGATGGACACACTGATACCAAGTGTAACTTGGCTTGAATTAGCCATGATTTAAAGTCTTTTTCACGCTCTTCCTCTGCGGTGAATATGAATGGTGGGATAGTATTATGACTTTATACACCGAGCCTCGACTAATGGATCTTAGTCCAGATTTATTTTGTTTTCTATCGAAGGCGATAGAGAGAGAGATATGTGATGAGGCTTTTATACTAAAGCATAACTATTTCTTTTTCCATTAAGTCGGATTTTGGTCCTTGACAGGTCGACGATTTGGTGATAGAAACACGGCAACTTTTTGCTTGTACATGTGATCATCAACGGCCAAGATTCAGTACTAGAGATTCAATAATTCAAAATCTTAACATAGACCCAAATCGCGAGAAAGAAAGAGGAGATGGGCATGGACCATGCAGAACGGTAATCTCACTCAAGTTAATAAGACCACTCAAATCCTTGGGAAGCTGTAAAACTTGGTAGCACACTGCCCCCAGTCCTCACTGGCCTAAATTAGAAATAAATAAAAAATGACCGCTCTCCGTCTTCTCTATCAATTGGGGACTTAAATTGATTTCTTTGCACTAAAAAGATTTAAGTTGCAGCTCCATCAAGTGGGTTAAAAAAAAAAACCGAAAACAAATGATTACCAGATGTTATGGTAACAAAATGACAAGACTGGATTATTGCTTGTTCCAAAAGGACTTTTTGTAGTCTGTTATTGTCTATGTAACAAAATGTAATTAAAAGAATAAAATGGACAAGGACTGGCCACACCCACACAAGCACGTTGTGGTTGGCATCTTTAATCTTTTTTCATTATGTTAATATTTTCATTGATATTTGTATGTGGGGGCTTGTGTTAATCAAGATCTAATGAATAAAATATTTTCGGTTTTAAATCATCCCTGGTGTAATAAGTTTCTATACAGCCTGTCATCATTGATGTAACAATTACCAGAGAGTAAATGGACAATGATAGTTAGGACCCACGTGACACGGAGTTTTATGTAGAGGTGGTAATATATGTCAGAATTCATTTTAATTAAATCAATTTTAGTGTAACAAGCTGTTATAAGACACTGAATACTTTAAGAAAAGATCGAAATGAGATCAAAAAATCAAAGCCAACTCCATGCGGGTTTACATCAGACTCATATTCAACCAAATTATGAGTATAGTAAAATGAGCAAATAATTTGTTATGGCTGTCGTGGGGGAGATCTCCTCTCGGTGTCTCCTAATACATTTTAATTAAAATTTGAATATGGTAATAGTAATATGATTCTCTAGATTATGTGGAGATGGTTTTATTGTTTCTTTACTTGACTGGACACCACCATCAACGTCGAAGTTTCAACATCCTTCCTCCACCACTGATGGACAAATATTGACTAGGTGGCAGACTGAACCTCTCCTTGTGCGGGTCTATAAAACCATTTTATGAGTAAAGACGCAACATCGTACGTGAACTAATTTAAAAAAAAAATTGGAGTTTAATATTGGAATGGTACATAGATAGGAACATCTCTAAAGCATAAGATGGCCATATTATTGATTTATATATTGAATAGCAATTGTTAATGATGTTCTATTTATTAAGGATTAATACCATAAAAAATTTCAAACCGATGTATATATGACAAATTTACTTCAAACTAATTTTTTGATACAAAAAACCCAAACTAGTATACCTATGACAAATTTACTCTAACTAATTTTTTGTCCACCAAAGTCCCTAAATTGATTCACTAAAATCAATTAATGTTAACTATTAGCTAAAATAAATCTTCCCTTTCATGTATTATCTTTCGAATTTTTGCATTGGAACGTTTGTCTGTATAACTTATTAATTATATTCATATATATAGAAACGAATATAAACAAATAATCATGATACAACAAAACTAATATTTTAAAAAGTGTGAAAAATAATAAACTTGAAGTAGTAACAGAGGCAAGATCGATTATAAAATAACATTTAGAATAATATATATAAAAATGATAGTCTTAGGAACGAGTGGGCTTGGGACATGTAAGTTTGCCAGCTCTTTTAAGAGCCGTGAGTGGCCTTGGGACTTTGAAATAGTTAACAAATTATGGTTCCACTCCTAATGTGAATGCGCGTGCGGTACCCGATAACATTGCTCTTCACCTGATTCCATTTACCGTGAATTGCGGACCGTCATAGTCTGAAAATTAAAATAGAAAAAGACCGGTCGCCTCAATGAAGACCATAGCGTGGAATTATAAACAATCGGAGTACTAATGGAGGTAGGTTGCTTGCAGGATTTCTTTGCATTTTAAAATTTGAAGTTAGGTTCCACTACCAAGACCCTAGACCGCTACTAATGGGAGAGAGTGTGGTACCCAATGATGTTCCTCGTCTGGACCGTGAAATGCGGAATCTTCTTCCTTAGTAGCACAGATGGTCACCGGCCAAAAATTAAAATAAAAAAAGACCAGTCGCCTCAATCAAGACCACAAAGTGGAATTATAAGCAAGTCAGAAATATTGCACGCGCACCAAATGGCTTTAAAAAAAATGGAAAACGAATGACTGCCAGCGGTTAAAAGTGCCAAAATTATTCAAATCCAATCATTGCTCGTGCAATACGTACTTTATGTGATCTATTATCATCAATACAACAAAATTTGTTATTAAAAGAGACCATTGAGAACAGACCACCCTACGTGACATGTATGTTACGCAGTATGTCATCAACTCAATTTTAATGTGCCTAGTTCTATTAAGTGGCTCGATATTTTATGCGTGTTTTTGTGGATTTGCACCAAACCCATGTTCAACTAATCTTGATTACTAGCTCAAGTCGGAAATGTAACCATATGTAAAAGGAAAAAAAGAAAAGAAACAAAGAGTGGTTTAGTCCTACGGCTCAAATAATGTTCTTATCAAACTATTGGTTCAACTTGACAAACTAAAGTGATCTTTTTTTTTTTTATCAAATATCTGATTAATATAACAAAATACAACGTCTTCTATTTGATCTTAAATTTATCAGCCATTAAATCTACAATGAAAATTCAAATCATAGCTAGCCACCCCTCATCTTTTTGGTTTTTTCCCTTTAGTTATGAAGGTAGTGACTTTCTTTATAACTTGCTAATCCATATTAAGATAATCTCCTTAGGTGATTACATATATATTCTATTTTTACCACATTGAATGACTTTGTCAAATTTGTCCATATAAGAGGACTTGGATTCTAATTCGTAAGATTTGCCTTGGCATTTGCATTTCCAGAAGTAGAAATATTACCAAATGCACCTTAAGCAACATAAAATCTTGGGAAGCTGAAAATTTGGTAGCACGCTGTTCAAGTTTGTTGCTGACCAAAATAAGAATAAAAAATGACTGCTCTCGGTCTCCCAAATCAAGACAAAAATCATGAACTTTAATTGATTTCTTCGCATTATAAAGTTTAAATTGCAATTCCATCAAGTGGCTTAAAAAAATGAAAAAAGAACAACATTTGATTACTAGTTGTTAAAGTAAGAAAATGATTCCACTAGGATTTAATTACAATCAGCAACCTTAACTATATAATATGGTGCAAAATCTGAATGTCATCACTCTTAACCTGTCAAAATTTGTGCTCTTAAACTACATACATAGGGTACAGAACATAATCTCAAGCCGTAGGCACAGGCATAAGGGATAAAGCAAACAAAGTGAAAACTCAAAAACAAACTAAGAGTACGAGGCAAGCTTTTCCAATTTGAAGACATACCACTAATGAATTAAGCTTGGGACATTTCCATGAATCTCTTCATGTAAAATGGCCGCATCACCACTTTGAAATAACTCCAGAGATGCGGTTTTAAAAAAAAAATTGCTCAAAATGAAACTCTCACTCAATGATCTCCCAAATTTTCTAGCATATAAACGCAGAAAAATCAACTATCTATAAGAAAAATAACTTTAAATGTCTCAAAACCTTAGTCTATGACCATTTGAATCAAGAGAATTAACTATCCACCGACCTATAAGCTGGTAAATAAAATCTTATACCAAATTAACTAGTTGAAATATTCTCTTCTACCAAATAATGACAGTAGAAACATGAACAAATCAAAGAACTGCAGATTTGGTCATAATAAATTGGAAAAATTATGGCTAAAGCTAGATGAAAGCATAAGTGTAATTTGATATTTCGGAACATGCTTATGCTCCAATCTTTTAAATATATCAGCCTCTTTTTTTTTTTTGTGATTCATAGGCTGAAGACGTTTTTTAGGTAAATTCTTACATAAACAAAACTTTAAAATCGAAAGAGTAGATGACAAGATTGAAACCAGAATATTTTATCAAGTGTCTATATTAAATGAGAAATTATACTAGAGAATAGACTAGAGAGAAACTGGTAAAGGCAGATTTATTTATTTTTAAATAAAAAGCGGGTCTATTAATAATTGAGTTCACTTAAAAGGATGTGATTTAAGCTAAGTTGGGAGCGTGAATAGCCTTGCCCAATGTGTGTGAGTATGCATACATACACCAAATCATCACAACGACTTTAGAAGATCCTCCCAACTATTTGTAGGCCCACCAGAGGAATCTTTCTCTTTTAGTCTTGGGAATTTCCCCTTTCGGTGCACTGAAGCAATTATCAATGGAAGATTGGAGATGCACGTCCATATCATCATTGATTATGCGTGAGATGTCAAAATTATTTACTGTTAAATTTTTTAGTAATCCAAGAAAAAAAAAACATCATAACTTCCTTTTTAAAAGGAGTCAAGAAGACAAATTGATAGAGCCAGCAGAGAAGTGGATTATTGGAGGTTGATGCACTCATAGTCCAAGTAGAACATTTGATAAGATGGGAATTTTTCTAATGTCTCTTTGTTCTTGCTCTTTAACCACAACTTAGACCTTTATATCAATAATTACTTCTTGAGATAAGTTTAATGTGATGTTTCCCCCTTTTTTCCCAATGGTAGCACCGATTTGACATTTTTTATATTTTTTTGAGTTGAGATAACCTAGAAAAAATAAAATAAAGAGATAGAGATAGAACAACGAAAGAGCCAAACAAAGCAAGAATGATGAGGGATGAAGAAGGCAAAGAGATTTGAATACAAAAAGGATTAGGTGCTAGTCCTAAACCCGCTCCCTGTGTGAGTCATGAAGCCATTAAAAAACAAAGAAAAAGAGAAGCAACATCATAATCAAACTAATTGAATGCGTTCGACCAAAAAAACAACTAATTGAATGGGGAAAAATTGAAGTTTTATTTTTGAAATGGTGTACAAATTGAAATAGCTCTAAAACGTAAAATGACCGTGCTATTGATTTCTAATTGAATAGCAACTTTTGATAATATTCTAATTATTGAAGAAGAAAAAAACATAGTTCATAAGGAAAAATTGAAGTTGTTTAATTTTTTTGCCAACCGTAATTGTTAAATTATAATGTCATATTACTCCTAAATCCTTATATTCATTATGAATATTTGAAAAATTATGACTAATATCTAAAAAAAAAGGTTATGACTAATTAGAGTTATGAGGGATGTTCTCTTTGAAATTAAGTTCATAAGGACCTTGTTTATGAGGAATAAGTGTATATAAGAAAAGTTTCCATTGTTGAGGAAAGCTAGCCCCAACAACCATATTTAGTTAGCATTCTCCTAAAGTAAGCATTTTTTTTGTAATTTAGGGGTACGGAGGTGTAGACGTGTCTGTCTAAAAGCCCATGAAATGTCGATTCTGCACTGGGTCAATTCCAAAAAAAACCTCAAACTTTAGGTTTAGTCCCAAATATACCCCAAACTTTTTTTTGTCTCAAGAAAAACCCCAAACTTTAGGTTCGAGTCCCAAATCTACCCCGAACTTTTATTTGTCTCGAAAAAACCTCAAACTTTAGGTTTAGTCCCAAATCTCGCCCCAAACTTTTCTTTAATCTCGAAAAAACCCCAAACTCTTAATCTATTCCCAAATTTATCCCAATTTTTTTTTTTCAAAAAGAAAATCATCAAATTTTACTATAATCCTAAATTTGCCCTCATTAGCCTCTGTCCAAAAGCCAAAATGAGTAATAACCCCAAGAGAGACGGTACGATTCAATTCAACCAGTAATCCATTTTATATCCTAAAATGGTTTTATTTTGAAAATAATTTTCTATAACATCTTGTTTTTGTGTATTTATTATCTATGTGGAAATGCCATGTTAAGTTGGGACTAGACCATGGGGTATATTTGAGAACATATCAAAAATTGGTGATTTTTTTAGTACAAACGAAGGGTAAAACCCCAAATTAGTATACCCGTTAATTGCGGCGTGTTATTTAATTTAGAAATTTGACGGTAAAATTTAACGGAAAATAATATATGGTAATTTTTTTGGTGGTCAAAAAAATAATTTTAGGTAAATTTGTCATATGTGTACCAATTTGAGATTTTTTTAGACAAAACAAAATTCGGGGTAGATTTGGGACTAAAATTAAAGTTTAGGGTTTTTTTTGAGACAAAAGAAAAGTTCGGGCGATTTGGGACTAAACCTAAAGTTTGGGGTTTTTCTTGAGACAAAAAAAGTTCGGGGTATATTTGGGATTTAACTTAAAGTTTGGGGTTTTTTTTGGAATTGACCCATTCTGCACTCCTCTCGTAACGAAAAATCATTATGAGCTTTCATATCTGCTGCAGTTCTTCTGTGTTGTTTGCCGTCTGTAGATCTAGCTGGGATAATGACTCTTGTTTGAGACTGGGTTGTTCTTTAGAAATATACGTATATGTAGAGGTCGTTTGGTTCGGTCACTACTCGCTTTCACCAACTGTTTCTACCTCGGGTTGTTTCTTCTTTTGTAGGTCCCGGTGATGCGCAATCTCCGGATTAACTTTTCGTTCCAGTGAATATCAGATTTCTAGTGCTTGGACAGCGTTGATTTTCAATTGAAAGTTGAAACATCCTCTTGATCTTCATACTCTGCTTTCATACTTATATAAGTAGCAATGCCAAAATCTTATAAACCCTTACCAATGGGAGTCACGTTTACTCTCTAATTTTAATCAGGAATTGTACAACCGTCTAAAAAGTTTGTGCATAACCATATAATTTCAGACTCTTCACTATTTTAGCCATGCCATTTGAGTCATTATCAATGAGGCTTTGCAAATTTTAGCGACAGAGACATCCACCTTGGGATAGCTAATTGACCAAATGCCATACATTGATGAACCTGCCTTATGCCTTTGGCAATGCTTTACGAAAACCAAAGCATAGTTTATTTTGAGCATACTTTATTTTCCACTCAAGAAAGTTGATGTCGGCGTCCATTGTTATTTACCTTTGCTCTGGACTCCTGTAGTCTCCACGGTAAAGAATTTCGAAATATTAGTCTTGAGTTGATAAAGGCATTGAGACTTTATGGGGATGAATTTTTAGATTAGGTACATGATCATTTTAAATGAATATCCTAATCTTAAAAGATGACCAGCTTCAATGTCGATGTAAAGCGATCGTGTCGTGTCTAACACATTAAGGAAAAGCCAAAATAGTGAGTATAGGCATAAGTTCTGGAAGTGGTGAGTGATGGAATGAGGTGTCGATGTTCCATTGAGCTAAGGTATGTTGTTTCCACCTCTTTTGTTTTCTCTTTGGAATCCAATTCACACTGCTTTAAAGCACTAAAATCAACTCATAATCCACCAAAAGCCAATCTAATTGATGGATCTCTTGACTTTTTTTTAGGTAATGCCAAATAATTGTTGTAGTCCCCACTGCTTTCACTTTGATCATTAGTTATCCTTAGCCTCTCTTGCTTTTTGAAAATGCACTCGTGTCGCTTTTTCTTTTCCCAGGATCCCCATGTAAGATTGTGGGAGTGTCTATCCTCCCCGCTTGGAATGGCAAATACTTGCATGGACTCGTCGGACAAATCACAACCATCGATCCTATAGTACTCACCATATTTAGCGATTTACTTGCCCTCAATCTAAATTCTAAGGTCTAGTCAAGATTTTGTTGGAATTAGTGCATGTAAGAATATTCTCATATGAGTAAATATTTAGTCAGTAGTGCATAATATTAGCTGAGGTGGAGCCTAAGTGGCCACATTATTTATTTATTTATTTCTAGAGAACGTTGCAAATCAAATTTTTGAAAGAAGTCATTTCTAGTTATCTAGAGTGTTGTGTATCAATCTTAGAAACAGGCTGTTATTATATAATTTTGTAGATATATGTCCTCCAATTGATTTTGTATGTGAAGTTGGTCATAATTTTGAGTCGTAAAGTATAATTTCTCAAAAAGAGGTTTTACACCCAACAAACAATAATAAGCCCATGAAATATTGATTCTATTTGCTGCGGTTCTTCTCTATTTGTTTGCCGTCCGTAGATCTAGCTGGGATAATGACTCTTGTTTGAGACTCGGTTATTCTTTGAAAATATATGTATATGTAGAGGGCATTCGTTTCAGTCACCATTTGGTGAACTCTTTCTATCCCGGCTTTTTTTATTCTTTTGTATAAGGGTGAGTAGGGTCTAGATCTGGACCCTATATCCAACTCTGTTATAACCAGTTCTCATTTTTTGGATTTTGTATTCTATTTTGTTTTTATTGGACCCTATTTTAGACTCGACCCTATTTTTCGGGTTCGGGAACAGGATATACCATGTTTCCATTGGAACCTATTTTGCAACCATCAGATATCTTATATGGCTTCGAATTTTATATTAATTCACAAAAAAATCATAATGTAATTCTTTTAACATTATAAGACAAAGCAAAAATCCTAATAATACATAAACATTAGCAACAAATATGGATCTAATATTAGTCTTATTCCCACAAATACTACCGATATGATCTAATGCGTTTGCTCATGTGTATGCGATGAAACTGTTATTAAGATGGCTTCTGTTTTTAGTATGATTGAGAATACTTTAATTAGTGTAGCACTTGTCCCGTGACTATTACTATAGTTGAAGGTGGGATTATTAAAAAAGAAAAACAATGTATGAAAATAGTTATTTATAACAATTCTTTGAAGACAATTTTCTTTTAACTTGATTCAGAGAGAGGCTTTCTTTTTTTTACAATTCTTCGAAGACAGAGAGATTCAAAGGTACTACATAGAAATATGATTTTATTTTCTTTTAACAAGGTAAAAACCAATTCCAAAACTGATCCAGTTCCCGGTGGGTCTTTACTTGGACCCGGTTCTCGGACAAGTTTCAACTGGTTCCCAAAAATTGGAACTGGTTCCTAACCCTATTTTTCGAGTGATCCGATCCGATTGCATACCCCTACTTTTGTAGGTCCCCATGGTGCGCAATCTCTAGATTAACTTTTCATTCTAGCTGTGGTTGTTACTTGTTGAATATCAGATTTCTAGTGCTTGGACACCGTTGATTTTCAGTTAAAAGGTGAAACATCCTCTTGATCTTCGTACTCCGCTTTCACACTTATATAAGTAGAAATGCCAAAATCTTTTAAAACCTTACCTTACTAATGGAAGTCACTTTACTCTCTAATTTTAATTAGGAATTGTACAACCATCTAAAAAGTTTGTGGTTAACCAAATAATTTCAAATTGTTCACTATCTAAGCAATGCCTATTTGAGTCATTATCAGCGAAGCTTTGCAAATTTAGTGACAGAGACATCCACCATGGGATAACCAAAGGACCAAAATCTATATAGTGATGAACCTGCCTTATGCCTTTGGCAATACTTCACCAAAAAAAAAAAAAGCATACTTTATTTTCCACTAGAAAAGGTTGATGCCGATATCCACTGTCACTTACTTTTGCTCTAGACTCCCGTCGTCTCCGTGGTAAGGAATTTTGAAATATTAGTATGAATGGGGATGAATCTTTAAATTAGGTACTTGGTCATTTTAAATGAATATACTAATCGTAAAAGATGACTAATTACAATGTGATGCTAAAGCTGTCACGTCGTGTCCAATACTTTTAAGAAAAAGCAAAATAGTGAGTATTGGCACAAATTCTAGAAGTGGTTAGTGACGGAATGGGGTGTCAATGTTCAATTGAGCGAAGGTGTGTTTTTCCCACCTCTTTTGCTTTCTTTTTGGGATTCAATTCACACTGCTTTAAAGCACTAAAATCAACTCATAATCCACCAAAACCCAATCTAATTGATGGATCTATTGACTTTTTTGAGGTGACGCCAAATAGTTGTTATAGTCCCCATTGCTTTCACTTTCATCATTAGTTATCCTTAGCCTCTCTTGCTTTTTGAAAATTCACTCCTTTCGCTTTTTCCTTTTTCGGGATCCCCATGTAAGATTGCGGGAGTGTCTGTCCTCCCCGCTTGGAATGGCAAATACTTACATGGGCTCACCAGATGAATCATGGCCCTTGATCCTATAACATTCATCATATTTAGCAATTTACTTGCCCTCAATCTATATTCTAAGGTCTAGTCAAGTTTTTCATGTAAGAATATTTTTGTATGATTAATCTATTTAGTTAGTAGTGCATAATATTAGCTCAGGTGGAGCCAAGGTGGCCACATTATTTTTCTTTTTTCTTTTTCCCTGGAGAACGTTGCAAATCTAGCTATTTAGTGTTGTGTATCAATCTTAGAAATAAGCTGTTAATATGTAATTTTGTAGATATGTATTCTTCAATTCACTTTGTATATGAAGTTGGTCATAATGTTGTGTCGGAAAGTATAATTTCTCTAAAAAAAGATTTTACACCCAACAAACAATGATTATGCATAATCAAATTCAGAGCATAGGGGATGTGCGAAGCCTAGCTCCTCGAGCAGGGCAAGTCTCCCTTTTGGATCAGTTGCTCCTTTGGGCTTCACATCGTCAAATACTACTGCCCAGAAAATAAGATGTTTTAGGAACGAGCTCACTGTAGCTTATGTTGAGGGCTAGACCCTGTGGACCGATTTGATGCTTGGGTTTGGACTGAGGTATGGAACTGGGCACGAGTTGAAGCCCAATAGAATAGGGCTAATATCTTTTCCTACGATAGATTTCCGTTATCGTACGGAGTTCAGATATTCATTGCTACGATGGAACGAGCCTCGATAACTTTTTCGCGTAGACGGGTGCGGACATTGGATTCATGCTCTAATGTATAACTCGAGCCTCTCCATATAGTAACTGAATTTATGCAAATAATGGACAGACCTACTGGGCAATGGATTCGTGTTTGCTAAACTTGATTATAGGCATGGATACTCACCTATGTTCTCCCAAGCCCGTCCGCTAGGTTTGAAGTCAAACGGAGAGGATTAGGGAATGATTTCACAAGAGAGAGAGCTTGACCGAGTTTAATCATGCATTTTTTTGTAATGGATAGATTTGGTTAATAAATAATTTGTTCACTTGAACGTATATATGTCTTACCAAAAAAAAAAAAGAACGTATATATGTCCAATCACCTCCTATATAATTCGACAATTAATATCAAAATCTCATAAAATTTGATGAAAATGATAAGCCAAAAAAAAAAAAAAAAAATTCATTGTGATTGAGTGCCCAAAATTTACCTTCTTCTATACATGAGGGGATCAAGTTAGCCAATTCATTGATTTGAGGAAAGAAATTTTGTAGATCGATACATTTTAATTATCATGAACTTATGATTTATCATTCTTTGCCGACAATGATGATTGTCAAGAAGAAGAATTCAAGAGAAATAAGATTCTAAAGCATTGAAGCTGTTCAAAATTGAAATAATGAAAGATCAATTATCATCATCCAACAAATTTTCCTTTGATAATAGTCCAATAGTTTTTCTAAGTCAAAGTCGAGAAGTCCTTCAGCAAATCGTTCAAGTCCAGCTCCTCCAAGCTCATCATATAGAGAAAGCTTATAATCAAGAAAAAGAAAAGTGTGGATTTGGCTTCATCACTTAGGGCATAAAGTGACCAAATTACCCTCGAATAGAGGTCTAAGCTTGCCGGCCAGCCACCGCCGACATTTTCCGGCGACTTAAACAAAGGTAATTTTGTCAGAAACTTGTTATTTTGGTAAAAAGACACGGAAAATCCCCAAATGAATTGGGATGAGGTTTCCCTCCATTTCTTCCTCTCCTCCCTCCCGCGCCCAGTCGTAGCCGCCGTCAACACCACCGTCGCCGCCGTTGGGAAGTCTAATCTCCGACGTACCTGAGGATTGAGAGCCACCCCGGCAACGCCACTGTAGTCCTTCCAGCTGGCCGTTCCTCCTCTCTTCATTACATGGGTCCACCCCCCTCCTCTTCCTGTAAGGTTTTTTTAGCTGCTTCTGAGGCAAAATTGAGGTCTTGGAATTTGACATTTGTCGATTCACTTTCAATCGATGCTAGATATAATGCACTATATTGATATCATCGTTTCCTTTCCTTCTTTTAAATGGTGATGATGTTGCCGCAATATTCGACATCAGGATTGCTGCGAAACCGAAGTATCAAATCAGATCAGTTGAACGAGAATGGTTTTGTAGCTCATTCCAGTGGCTTCACACGCGAACCATAGCGGTTTCTGATCTTATGGCTAGGGCTGGATTAATTTATTCAATTCGATGTGGAATCTGTAACTCTTGGATATTTCTGCTACCCACCTAAGGAACGTATCGATAGTGGAAATGAAATCTCGTAGGATTTTCACTTTCTCGCTTTTAACCAGCTTGTGTCTCATTGTCTTGTGGGCTTCTAGCTACAACATTTTCATCATCATTTCTCGATTTGTAAAATTCTGTATATTTAGAAATGTGAAATGATGCAATCACTTTTGGAGCTAGCTTTGGAACGAGTCGTGATACTTTTGCCTTTCAAGTTTCTGGTTAGCCCCTTCTAATTTGACTTGGCCGTTATTGAGTTGTCTTTCACACTGATTGGTTTTAATATATCTCTGCAAGTGCTAAGTTCCACTACAACTATTGAGAAATAAATGATCAGAGGATTCCACTTAGATAAGCTTTCACGACTCACTTCTCTCTCGTCCCTATGCCCCATTATCGGCCCATTCTTTGTGGAAGTGAGTAATCTGATGATTAATGTTTAGTTAGTTTCAGTCGTTAGTTGACTAGTTGGCGGAGCATCTGTTGTTTTAGTGGATTTTGATCGAACATCTCTGGTTGTGGCTTTTCAAGTGCAAGATGGAAATAGATTGTCCAAGTTCTTTAATAATATATATATCTCCTTCAAATTCAATACATTGTCTTTTCTGGTTCAAATGGAGTAGCACAGCAGTTTCACTTTTCTTGGGTTGGCTTCTCCTAAACGGTGTCCACAGTTGTGGCATTTGGGGGGAATGTAGTCACCACTTTCAGCATTGCCATGCTAGGCATTTCAAACAGGAGCAGACCGAGAACTTGGAGGGTATGTTTTGGTTCTCCATGAATCACTTCAACCAAGAGGTTGTATCATATAATGCTGTTTACTTATATGTTCATGTGTGTTCGATTGCTAATGTAGTCAAATCAGAATCATGACAAACAGGGTGGTTCACTGTTTTAAGTGTATACGTCGGGCATCTAACTCCTGTGCATGCATGAATTTTTTACCCTCCTAACATGGCATTGTGGAAGTTATTAATGTGTTTTGACCAGTTTGATAGGAATCAAATCACAGAGGCGAGGCATGTTCTGCTCAGCTAAGCTAATCATTCAGCTTTGCTGTCCATCCGATGGATGTTCATAAAAGCAGTTTTCTATGTGCTTCCAATCCTTGGAGCAAAGTCTCTCATTTCTAGACAGAGCTTTCCTGCTGAATTCCACATATTACGGAGGCTTGGTTATGTATCCTTCACGATTTTTTGGATGTTGTAGGTTTGTAGTCTGGGTAAGCCTCTTAGCTATGTTGGTTTTACCTCATTCAATAATGCTGCATTTCCTAGATATATCCTCCATGATTCTCTTCCTTCTGCTTTGCAGGCAAAACGATACTGGCCTTGAAGTGCCCTTGTGGTTCCTTCTATATTTTAAGGATGTCTCTTTCATGTGTAGTTTTTTGATGGCTTCATGAGGAAGTACTGAGTGCACCGACAATGTAGGTATGATGTAGATTAGACAAAATATCACCGTAAGAGTAACCATCCCAAGGGCTGTCATCCTCACACATCTGTTCTTGCTCAGTTTCAAATGCTTAATTGAGAAACTGATGTGAATAGGAAGAAAACTCAAGCAAAGAACGGGGTGGGAGTGCGGACAGAGAAGGACACCTTAAGTGGGAGCTAATCGAAGTAAGTAACCGAGGATCATTTCTATTTATGCAAAGGTAAAGGCACCAACACTAGCAGCCACCCACGCATACGAGAACCAAAGAAAGAGAGAATGAAGGGCTAGCATATATATAGTCTGCATGTTGCGACAGAATTAACATTTACTAAATTGATAGGCATGAATAATAGATAACCACCATGAGGACCCAATTTTGGAATACCGAATGTAACATCTAGAGAATGGTGGAATCACATAGGAAGAACCAAGGAATAAAACCAAAATCAAAGCACCTAATTTAATTCATTGCGAGAAGTAATGCAGCACTAAAAATGAAGAGCAATCATTCAGCAAGTTCGAAAAAATTGGAGCATGCAACACTGCGATTGTACAAGCAGAGCAGAACACGGCATTTCAATCCAGCCGAATAGGAAGAGAATACAAAAGAGTCCTTCCACGGCAGTCAATGTAGCATAAAAAGAGACACTAATCAGAAACGGGGAGACAAACATAATCACAGAAAACAATCAAAATGAAGGAGTTTAAAATGATATACAAAGAAAGAAAAAGAAAACTGCAGGCATGCTAGCGAATCTGTACTCATCACCTGCTACTTTAGCTTGATAGATGTCAAAATGAGAATACCAAGAAGTGCTCCAATACCACCTTTGAGAAGTAACCGCATCCTCTATCTTAGTACTAGTGAAAAATCTAGGATTGCCCACAGGTTAAAATAACAGATTTTCAACAGATTTTCAACCACCACTTAAAAGATAGAGCTTTTCCGAGTAATTCCTTGAAACACACAAAAGAAAAAAAAACAACATATTACGCTGTCATTTCTTTTATTTTCTCCTATAACAAGAGCATCCCAAATAATAGGAGAAATTACGACTTCCACTGAGGTTGTATGGTTTGCCTGGATTTCACGTGACAAACTCATGCAGAACACTTGCACATGAACAACTCTTGATTTCACCTAGAAAAAGAAAAATCAAATCTCTTCCCTTTGCCTGTAGCAGAAACTACAATGGTGGATGCATGATAGCTCATCTCTCTGACAAACAAATTCAAAAACTGACAGTTACATATGATTCCAAAGCAGAAGCAGACCGTGTAGTCCTCTATAAAATGATGTCGGATATTTATTACAAAGAAAATTTTCGGCTCAACCTTCAAAGATTGCGCCAAAATGGCCTCAAAAGATCGCATAACGCTCATTCGGCAGATTTTCATTCAACCGAAGATGAGGAGAAGGTGTTGACAGCAGCTACGATTGGCCGCTTGGTTGAAGGCGAAAAGGAGAGGGGTTGATTGGAATTTTGTATAAGTTTGATCGGGTGAAGTGAGGCATTCAAATTTGTTAAAGAGAACAAAATATGAGAAATCAATTGCGATGACTAAATAATATATTGCATTTTTTGCCATCGGGTCATTGAATTTTGATTTCAATCGTCGAATGAACTTCAGAAATTGTAACTAATCAAGGCCCAACCAAATTATGGCCAATACATGGATGCATCTAGATATTTTTCTTAGCGGGGCAGACTTTGGTAAATAATGATTATTTCAGTAAATAAACCAATGCTCTTCAGCTTGAAAGTACATGATGAAAGTACCATTGTGTCGGTTTGGTTCGTTCATGGCAACTTGATATTTCATGGTCCTACGATCGCTTATTGAGCCTTACCAATTTGCGGGGGGCAAACTGAAATGAAAATAGTCATTATGGACTCAGTTAAATAAATTATTTGAAAATCCTGTGGAAATAAAAAAAGGATTTAGACACTAATGATCACTTTAAGTTTCTCCCAATCGAGTTGTGCCTCGAGAACCACACCCTCGTAACACAAGCCCACGTAACCTTCTATATTAATAAACTTTTTTTTTTATCTTTTTCTTAGTTGAGCTCACGTGATGTCAATTCGTTATTTTAGCTTTTCCAATAAGATATATTAGACACTAACGTTAATATTACATGCAAAAATTGTTCGAAAAGTCTTCGTAATGCATTGATTGCATATGAGAAAAAAGATAATGTTAGCGCATCATACAATTGAAATTTAGTAATTTGGCTGTACAAAATGACTACATATAAAATTTACCTAATTTATCAAAAATTCTCATTTGCACACCAATTTAGTAGATCCATTGTTTATATCGAGTACTTTTTGTACCATCGACCATATCGACCATCGGGTGCATTGCACTCTAAGATATTCCCACATATAGTAAGAGAGATTATTACATTCTTGATAGATTCCATATAGAATGTGAAACTAGCTTAGCACGGAAAAGATCGAGACAAGCTACCGTAGCTATTTGATGAAATGCAAAAACTTATGCTCTTCCGAGGTCTCCTCGAGTGGAGATTTTCATCTCTTGGAGTCCTTGAGTGAAAATAAAATAAATAAATAAATAATATTGTTCATTCAAGCGGGAACAGGACACAGCGATGCCATCATCTCTGCCGGCTTCGCTTCGCGCCGCATTCTGTCGTTGTTTTCTCTTCAAGCCTCACCACCAATCTTCATCCTCTCGGTCTATCGTCTCGGATGATGATGGACTCGATTGGCCCTGGATTGTGCCGGCCGATGAAGCGACACCACACCGGCAGGAGTGCCGAGAGTGAAACCCAAAAAATCTCATCCTTCAAATCAGCGGATCGTATCTAGACATCCCCTTTGAAGGCGAACCCTCTCTAATGAATGTTACTTCAAGAAATCTCCGCAGAGAGCTGGCTCCTCATGACATTCAGGCGATGAAGGAATCCGTCATTTGATAGTCACCCTTACCAGGTCGTTTTGTTCCCAATTTGTCTGTTTGATTTGTGTTTCGCTTTCGTTTTCTCCCATTCTCCCTCTTTCTCACACTCTCGCTGTCCCCCGAAATTCAACTACCCGTTACTTGCACTGTGGAGGAGGGAGTCGAATTTGCAAGGAAGGTGTTTGATGGAATGACGAAGCCCGACTCTGTTTCCAAGAATACCCTCGTCCGAGAGAGACGGAGAATCAGCCACGTTTATCTGGCTCGAATGCTGTTTTGTTGAGAAAGGGGTTGCAGAGTCGAGCTAATGCGGCGAAAGTTTCTTTAATTGGCTAACCAATGGATGTTTTTTCAGTTCTGCGTGAGCCTTGAGCCCCATCATCGCGCCACTGTCAGGGGTTAAATTTCGCTGTCGAGAACGAGCCTAATCCCTAAAATGATTTTCTATGAACACGGAACTTGCTAGTGAATTCAATTAGTTAATCTATAATTGTCATTTTTCACTATGCTAAATGTAATTAGTTAATTGCCGAACAATAACAACGAAAATATAATTACATTTTTCTTAAGGAGGGACTATCTCTTATTTAAGATTTTTTAATATGCACGAGCAACCGAATGTAACAAAAATTACAAACATAAAGTGCGTGGACTCTAGTTATCTCTACGAGAGTGGTTTAGATTTTAAGAAATCGAGAGTTTTATCTTGAGTTCTTGTTTCTGTTGTTATACTTTATAGACCTTAGGTCGACATGGCTTAGTTACTATTTGGGAACTTTTTTGGCCAATATTTTGGAAAAATTGTAAAGGTTACAATTTTTCCGAAAAAAGAAGAAGAAGCTTTCTTTTCTTTATTTATTGACAATTTTGAATTCACCATGTAATCTTAGATAAACTTTATATGTAAATAATATGCCTTATTCAATGATTAAATTTTTTATATATAGATGATTAGCTTCTTCAATACGAAACCAAAAAGGAAAGAACCTCTCAAATGGAATCTCTCTGGCTGATGATTCACTGTAGCTACAAATGGAGCACTACCCTCAATTTATCTAGATTGAACTCTCTGACGCTCATTGCTTCGAGAAATCTCCAGAGACAGTCAGTTCCTCGTGACATCCTAGCAATGACGAAATTTGCCAATCATTAGTGATCCTTACTAGGTCATTTCAACTCCCATTTATCTCTAGAATCAATTTCGATTAATACCAAATTCGTCAGTTGCTATGTGGAGGAGGAATCGAGCTTGCAAGGAAGGTGTTCTGTGGAATGATGAAGCTAGGCTCTGTTTAGAAGAATACCCTGTTCGAGAGAGACAAAGAATCAACGAGCTCTATCTGGCAGCTAGAGCAAGTTCGAGTTTGAGAGCGCAACATGTTGTCGATTCTGAGACGAAAAGCCACTGTCCCAGGCTCGGATGCTATGTTGTTCAGAGAAAGGCCACAAAACAGTTAGTGCCGTAGAGACTTGGTTACAGAGTTATCGTACTGCAAAAGAAAGAGATGAATGCAAGAGAGGCTCTGAATGTTGCGCTTGATTAGGAAATACTGTATAAATTCTGCTACAAAGATGAACTACATGTTGGCTGGCAACATATTAGTTCATAAGTTTCAAGAGGAGCTGCAGCAGGAGTCTGTGTCCTACACTCCCAAAGCCCTGTGAAGACATCGCAGTCACATGGAAGAAACTTTACTGGATCAAGCCTCGTTAGATCACTTATCACCCTTGGGATCAATCGGACACGAGAATCGTTTGTGGCTTGCGAAATGTGAGTTGCTTGTGAACTACATAAAATCTTTGGCATGTTCCTCCAACCGAAGTGCTTCCTCATCCTCTGCTTTTTTCAAATCGGCAGTCACTAATTTCTCAATGCAGTGTGAGAGTTGCATTATTTGAATGCATTGTTGTTTAGGAGTGGGTATTTTCCTTTTCAGTTGATATTAATATTATGACGGGTCAACATAAGCACAGAAAAATGAGAAAATACATGGCACACATGCCCAATATAACATCATTGGTGCAGGATATGACCATTGTTATTACTCTGATTAACCCAGCTTGTAATTTTTGGTTTTAGCCTCAGAAAGCTTCATGTCTCCTTCATTTGTTTGAAAGGGTAAGCAAACATTTGCAAATTCTGAACATGCTCGTCTTGTTCTGAAATAGTAATTGCTTTTGCTATTGGGTGTCTCTTTGCCCTCATAAACTTTGATTGGTGACCTATTGTTGCATAGCTTAACTGCTGTTCTCTAAATTGTTGTTCCATTTGGTAACTAGGGTAATTAGTCAATGATTTAGCCTCATCAAATTCAATTTGTTAATTAATAGCTCTACTCTTCTAAGGGTTGAATTAATTTATTTTGGGTATGCTTTGCTTCATAGTTATTAGTATGAATATCATCTTTTGTAAGGGACATATTTGGTTAATAAATGATTTTTGTGTGTGTGTGTGAGAGACATTTTACGGATAAACAAGTAAACAATGACATCTTTACTTGATCATGCATATATTCAATCACATCCTCTACAACCTGATAGTATATAACAAAATCTCATTGGATTTAACGGAAATGATAAGCAAAAATAATCCTCAGCTGGATTTGAGGGCACAAATCTACCTTCCTCTATGAACAAAGAGATCGGATAAATCCTCCATTTTCGTAGGCAAATATCTTATACAATCATGAATCTCATGAATATGTCATTCTTTGTAGACAATTTTGATTGTAAAGAAATAAAATTTAAGATAAATAAGATGTTAAACCATCAAAACTCTTTGAAATTGAAATAATAAAAGATCGTTAATCATCATCCACCAATTTTTTATTTGATGGTAGTTCAAAACTATTTCCGAGTCCAGCTCCTCCATTTTCATATAAGTAAGCTTCCTCCATGGAAGCTTAAAATCAAGAAAAGGAAAAAAATTGGAGAACCCATTACTGGAATTTTCATCTCACGCGGATAAATATAACGGTGATGGGGCCCACCAACAGAACCCCCCTCGCCCTTTTTGTGTTTTGCAGGTGTCAGCGTCCTCGTCGGGGGGAGCAGCATCCTTAAACACCTCACTCGTCAATTCTGCTCATTCTTTTTTTTCCAAATCAGAATTATATATACCTTTTCCTATTTCATTTTATTCTAATTCTTTCTTCTTCCTTTCGCTGACCTAAAGTCGTTCGTCCGTAGGCCACCATCATCCCACGCTGTCAACCTACACTTCGTTCTTGCGGCCACCGTAGTGTCTCCGGCTGCCGACCACATTGTCGGCAGCAACGGCGGATGGAACCCCAACATCGAGACCTTCTACCTCGGCGACCTTCTACTCTGTCTACACGCATCTCTTTATACTCTTTCAGTGGAATGAGCTAAATCTATATTCCAAAGCCCATTTCCAATTTATTTTTCAGCTTCTTGAAGGCAAATTGACTAACTACAGAATGCTTCTCTGCTGTCATTGCATTTTTTTTTTCCTTATATGTCAAATGAAACTGGCCGTAATCTTATTCGGAACATGTACAATCTCGGATTGAGCGGTGTTCAGGTAGTTGAAGAGCCATGGACGGACGGATATTGACCTCCAAAAATCTAGTTTGGCCGCCGTTGACCCTGCTCGACCTTAATCAGCACAAACTCTGAGGTCAAGCTGATCCCCATATCTCGAATATAGGGCTTGCTTGAGCATAGATCCATAATTTGAGGCTAGAGAGCGCCGGCCGAGCTCAACCGCGATGACGGCGAGGACGAGCTGTGGCCGGGCTACTGGACATCGGAAGCCAGGGCTCATCGGCCAAGACTGGAGGCGGTAGTGGTGGAGAAATGGGGCGAGAGGTTGAGGAAAATAGAGATCTCAGCGGTGGCCGAGGGCAGAAGCGAAGATGGACGGCTGGGGTTGTGGAAGGTGGCGAGGTGGTGGTGGACGGAGGGCTGGGCCGCTGATTGGATCGGGCGGCTGACTCATCGTGGTCAGGTTGTTGTCCAGTATAAGAAAGAAAAAGAAAAAAGGAAAAAGGAAAAAGAAAAAACTAGAAGACAGAGCATATATATATATTCGGCAGTGACTAGCCGTCCACTGTAGAATAACAGTGGAACGGTCGAAGGCTAGCCACAAATCCTTTTGGAGGAAACCGGTAACCGGTTTTAATTTTTGACCCCATATTTCCTTTCTTCTTCTATTTTTTTGACTTCTATGTTTTCTTAAAAACAGAATACAAATAATTAAATGCCGATAACAAGCTCAAATTGAGAGATCTAATCAGAAGAGCGCCCATGGAATTAATTTCTTGCATATGAAGAAAGGAAAAAATTAAGTATCAAAATATAGATAATTACAAGTAAAAAAAATATTATAGCTTACTAAAATAATCATTAATGTCATTACAAAAATCTATTAAATTTAAAAGATGAAAAAAAAAATTGAAACATTAGTTTTGTGATTAATAACAAAATCATCGTGCAATGAAATAGCTCATCATTCCTTTTGCTCAAATCAAATTGCTGACCTAAGATTTAGGCAATTGATATTGATTATGCATTAAATAAATGAAGTAAACAAAAGATCAAAATAAGAGTGATGAATTAATAGAGATTTTTTAAAAAAACTAGCAGAGAAAAATGCATTTTTTAAATGAAAAAGCTGCCGACCAACCCAAAAAAAATAAAAAAGCTATAAGAAGAGAACGATTTTCTTGTTTAATTTAAAGAAAAATCAAAGTGAAAATTTCAAGAAAAATGATTCGGTGCGGCTTTTTCTTATTTTGTCTCTAAAATATGATGTTGTCCCCCTAGTAGGGCTCGAACCCGCACAAGTCTCCTGCCTTTACGGAAATTTCTCTCGTGAATGAGGCCCAACTGACAAATAACTTTCCATGCTATTCGTGGCTTATGAACTTCACCCGCCATGATTTGTCTTGGAATATGAGAGCCACGATTTGCGGCCTTTTCAGGATGTGCGTCTTTGGGAATGCACCAGGAACTCTCTGCTTAAGTCCCCATTTCGCAATTTTGTCATAGGAAAGAAGAAAATAACCAATGATTTTTGACGAAAACAGTAGGAGGATCCTTTTCAAAGCATGTCAAGGATAAAAATAGAAATTATTCACACGATGCACCCTTAAGCAAGAGCTAACATAGTCGTCCTATCTGATTTGAACTCAAGAGTTGTCAGTCAAAGGATCTTACCACATTGCTTTTCTTCACATACATTCGCCTCATCAGCTTAAATTTTGCTGGCTTGTATGAGAGCTCTACAGAATCTCGGCTATTTTAGTTTAGCTATAGCAGTTGGAAACAAAACATGAAGAAAGCTTAGGCATATACTATTCTTTTTATGTGAAACTCATATCTACTGATATAGTAACCCTAATTCAATGGATCTAGGTCTTCCTAATGGTCTAGCTTTCGAGGCCTATATGTGCACCAATGTCATTTTCAGCACAATCAAATCAAATTTGATCGGTTTGGCTTGTTTCTATTGGCTTGACATTTACGAGGTCCCCCAACACATACATATACACACATAGAAAAGCTAGAGACAGAGAAGTACTATGAGGATGAATTAGCTTTAACACTCCCTCTCTTAGCCTAACCCCATGGAGAATTCCTATACAGAATTCGAATCAAAACAATAACACGGTCAAGGGGAGAATTAGCTAGTCGATTAAGATTCATACCTAGAAAATCTCGTGATGAGCAGTTCGAACTTCTGTCTCTCCCCAAACTCCATGTTGATGAATGTGCATAGGAATCACCAAGAACTTTGCAAACTTGATCAAATTCCATTTCCATACAAAGTCGAGGACACTTGGGTAAATGCAGTTCATCCCCCTAGACTTCAAGCTTTACCGAAACATCATCGAAATCACCGGCATCTTCCACTTTCAACGAGACAAAACCCCAATTGCTCAGGCTTGGTTCCTCACATCATCATTCCTCGGTAGATATTCTATCTTGGACATGCTTTCTTATATATAACTAAATGGAAAATGGAGTCCACTTCAAATTTGAAGACCAAAAATTGGCCTCACAGATAGAGTAATGCCTTGCGAATTCATCCCAACTATTTGAAAATTAAACCATCTCATCACATTCTTCCGATTCCACAGGCCATTGGAAGATTCTCACCATATTTTCTCATGAACCTGTTTGGTTTTCCCTGTGGGAAAAATAAAACCCGTAATTTTAATGAGGCAATGGCACTTGATTTCAAATTCAAAATGAAGAACAACATAACAAGAATGTGTAAGGCAATGTTGAAGTGCATCCTTTTCAATTCATTTAGATTTGGAATGTGGCATCGATGGGTGTTGGTTTGGATTATTAAGAACCTCATAAACCCAATCGGAATTGAACAGGAGCAGTCTACCCGTGTGCATGGTTGAGAAACCAACATTTGGTGAAAAAGGCCAAAACATAAGCGTACACTAATAAGAGGATTTAGAATTAAATCACACAACATGAATTTAAGGCAGTAGTTGTAGTATCAAATCCAGAGCACAATAGGGTACATAAACAGAAGAAGCCTTCCATGTCCTATATATACCTAAAACACATGAATTTCAGCCATGCAGAGCACAAGTGCAAGGGCAAAAGCAAGACATTGAGGACTCGAACATGAATGGAATAGACAATTTTAACTTAAGCTGTTCAATTCTTGGAAGGATGGCTCAAATGATGCTTTATCAAACTATTGGGGGAACTTGACATTATAAAGTGGTCTTTATTTTTATTTTTTTCTCAAATATTTGATCAACATAACAAAACACAACAGTATCTTCTATTTGATATTACAATGATCAGTCACCAGATCTACGATGAATTTTTAGGATCATAAATACCTACCTCTTACCTTTTTAGGTCTTTCCCTCCAGTTATGAAGACAGCGACATTCTTTGCAATTTACTTATCGTTATCAACATGTTAAGAAATTGAATAACGTGGTCAATTTCTCCATATAAGAGGACATGTATTCTAATCTTAGGAGTTACCTGAAGATTTGTTTTCCAACATTCGAGACATGTATCCACCCAAAAAGGGGACGATAGTGATCTTTTTGAGCCCCCCACCACCAGCTTTTTTCCCAATAGCTCTACTTCCATTATTTTCCTGCTTAAATTATCCCATTGTTAAGATATTTACCTGGTTTTGAACATATACCAACGGACATTTCAAGGAAAATAACGTCATGTAGTTTCCTACACGAGCGAAGTCAACTTGGAAAAGCACGGAGTATATGCAAATATATAAGCAGCCTTCATACATTTGATTTTCAGACATACCAGTTCGAGTAAATAAGCGTGTGATCTTACCAAGCCATACTTAACATAAGATGGCTTCATCACAGCCTTGTAAAAGAGATGCTCCGTTTGAAATTAGTTGGCCGATTTAGCAACGGTGAGAGGCCTTGGGTGTGTGTGGGACCAAAAAAAATAAAAAATAAAAACAGCTTAGGATGACTAAATTTGCTAAGATTATTTGGTCTTGCCTTGACTTAAAAAGCGGCAACTTTCAAAGACGGTTTGTGTACACTTGATTAATTTGACTTTGGGAAACATATTCCAATCTTCCAAAAAATGATTACTTGTATCATTAGAAAAATATTTTTATCGTTTACGAATATTTTTAGACATAAATTGCTATCAACAATAAAAATGTTTTCCATTAATCAATTTTTTTTAAACGATACAAGCGATCATTTTTTAAAAAATATTTTCCAAATCATTATTTTCCATGAGCCAAACATAGCCTAAAAGTGGAATTGGGAGTTGACCTAAACTTCACAGTTTTTAGTAAGACAAAAAAAAAAAAAAGTTTGGGGTAGAATTGAGACATAACTTGAAATTGGAGATTTTTTATGAGACGGAAAGTATAATTAGGACAAGGGGCTAAAGTTGAAGGTTTTTAGGGTATGAGGCCAAAAGAGGACAAATAGATTGCTTGGTGACTGCAGCAAATATGCTTGACAGTAAGACACTGAAGGGAAGTTAAAAAAAGAGCGACGAGTGGTTCCAGGAACACAGGCCACCATGAAGCGTCGCGTGGGAGTTGCTTTACGGAGAACTTTAGGCCGGTCTTCATCTGGAAGATCTAGCAATTATCATTACCAAATTAATATTGAGTTAGCACCCGTTTCATGAATGAGTTAGAATGCGAGCCCTGCGGGGTTTTGCCAATTAGGCCCGTCCAAAGACATGTGGCTTGGGATATTCTAGCCAGAGGACCTGGCCCAGACCGAAGCCATGCCATTTGGGCCAGACCCAATACAATGGGGGCACGGCTGAAATCTATAAGAAGAAGATGATGACGGCGGTTGAATTTGGTGGGAGGATTCAATAATAGCAGCAGCAAGCTCTCTCGCGGTCCCAGTGCAAACTTGGAGTCCTCATCGTTATAACTGCATTGATTTCTTTCCTCGTGCGTTGCCTCCTGCCACGTCAGATGCTGACGTGGCGAGCATTTCCCTTTCCCATCTTGTCTCCTCTACTTCAAATATATATGCGTGTCTTGCATTAAATTAAAAAAAAAAAATCGATGTGTAATTTCTTTGTGATGTGGAATTGTTCTGTCTTGGCTTTGTCTTCCTCGTTCCTCCAAAGCCAGCCACTCGATCTTGGACGAACCGCCATGGTCGGTGATGCTGCTGGCTCTCCAGATCCGACCGTCCATGGCCATCGGCGTCACTCGCAAAACTTTGATCACACTCCAAAATTGGTTTGATAAGTATGCAACCCACAAGTTAGATTTCCATGATGATCTTATAGACCACAATGTGCAAATCACATCAATCGAAATAGCCTTATTGATTTTTCATCCCTCTTTTTATTACTCTTACCGCGTCGCGCCGGCTTCCTTGAAAGTCGCATGACATCCATGCCGAATCACTCAAAATAGAGGCGCTTCTGAGTGATCTCCCTTCTCTTGTCCTCCGTGACTGCTGGAGGATGAAACATGTACACCGGTTTGAAAAACCCGCATCAAAGACTGAGGTTTAAAGTTGAGGAAATCTCAGCTTTGCTGAGGTGATCTGTACATTTCAGAAATTCAAAGACCTTGAAGACATCAGAACAGGCTAGTAATAACCTGTTTTGCTGCAGTGTGGGGGAGCGAGAGGGAGACCATGACACGAGCAACAGAGGGAGTCCGTTCCATCACTCTCTTTGTAATTTGCTCATATGTGAGTGAGACCCTAGAGGCCGCGATTGATCGAGCGAGCATATGGTGAGTGGTGGAGCTCGGCAGCCGCAACGGTCAAACCCGATATGACCCAATCGCCTTGTTTCCATTGGCTTGACATTTATGAGATCCCCCAACACGTACATATGCACACCAGGGAAAGCTAGAGACAGATGAACATTACGAGGATGAATTAGCTCTAATGCTTCCTCTCTTTAACCTAATGACGTGGAGATTTCTTGTACGGAATTGGAATTGAACACGAGAACACAAACAAGGGGAGAATCAGTTAGCAGGTTTAAATTCATACCTCAAAAATCTTGTGATGAGAAGTTCGAACTTCCATCTTTCCCCAACTCTGTTCTGATGAATGTGCATAGGAATCGCCATGAACATCACAGACCCAATCAGATTCCACTGCCTTACAAGGCGGGGATACTTGGGTGAATGCAATTCATCCCCTAAGACTTCAAGCTTGACCAAAACATCTCGGAAATTGCCGGCATCTTCCACTTTCATTAAGACAAATCCACAATTGCCAAGGCTTAGTTCCTCACATCGGCATTCATTGGCGGATTCGAAGACCAAAAATTGGCCCTCATAGATAGAGTAATGCTCCGCAAATTCAACCCAACCATTTGATAACCAAATTATCTCATCACATTTTTTCGATTCCACGGGCCATTGGAAGATTCTCACCATACTCTCTCATGAACCTCTTTGGTATTCCTTGTGGGAAAAGTAAAACCCATAATTTTAACAAGGCCATGACACTTGATTTCAATTTCAAAATGAAGAACAACATAATAAGAATGCATAAGGACATCCCGAAGCACATCATTTTCAGTTCATTTAGATTTGGAATGTGGCATTAATGGGTGTCCATTTGGATTATTATGAACCTTACAAACCCAATCAGAATTGAATGGTGCAGTCTGCTAGTGTGCATGGTTGAAAAACCAACTTATGGTGAAAAAAGACCAAAACATAAGCGTACACCAATGAGGGAATCAAATCACACACGATGGAATTTAAGGCAGTAGTTGTAGTATTAAGAGTTTTACTTAACAACAAACCACATAATGAAAGTCATCAATGTTTAGCTGCAATAGCAAGTCAAATGTCAAAATCTAGAGCGCAATAGGATACATCAACTAGAGAAGCTCCATGTCCTATATATACCTAAAACACGTGAATTTCAGCCACGCAGGTCACAAGTGCAGGGGCAAAAGCAAAGACATTGACGACTTAAACAAGGATGGAATAGACAATTTTGACTTAAGCTGTTCAATTCTTGGAAGAACGGCTCATATGATGTTTTATCAAACTGTTGGTGGAACTTGACAAAACAAAGTGGTCTTCTTCTTTTTTTCTTCAAATATCTTATCAACATAACAAAACACAATAGTATCTCCCATTCGATATTACAATGATTAGTCACTAAATCTACAATGAAATTTTAGAATCATAACTAGCCACCCCCTTATCTGAAAAAGACCCAATTGACAACCCTCCGGAAGGGTGAAGAATTTGCAGGGAGAACGAGATGGGAGGGCAACGGCGTTACCTCATCAGCTCGAGCAAGACAGGGCTAGAGAGAGGAGAGACCGGAGGACGCAAGCATGCACGTGGCGAGATTGAGAGCACGTGCTGGAACTCGGAGTGAGCGAGAGGAGACGGTGGGGACGGAGCAGCAGCAAACGGCGTGCCATATGCGTGGGGGTTGCATCAAATCCAACATCATGGAGCCGTGACCCGTCTCTCCAGGCCCTCGCGACACATCACCCAACCGACATCCTTCTAGCAAATTGAACTTGATACGAAGTTTAAGATCAACAGATAACAAAAATATCAGGGGCGTGAGAAATCGGATGAGTAGGACCACGTCGATTAATGTCGCTCCTGTCTTGTGTACGAGCGCATCCCCACCTGTTGATGCGAAAATGTCATCGACGGAAGCAATGCCCGGGGGAAAAATTGTTCTCTAATCGTTACTTGAAAATGGGAGAACAACATATGCGTAACGAGATAATGCACAAAGCGAGCCGGACAAAGTCAATCGGCCTTGATGCTGCCACCGAATATACACACGAGTCACACAGACACATTAAAGACATTCATGTCGAATTCCACTAGTGTATGCTCACTGGTACTATGCATTACATTCCATCAACCCGAAGTGAAGCGACTAGAAATCCATCGATCCATGCTGATCCAACGGTACAAGCAGAGATTTCATAAGGGTCTGCTATGCTTTGAAATGCACCCATATGGATGCAAATTGAGACAGACTGCAGCTTTACCCCGACTCTGACTTCAGCATTTTGTGCGGTCCCTCCAGTATCTAAGGGTGTGTTTGTTTTAATGAAAGTATTTTTCCGGAAAGTGTTTTTTAGACTTTCCGCTGTTTGTTTCTTCAAAAATAATTTGGTCAATGGAAAATACTTTCTGGTCAACAGAAATATTATGTTTTATTTTAGGAAAATGAATTTAGTTTGAAATTTTTATGGTTTTTTCAAGAAAAGGAAAAGGAAAATGATGGCGAGCTATTGGATGGATCTCCTCCTCGACGAATTACGTCTTTTGTTTTCCCCACAAGTCCCACACAAGATCCGAATCATCTCCATCCACCCCTTCGCTTCGCTTCGCGCCTTTTTGTTCTTCATCGTTTTCTCTTCACGCTTGCTGCCGCCAATCTTCACGCTCGGCATATCGTCTCGGAGGATGACGACCCAGATTGGCCTCGGCTGCTGCGGTTGATGAAGCGATGTCGAACCGGCAAGAGTGCCGAGAGCGAAACCCGAAGAATCTCATCCTTCAAATTGGCGGATCGTATCCAGATGATGATGATCCATCTGACCTCAGCCTTGGTAATCGGATGAAGCTCTTGTAAACAGCGAACACCACCCCTCGTCCCCTTTTGCGCATGCGGCACAAACCGGCGAAACAATGGAAACCGAAAGACGGGCGATGAAGGGGGAGAGAACAGAACAAAGCAAGAGTCGACAGCACATATTCTGGAGTGAATTGAAATTTGACTCGGAAGTTCAATCGGACAAGGAACGGCCCTGAACATGGTCCGGCAGTGACAATGGTATGAGGTCCAGATGGCCCGGCGATAGATAGATCTGGTTTGGACAAGTGCAAGGACAAGGAAAGTGACGACTCGAATCAGAGATGAGTTAGTGTTGCCGCGACTCGAATGCGGAATTTGATGGTGCCGTTCATTGTGGGACATGGAAGACACGTGTATATCAAGGTTTGCAAGGAGAAGGGGAAGTGCCAATTTAACAAATTTTTATCCGCAATGCCAATATAGAATGTAAATGAGAATTTTAGACTCTAAAATTTGATTAATTTTAGAAGGGGAAATAGCTTTTTCTTTCCACCCTCATCATCATTTTTTGTTTTTTTAAATATTTTCGAAGAATATGTTAATCAATATAGAATGCATCTGTCAAACAATCAATTTACGAAAGTGCCGAGCTTCCGATGGCACTAACTTTAGTGTTATCATGCATGTTCTTGACACCTCAACTTTTGTCAACAATTCAAGTGTATGTGGTTGTAAAAGTACCAAAATAGAAAATATCAAAAACAGCCCCAACAAAAAAAAAGAAGGGCGAACAAAAAGAATAGATAAATAAATAAATAATGAACTAATTATTTAAATCGGCTCCAGCTCATTTTATCCACCAAGTAGGGCGTAGAAGCTGCAGCCCCACTTAGCCCACCCCATATGCTAATGAAGCCACATCCCATTACACTAAAAACCCATTCAACATGAGGCCCGTGGAACAAAGGCCTTGAAACCCGGCCGTTCCCTTCTTCTTTTCCCGCCCTCCCTGAGAACTGGGGGCGCGCGTGGAAGCCGAGGGCAAATCGCGACGTCCAGCGAGCCGAGAGCGCGGTGAGGGGAACGAGCTCAGCACGAGAGAATCTCATGTAGGTGTTTGGGAATGGCTGAGCATGACATTAGATGGCACGGTTGTCTCATCCAATCACGTGTATCAATTAAAATTAATCCTACTCCGACAAGTACGAGATATACTACCTCAAACCTAGCTCCATGCCAAGGACATCTAAGAGGGATAGCACGGTGGTACCAGCAACGGGATGGACTTTTGCTTCTTGTCGAAAATCTGCCTACATGGAATGTTGATATAGTGCTCTACATTGCTTAAGTGAAATCAAAATGACCTAATTTTTTATTGAAAAATTATCTGATTGAAGATAAATATGTCGTATGGATATAAGTTTAGAAAAAATTAATTCTAAGACTTTGACATCACAGAAAAAATTCACTATAAATGTGTCACGATAAATCTAGTCTGGAGTTTTTTTCATGGCTCTTTCAAGGGGAAAAAAAAAAGGTAGTAATTGATGGCGAGTCACTGGCTGAATCTTCCCCTCGAAGAATTCCATGTTTTGAGCAGGTCTTCCTTTGGAGCGGCTTCTCCAACCGCCGGGAGAGCCGAGAGCAGAACCGAAAAATCTCATCCTTCAAATCGGCGGATCCTATTCAGATGATGATGATCCATCCGACCTCAGCTCGGAAATCAAATAAAGCTCTTGTGAACACGACCCCAACATCCCCTTTTGCAGCGCAACGTAGACGGGCGAAACGAAGGACGCGAGCGACGGCATTGGAATCCAAAAGGCGGCGATGAAGTGGAAGAGAACAGAACGAAGCGAGAATCGACAGAACATATTCTGGAACGAATTCGAGATTTGACTCGGAAGTTCAATCGAAGACCTGATGGAGGAAGGCGATGCTAGGCCGAAGACAGAACGTGCTGCGTTCCTCTGAGCAGAAGGTGTTCGGTGAATTGTACTTGGAGAGAAACAGAGAGTGAGACGATTCTGAAACAACAAGCGGAGGAAGGAAGATCGCGCCGTGAGAAATCTCCATGAACAGCCGGCTCTTCGCTGACATTCAGGCAATGATGATATCCATCGATCAACAGTCATACTTGCCAGGTCATCTCCATCTCCAATTCGACTCTAGAATTGATTTCGATGCGTTCCGGCTTTGTCTGTTGATATCTGCTTCGTTTTTCTTTTCTCCAATTCTCTCGCCGTCTTCCGAATTCCCGTTGCCGTCAATTGCACTGTGGAGGAGGGAATCGAGTTTGCAAGGAAGGTGTTGTATGGAATGACGAATTCCATCTTTTGTGAATGTCTTCCTTTCGGCCAATTTCTCGTGGGCTCCATCCAAAGAACGACCCACCGGCTTCACCTTGTTTGCCCCCGTTTTCCCCACAATCACACCACACAAAACCCGAGTTATCTCCATTCGCCCGCTTCTCTTCGCATCACGCCTTTTTGTTCTTTGTTGTTTTTCTCTTGATGCTCACTGCCGCCACCAATCTTCACGCTCGGCGTATTGTCTCGGATGATGATGACTCGGATTGGCCTTGGTTGCCGGCGGTTGATGAAGTGATGCCGGACTGGCGGGAGGGATAAGAGTGAACCCCAAAGAATCTCATCCTTCCAATCGGCTGATGATCCATCCAACCTCAGCCTTGGCAATCGGATCAAGCTCTTGTGAACAGTGAACACCGCCCTTCATCCCCCTTTGTGCTCGGCATAGACGGCCGAAACAATGGAATCCGAAACACGGGCGATGAAGTGGGGAGTGAACAGAACGAAGCAAGAATCAAGAGGACATACTGTGGAATGAATCTGAATTCAACTCGGAAGTCCAATCGGAGATGAAACGGCCCTCACGATGGTTTTGCAGTGATGGCCGCGTGAGCTCAAGATGGCCTGGCCACAGATAAAGCTGGTCCAGACATGTGCAAGGACAGGAAAAGCAATGACTCGAATCAGAGGGGAAACAATTGAATGAAGGGGGCTTGATCTCTAGCAGATGATTCACTGCCACGAACGGAGCACCCACCGGTCATTCATCGAGATCGAGCTCTCTGACAATTGTTGCTTCCAGCACCGACCGAAGCATGAAAAGCGTTGCTACCAGTTCGAAGATGCCGCTCGCCTCACCGCAACGACGGTGGAACTTGACCACGGAGTTTCCTCGGTCAACAGTCAATAATTATCTGGAATTTCCATCTCCGATTGAACTCTAGAATTGCCTTCGACTCATTCCAAATTTTGTCCGTTTGATTTCCTTTCCTTTACCCATCCTCTCTGCCGTCTCCCAAATTTCCATTGCCGTTGGTTGCACTTTGGAGGCATCAAGTTCTCGCAAGGAAGAGAGAGAGAGAGAAAGAGGGAATCAGCGAGCTTTATCCAGAGGGGAGAGCAAGTGCGAGTTTGAGAGCACTGGGATGTTGCCGATTCTAAGGCGAAAAGCCACTGCCGGAGGCCCGGATGCGTCATGCCGCAGCGAGAGAGAGAGGCCGCGGAAGAGTCATGCCGCAGCGACACACAAATGCCAGCATTTTTGCTTTAGTCATGCGTATCAACATTAAGTTAATATGAAAAAAATTAAATAAATTTTGAATGCCTGAGTCTATTGTTGAAACGTACTGTAGGAACATGGTGTGTGGTCGAGCACGTATGAGATGGACAAACAATTGCACATAGAAATTTTAGCTCTTAGTGTGCACAGAGAAATTTCTTAGGCTTAGTACTGCAATGAACTCGCATGATTCATTTGTTCCACACCAACAATTGCAAGTCATCTTCTTTAGCTTCGGTCATTCACAAGGGCTCTCGTCCATATATTTACCAGATTCATTAGGTCAATTTGGGTATTATTTGATTGAGTCATTTCTGGAGACACATTTTCTTAAAAAGAAAAAAAAAAGTGATACAACTTGCATGGAACTCCAAATAATCGTACATCATTTAGAATTTATATTTTAGAGTTTTTTAATTAGACTGAACTTTCACTTTTCTTTTTTAAAAAAATGCCCCTCCACCTTTCCCACCTCGACTGAGTTTTGTAGATTAGTTGAAGGGCAATTCGGTCTTTTAAGTTAACCTAAGATGCCAATTGGGAATTTTAAATATTAAACATGTAAAATAGTGTGTGAACTGAAGACCAATCGTGAGTGAGGAGGGTCTTGGAAATTTTATAAATTAAATTTATGGGAGACAATATTTTATGGAATTATACCTTATGTGAATTTAAGGAAATAAACAAATAGAGATATGACATGCCAAGTTTGGCATGTCCATTGCGTTCGGTCATGACGCATGTAGGCAGGGGGCTAGAAATCAACTCGAGCATTAGTGTAGCCACGCAATCGGCGCTCAAATTCAAATAAAGGATTTTAGAGCTAGATACGAGGACTTTTGACACCGAATGATTTTGCAATGTTGCACAAATAAGGGATTGTAGCACAGTGTGTTGTGAAGTTATTGTTGCCGGCAAGTTGAACATGCTTTTTGTAAAGATAAAAAGAAAAGGAAAAAGAAAAAGAAAGTAATAAAAAAGCTCCAGCTCAGTCAGAGTTGAAAGGGTCTGGTCTGGTCTATTGGGTCTGATCCACAATCAAAGCCTAGATCATACCAAGCCCATTAGAGTTAACCTCGGCCTAGACAATTTCCCTCACTAATCGACACCAGAAATCCACCGTCCGCTATCAAGAAAGAGGAAGTTACATTTTTTTGTGCTATAATATTTCTTATTAATTCATAGCCTGTACTTATATGGTTAGATAACTATTGCACTTTTACATCTCCAAACTACATGATAAGCTTCAATTCTAGTTTATTAAATACAACTACAACTAAACTCTAGTAGAGATTTTGATTAATGTGTATTTATTTTGTAACAATTTTCAGTATATCATTTCCCTTGCAAAAATTTTCGTCAACACCATCATCAAAATAATATAACGAGTATCATATTTGCATGATGAAGATTGCAATAAGATCATGAGTACTGAGATTTCTTAACAAGAACCTCACTTTCGAGTTTTGCATGCGAGAATCCTCAATGCCTTCAATGGACACGTCGTCTTTAATTAACCAAACTTAGTATCACCATGGCTACGCCCTAGGTATCTAAATGATCAGCTATAGTGACCAAGTTGAGATTGAACTGACTCGTAAGAGCTTGACTTAGTTTCACTCCAGGTAGAACTTAGGTGATAATTTTCCCAAGGGATCTAAACGAGCATGACAGGGGATCATATCTAGCACAGGTTGGCTATTGTAAATAAATTCTCATTTTTATATCTAAAGGATATGAGAGAGAGTGGTTTGCCAGGACGTCAACGAACTTGAATTATACAATAAATATGCCATATTCATCGGTTAAATAGAGGAGCAAAAACCTTCTCATCCATTGAAGATACAACCAAGACTCTAAAATTGGAAATGACAAAGATATTCTATTGAATGAAAAATCAACATTAAAAATGAATTACTGACTCAGAACCCTATGAGAAATGAGTCCTTTTTATACCCAACTCCGTTTGTGTGTTTATCTACACCAAACAAAAGAGAGCTTTTTGGGAGTAAAAGACAGCGAACACAAATCATCATGTCCACAGCACACAAAATTGCAGTCCTGCTCATGGTACTTTCCCACTGTCTTTGTATCACAAGAAGGGATCCGGACGTGAGTTTTGTGAACAAGATATGCGATGGAGTGCGGTACCATGACTGGGACGATTATGCCGAGGCACTCTGCACCGTCCTGCAGGATCTGAGGTCCACCACGGCCGAGAGGGGCTCAACTACTACGCCCACGCTTCTGTCCACCGTGCCAAGTGCTTTGGCCACGGCGCATGCAGCGGGGCGCTGACATAGGCCGACTGTACTAGCTGCATGGATTTTGCTTACAATGAAATTCGGAGAGTGTGCCCATTTAGTGTTGGCGCACAACTTCAACTTCGCGATTGTAGGCTTAGGTACGAGCAATATTCGTTCATGGAATAACCTTAGTTTTTATATGAAAGTATCCATTATCATGATATATCACATCTTAGAAAATCAATAATAATAAATAAATAAAATCTCATTATAGTGCGATATGAATATGGAATGAGTAGCGCCACTAGTGCCACTGATCTTTGCATATGTTCAATTTGGTTAATCATCGGACAGAATGGATTAATGTTTGGGCTTGACCCCCTTGAAATTGATAGCGTTATATCTTGACAAATGCAAAGCTATTCTTAATTAAAAAGAAAATAATTAAATTTGAAGAAGATGGCTTTCAATGTTAAGAAATTTCATGAAATACCTATATCTGTTGTTAAAATGTACTGTAAAAACATGGTATGACAAAGTGGATGAAATCACAACCATAAAATCAAGATCATTCTCAACTAATTGCATAAATATACAGAAAAAATAGAGCATAACCGTCAATGTAATGAAAAATTGATACAAGTGGTCTCATCTACCCATGATTTAATGATCATAATTACTCACTCTCTTAAATAAATAATGTATTACAAGGACGGTGTATGCTACCAATATGCTGAATATACACTTCTTGAAATAAATTTAAGTCAATAAATAAATTTGTCTCTTAAGACATTTAGACATATTTCAATTCTCTTCTTGCAACACGCAGGCACGTGTGCAACTTCGCTGGTATAGTACAAAAGAAGATCCCCAAATGATAAAAGCCAACTAGATTTCTCATTAAAGTGTTTTATTTCATTATAATTAAGAGAATTTCATATTTAGTGGTGGACTGCAATTTATGAACAACTTTAGATGTGCTCCTATCCCTAGAGCCTGGAGCCTCCTATCCATTTAAGTCAATAATCACATCTAAACTATTAACATTTGTAAAAGAAATAAAAAAGAGAATTCATAATACTTGATATGGAATTACTAATTTAAGTCGACAAAAATGGCGTCCACAACGAGGAATAAAGATCATATGCTACGAACCATGCTACATGAAAATCCTCACTTGGTTTTGACTGTGCATGAGCAAAGACTACCAGAAATCCTCCCCCCTTCTCTCTTTCGGTTTTTGACCGTGCCTGAGCAAAGACTACCAGAAATCCCCTCTCTCTCTCTCTCGTCGCAACTTCCCTTGCATGCCTAGCCCAACCACGATAACCTCTAAAACCAGCCACCGTCATCAGAGATAGAGGAACGCCATCGCCCCTCCCTCGATCTTCTCTCTCTCCCGAATGCGCCGACCTTGAACTTGTGGCAGTGTTGTGTTTGTGGATCCCGAGGCATCGAGATTTGCGTCACCTTTGTCGAGGGACAGTTGTTGATAGTGATGAGATTTGAATGCCCTTCCTTCATATCTGTTCTTCATCCTCGTCGGATCTCCGAAAATCTCAACTGAGATGGCTAGATGCGATGAGATGTTGACGGTAATGGCTTGGAGAGAGAACTGAGTAAGCAATAGAGCGAACTACACAAAGCCCCAAGCTAATGGTGCAATGTCAACACAAACCGTGGCAAAGGATCTTTATCCCTTAGTTTGCACATAGAAATTTCCGAGATTGCATAGAAGTTGCATTAATTTCATGAACATAAAAGTTTCCTTAAAAAGAAAAGAAAAGCGATATACCTTGTATGAATTGCTATCAATTACGCATCATCTAGAATTTTTTATTATTATTTAATAGAGTTTAAATTAGATCATGTTTCATTTTTCTTTACAAAATGGTCTTCCACTTTTCTTACCCCAACTTAAGTTTTGTTCATGAAATGGAAGACGAGCATACCTCGAAGCAATGAGAACAATGAAGATTCGCATTTAATCAAGATTCCAAGACTCGTTGAGAGACACAAAGTTATTTTTTCCTATATTAGTCGGAATGGAATTGCCCTAAAACTTGATTAGAGAAAAGATTCATTTGACGTTATTAATGACTAAGAGATCAACTATTTGACGCAAAAACTAGTAATAATAATATCAATAATGGAGAGCACTATGAGACTGTGCCCTTTTTATGGCCAAATTCTAATTGTGTAAACAAAGGTGAATGAAAGAGCCACGTATGCTAGATACCTACACCGTATAGAATCACACTTTTGCTCGAGGAGATTTTGTGTAACCTGAATATTACAAGCTATCTAGACATCTTGTTTATTGAAAAGATCTGCGATAGAGAGAACTACCACGAATCCAAAGCTTACGCGACATTTTGGATTATGTCTCGATTGATGTGAGGTTTATTGGCAAAATTGAGGGGTTCGACTATCCCGACTAAGCCACATTTGGTGACGTTGACTCCTTTAGCCATGGAGCATGCAATTGGGCGTTGACCCAATTGAACCGTGCCAGCTACATGAATTTGCTTGGATGCAAATAACAAAAGCTTGTCCACATAGTGCAAGAGCGCAACCTTAGCTTCAAGATTGCATAATGGAGTACGAGGACAATGATTTCACCGAGCAACTTAGGACTAGCAACCAAAATATCAGTTCAAATTTCAGGAGGGGGAGGGGGAAGAAACTACTCAGTTGGTTTGGTCTAGTTATCGATTCAACCTGGAACCAATGCTCGCCCCGTATGACTAGGGGTGTTCTTTTTCTCTTCCCACCCCCACCCCCACCCATATTGTTTCTTTTGAATAGTCCAATTGTGATTTATGACTTCCATCTTAATAACCCGCACCAACAATAAGCAATCCTACCCCTCCAAACTTGTAATATATATATGCAATTGGACATCACATTCTTGCAGCAAAATATAACGGCTAAATCCAAAAATCCAATTTTGGAAATGTGATGATGCGATCGATCTTTTTTGACCCCATCGAAAACGTCCAACGCCTGAATCCACCCATCCATCCATCCCATCGCATTCATCAACTGATCCATCCAGACACGATCATCTAAATAATTTGCAATTTTTGCTTTTTACTTTTTTTTGCTTAAGCTGTCGTCAGAATAAAATAATAATAATAAATCAACTACCAAGAAAGCTCCATAAGGGAAACAGTACAGATGGGGCTCTGATTGGGGACAGCTCAAAGAGTCGACCCGTCATCGCATCACACCTCCGATGGCCCAATCTTAGCCGCTCGTCTCGCTTGTGCGCGGAACCCACGGTGGGCGATCTCCCCACCCCCGAGCCCCACGTGCAGTGTCGCCACGTGTGATTCCATTTTGCACGCGACCCAAACTATCCCACCATACTATAGCGTCGAGGTGCAGCGGGTGTAGTGCAGCTTATGGAAAACCAACTTACCTTATTTGATTCATTACATGTATTAAAGGACATGAGTAAGTTCTCAGAGTCTATAGTGTAAACTTTGAATAAAAAACATGAGATATTCCCATCTTGTTGAAGAAGAAAAATATATAGAGATGCGAGGTATATGAGTATTGATACATTAAAATAAGAAATGCAACTAAGCTTAACGTTCTTATTGAAGGAATTACTGCTGGCAGTTTTCGTAGATGGAAACAATCCTAAAGGAGGATAATATCGGATCCATCAACCACTCATTAAAATAGGCCTTTCTATTTCTAATGACTGGTCATTCATATGATATCGCATTAACATACTTGGATTGATTAAAATCATTCACTGCACTCTGTCACATTTTTTTGTTCTTCAATAATGATGAGAACCCATGAGTCAAGTGAATACGGTAATCGATTTGTTCAAATGTGCGGAGATTTTCAAGTCGATAACTAAATCATCTGTGAGCATATTACGTAAGGAAGAAATATGATTTATTGCAAATTGAATTGCACGAATCCGACAAATCAAAGGACGTAATTGCATAAATTACAATTATGTTTAATAATGGAGTAAATCCATCTCGTTTCGTATCCTTGTGGTGAGGATTTGTGAGGCAGATATGAAGTGGGGCAATTCTAATTTTTTGTCTTCATTTTTTCGATATATCTTTCCTAGATCATGAGCAAGTCGGTGAAATTAAATATCGACGCGCCTTGTGAAAGAGTTTTAGGAGGTTTAAGATCTTGTATTGATCTCTAATGGGAGAGAGACAAGCAACACGAGCTGATTAATCATTCGCAAAATCACGAGATTGATTGAAATAAACGTGACACTGACGTATCGAACCTTACAAAGAGGCCAGTCTAGATAGAATGAATATCCAGAGAAAAAGGACTTCGACTTGGATAAACTGAAGCGTGACATGCTGAGAATGATGATCTTGACGATGGTGTCGTTTGATCCATTTAGCCAAACGTAAAATGCTCGTGCTGTGTAATGTTTGATGGTCCATCCAAAATCGAGTACCGATATCTTTTCGCGCGCACTCGTAAAGGAAGAAGGGAATCAAGGCTTGCGACTAATTCAGCTCAAGGTATCGAGAGAATCGGTTTCATCTCTGCACACATCACGTAAAGGCATTCTGGAGGCTTCTCCATTGTTTTTCCCTTCTCCATCGTCTTCCAGACACCGTTAGTCACCGCGGTAGCTGCTCCGCCATCGCTGGTTTTGCTGCAGCAAGGCCAACTCTTGTTCTGCTCTGTTTTCTGGTCAGGATGGCGGAAAGTGCATAGACCCATGGTCGTTCCCCTTTGCCGGCTCCGACCTCGGCGTCGACGCCTCTGGGAACTTTGTCTTCGATCTGATTACCGTCCGAGTCAAAAAAATCGCTCTCATCAAGGTAAATTCCTCACACTCTGTTTTTGCCGCTTATGAATGAGAAATAGAGCCGGTGAGCTTTAGCTAATAATGTTTGTGAGTCAAATAGCTGGAGCGGACATTTTTGGGGCAACATTTGTTTCCGAATAAATTCTCCTATTTTGTTTTCACTAACTAGAAAAATAAAAATAAAATATGAAAATGGTGGAAAAATGCAAGTCTCAGTTAGGCGGTTACATTTTAAGAATAATTTCATTTGAATTTCATTTGATTCATGTGTAAGAGAGCATGATCCTAAAGAAATGGAGGGTCTCCAACACAAAACATAAATTTTTTTCTTTTGTAGTCTACCATTAATTTTTTTCTCATTGATATAACGCCAATTACAACACATCGAAGCGTTCAATCGGTTTGCGGTTAATTGATTTGATTTTTAAAATTTCTTAAAATATCAATAAAGATTTCAAAAGATATATAATATTTTGATGTACATTTGGATACCTACAATTTCATGAATCCGAATTTGTTGTTAAATCTGATTCAAACAAAATATAGAAGTATCGGGTGGCCAACCCATCCACAAGATGATACAGCCACATGTCAGGATTTAGCATGTCGAGTTGAGAATTGAGAATGAGGGATTATGGAATTTATTTCTCTTCTTAAGTAATTCGGATCAAAATGTCATTATTGATAGTTATACTTTCGAGTGTGGGCTAAAATTTAGTTAGGCACATTTTGTATATAATCGTTGGGTTTGGATTCTAACTTTCTTTATAACAGCATATCCTTGACGAGGATTGATCTTTCCACACTTTGGTTGGATTGGGTTTGAGTTTGTCGTGTTTGCAAGTCAGCTCAAGTTTGGATCAAGTCAGTTTTTTGGAGGATTGAATGACTTCGTCAATCAGAAATTATAATTTATAAACCCCAAGCGAGAAGCGGAATTGATATACGGCGCTTCAAGGTATAGCCTACCGTGACTTGAAGTCTCAGGCGCAAGCGGAGAAACACAACAAAAAAATAAAATGTAGATAACCTCGAACATGGAACGAATTTGAAAACAGAGCCCTAGCTGAAGAAGACGACGAGAATCGAGGAGGAAGGTTCTACGGACCCAGCTTCCGACTTCAACTGATTCACGCGCAGAAAGACATAAAAATCAGAAGAAATTCTGGCAGACTAGAGAAGTGATGGGCAGAGGAGACGTGGACTTACTGAGTTTGCCGGATACAAATGGCAGGTGAAGGGCGAAAGAGCGAGGACGTGAAAACAGATCTTGGGGATGTTCATCACAATTCCGCACGCTGGACGTGTCGAATTCGGATGCCAACACGATTATGTCTAAGCAAAATGCTTGATCACTTATCGAACTGTCGTGGTTATATGCCTACATGTTTTACTCATCGGATCATATGGATCTATGTGGTAACTTCTTTACTTTGTGGGACAGGCTTTACAAGATAATTGATATTATAGGATGCAATATACTATTCTTGATTACAAAAAGTATCTAACCTATACAGTGCTTAACCAACAGTATACTACAAAGCACGGGCGATGATGTTTATTCAAAAGAGGACGTTGTAATTTCTTGGCCAAAAGTATTCGAGAGAGAAGTCGATGAATATACAGCAAGCGATGGTATTTCCCTTTCCTTTGGGTCCTAAGTGAGTTGAGCGCTAAGATGACGAGTCATGGGTACACTATTGTAGCGTGTATAATGATTCCAATGTAATGTGTATGATGATATCACTATAATGTGCTGCTCGTATGAAGTGTGTGACAATGCGTTTCGTGACCCAAGCTGTACTACATGCATCGATTCTACAAGAAATCAACCCAAGCATGAGTGCAGCCATGCTATTGGCACTCAAATTCAACTCAAGGATGGAAGAGTTAGGTACATGGACTACCCTTTCAATGAATGGTCTTGCTATATTACACAAATTAAGGGTTGTAATTGAGTTTGGTGTGAAATTGTTCTTTAGCCAAAAGATGGAATGTTGCTCCTTCGAACATGCATGTGGGTAAATATAAATAAATAAAATAAAATCTAAAAATAATATAAAAAATAAATAACAAACGAAGAAAGAAAAAAAAAAAGAGAAGGTAATGAAAAAGCTCCAGTTCGGTCGTAATTGAAAGGGCGCAGTGGCATTGGGCTGGTTTAACTCGCGTAGCCGGACCTAATCCACAAGCTCAGCCCAGACCACCGTCCGCCATCTATAATCACCAATGGCCATCCTCATACCACCATTGATGGCCAGCCCAGGCTCAGCTATAATATAGTAGAACGCATTCGCCGAAGCTCACGGATAAACCATCTTTCTTTGGAATTCTAGAGGCTTCTTCATCGGTTCAACTTCTCCATCGTCCTTTAGACGCTGTCGAAACGCCACCGTAGCGGCTCCGCCATCGCCGGTTCCGCTGCTGCCACAATGCTTTCTCTCGTTCTGCTCTGTTTTCTGCTCAAGACGCGTCGTTCCCCCTTCGCCAGCCCCGATCATGGACGCCAACACCTCCAGCAAATTTGTCTCTGATCTGATCACCGACCGAGTCAGAACTCAGTCTCATCAGGGCAAATTTCATGCACTCTGTTTCTGCCGCTTATGAACGAAACAGAGCCGGTGAGCTTTAGCAAATAATCTTTATGAGTAAATCAGTTGAGATTGAAGCTCTATTAACAACTCTGACTTGTACGTATGGCGCACAGGCGAGCTACAGACACAGAAACATTGCGAGGATGAATTAGCTCTTAACACTATCTATCTTAGCCTAACGACGCGGAGAGTTCTTGCTTGAAATTCGAATCAAACGAGAGAACAATGCAGTTGTTCGGGAAGATATAGCTTGTAGATTAGGACTCGCACCTCGAAAATCTCGCGATGAGCGGTTCGAGCTTCCGTCCCTCCCCAAATCCCGTGCTGAAACTAATGTGAATAGGAACTGCCATTAACTTCGCAAACTAACAAAGCCGAGGACGCTCAGGTGAATGCAATTCATTCCCCCAACACTTCAAGCTCAGTCGTGCATATTAACACGTCAGCGATGAATTTGCCGACAAAAATCAAACAAAAAGACCTGAGTCTCTCTTCATCAAGCTAAAAAAGAAGAAGGAAGATTATAGCGTTTATTTCATCCGATGCACAGAAGACGATCGGATCAGAGGAAGAGGCCATCCAAGACAATGATGCTAAGGATCGGAGCCAGCGAAGGAGAAACGAACAAGTTCAGAGCAGTCCGAGCAAACTCACTGGAAAAGAGGTGCTAACAGAGCTACGACAATTGTAGATGATGCTAGCGGCGCTGGGAGGTCTGTTGGAGGTCACCAGACGAAGCAAGAAGCCGAGAGAGATCATTCTCTGGACGTTCAGAAATCTCCGTGTCATCCCACCCCGTGTGCTCGGTGCTGAATGCACGAGAGTTGTCGTGGCCGGTGATGGAGGACGAGCTGCGACAGCAACCGGTGGACTGAGGCGACGGGGAGGGAGTGAAGACGGAGAAGCCTCTGGAAATGGGTTGATCCGATAAGAGAAATTGTCTCTGCTGAGCTCGCGTTCGTGTAATCCTCTTCCCGATTGCGCGCGCCTAAGCTCGAGAGGGCATCACAGGTTGCTATGACGTGTCGTGAGCGTCGATGCTCTGCTGCCAGGACGCTCGACCTTTGTGGACGAAGGTACGCCGTGGCATTCTACACCGGCCTGCACGATCTGAGGTCCACCGCCCGAGGAAAATGGGTTCATCGACTCTACGCATGCTTCTTTCCCACCGCGGCCGCGCACAAACACATGCCGATTGTGCGGGGACACTAGTCCAGAGATTGTGTGCATACATTATGCCAGTGCGCAGCTTCAGCTTGCGATTGTAGACTTTGGCACAAGTAAACTAAGCTTTTGTTGGAAAATATCTAACGTTGTGATGTGTCACGTCTAAGGAAATCGAGAATTCAATATGATCTCATCACAGTGTGATATGGATGTGGGATAAGTGGAGTAGCCAGCACCACTGATATTTTTATGTGTTTGAACTAATTAGTCGTTATTGACAAAAAAACATAATTAATTGTCTTCAAGTGTTGATCAATTTGATCCGACAATGTGTGAGCTTGACCCCACTCAAAATTGGTTGTGTTAGATCTTGATAGATACAAAGTTATATCTCAATTAGGGAAAAAAATAATTAAATTCGAAGAAATGGATTTCAATCTTTAACTTTTGTTAAGAAACATTCCATTGAATGCCTGCGTCTATTGTTTTGATGTGTACTATAGGAACGTGGTTTGTGGTTGAGCACAAATTTGAGATGGAGAAACATCAGATATCATATGAGTGGAATACGTGATGACAACGTACCAACCGTAGCGATATTAAAGTGTTTCATTTCATTATAATTGAGAGAATTTCATATTTAGGGGGTGAATTGCGGTTTATGAACACCTTTAGGTTCTTCTTCCCCTAGAGCCTAAAACTCCCGGTGCATATAAGTCAGCAATCACATATTAACAAAGAAATAAAAAGAGAATTTATAATACTTAATATTAATTACTAGTTTAGTTGGACGAAAATGGCATACCCAAAGAGGAATGAAGATTCTAACCAAAAAAAAAAAAAAAAAAAAGAGGAATGAAGATCATCTGCTATGAACTGTGCTACATGAAGATCCTCACTTAGTTTTTGACTGTACATGAGCAAAGAATATCAGAAATCTTCTCTCTCTCTCTCGTCGCAGCTTTCCTCGCATACCTAGCCCATCCACGATAGCCTCTAAAACCAGCTACCGTCATCAGAGATAGAGAAAGTCCATTGCAACTCCCCTATGTTTTTTGACCGTTGGTCCTCTCTCTCTCTCTCTTCGCCCATTGCGCTGACCTGGAACTTATGGCCGTGTTTTGTTTGTGGATCCCGAGGGAGCTTGATGCCATTGATTGAGCTCTTCATCACAACGGTGACGGGTTAGATGTTGATAGCAATGAGATTTGAATGACCTTCCTCGAGATCTATTCTTCATTGTCGTCGAATCTCGGAAAATCTCGACCGAGATGGCTAGATGCAATGAGATGTCGACGGTGGCAATGTGAAGAGAGGGAAGGAGAGAGAACTGAGCAAGCGATAGAATGAGCTAGACAGAGCCCCAAGCTGATGTTGCGATGTCAACACAAACCATGGCAAAGGATCTTTATCTCTTAATGTGCACGAAGAAATTTCCTCAGTTGCATGGATTCCATGAATATGAAAGCTTCCTTAAAAGGAAAAGAAGAGCTATATAACTTGCATGAATCCTGATTAGTCACGCATTATCTAATTTTTTTTTATTATTTAGTAGAGTTTAAATTAGACCCCGTTTTCACTTTTCTTTACAAAATGCTCTTCCAGTTTTCTTACTCCAACTTTACGTTTTGTTCACTATTGAATGGTGATACGGTCTTTCAAGTTAATCTAAGTTGCAATTTGGGAATTTCGAACATCGAGCATGTAGAGTGGTGCGTGAACCGGGAACCAATCGTGAGAAGGGTATTGAAAATTTTATACAGATTAATTTTATGGCGAAAAGAATATTTGATTCAATTATACTTTATGTGAATGGAAATAGAAACAAGATATTCATAAAAAGAAGGATTCTACTTTATACAAGGGCATGTGATGGAGGGTTTGCACTGTAAGGACGTCAAGAAATGTTGTCTCGCATGATAATGCCAGTTTTGCCTGTTCATCAAATGGGAAGATGAACAAACCCCGAAGCAATTGAAACAACGAAGATTCGCATTTAATCAAGATTCCAAAACTTGTTGAGAATCACCAAATTATTTTTGCCTATATTATCATAATGGCTGGATGATTAGTTGGTATGGAATTGCTCTAAAGTTTGATTAAAGAAAAGATTTATTTGACGTGATTAATGACTAAGAGGTCTGCTACTTAACCCTAATAATAATAATAATAATAATAATAATAATAATAATAATAATAATAATAATAATAATAAATAATGATGGAGCGCCCTTATGAGAGTGAGTACTTTTTATGGCCAAATGACAATCGTGTGTTTTTTTGTAGTAAATAAAATTGAATGAACGAACTACATATGCTAGATTCCTATATCACAGAATCACACTTATGTTGGGGCGAATTTTGTGTAAGCTTGAATATTATAAGCGATCCAAACGTCTCGTATACCTAAAAGATCTACAATGAAGAGAAGTACCATGAATCGAAACTTTTGTGGATGTTTTGGTTCATGTCTCGATTGATGTGAGGTTTATTGCCGAAACTTGAGGGTTCGACTATCCCGGCTAAGCCACATTTGGCGGATGTTGACTCCTTCGGCCATGGAGCGTGCAAGTGGGCATTGATCCAATCGAACTGTGCCAGCTACATGAATATCGCTCAGAAGTAAATGGCATAAGATTGTCCACCTTTGAGATTGCAGAATTAAGTACAAGTACAACAATTTCTTAATGCAGTGTTAGTTATGTTATTTGAATGCATTGTCGTCATGGAGTGGATAGTTTGATAGCACCATTGTTATTACACTGATTTCATCAGCTTGTAATGTTGGGTATTATTAGCCTCAGAAAGGTTCGCATCTCCTCCGTCCTCTTTTCCCGCCTTCTGTTGTTTGAATGGGTAAGCAATCATTCGGGGATTCCGGATATGCTCGTCTCGCTTCGATGTAGCAATTTGCTTTTGCTATTCAGTGACACTCTCTGCCCTCGTTAACTTTGACCGGCGACCTATTATTGCATAGCTTAACCTCTATTCTCCAAATTGTAGTTCCGTTTGGTTGCGAGGGTAATTAGTCAATGATTCAGTTGTGTCGAATTTGACTGGTTAATTACATGCTCTGGTGTTTTAGGGGTCGAAGAAATTTTCATTTGGGTCTATTTTGCTTCATGGTTGTTAGCGAGACAGTAATCCCCACTAGGCTCATTCTACTGCAGCCCACCTGATTATGTTTATTTGTTTATCAGCACTAGTTGTTATCAGCAACACTCACGATGGTTTGATATTCAGCAAAAGTTTATTATTATAAATTCACTCAACCTATTTACCTTGCTCTAGGTTGTATTGTTAGCTTAGCCCCAACAAATACCCTTTATATACGATGCATCTCACGATACCATGATTCTGTGTAGATGATCCTAGCTGTAAAGAAGAAGAATTTAAGATAAGATTCTAATGCATCAAAACCCTTCAAAATTGAAATAACGAAAGATCAATAATCATCATCCAACAATTTTTTCTTTGATGGTAGTCCGAAGGCTTTTCTAATTCGAAGTCCACAAGTCTCTATGCAGATCTTTCTAAGTCAAGCTCCTTTGTTTTCAGACGCTTAAGCTTCCTCTATGGAGGCTAAAAATCAAGAAAAAAGAAAAGTATGGAGAAGCCATTCCCGGAATTTTTATCTCGCTTAGACATATATAATGATGATGGGGCCCACCATCAGAAACCCCAACACCCCCCGCCCCCCTCGCCAGCCAAATAGAAAGAGAAAAAAAAAAAAGTCCGTCCATAGCAGTTTCGGTAACACAAAAGAGATATTAATCAGAAATAGGGAGACAAATATAATCACAGAAACCACCATATATGATGGAGTTTAAGATGATACAGAAAGAAAGAAAAAGAATACTGCAGGTACGCTAGCACATCTCCATTCACATAGGTTAAAATAACAGACTTTAACTTGATAGATGTCAATGAGAATACCAAGAAGTGCCCCCACACGTTCTTTGAGAAGCAACCGCATCCCGTATCTTGGCACTATTGAAAATTCTGGGATTGCACGTAGGTTAAAATAACAGACTTTCGACCCTCGATTAAAAGATAGAGCCTTTCCTAGTAATTTCTTGAAACACCCAAAAGAAAAAGAGAAAAAATCATTTTTCGTTGTCATTTCTTCTATTTTCTCCTATACCAAGAGCATCTCTAATGATAGGAGAAATTATAGCTTCCATCGAAGTTGTTTGGCTTGCCTAGATTTCACATGACAAACTCATGCAGAACACTCGCACATGATCAACTCTTGATTTCACCTAGAAAAAAAAATCTAATCTCTTCCCTTTGCCAGTAGCAGAAACTACAGTAGTTAAAGATGGATATAAGCGATCCCGACGACACGAGCGCGACGGCGGCGGCGAGGGGAACACCCGGGAACTTCTGGCGCGTCGGGACGAGGCGGCCCGGGGCCGGATCTCGGCCGAGGGCGGCTGTCCACGCGGCAAAAAGCCGAGAAACGCAGGGACCAGCGGCTGTGGTGGTCCAAGGCCGGCTAGCGGGCGGTCCGGTGACTCCGGACCGCGGCCAACAGCTCCGGCGAGGCGGCGACAGCTCCGGCGATGGCTGGACAGCACCGGAAGAGGGAGAGAAGAGGCGGTGCAACTGGTTTCAGGGGGGGGGAACAGCAGCTGGGGTGGCTCTGGTGCGGCTGAGGAGCTCGGGCAAGGTCCTCCGGCGGGCCTACGGCGGTGACCGGCGGCGGCGGGCAGCGACGAAGCTACTGGCCGCTTCCCCTGGTCACGGCCAGAGGAGCCGGGAGGGGAAGAGAGGGCACGGCGACGACGGATGAGGTCGGCAGCGACCCGGCGACCGGCTGGGCAGCGACTGGGCAGCGGCGGAGGACGGCAGCAAGGTGGCGGAGCTCGGGCGGTGCTGGGTCGGCTCGGTTCGAACCAGAACCGAGGGTGAAAAAAGAGAGAGAGAGCAGCGACGGAAAGCAGCAGGGCGGTGGCTCGCGGCGGCGGTCCGGCGTCTGGCAAGGCGGCCGGCGTTGCGGCGGCGGCGGCGCGACCAGATTTGGAGCAGGACAGCAGCACCGTCGGACAGAGGAGGAGGAAGAACGGTGCAGCTAGCTCGCGGGGCCAGCGGACGACGAGACCGGCGGACCGGCGGCGAGCTGGCGGGATGGCGGAGCTGCGGCGGCGACGAGGTCGTTACTGGTCTCGCCGGCAGGGAAGCAAAGCAGCAGCAGCTCTGGCCGACGGAAAACAGCAGCAAGAAGAAGAAGGAAGAAAGAAGAAGAAGCTGTAAGGGGGGGGCTGCGCGAACGACAGAGAGAGAGAGAGAGAGATGGGTGTCAGCAAGTGGGTGGGGGGAGAGAGAAAAAGAAGATAAGACCAGTCAACAAGTGGGTGAAAAAAAGAGAGGATAAGGGCAAGTGGGTGGGGGTGTCGACAAGGGGGAGGAAAACGTGGGGAAAAAGAGAGAAAAGGGGGAGGAGAGAGAAACGTGAGGAGGAAAAGGGGGAGGAAGAAAGGAAAAAGAAAAAGAAACAGAAAAAGAAAACAAGACAAAATTCAAACAAGTTTATAAAAAGGGCAATTTGGTTTTTTTTTTCCTGAAGATAAATTCCCAAATATTTGGCTCCAAAATTCGACACGTTAAATCCTTTTCCAATAATTTCAGACTTACCGAAAAATTCGAGAATCAATGAGACACGTCCAATATTTTAGTCTTGACATTCTTTAAAGTTCGATACCCGATACCGGATTGAAATTCGTGATTAAAATCAATCAATCATGACTTTAGTACGACATAACTTTTGGGCGGTGTTTAGGGGTTCTCGCGTGTTTGACCCGTGATGAATAGCTTTTCAATCCACGATCGTGCATATTCAAACCAGAGCGATCCTCGATTGTCATGTAATCACAAGAGGTTAATTGCTCACATTGAGTACAGGGCCAAAAGGAAATCGGTTTAATGTTGTTCGCAATTCATATTGAAGTCGTGCGGAATTACCCACAATCCGATCTCGTATTTTTGCCGACTCGATTTATTTCCGTTCGTTAATTGGCTTGCAACAATGTAGTATTATTCCTCTTTGATCCTTATGGTCGAACGGCCTATCCCTGATTAAATTCACTAGTCGTACGCGTACTGATCCTTAATTGCCTTGCTGAACAGTTAGTTAACTCGTGAGGGGCCAACTCAGAGTAAACGTAACTAACAGTGCATTGATAAATTAACCATTTCATCTATCCCGGAATGGGTTGAAATTCAGGATGTTACACGCAGCACCTCTCTCCCATGGTTTTCCTTCCTTCCTTCTGTTTTTCAGTTTGACCTTTCACCGAAATCTGAGTTGTTCATTGCCTTCCCGTTGGAATCTCGACTCGTGCCACCCGCCGTTGTGTTTAGAAGAGAATTTCCATTTAGATAGCATCGGCCGATCGCCGGAAAGAGCTACCGGTCGTCCCGTATTCCGGCCGAAAGCCGAATGTCGCCGGACCGTCATTATTCCGCCTGCAGCAACTTTGTTTCACCTTTTCTTCCGTTTCTCTCCATTTCCGACCAAACCACCACCCATACCAACCACAAGTAGTTCCCCTCGACCCTGTGTACCGCCGTTGTTGGCCTGTCGCTCGCCGGAGCTCTGGGCGGCCCGTTCAACTCCGGTCGGCAACTTTCCTCTTGTGCGGTCGGTTTTCGAGTTGTAGAGGGATTTTGAGTTTGTTGCTGCTGTTCTCAGCCTTGGGACCACCTTGGATCGCTGTGGTAGAGGTCCTCGGGTGTCAGGTTCGTCGCCGCCACCGTGTCCGTGTCGTCGGCCCGCTTAACGGGTGAGTTTAGCTCCTAATCCCTATTTAGTGCCTAAACTTGCTTAGGGTTGGTTAGTTAGTGTTAATTTTGGTTTAAGGGGTTTAATTAAGTTGTATTAGCCGTAAGATAGGTGGTTAGATAGATGATTAAGATTAGATTAGTTTAATTTTGCTTATTTAGCTTAATTGTGCTTAATTGTGTTTATGTGTTTAATTAAGCATGATTTGCTTTAATTGAATTGATTAATTGTTTTAATTAATGTTTTGTCTAATTTCTGGATTAAATGTTTTAATTAATTGAATTTCGGGAAAATCACTATTCATAATTATTGTTCACGAGCACTGTTCACGATTACTGTTCACGGCACTATTCATCCAAAGGCTAATTTTTGTCTGAATTTGATGTGCTATTGATTGTTATGATTAATTAAAGTGTCGATTGTTAATTATACTCGTGAATATTGATGAAATGCGTGATCGAATGTTGGTTGAATTGAATTTTGGAAATTGTCGAGTGAGATTGTATTACATATCGTGTGGGTTATCTGAAATGGCATGTCGCATGAGCATGAGCGTATGAGCGATGTTGCATTCACGACCAAGCAAAAGCAAAGACAAGAATGAACCGTTTGCTGATGTGTTGCATGGTCAGATTAAAGTTGATAGCCCGGTTGAGCCGAATGACCGCCAATCCTTCGGGGTTGTCTTTGTGACCATTAGGTCGCCCGACGGTGGTCGATGTGGAGTCGCGGTTGAGGCCGGGCCCATGCTCCTTATGGAATGCCGTCGGTGGGGGAAAGCCCATGACGTCGCCGTGCCTCACGGGGGAGGACGATGCCTGGTTTACGACCAGTTGACCGCCAACCATAAGGTTGTGCCATGGCCTAAAGGGTCATAATAATCGGAGCATATGTGTGGATATGAGACATGAGAAAGTTGTGTGAGATGCTTTAATTATTCACATGCTCTTAATGTCGTGATGATTTGTGGTACGCACGCATGAGTTGACAGTCGTGCAGGGTGTGGCAATGGCTAGGTGAGATCGCTTGTGACGACATTCTCATGTGATTGATGAACTGTTTCATCTAACGGCCATGTGCCTTGATTGCGTGTATTGTGTTGAGATTTAACGTGCAGGGTATGGCATACTGGGTAAGGTTGCATGCGAATCGAATATTGCTATGTTGGTTGCCCTGTTTATTGTTGGTTGTTGTTTGTAGGTTGTTGGGTTGAGTGAGGGGTGGTTCTGGAGAGATACCCCGGGTTGAGTTGGTATACTAACCGGGGCTTAGGGGGAAGAACTCGCTGAGATTTTATCTCAACCCGTCGTGGTAAACATCTTCAGGTCTTTAGAATGGCGTACCTCTAGTGGCCTCGCTTCTCCAGTGATCGACCCGACGGAGCTTGAGTCCAATGGGGCCGAGTGACCGTGGTGTTGAACCCGAGGGTTCTTTGTGTACGGTTGGATTAGCCTAGTTTCTTTTTGGTTTGGCTTAGAGGATGGATCGGCTCTTTTTGTCGGGCTTGTAATTCGGAAAACGATCCTCCGTTGGTTAATCCAGGAAGATGTATAAATGAATAGTTGCTGTTGTCATTGTTGTTCATCCCTCTATCCCTGTTTGATTGTTTGTTTGTCTGGGGATAGTTCGTCTTCTGCTTGTGCATAATCAAAGATAAAATGAATGGTTGTCGATGGGTCCTGGGATGTCGCTTTCAATCGACCAAGGTAATGGGGTTGCCGCGAGCTCGAGAGTCGGGGCGTGACAGGTTGACAAGTCAAGAACCCTGCAAAATGAAATAGAAATAATCTTGCTCACACTTCTTTGAGCAATGCTTAAGACATGTGAACATCTACATTAATTCAAGTGCCCTAATCTGAAGAGACTTTATGAGGGACATAAGGTAGGCTAGGTTCACGGGTTAAGAAATGAAAGGATTATCAGACTCAAAATGTGTGTAAATGGATGAAAGTTGGTGATCATCTTAGCATTACCACTGGTCTTCATCTTCACTGTCAAGGATTGTCTTCAAAACGTACTCTATTGACTGTAAAAGTTTTTCATTTGAGTTCTTTGAGTACCACTCCATCGGGGATACAACTTTTCACCATTGATAATCATCTATCTTGACTTTTTTTTTCTCCTATGGGCATTGGCCTTGCTTTTACCAGGCACCTTTGCTTTTTCATGCCCCCTAGTTTTATTTTTACCAATGACACGTTGTCTACGATGTATCAATTTTCCAATTGGACTTTTGAAGGTCTTTACATTTTGTTGGCACTCTAGACCTTGCTGCTTCTTGAATGGTTATTTTTTGCTTGCCCTAGTGTGGGGGATGATCACCAACTAGGTTCAAAGAAATGAATTTTTAGGCTCAAAAGGGCTATGCAACGGATATACGTGTGTAGGATAGAGAAAAAAATGGTCTTCGTCATCCTAAGGCACTTGGATTATTGTTTGAGTTCATCTACAATAAGATACTCAAAGATTGATGCAAGTGAGAGCAAGAAAATTTCTATCTATTTGTCTCATCACATGATGCCAACTTACCTCCGTTTGCCCCAATATGGGGTGGTTCTTGACAGAATAATTTGAAAGAAATCTCCACAAGTGTATGAGGCTCAAAGGGGTTAAACAAAGGTTTACTTGTAGTGTTTGGGATAGAGAAATAAACTGCCTCTTGTCATTTTAGTTGTCGTCCCTTTCGCGAGAAAACCCTTTAAGTTGCCGACATGGATTTTTCACACTCATCTCACAATGTATATACAAGGGATTGTGTATAGGATAAGGCTTGCCTTTCATCATTCTAGAAAATTCAAGCAGTTCCACACCATTCATTGAATTGTCTATTTTGACAAATCTCGAGTGAAATTGGCGAATTAAACAAGCAAACTATCATGTGAAAATGCTTTATGATGATAAAGCAACTAGGCTCTATTCCTGTAAGCAACAAACATTGAATTCCAAAGTCAGAGCTAAAATGTGTTTGTATCTTACCCCTCTTTGTAAGGGAGCCTGATGACACCATTCATTTTTTGCCCCTGCAAAAGTAAAACATGCATGATTATAAACTCGAGGCTTCGCCTTCATTAACGCAGATGGTGCAGGATCATGCCTGAGACATAAAGTAAACAATCAGAGAGACAAACGGGGTGAACAAGATGCATGTTGAAATAAAAATCTTTTTTTGGAAAATTTTGAAAGAACATGAGGAAGCCCAGCCTTCGAATTAGCTCCATGCCGTTTTCTTTTTGGTAGGATTTCATCACGGGGCCAGTTTGGTGTACTTCAACATGCCCTCAAAATATGAAAATCTTCATGTATTTTATTGGATGAAAAGCAAATTACATTATTGGAATGAAAGAAATCCTAACATGCAAACTAGGAAAGCAATAAAGACTCGCACGAGGAGTACGCAAACAATTAAAATTCTCCTACTCTCGAGCTTCATCAATGGCGAACACTAAATTCTCCTCGAACAATTCGATCATTCCTTCGACCTCGTCATCTTCTGCAGTGGATTGTAATAATCTTCCCTTGCGCCACAAAATTTACTTTCTGATGAAGGCTTGAAGGAACTGCACCTATTGCATATATCCATGGACGACCCAACAAAAAGTTGAGCGCAGTGGGTATATCCAAAACTTGGAAAACCACATTGAATAGCACTGGCCCTATTTGCACATCTAAATCAACTTCCCCAACTTCCCCAACTTCTTCTTTCCTAGTCCCATCAAATGCTCGAATAGAGATTCTAGCTGCACGAATTTTCTCCAAATCATACCCTAGGCGTTTCAGAGTTGCCAGAGGGCATATGTTTAAAGCCGATCCATTATCAATGAGTACGCGGGCCACTAAAGTATCCCGACACCTGATTGAGATATAAAGGGCTTTATTATGTCCTCTTTCTTCATCTGGGAGCTCCTCATCCGAGAAGGCAATTTGGTCTTTTAACAAAATGGACCCGACAAATTCCTCCAACTTCTCCTGGTCAATGGATTTTGGGACGTGTATCTAACTAAGAACTTTCATCAAGGACTTTTGATGCTTATCTGATGTTTGGAGCAACTCTAACAAAGAGATCTGTGCGGGCATTTTGCGAAGCTGCTCTAGAACGAGTACGAATAGGTGATCTCGGGTGAGCCGTGTTGTATCAATGTCACCTAATGTAAAAAAACAACACAGTAAGCATCATGACAAATGAAATTGGTCCATGACAACGATCGATCGCACATTTTATTAAGTGAAATTGGATTCCAAAGACATTAACCTAAGAAATGAAAATGACTCCCTAGGGAATTAAATTCCTAAAACATCAATTTGAAAAATTGAAATAACACTCTAAAATTGAAATTGAACTCCTAGACATGAAAATAAAGACAATCTTTTCTATATACAATTGACCTTTTGTCATGGACCCAAAAAAATGATAAAATAAATAGATAGCATAGTGTAAGGTAAGAATACTTACTTCTTGAAGGAAAAATGGCAACCACATAGACATACACATGAGATGTGAGATTCGACGCCTAAACTATAGGGTTTAGCAAATTAGAGCTAAGAAGAATGATCCGACTAGTCGCAGTCTCGCGTACAAAGGTCGGGTCCTCTTAGCTCTGACTTTGTCAAAGAAAATCCTATAATCATGCAGTTTCGCAGACAAGGATAAACATTTTGAGACCGAGAAAAAAAATTCGGAGTTGAGAAAGGCAACCTCTACATCGCAGTCTCGCGTTCAAGGTTGGATCATTTCTCAACACCATCCTAACATCCTTAATTGCGGTCTAGGTCCGACGGCAGGTAGTGTGTGCAAAGTGTAGTGCTAAAACCATTTAAAAATCATGCACAACAATTAATAATGCAAACATCACTTCAATATGAGCAAAAAATTCAACCTCAACACCTTCCTGCAAAACAAAAGGTTAGCAAACACTACACCCCTTATAACTCCTTTCTACAAAAACATTTAACACTTCATGTTAGGGCGTACACTGGTATCCATGCTGCCAAACAAAAAAGGTATTTTTGGAAAGAGAAAAATTAGGCCTACGTCCACTATGAGTTTTAACTCATGTCCCCAGTGGAGTCGCTAAGCTATCGCGACCTTCCCGAAGGTGAATCACCATGGGAAGACTAATGGATTACTAAGTCCAAAGACTTAGTGCGGACTCTCCCAAGCCCTACCAACTGCAACTTGGTACTCAAAATTTGACCTATTTAAACATGTAATTTTATTTAATTAGGAGCCGCCACTAATCGATTAGAGTTGATTAGAAACTCAAGTAAAGTATGGGAGAATACTTTACTTTTGCGAACCAGAGATTCAATAAGTTCGGGGACATGATTACGCTAAGTTAAACTAGCGCCCTTTCGGTACCCTTTTTCTTTAAGTTTCAAAAATATTTTTTTTTGCAAGCAATCTTGGTTGATTTTAACCTAAGCCACTAACATGGAAATGAGTGGTCATGCAAATCACAATCAATAACCTTCAGTAAATCCAAAAGGACGAATATAAAAATCATAATCAACCTTAAAACAAAATAAGCTATAACTAAAATGCATGACCTAAACATAAATTCTAAATGGGATGATATCTACTTTTTTTTTATTTTTCTAAAATTAATTATATATATAACTCTAGTCTATATTTAATATGCATGATCCTTACTCTAACGACATATGACGTGCAATTCATATGGCCTAACTCTAATAACATATGTTAATTGAAAACTATTGTAACATGTGTGCGATATATCTAAATATGCATATGCTACATGATGTGGGATGAATGATGTATTTTGCTATATGCATATGCATGATCTTTTATTTTTTTATTTTTATGTCTTTTTTGTTAAAAAAATATATATATATATATATATATATATATATTTAACTAATGAAATTTCCTAAGCTTCTACGTCACATGCAATGTAAACTATAAGACTAATCTGATATGAAATGCATTAATCTACCCTATTATGCGACAGATTTTTTTATGCATTTTTTCGTAATCTTACTAAAAAAAATCAAGACATATAATGCAACCGATCATGTAAAGCACACAAGTTAGCCCTGACCCAAGATAGAAAATCAAAACAATTAAAAAGCTGATCCGACGTCTCGCAGCTCAATATTTTTTATTATTGAGATTTTTTAACACGACACAACGACCTCACTTAATTGGAATTCAATCAAGCATGCAATACTTTAAATGAGAAAACAAAATATTCAAGAATTAATTTAGATAGGAACTTTACCTACCTTGTCTCTTGGAAAGAGACCTCCTTTTGTGAGCCGACCTTCAAGACTTGCAGTAAAAAGAGACGCTTTTTCTCCTCTCTCTCTCTCTGTTGCATTGCCACTCTTTTTCTCTCAATTGTGACTGTATTTTTTGTGCGTGTCTTTACGGTGTTTGTGGCCCCCTTTTTATAGGTGAGAGGACTATGTTATTTAAGGAAAGATGTTGTCTATTTAGCTCTTGTATCCCACGTGCAATATTTTTCCAATATTTCATCCGACGCTTTCCTTGAATATTGAAAGAATAATGAGAATATTCTCGGGAACATTCTCATATTCCTGGGAATATTCTCATATTCCAACTCGTCACCCTTTAACGGGAATATTTCATCTAACACTTTCCTTGAATATTGAAAGAATAATGCGAATATTCTCGGGAATATTCTCATATTCCAACTCATCACCCCTTAACGGGCCTGGCCAAATTCTCTTTCACTGCGGGCTTAGTCCAATTTGTTAAATTAAAGCTTAGAACCATCAATTGAAGCCCATTTGCCACATGTCTAATGCGAATGCAATAATAAATGCTCCTAAAACTATATGCTATGCAATTTAATTCTAATATTTTTTGTTTAGGGGTTAAAATTAATCCCTAAATTTTTGTGCATTAAATTACGAATGATTAATCAAAATTTAGGTGTCAACAGATCGCTTGTGGTTGTGTCTGCTTATTGAACTGTCCTATACTTTTGTTTCTCTCTACATTGTGCTGACTGTTGGATTAGGTTGTATGTTAAACTTCTGAGGCGAGTGAAATTCCTAACCGAGGCTTAGGACTTTAACTTGCTGAGTTTATCTCAACCCGTTATGGTTAACCTTTTCAGGACCTAGATGATGCAGTACCCGAGGATCGAAGAGAGCGATCCCTCTGAGGCCAGCGAGTAGGCACTGGTACAGTGTTAGGTTAGCTAGGCCGGTCCCTTTTTGAGTAGGTCTTAGCTTATCGTCTGTAGTAAGGCGTGTATGTATTTGCTAGTGTGCTAGCTAAACTTCAGATTTATAAAATGGTATTGTTTTTCCTCTGCCACTGTTGTTGCTATCCCTGTTGTTTGGTTTGGGAGTTGTTCGTTTCCATATGTGCTTAATTACAAGATAAAATGAATTGGTCGACGATAGTACTTGAGACGTCGTACAATTAGACCTCAAGTGAAATAACGTTGCCGCGAGCTCGAGAGTCGGGGCGTGACAATATATTTTCCTACATCCATCAATGTTCACTTACTTTTTATCATCTAAGCTAATATTTGCGCCAAACTAATTTTTAATCATGAAAAATCCAAAACCGATACACATGTGACAAATTTACTCCAAACTAATTTTTTAACTATCAAATTGGTACAGTTTGGATAAATTTACGCCAAACTAATTTTTTGACTGTCAAAATCTCCAAATTAATATATATGTGACTAATATACCCTCCATTAAATTGGATTAATATTACAAAAAATCACAAAACTTATATAACCATGATAAACGGAGGCTAAAATCCTAAATTGGTATATCCGTCAGCTATCACATTTAATGGAAAAATCCTTTAGGCTAAACAAAAGAGAATTGTTAATGTGCCCATAATGAGATAAGTAAAATTTAACAAAAACTAATGGAGGTGTACAAGTTTTGAATGAGAATTAATTTGTCACATACATACCAATTTAGAGTTTTTGACGGTTAAAAATTAGTTGGGGTAAATTTATCACAGGTATACAAGTTTGAAGTTTATGATGATATTAATTTTAAGTAAATTTATCTCATGCATACCAGTTTGAGATTTTTCGTAGTATTAACCTTATATATTATACAGAAGGAAATTGCGCATGCTTTTTTAGTCTTGAGCAATTATTCATGAATAAAGCCAAGTCATTAATACAGATTTACAAGCCGTCGAAGATCGAAAGTCCTCGGCGGCATATCCGTTCAGTTCTAAATCCGGCTCATGAAGTGCCTGCGGTGGGGCGATGCGCAGATCGGTCGCATCAATCTTCTTCGAGGCCGCGGAGACCGATTCGACCATCGTGTCAAACCAGTCGTAGTAGTCGAAGATCTCGTGTCCAACGGCGACATCCTTTGATGGGAATGGTGCGTATTCGATTGAGATTTTCTTGGGGCCCAGAATCTATGTGAAGTAAGGAAACGTGCTCAACATGGATGTGCCTCCTAGATTTGGTTCGAGGCTTTTGTAAAGTGGGCGGAGAATGCTTTGGCAAATGGAGGGTACAAGATTTCGAGAGCATATTCATCGTGATCACTGTTGACACTTTAATGGTCTTCATTATACCGGTTGTGGAGATTGTTGCTAGCATATGTTGTCTATGGCTCGAGCTATGTGAGGCGCACTCAGTCCTGGATTCACCTCATTACTTTTAGTGATACCTCCAATGTTGACATCATTTATGTACAGAGACAACATAGGCAAGAGCCGCACTTGGACCTGACGAGAGATTTCATAAGTCTTCGTTTTGAGTACCAAGGGAGATGAGAAACAATTTTCCCCTAATGCTTTCGACATTACTAAACTCGGTTCAAAGACTCGAACTTGGCTTATTCGACAAGTTCCTAATAGATCGGTGATGCCAGCTGGGGGTGAAAGGCCATCTCAATCGGACCGATAACCAACACCGACATTAGATGCACCGAAAAGATTTTAGTCTTTAGCAATTATTCATGAACAAAACCAAGTAGCTAACAGAGAATTGCAAAGCTGTTGATTCCATTTAAGATCCTTCCTGGGTAGAACGGGTAGACCGGTTGCATGTTGGGATAAAAAGAATCCGAAGTTCCCTTCCACCCCGCCCGCCTTTTCGTCCTTGTTAAACAGCTCGAAGAAGAAGGCATCCATGGCTGATCCACCTCCTCGGCATTCCGGTCCGGTTCAAGATACGGTCCAGGTAGCTCCTGTTGTAGGTTTGGGTATTGTTCGTGCTTGTGTGCGGTGGGTTCCTGGCGCTCAGCCACCTGTTCTTTGAGATGGCGATGCTCTGATCGGCCGCGAATACCGAATCGACCATCACATTGAACAGATTGTAGTGCTCGAAGTTCCCGTCCCTCACGACGACGATGTCCTTCGACGTGAACGGCGCATACTCGAGGGAGATCTTCTCGGGGTCCAAGACGTACGGGAAGTGTGGGTACACGTTCATTGGACAATGTGCCAGCCAACGGAGGGTATGAGCTTGCGAGCACATTCATCGTTATCACCATGGACACCTTAATGGTCTTTGCAATACCAGCGACGGAGATTGCTGCCAATACTTTGTCCATGGCTTGAGCAATGTAGGCCGCGTCTACTTCTGGAATCACCTCCTTACCGATCGATCGTGACATATGCAATGTTCACTTTGCTTATATATGGGGAGACATTGGTTTGGATCCACGCTAGGGCTGTGCTCGGACTCGATGCGAGATTTTCGATATCCTCGTTCCGAGTTTGCTGGTACCCCAACCCGAGGTCCATGCATGTCGAGTCCCTTTTGCACGACTTCAACACCCTGTTCCTTTTTAATTTCTCGGATGTTAACGATTGTTATTTTTTTTATTGTTTCCTATGTACTTCAAGGAGAGGAAATTCATTTATCCTGGATTTTTTTATTTTTTTATGTTGATGATGTCTTGATAACCGGGAATGAAATTGGGTAAATTTTCCAATTATAGACCTCAGAAAATAGAAAAAAGAAGAAGAAACATTTCTTAGGAATTTAAGTTGTGAGAAATAAAAAATGGAACTTTCCTTTAACAATAGGAAGTATGTGTGCTAAATATTATAAAGGATGAGGTATTAATTTCAAGCTGGAGCTTGATTCGAATAAAAAGGTGATATATTATATACGTGTGGCTAGATGAAGTTGTCTTTGTTTAATTTTATTAAACGTAATACGTGGAAGTATTGATGTAATTTCATGAAGTCATTCGGTTTGAGTCTAACCATAACGATTGAATTTAAATTTTCATGCATAAGGATACTAGTGTTAATGGGAAAAAGGATTAGAGTTGGTTAAATGTATTTACTGAAATTTCATAGCAAGAGCATGAAAAATTGAGCGTTTCTTATCCCAACCCTTCTTTGTAGTAGAAGTACTTACCTGGACAGGTGGTGGAAACTACCTGGGTAGGAGCATAGGGAATTTCAGTGAAGCGATGAAATCCATAATAATTAATTCTTGCTGACCATGTCCCACAGAGATCATCGAATCAATAACAATAAGTCTATTATGGGAGCAAGTAAGGGATATGATTCAACGGTAGAGTGTCACCTACAATGAAACTTTTTGAATTAGGCTTTCAAAATTTATTGAACAAAGTATTGGCGAGCTCAAGTTTTCAATTTGCAAGATACTCAAGTAGTTCACTCTTCATAGGCCTTCATAAATGCTCGCTGTAAGAGGAATAGTATGAAGCAGGTCTAGGTGATACTCACCCAACTAGATTAGCATTCTACATAAATTTTCATTTGAACATAAGGATATTAGAGAATATGGTTTGTAAAATAGCATTATCAAATTTCTAAATTCTTTAACGGCGAGGTTTCTCTTTTCATCTCTCAATTTAACTTACCTTTAAAATCAAATTGTAATGATAACTCAGATTAGATTTTAAATGAATTCGGGGCGATTATTGTCATTTAGCACTTAAAGGTGACAATCGTCATTAACAGCCATTCTCCACTATTCTCTACTATCTAAACGAAACTAATATGCAAGTGATGTCCGGGGATCCTTTTAAGAGAGAATTATAGCAATAGTTAAAAGCTATTTTAAAGAGTAAACCATTAGATTTCGAGAAGAAAAAAGAGGGAACTACGGATACATCGGTCCATTCGAGAACAAAGAATATCCACGTTTTTGTATCCTTAGAGATGAGCTCGTTAAATTTGTGTCTGAACTGCGTGGGCATAAGTACAGCGGGAGTGCCAAAACTTGGCACAAAGGGACACTTAAGTGCCAAAAGTTACAAACGGTACATTTAAGTGCCACTTTTTAAAAAAGTGGATCACTTAAGTGTCAAGTCGCCGGAGTTACGCCGGAAATCCTACGTGGCAATTTTTTATTAATTTTTTTGCCTACGTGGCTGGCTGGAAATTGAAACGACGAAAATCAGCGCAAAACGACGTCGTTTTTGAGCGACGTGGATTTTAAAATTTATTAATTAAATAATTAAAAATATATATTATTATAAAATCGATTTTATTTATTTAAAAAAAAAAAAAAGAAGAAGAAGGAGGAGGGGATCGGCGGGCTCGCCGCCGCGCCGCCCGCCCTCGCCGGGAAGGGCCGGTGAGGGTGGGCGAGGGTCGGCCGGGGTCGCCGGCCGGTGGCCGGGACCCGGCGACCCCGGCCGACCCTCGCCCACCCTCGCCGGCCCTTCCCGGCGAGGTGGGGCGGCGACGGCGGCGGCGGCGAGGGCCGCACAGCCCTCGCCGATCCCCTCCTTTTTTTTTTTTAAAATAAAATCGATTTTAATTTTTTAAAAATCTGACGTGGACAATTTTTTTTTTAAAAAAAATTTGCCACGTGGATTTTTTATTTTGAAAAAAAATGCCACGTGAATTTTTTTATTTAAAAAAAAATGCCACGTCAGCAAATTAACTCGTCGGAAAATGGACATGTGGCAATTTGGCCAGAATTTTTCGCCGTTGGCACTTAAGTGATCCCTTTTGCTCCGATTTTGGCACTTAAGTGTACCATTTGTAAGTTTTGGCACCAAAGTGCTCCTTTGTGCCAACTTTTGGCACTCTAGAGGTCCGCACCTCGTCAGCGAAACCATCCGGTCATCTGGGCACTGTTCATCGGAATCTCGCATTTTAGGATGAGGGGTTCCTGTCTTTTTAGTCTCCTACCAAGATAATAACGGAGTAATTGGTGCTCGGATGATTGAGTTTCGATGCAGATGATGACCAAATTTCTGGAGAAACCTCAGATGGTAGAAACGAAAACGTTATTCACATTGCCTTTTCCTCCTCAATCCGGCCCGGCGCATTCATCATCTCCTTCATGTCCTTCAGTTGTTCCTTCTGGAGTTCTGCCTCAGCCTGCAACTTCCCCTTTTCCTCTTGCAAGCTCAGAGCTGTCGAGTACCTTTTGCACGCGACTTCAACATCCTGTTCCTGCTTCTTCGCCAACAGCTCTTTTGCTGTAATATGCTTCGCTTCATTTTTCGGGGTGTCGCCTTCTTTGCTTGCTTAGACCAAAGCTTTCTCCTTACCGGGCACGTCAGGTAATGGCTTCTTTTCCTCTAGCTCCAACGATGCAATAGGAACCTTCGCGGGAGTTTCTTTGTAGTCGTCGAAACCCATACCCATATTCTTGGGACGCAGCTTTGCTTCAATGGGTGTCACAATGGTTCTTCCCAAGACAGCCCACGGCCTATCCTCATCCATGGCAGAGGACTCGTCATCCTCATTCTCTCTCTTCTAATTCTCGTCAATCTCTCTGTTCGGCATGACCGTGCCGGTGGACACGAAATTCACGGGCTTCGACAGATGGGCCTTACCTAGGAGTTCCCTGTTCTTCCTCCGCTTCCTCTTGGAGGCGTCGTCGTAGTCCGAATCGGAGTCCCCCCGACGCGAAGACGCCGTGCAGCACGTCGTCCTTGGTCTGGGCGCGCCTCTCTCTCCGCCGCTGGTAGTAGAACTCCCCGTCGATCCACTGCCTGTTGTCGTAATCGTTGTCCATCCCGAACCTCTCCATATCCTGGTCCTCGTCCACGTCGAACAATCCCGGAGAACCGAAACGAGAGACCCTACGGTTTCGGGGGGGCGTCGGAGGTGGCAAAGAGGGGGGTGGCGCTGCTGCCGAACGCTGAGGTGAGCTGGCGGCGTAGATGCAGCGGCAGCGGTCGGAGGCCGCGATAAGGCAGTGCAGCTCGGCTCGAGGGTTAGGGAGAAAGAGAGTGAGATCGAGAAGAGGCAGAGAGCGACCGATGCTGGAAACACAGAATTGGAAAACCTAACGAATCTCCTCCTCCCCTTTTTAATTTATCAGATGTTAACAACTCGTGATTTTTTTTATTTATTATTCTCTATTTACTCCAAGGAGAGGAAGTTCATTTTATCTTGATTTTTTTAGTTTATGTTGATGTCTTTCGTAATTGATGATCAACTAAAGACCTAGAAAATTGAAAAAAATATTTCTTAGGAATTTAAGTTACAAGAAATAAAATGGAACTTTCCTTTAACAATAAGAAAGTATGTACAAAATATTATATTAATTTCAAGCTGGAACTTTATTTGAATAAAACTTTCAAAAATATTATGTATAAGTTATAAAATTTATTAAATTTGTGCAATCAAATCAATTTTTTTAACTCTCCTACATAATGATTAATTTAAAAATTTTGACATAAGTTTGATGATAATATGAATAAAAAAAATATAAGACTAAATGATATTGAAATTTTGGGATAAAAAATCTGAGCGTTTTTTAATATAAAATTTATTTAAATTATATTAAAATTTAAACTGAAAACAAAAAAAAAGCACATAAAAATCAATAAAATGAAGAGAGGAAAAGTTAGGCAAGGGCCCACTTCTGCCCCACCATTGGCATAGCCAACCATGATGGGGTCGCCGGGCCCCGGCCAAATCAAAGGGAAAATGTAAAAGTATAATTGGATTGTGGGGTTGAATGAGATTGCATATTTGCTATCATAACTCCTACTACTAATTTGCTGATTTGTATGTATGATTTAGAGATTCGAACCAGTCCAAATAGTTAAAGCCATGGAGCATTACATTTCAGGAAAACTACCCATATCATTAAATATATAAACAATCAAATTTAGTAAATTTCAAGTGGAATCATAAGGAACCTATGCAATATATTTCCTACATTTATCAATGTTCAGTTACTTTTTATCATTTGGGCTAATTGGTTAACATAGGACTGAAAATTACAGATAATTAAAACCTGCGTGATGAAGATCACAACCATACCTCGAGTAATGAGATTTCTCAACAATAACCTTGCACTTGATTTTTACCACATCAAAATTCTTAATCAATTCAGGGGACACATTGACTCCTATTAATCAAATTGAATGTCAACATGGCTCGGACCTAGAGGTCTAATTGAGCCACTACCAAACTCAAAATCAGCTCAACTCCTTACTTGGTGTTTGATTTGAGCTCAACCATGTATCAACTTCATGTTTACACTAGAGCTTGATTCAAATGAAAAGTTTAATATACTTGTATATGACTAAGGATGTCTATGTTTAATTTTATAACAATCAATTTTTTTGACTTGGGTTTACACATTTTATTGAGTTGAGTATTTAGCAAGCTCAAGCTTTCAATTTGCAAGATACTCGAGTAGCTTGAGTTAGAGCTCAACTAGATATTAATTGTCAAATGATCATCAACCCAAGCTTGAACTAACTCATGAATAGTTTGACTTAGTTTCACTCTTAGTAGGCCTTCACATATACTCGCTGGATCTGGGTAATAATTTTCCCAACTCAATTAGCTCGACGAGGGATTACATCTTCTTCTTCTTTTTCATCAAAATATCTATTTTATTCCTCATTTAGGTAAAAGTCTGAAACCACAACATACGGGCTTCAGAACGTAGCATCTCCAAAAGAGAAGTGGGAGGATAAACAACCCAATTAACTGGTAGACTTCTATTTTGGTAGGCTTTGACAACCCAATCCACTATAAAATTACTTTCTCTTTAACAATGGGCCAATGTCAAGTTGTAGAAAGTTTGGGCTCGGGTTCGAGTCTAAAGTATAAGTGCATATGCTTCTCGGTTGATCTGATTTGTGGGTTCACTTATCATCTCCACCAGATCAGCTCGGTCGGTCTTCAAGTACATGTATTCCTCTCTTCTGTCTTCAAAGTAGTTTAGGGTTTGACAAATTGCTTTCGCCTCCACCTGAATTGCCGATGATACTCGCACCGATCAAGCAAATCCATCTATCAAAACTCCATTGCTATCTTTGCATATACATGCTATTAACCCTTCCCTTGTTTCTGCAACAAATGACTAGTCGACTTTGATTTTGAGAGCTCTAGGGGGCGGAGGATTCCAAATCTAAGATGAGGTATTCTATAATGAGCTTTTTTCATCTAATTTTGCTATCCACCTACTAAAGTTCTTCTCTATTGCCATGGTTGAGGTGATAATCTAGTTGAGGTGTATTTTCTAAGCTCTGAAAATCCATTCATTTCAAGCTTTCCAAATCTGCCACAGTAATATCGCAAGAAATTCAAAGGAAATAGAGGTGTTTTTGAAATTCTCAAGCCATTCTTCTATACTTTTTACTAAATACGCATCCACCTATATATTGACTGCTGAATTCTGCCATATTTGTTTTGTCTAGGGGCACAACGGAAACATATGCTCCATGAATTCTAGATGTTGTAGACATATGGCACAAGCCTTGATAGGTATTATCTTTCTCCGAGCTAGATTATCCTTGTTACTAATGCATTCTAAGTCACTTGCCATAGGAAAAACTTAATTTTAGGCTGTATATTTGCCTTCCAAATTTGGTTCTAAAGATCTCGAGGTGTTAGGCATGAAGAAATGCAATATTTAACAACTTTTTGTTATGTTGTGCCCTACAGTAATTATAGGCACTTTTTATGGTGAATTGCCTTGTTTTGTTTGCTTCCAAATCAGCTCATCTTCTAGAAAATGCGGGTTGATAGGAGTGGCTAGCATTTCCTAGGTTGTTTGAGAATCGAAAAGCTCTTCCACCATCTTCTCATTCCATTTAGCTTCCTCCTTGACCATAAGTTCGGAAACTTGAGTGGGATCCCCTCTTTTAGCAGGACCACCAATTAATCCTCTTGACAATCATGGGTCTTCTAGAATGTTGATTTTCTCACCATTTCCAACCACCCATCAAATAGACTTTTGAAAGACTTTGCATCAAATAAGTAAACTCTGCCATCCCCATGAAGGTCGCAAGCCTTTGTCTGCATGTATCATATCTACATTAGGATAATACAATCCTTTAAAAACTCTGCTCCACAAAGCATTTGAATTCTAGATTAATCTTCATGCCTATTTGCTTAACATAGCCTCGTTAAAAGTAATTAAATCACAAAAGCCCAATCCACCTTCATCCTTTCTTTCTTTCAATTTATTCTAGTTTTTCCAGGGTATTCCCCTTTCTATTTTCATTGTTTTTCCACTAGAAATCTGCAATTTTCTTCTCAATAGCTCAGCAAATGGATAAGGTTATTTTGAAAACCGATGTTGCATATTGTGGAAGAGCCTATACCATTCCTTTAAGAAGGATTTTTTTCCAACAAGGGATCACATCTTGTGCTAGTATTAATTGGCTATTCTCCATAAATTTTCATTTTGAATATAAGGATGTTAGAGAATACGGTTTGTAGATTATCATTACCAAATCTGTAAATTCTTTAAGGCGGAGGTTCCTTTTCTAATCTCTTGATCTAAATTACCTTAAAAACCAAAATTATGATGGTAACTCGGATTAGATTTTAGACGAATTTGGGGCAATTTTCATCGTTTAGCACTTAAAAGTAAAAATCATCATTGACGACCATTTTCTACTACTCTCCACTATCTAAATGTAACTAATAAATTGTGAAACAAAAATAATAATTATAAAAAGGATAATTGCATCGTTTTAATGACGGATTATCCATCATTTGAAAATTTAAAATAAAAATTTGAAATAGCATGTACGAAAATCAAAAACCTTAAGATTACATTTGGTTATCTAGATTTCTAATCAGGATATATGTTTGATAATTATAATAATAAAATTGAATATATTCACATCATATCATGTACTTTTTTTTTATATAAAATGGCATATTAGTATAAATAAACTAAAAATTTTACAAATGGAGATAATAAAAATCTCTTGCGACACTCTTGTATTTTTTTCACTTTTTATTTTACTTTCCGATTTTTTTAAATTAATTTCTTTTTTTTTATTTCTTTATTCCCCTTCCATCATTCTCTAATAAAATTATATTAAATTGTAAAATATGCTAATATACCTAAAATACCTATAATATTTAATAAATTTAAATATTTATATTTATATTTATATATTGAATTTATATTATAAAATTAAATTAAATTTGAATATACAAATAAAAATAAGATTGAATTAAAATAACTAAATTGTTATTTCTTGTTATTTTGGATTTTTTATTTTATAATTAAATATTATTTATATTGAAATGTAATTTTAAATTTTGTTAATTTAAAAATTTTGTTATTTAGAAAAATAATTTTCCTATTATAGACGTTAGTAATCCAATCCACATTTATCCCACCTCCTCTATGAGATAATTTTATTCAGTCTATATCTCCCTTATATTTGACTTTCTTTGTCTTGAGTAGGCACTAGATATAATAAATTTTATCTCATCCTGAATTTATCCTGACTGTCAAACACAAGTCTAAGACATCATAATAGGTTAGTAAGAACCTATTTTCCACCGATAGAAAGAGAGGGAGCGTAAGGGAAACCAAGATGCAAGCAAGCGTAAGAGGGAATGGCAGAGGGAGCAAGATGTATTGGACGAAGGGCATATGGTGAGCGGTGGGGCTCGATTGCCACATAAGTGGGGCTCGAGTACAGCAACGGCTGGATCTCAGCCAACGTGAAAGACGCAAAGCCCTCAATCGGCGTGAAAGGGAATAATTGACATAGGGGGCCATATAAAAGTATAGTTTTTGATCTATGAATCGAGCCAATTTAGCAATCATTTGGGTCCCAAACTCTAGGATAGTTTGAGCCCTAGTGGGCTGGCCCAATACTATTTGAGCCCAAAATTATCAGGCTAGTTTGGGTGGTTTGATCTGGGTTTTCGGGTTACCTTTTCTTTTTTTCCTTTTTCTTTTATATACTTTGAGCAATAGTATTAGCAATAGAAGCAGAAATATGGTGTTATTCGGGTTATGTAACTATCATGAACTCCATTAATTACATGACCTAAAGTTTACAATGTTACATATAGAAATATATTCAAGACTCGTATGTGAGGCAGATGCATGTGTATGAAGTAGGAGAAGAAAGATGAAAAAAGAGTGTGCATGATAACAATTTTGTTTCTTTGTTTTTATTTTTCTATTCTTTGAACAATTTTTTTCTTAAGAAATAGTAATTGAGAAATAAAATTTTTATATTTTTCTATTTCTAGAACAAAAAATGAGAAATAAAAACTTTTCTCATTATTCACCCTTGCTACTAGTTGGCTACCCACTTGCTGCCGCTTGCCGAGGATTCAACTACTACACAAGTTGAATCAAGTCTTGGTTAATCTGAGGTTCAACACCATGACCCGAGGATTCAACTACTACATGAGTGCTTCTTATGGTGATGCCAAATGCTTTGGTCGTGGAGTATGTGCCATCGGGTTGGCGCACAGTCCAATTGGATTGCGCTGCTTGCATGGATTTCACTTATGGCCAAATTAAAGAGTTGTGCCTTTTCAGTGTCGAAACATAGCTTCAGCTTTTTAATTGTAAAATAAAAAACGAGCAACACGAATTCACTAAGTGATTTATTGATTCCTTCATATATGAACGAGATCGAGAGTACATTTTTAGGGAAAAGGGTTCTGATATGCTTTGTCTCCCTATTGTTATTCAAGAAAGAGAAAAAAGGGTCAAGATGTATCAAGTCTGCAAAAGTTGACAAGTAATGAATGGAGGAGAGCATATAAAAATCTTGTGATTGTATAACCTGGTTCACCTTTAGGTTAGGTTTGGTATGGCAAAGAGTATTTTTTTTTTTCATTTTTTTTTTGAGTGCATTGAAAGTTTTAAAACTTATCACAAAAATGTAATTTGGTTTTAAAATTTTTTAAAAAGTATAAATAAGTTTTAAAATTTATCAAATTAGTCAAATTAAGTTTTTTATCAATTGCATTTTTTTAGAAGTTTTAGGATTTGATTGTATTTTCATGATAAATTTTAAGACTTGATTGTAATTTTTTAAAAATTTAAGAGTCAATTGATACTTTCTAATAATTTTTAGAGCTTTGAAGCACTTCCAAGTAGTCACCATTTGGAAAAAAACGATACCTCCGATTTGAAATCTCTAGCTTTCTCATAAGCAGTTGAGGCCTTGGGCAAATGGAACCTTGAAAATGTTGCTCAGGAGGGCTCCCTAGACATTTAAATTGTTTGTTCTGACTTGCCAAAAAGAAAAAAGAAAATTCTAATAAAACTGTAACTAGGTCAAAAAGGAGAAGCAAAGCCAAAAGTAAGTGCACTTTCAATTGATTCATCACAACTGAATAAAGGAGGCATGAATTGCTTTTAGTAATAAATGGCCTCAAGTGACGCTTCCAATGCTGATATCAATCGACCTAAGTGAGGTTCTTAGTAGCAGTATCCAGATGGAGACTTTGACCATAAAATTGTCCATATCAATGAGCTCAAACACACAGAACCCCTTCATTCAGACAAGCTACTCTCATAAAAGTGGGCTAGAGATGTTTGTTGGATAATAGATGTCTTGAGCTGCACCAGCTTTGATTTGTCTAGATACCCAAGTCACAATTTGCTTGTTCTTCTGAATGCATCTCTTTATGAATTCACAAGGAACACTCTTGCCGATGTAGATATTTGCAAACCAATATATGATGAGGAAAAGAATAAACACAAACAAACAATGAAGAAAAAAGTCAAAGAAAATGTAAATTATATGCTTGTATTTACTAGTTTCAGTAGTTTCAATAAGCAGCCTTAACTGGCGCAAATAGAAGTGTTCAACCCCAACCTGCGCTTTGAATTCAAAATGTCATAATAAGGTACTTATAGACTCTACAATAGTGTGCACTATTTTTGACGTCTCATGGTAAAACTTCAAGAGTTGCTAACATTGATCCTCTCCAACACATCCTCTTAGTCTACGAATATTAGTGACCTTCTTTACATCTGATTAGTGTTAAAAAAAATACAATCTTTTATTTTAGAATTGATAATCTTTTGAATCCATAAATTTAAAAAATGAAAATTCAAAATCGAAATTTTACACATGTAGCCATTAACATTAAAAGGAAAATAACATCTCATGTGATTCCAATGAATAAGCAATTTGGGAAAACAGTGGACTATAGGGCAAGATGTAGATGGAATTCACTCTTGGGTTTTAAATTTCATCACTGCTTGAGGGATAATATATCTATATAAGCACTTTTATCAAATATGATTACAATAGTATAGTCTCCCCCATTTTTGAAAATTGTTGGGTGACGGAATGACGGAATATTGCATCAATTTCCACTTTCCTTCTAGGACTAAAAGATGTCACTTTTGACATTCTCTCAGGGCAGATGTTGAACCAAAGATCCTTACCAAAAAGGATGATAAAAGCGTGACAAGCTCAAGAGGGACACCCAAAGTAGAAAATGAGCGCAGGACTTTTAATCACAAACATCCGATGTATGGGAGTGGCCAAGCCTAAGAAATGATAAGATTGTAACTAGCTTAGAAAAGAGCACAGTTACAAATATAAGTGCACCTTCATACAATTTCATCACAACAGAATAGAAGAATGAATCGCTTTTAACTAATATATGGCCTAAAGTGACTTCCAATGCTCAACCCAATTCAACCTAAACATCATCGTTCCTATCAGTGAGCTCAATCATGCAGACATCCCCTTCACTCAAGACAAGTTTCACTTCCAAACTTGGACCAACACAGAAGTTCACCACATCGCAGGATTGATAGGTCCATATGGTTCATGGACAAAATGTGTCCGAGTACCTAGGAGTCATAGTCTGCTGGTTTTCTTGACAAAATGTATATAAATTCACAACTTTCTGCCCATGAAGACATTTGACCAGTCGATACATAATAAGGCATGGAATGTAAACATACACTGAAGAGAAAAGGCAAACAAGATGTGCATTTATGCTAGTATTTGCTAGTTCTAGAGTCCATGTTAGTAATCTAAATGGCTTAATGAGATAGTCTTTAATCACAACTTGCAATGTGAAATCAAAATATCACAATCCTGTGCTCTTAGACTCTACAATAAGTGTGTATAATCAATATAGAACACGAATAAATCTGGTGAATATCTGAGTCACCAGTCTTGCATTGTAGTATGCATCGAACAAACATGAAAAGTTGCACCTAAGATCCTAGATGGATGCATATACACAAAAAGTGAGTGATCTTTTGCTTGGCAAAAAAGAAGTGATCTTCTTTTTTTCTTTTCATACCACCGAGGTGGTGGGACTAATTTTTGAGGTCTGGGGTAGCACTACCTTCCCTTCATTTCCGAAAGCAAGTTAGAACATGCTTGCAATAGTAGATCTCGTGAACTAGTCATTCCAAGGCAGCAATACCCGACTAGTGTTGCCGTGCTATTGCACAAAGCTCACTCTTCCCAAGCCGAGGGCTGTTTCTGTAGTTATGGCTTAAGTCAGACATTTCATGTCACCTCTTCTTCCCAAGCCTAGGCAGCCAGAGAAAGTACCAAGTAGTCATTTTTGGGAGGAATTTACACTTGCACTAGAAGCCAGATAAAGCACCAAGCAGTCATCTTCAAGAGGAATTTATACTTCAATTAGAAATGATTAAATTCGTAACTTATGGTTGTTATTGCCTTTCTCAACCCTCTGACCTTGTCTCCACACCAACCTGTCACTAGGTTATTTCCCAAATACCGTCTGACTTTTTGTTTTCCCCTAGTCCCTTTACTCAGTGTTTAATATGCCTGTTTTACACATATAACCATGAATACTTCAAGGAAGACAATATATCCTATGGTTTCTATAAAAAACAAATTAACATGGGAAAAAATTGGGCGGTGGAATGCAGATATAGAATAGGTGGCATTCATAATTGAGCTATGCCAGTTATGAATGGAGATCTCCTTACCGCCACTTCTTTCTTAAGAAAAGATGGCCATGTCACCGTTTGAGAAAAGGGAAAGTCCGATTTAAACTCTCTAGCTTTCTCAAGGGTAGTGAGAGGCCTCAGGCACTTGGAACCAAGTAGAAACTGCTCAGGAGGGCTCATTGGACAATTAGAATGTCCTAACCTGCACAAAAAAAGAAAAAAGAAAAAAAGAAAAAAAGAAGAAGAGAATTCCGATTAGTTGTAACAACTTTGAATTCTCATGATGACATTTCAGGTTATAATTTTTGCTCCAATATTGAAGCACATCCTTTTCGGTTCATTTAGATTTGGAATGTAGCACTAATGAGTGAGCATCTAGATTATTGTGAACCTCACAAACCCAATGGGAAGGGAAGAAACATACTTCATTGATTCACCAACACTAAACAAAGGAGATATAACTATGAATACTGAATTTATTTTGGATGAGGCAAAGTGACACTTCAAGAGTTCATTTAGATCAATGTAAACCAAATCGTTAATAGCACTAGTGAAAATGTAGACTCTGAACACATATCGTCCTCATCAATGAGCTCAAACACACAAACATCTACGTGCAAGGAGCTTCTCTAGCAAATGTGGGCCAACCAGTTTAAAAAGATGCCCCACATCCATGACTCCTAAGCTTCATCATCCACGACCTGTTTGAATGCCTAAGTGTTGCAATTTGTTTGTTTTCCTGATTATGTGGCTTGATGAATTGAACAAAAGTGATCTAATCATTTATGTGGTTGAAAACCAATATATGGTGAAGAAAGACCAAAACATAAGCATACACTAATGAGAGAATCTAATCACATCGTGAATTTAAGGTAGTAGTTGCTAGTTTCAGGAGTTTTAATTGATAATAAACCTTCTAAGATAGTAAACAATCTCAATGTACAACCCAAAGTCAAATGTCAAAATATATGCTCCTAGAGTGCAATAGGGTACATAACCAGAAAAAGCCTTCCATGTCCTATATAAATTTGAAACCATGAATTTCACCCACAAAGACCACAAGTGCAAGGGAAAAGGCAAAGACATCAATGACCGAAACATGGATGGAAGTGAAAATTTTAATCTAAGCTGTTCAATTCTTTCAAGCATAGCTCAACTTTTATCAAGCTACTAATTCAATTTGACAAAGAAAACTATCTTTTTTTATTTCCTCAAATATCTTATTACATTAAAATTATTCGTCATCAGATCTATAATGAAATTTCAGAATCATAACTAGCCAACTCTTATCTTTCAGGTCTTTCCCTTTAATTGTGGAGGTAGCAACATTCTTTGCAATTTGTTGTCCATATCAACTAGACTCTTGTGTGATTAACATGTATATTCTACTTTTACGCTATTGAATAATATTGTCAAATTTCTCCACATAAGAGGTCTAGGATTCTAAGTCTTAAGACTTACCTCAACAATTACTTTCCAACACATCTATCCACAAAAAAGGAGACAACCGTTATCTTTTCAAACATCGACCACCAGCTTATCTCCCAATAATTGTCTTTTCATCCTTTTCCCTAATTCAATTACTCCATTGTCATGATATATACATGGTTTTAAACATATACCCATGAACACTTCAAGGAAAAAAAACATGTCATGTGGTTTACTACATTAAGTCAACTTCGTAATACATTAGAGTATGAGCAAAGATATAAACAACATTCATACGTTTGATTTTCAGATATACGAGCTTGAGTCAAAAAGTGGAGGATCATACTAAGCCATACTTAACATAAGATGGCCTCATCACCACCTTGAAAAAGGGATGCTCCGTTTGAATTTATTTGCTGATTTAAGAACAGTGAGAAGCCTTGGGTGCGTGGGACCAGAAAAAAAAAACCAGCTCAGGATGCCTCAATCTACTTGAATGTTTGGTCCTGCCTGTACTTAAAAAAAGATAACTTTAGAGACAGTTTAAGTACACTTCATTCATTTGACTTGCTAAGAAAAGATTTAGCATATATTGAAACTATATTTTATAATTGCAGCATCACCTAACCAATCAAGAAAAAGGAAAGGGCTTCTTAAAAACTATAGAAAGAGTTTGAAAAGAACAAAGAAAAGAGACAAGACATGTTAAACCTCAAGCCACGCCTCAAATTCTCATGATGATGAGTAGTCTGAAGTTTATTGAGAACAAGGTGAAAAAATGACTCCTCATATTTTTGACAAGGCATGGAATTCTCTAAATATTTTCAAGTTCCATGATTTCTTTCATTTTTCATGATGGAAAATTCACACCTAATGTTTGAGACAGATCTCTCTCACCAAAGCAATTTTATCCAATATATCATCACATGAAAAATAGAGATTCCCTTTGTATTGGAGAACTAGGGAGAGGGGGGGATAATTACCGATGGACTAATAATGCCACCGAAATATATGGGACCCCTTCCACAACCAAACCATTTCTTTAAAGGTAGAATCATTTGGAAGGGTGAGAAGAAGCGTCCAAACATGAAACTTTGAACACTATATCATCTGCATCAATGAGATCTCAAACACATAGAAATCTCCATCACAGACGTGTTTCTCTCGCCGATGCTCACGAGGAAAGAGAGTTATGTAAGCAGAAATAAGACATGTTAAATCACAAGTCACCCCTCCAAATTCTCATGATGATGAACAAGGTGCAAAAATGACTCTCTCATGTTTTGACAAGGCATCGTGATTCTCCAAATTTGCAAGTTCGACCATATCATCTCCATCGATGATGAGCTCAAACACACAGAAATCTCCTACATAGATGTGTTTCCCTTGCCAATAGGAAAATTAAATTGCTAGTTTAAGGAACTCATGCTTTTAAACTTTGATGTGGAACAAATTTTGAAGAACAGAACCCTAGCTGAAGAGAATGTGAGGATTAAGAAGGTCTCTATAAAACCAACTTCCAGCTTCAAACTAATACACTGCAATAAGACACCAAAATTGGAAGAATCGTGAACTTACGAGTTGTCCGAGGAGAGACACAGAGAGTACGATCTTCTTCTTCTTTTGATGATGAAGTGAGTGGAGGACTGTCTATCCAGACTCGGCGCTGCCATCTCTAGCGTCGCACTTTCGTCTTCTCTCTGGCTGTGATGACGATGATAACACTCCATCTAGTTGAATCTCTCTCTCTCCTACTTCACTTTGCTTTGCTAAGTGCAACTTCGCTTCTCTCAGTCGTCCCAATCCCCAACGCTTCCTCTTCGCTCCGACCTCCGTGAACGAAGAAAATGGAGAGAGCCTCTGGCGTCAAGAAGGAGAATGAGCCCTACTTTGCTTCCTCCCTTCAGGACACCTCCAATCCAGTCTTTCTCTCTATCTTCTTCAAGGGATGGTGGGGAGTGCGCACTGCTATTTCAATGAAGGAGGAGGCAAGATCAATCAATAGGGTTGACGATGCTGCTGATCAGACATAATCAATAATAGAAAAATTAAAAAAGAAAACTTACCAATTTTATTTCCATTTGTTTATGCTGATAACTTTTGTATGATTGTATTGAGATCTTCACCCTACTTCCCCCAATTCCCATATGGCCACTTGTATCTAAACAATGTCACATCTCTTAGGTTTGGTGTGCTTAGCGTATCCTTAGAAAATATTTTCATTTTGGGACATTCTTCCACTTAATGTACCACAAGGATGGGAACCTCAAGCTGCAACTTGTGGCGGAGGAGAAGCATTCTAGGCTTGGCAGATTTTGGAGTCTCAACTGATGAAGATTCTCAAAAGAAATCACTTTTCCCTCTTCGTTTCCATCGTTGGCCACTACTTCTTTCATTCTTTCACATCCTATTATAGCCATCCATTCGAGATGCACCAAATTTGTAACCGCTGAAGCTGTGACTAGGTGTACCAATCCAGAGGAATTCTTCACCTCTAAGTCCGTGAGATTTTGGAAGGATGTCACCGCCGGAAATATTGTTGTCAAATGTGGACAATCCCAAACCTCAAACGTTTCGATGCTCCAAAGAATTTTCGACACTGAGGAGTCTTCTCTCCATACACGTTTTAGGTTGTGTAGCTTGTTTAACTTAAGTTTTGTTAAATTTTCAAGCACCGAATGTTTCCCCTCGTCAACAAGCCCTTCATCAAGGAATATTTCTTCAAAGGAGCTACACAATATCTCAAGGCTTTGTAGATTTTGAAACTTCTCTAGGAGGAATATGGGAGGAAAGGTCGCCTTTTCATCATGAAAGCATGCCAATGTTAGTGCTTCTGCCTTATCAAAGATGTCCTCGGAAAATTTTCCATCTTGTATCATTGAAATATCTTTATCGACTAATGAAAGTCTCTCTAACATGGGAAAGCCCTGTCAAATTGCCAATTCAACAAGAGAAGTAAATTCAACAAAGGTTCGGCGATAAATCATGTATCGTGAAAGGTAAACCTAATTCCAATGATTTGCTTGAAAGGTGGCCATCTTCTTACACTTAATTAAACCTAAAGATCTCTATGCACAAGTCTTAAGCTTTCAAAAATCTCAAGTAGAGGTCGGTCGGTTACGTTGGTAGAGAGAATCTAAATTCAAGATCCGTCCAACTCACCAAATTCATATTTTATTAGAATTATCTTATACTATCAACAAAAATTCGACTTTGGAATCTTATGTAATGGGATGCACTCGTGATGTTATTAAAACATACGGGGTTCACAGATTTAAAAGTGTGCTTAAGATATAAGAAACATCTTATGTTGTCTGCAAACTTATAGGTAAAGGGTTTCTAGAATTCTATAGTATTGTAATGTGACGTGATTTTGTAATGGACATGAAATATAACGGGCAAATTAAAGGATTAAGTAGAATATAGTGAACTAAGGTTTGAATATTTTTTTTCTTAAAAAAAAAAAGATAATCGTTTGAGTTTATTTTTTTTAAAGTTTGTAGAAAATAAACAAAGAAGAAAAGTTCAAATTTGATAAATGTGTCAACATTGGAGAGGATCTCCTGTCAAATCCTCATTGACTTCCCCAGGGAGCACCATTTAGATAAGATTTAGATTAGATTAAGAATATATTGTGTTCTCAAAAGAAATCTATAAATATTTTTGTATTATATAATGAAATATCTTACGGGTGTCCACTAACTAAAAACATAAGATATTAGAAGCATCTTAATGTTGTCGACAAACTAATAGGTGAGGGAGATAAGTTTTCTATAATATCATAACATGATGTGATTATGCAGGGGACATGAGATTAGTGAGTGTGTTAAAGAACAAAGTAGAAATCGAGGAAGAGCCATTGTAATCATACCTTCTCGAGTAAAGAGTGTGCTTCTTGATTTGAAAGCTCTTGTTGATCGTTTCTTTGAGTCACGTTGTTCATGAATGCCGCAAAAGACAACATGTTCACTTTGTCACAGTGAGTCACATGCAAGTCCTCCAAGAGTGGCCAATTCAAAATGGGCAAGTTAGGGCAGAAACTCTTGAGTCGTGGCATATCATGTAATACTAGAGAGGTTAGTTTCGGGAAAAGAACTTGAGCAGTATTAGAGTGTGGAGTGTCATCTCCACTCGTGACTATTTCCTTGATCATGCAAGACTCCACTTGAAGTTCATCAAGTTGGGTTAGACGTGTAGCCACCCAATGCGGAAACAGATTTTCAAGGCTCTTACAATTCCGAGCCTCCACTTTCCATAAATGTTCAAACACGAGAGTTTCTAGAGGATCGTCGGTCCATATCTTGCATAAACTGTGCATGTGTGAGAGAAACATTGATCGGAGCTGAGGACATTGTACCTGCCATATTGAAAAAAATGACACAATGTATGTGATTACATTGAGTTATGACCTCAAAGAAGGAATTTCCAAACTTCCCTCACTGTCACAAATCATGAGAATGCAAGAGCTTGTTAGTAATATAAAGAGGGCGGAGCCGATTGATGCTTTCATTTCAATTGTCTAATGACTAAGGCCAAGTATATTGCATTGCAACAAGCATGAAATGATAAATGCATTTAAAATCAATAGTATATTGAGCATCAGCTTTTAAGTGGCTTAATTGACATTTACTTCTAGCAATGCCTTATCACCTTTTCTAGAAAACATCTCATTGTTTAATTTTTGGAAATCTGCTATGATGAATTCTCGGATTCTCCAACTTCAGATTTGTTTGCAGCGATCATTATCAAAATTGCTTGCATTGATCTTTTGATAATGCAAAATTAGATAAACAAAGAATCTCATATTTATTTTCTTCAAGGCGACCATGCATAACAATTAAGAAAAAGTAAGGGCATGGTGAGGACAAGCCAGTCAACTAAGGATATGAATAGTGCGTGCGAAGAAATTAATTAGTGTATGTATTGATGAATGAATGGATGAAGTTGATGCTCAGCTCAACATTATTTCCTCTATTTAATGAGCACTGATACTTATTCAACACTAATACTAAATTGCAAATAGTACTTATGAATATTCTAATTAATAAAGCTCACTAATGAGAAGCATCATGAAATTTATATGGCGAACCAGATAAAAATAATAATAACTTCAATTGTTTACAATTTTTTTCCTTTTTATGTACGGAAAATTTTTGTATTGAAAGAAAATAAAACCATAATAGGCATGGCAACATAACGACTTGAATAAACAACATATGTTACGATCTCATACAAAGCAAGTTGGGTCAATTTAACATTTCTACATTGGACCATTAATAACTTCCTTGAAATAATATTTATTCAATTTTGAGGTGGAAAAATAAAAATAGAATCTTGCATTGGGCTAGTGATCCAACCATTGGCAAAAAGTGGGAGTGCAACCGCTAACCAGTATTGTTTGTTTAGAGAAAATCAATCATGTTTTCTTTATCGAGATAACCTCTTAAGAAATGTCCATTGAGAAGCAAGAATTGAATTTTTCATTTGGTTACAATAATATAACGCAATTTCGACCTGTTACAACCAAAAAACAAAATGACTTTCCACACTTCCTTAAATCTATAAATATCCTTAATTGAGGATTTTGATGAGTCTTTGAAATTATCTAACAATGTGGGAGAAAATATTATTACATGGCAACTCATATTTGACACTAAAATGAAATTAAGGCTATCACAACTTGTCACTACAAAAAATCAGATGACTATTTTCATATTTCCACAAAATTTATTAGTATTCTTGATTGAGTGTTGAAATATCCCCGGTACGAGGGGATACCTATTATTATGTGACAGCTTATACATGTAAATAACATTAAAAGTAAATAAATAATTAGTGATAGCTCTTACAATTAAAGAGCAAAGAAATGTGTAGATACAAAAAATTGCGCAAAAGCAATAGAATAAGAAAAACAAAGGCATTTTCTATGTCAGGGGAAAAAAGCAAAAAAAGCAATACAAAATCTGTACTAAAAAAGCCAAAAAAATCAAATTTGGGTCAATATCATGCATTTTCAAGTGCATGGGGATTCAACCCAACAAAAAAAAAAAGTGCCCGGAAAGGATGTCATTTATAGAATTTAGTCTTCCACAGACGGAATGGAATTATTGATTGGATGATTGATTCCTTTTTTATTTTTTATTTTTTGTGTAGCTATGACATTGATTATATATTGGCTTTTTTTTTTTGTTAGATGACTAAATATTGTTTCCTATAATGAAATATTATTTGCAGCGTTGGCAACAAGAAAATATTTAGCAAGTTGCCAACGCCACGTTACGTGCAATTTTTCACCCGCACCAACTACATATGGACAGGTATATACTATTGTGATTTTAAATAAATAAAAATAAAAGATCTCAATCCACCTCACTTTCCTTCTCCATCTACGCTTTCTCCTCCATCTCCAGCCACATTGAGCCCAACATTCCTGCCTCCCTCCGCCGTCGCCACCGACGCCGTCTCGTCCATGGCCGCGTTCAAGCTCCCGCCGTCTCGTCCATGGCCACTCTTCCCTGACATCTATTCCTCTGTTTTTTCTTTCGCTGTTTGACCTCGCAGTCCGTGGCCGTCGGGATCTCAAACTCGCCGTCAAGGCTCATGGCCATGGACAAGCTGCAGTCGCCAGATCTTTGGAGAAGCCTCCTCGCGAACCCATGGACGAGCCAGGCTTGCATCCATGGACGATACCAGATCTGGAGGCACGACTCCAGTCCAGATCTGGACGGGCAACGACCACGAGCGGCCGCGACGATGGAGAGGTGGCTCGGCCATGGACGGGGCTGACCACGAGCCAGCCGCGGGCGACGACGGAGGGGACAATGGCAGTCCATGAGCCATCGTTTCTCGCGACGGGACTTCCAGATCTGCAACCATGGCTCCAGCGACAGCGGCTCGTGCATGGTCGCGAGCGACGGCGGTCCACTTCACGATCTGCAACTCCGTCGCTATGGACGACCAGATTTCAAGATCTGTAGAATGATCAGTCGGACAGAACAGATGAAGCCGGCCATGCTCGGCTTGGACATAGCGGGGGTCAGCCTAATCAAGGCGCCGGTGACTCCGCCATTGGCGACAGCGGAGGAGGGGCGGAGGTCGGGCGGCTGTGGACGAAGGAGGAGGAAGAGAGGGCTGAAGAGAAGATTTTTTAATTTTTTTTTTTTCCTTAGATTCCACATCAATATGGAATTAATAGACACGTGTCGATGTTTGATGTTGTGATTATGAAATCACTAATGTTTTCTCATTGGAACCATCCACAGAGTGTCTGTTATTAATTATACCAGCTCTTTGAACAAACAATAATCATCCAGCTGCCTTTTCCTTTTATTTTTTCCTTTCTTTTTTTCGGAAAAAGCAATCCGCCTTTTTTCTCTTCCCAAATCTAGATCGTATGCATTATCACACTAATAATCACTAAATACAATAAATCATAATTATTTATTTAAAACAAAGATCTGTAATTTGATAGGCTATTTGAATACAGTGATTCAAGTATTATTTATGAAAGAAGAAGACAAATCGGTAAATACACATCAACCTTTTTATTTTTTTTATTTTAATCTCAAAAATCAACTCAAGCACTAATGAATTCTTAAGAAATTATAAGTTGATTGCACCGATCATTATTGAAGTTTAGAGCACTCCAATTAAAAAGAGTCACTCTTTCTAATTCCTCCAATTTCATCAATTGGGAAGATGATTATGGTTTCAATGAGATGAGATAGCTAAGCAATTTGTGAACTTGGATTTTACAATTATGGAGTTTTCTTTTCCCCTTTCTTCATTTTTGATAGAATGACTGTGCAAGAATTTGCCATTTTTAGATGCCACTCTATGTTTACTGTTTAGTACTTTATAGTTCAAATTGAAAAAAAAACAAGTGTTATTATATGGTTATTGTGATGACTTCTTTTAAGAAACTCGCTAATTAATTCTAAAGTAGTGCCTATGATATGATTTCATGAGCCAACACAAAGATAACACTTCTCAAACAATATAGAAATATACCATTAATAGTTTTTATTTATTGAGGATTAGAAAATATGTATTCTTCGTCTTATACACTTTTCACACAAAGCACAGGATGTTACTACTCATTAGAAATTCACTTATAATTAGATGATTTTGAATCCACACATATATATATCGGTGTTTGAATTGTTTTGCATGAATAATTAATGGATGTGATCATGTACTATTGTGGGGAGGTAAATATTGTGTTCATCTTTATTTAGGCATGAAACACAAGTTCTGATTAAATTTGAGCACAACACTTATGACTAATACTATGAAAATTATATCTAGGATTTTTGTCTACACACGGCACATACTGTGCATTGTCTAATTATGCGAGAATATGTTCCAAATGAAATGCCAAATATGCATTTAGTTGAAAAGACTAACCTGTGGTGTGAAAAGAGAAGGGGCACTGTGATTGATCTCCATCAAGGATTGCCTAACCAAACTTTTCATTCTGGGGCAGCGGTCAATGGTCAACTGCTCTAAGTTGAGGCATTCCATTGTACGATTCTTCCCCAAGAGGAAAGCAGTCAAATTAGGCAAGCATTCTAATTTCAACTCTTTTAGTTTTGAGAGAGTAATCTTTTCCGTTGCACTTCCCTTCCCTTCTTCCTCTACAATCACTCTTTCCATCTGACCACACTCCTTTATTTCCATACGCAATAGATTGGCAAGGCACCCAGCCATCGATAAAGTGAAAGTATGTCTCAAGTTGCTGCATTTATAAAGGATCAAACTCCTTAGAGAACTAAAGCACAATGTTCCTTGAAGATCTTTGTTCCATATTCGCTTCAACTTCGGTAGGTTGACCAAGTTTAAAGTCGTGAAGGAAGATAGCACCTGAGTGCTTTCCATAGTTTCCAACCCTTCTACATCAAATATTTCTTCTAGTGACTCACAATCGAGCACTTGCAATGTCCTCAAATTCTCTAAAACAAGCATCAACTTAAATGGAATAGCATTAACAAATGATGGACATTTATCTACCACAAGTGATTCTAACTGCCAAGATGACTTGATAGGATTAAGTTCGCTATACCAATCTCCAATCATCTTGGGGAACTCAGATAGCTGCATAAACCTCACACCCTGTAAAAAAAAAAAATCATTAAACGTAAACTTCTAGTAAGCAAATAAAATTACTTTATTAGTGATGAAAACCATCCAATTGCATGGAATTTAGTAACTGATGCATACCATTTCTTCAAACATGTTTTGGATAGTGATGTTAAGGTTTCCTTCCCAAAACCACGCTTTTGTCGATACTTTTACTCTCTTTAGCTTTGACGCCTCTATTTGACCCTCAGAGAAAAACTTCATGTTGGGACACCCACTCACGATGAAATCTTCCAAGAGAGGGAACGTCAAAGTATATCCACTAGAGCTGAAACATCTCAATCTCCTCAACCCATGAAACTCCATACACTTCAAATGATTGAAAGCCACTACATGCCCCTCCTCACTTCCTTCATCACTAATGACTTCCATCAACATTCTACAGTTGCTTACTCTCAATTTTGTGAGTGCCACCAAATTTCCAGCTGTTTTTGGTGAGATCATACTTGATAATCCATCACAACATGACACATTTAGCTCATTTAGCTTGGGGAAAGAATTTGCGGCAGCTTGGTTGTCCCATATAATCTTGATGCTATCCATGCCATTGATAAATATGGTCTCCAACCTAGGAAAAGCAACCTGCGAGTATTCCCTCATGAAATTGGTGATTCAGTCAAACTACGAATTCATGAACTTTCAAGATGTAATAAAATTTATACGAGTGCTAAGATGTTAATGACGAATGCATGGAGTTACTGATTCTGTCTTAAGTTGTGAAAAAGGAAAAAAAGAACAAAATCAAAAGAGTTAGTAAAATTATTATCATACTAATTTTGATGACTCTAAGATGAGAAGGTTGTTGGAATAACAGGAAACAAATCCGAAAGTAGGAATTTTGTTCTGACGAGATTTTATTGACAATGGACAAATAAGTAATTCGGATATACTCATATAACCAATCATATAATCACATTAGTCTCCCATAGATCACAAATTTAAATAAAATCTCTCCCTCTCTTCACTATAGTTACTTCCCTAAAATAATGAATTAGCTAGTATACGAAGCAATATTTAAATCACTTAGAGACGAGGAAGTATATATTCAAAGAAACAAGAACCACGTGAAAAGAGTAATTAACATTAGCACTTGGAACTAACAGAATTGATGTAGCAAAGAAAAATGCAGCTGAGGATAGCTTGAGGAAGAATTTTAGCAATTAGAAGAAAATGATGGAGAGATTGAGATTAAAAAGCCAACCAATCATCCACCAAAATGTGCAATACAGTAGGAGGTGTGATTTTATCTTATACCGGATGCCTCAAATTAATATTATATCACTCTAAAGCAATTAAAGAGTGAGGCTAATAGAAAGCAATTACAAAAGGAATTGCTTGGGTCAAACGAACAAATCTTACTTGCATCATTCCCCACTTAAAAGAACTAATTGTACTTCATCAATTAAAGTTTCCTTTTGTAATTCATTGACCGTTTATCCATGCTGGAGGATCCAATAGTTAGATACCAACGACAGGTCATACTTATATTCAAGCCAAATAATTGAAGGTTTTTCTGAATATCTCATTATAGAAAACTAAAATTATTTAAGAAAGTCGATGTATTAATTTTGTGGGAGGGCATGTTTTCACAGCCTCTTTGGCTGCATAAACAACGTTTTAGGTAAATGGCCTATGTTGCTTTTAGTTTGGTCGAAGTGGAATCGCCTGTAAATTACTCTATTTCATATTCCACTGAAACGTTCTTCCGCTATTCACTAAACAAGATAGATGACTCAACAAAAACAGCTACTTTGCAAAATTTATTTTATTTCTTTAACAAGAGTTTCATAAGAATGTTCTAGCAGTCCATGTAAAACTAATAGGGGTGATTTCCGAAGCCCTGGACCCTAGAGATCTTGCTTAGGTTGGCGACGGAGAGGACTCGGATTCCTTTTGCCAATGCAATTAAGAGAGAGTAAAGCTTCATTAGACGATGACAATAATAATAATAATAATAATAATAATAATAATAATAATAATAATAATAATAATAATAATAATAATAATAATAATGATAAATATATAAAAAGAGATCTTGTAAGTGCAAATGAAGTAAAGTGAGCGTCTTAAAGGCCTTCATCTCTGGCCTCTAGGACCTTATTGCTCACTTTCCTCTCAATTTTTTTTTCAGTTGCTTTCAATGTACGTGCGTTCAATGTCAAAGCCATGCATGTGAGGTTGTTGAGAGTTTTGAGTTTCTTGTGAATAATGGAAAGCTTTCTAGAGATCCTATTTGGCAGTTGTATTACCCGTTTAAGCTTTGTGCAGGTACCAAAGAGATGTTCGATCATTTTTATGGAAACTATTCAAAGAGAAATTAAAAGTAAGAAATTGCAACTCATGCATGTGGCAACTCGAACACTCATGCTTGTACTCCATTCATTTTCTATTAAAATATTTTAACCAAAATATCCATTATAAGTAACTTAATTTTTATCTTGGCTATGCTTGTCTCCAATATATATAATATTTTGACGTAATGTTAATCACGTACCTTTTGATCAAAGAGTGCAGTGGCACATGATCTGACATGATCTTGACTTTGACTTTCTTGTGCACCTGTTATGCATGAAAAGAATCTCACCATTTGTATTACAGGGATGAATATATCCATATGATGATTTTCAATGATAAAAACAAAAAATCAATCTTACACTTTCCACGAGAGAAGCACGTCAAACTTTGCAATTGTCCTAAGTATAAATTGGTTAACATCGGAAATGCCAAAATTTCTGATGTTTCCATTCCCAACACTTCTTCCTCTATAATGATCGCCTCCATCTTCTCGCAACTCGACACATCCAGTTCTTTCAGTTGTGTAAAAGATTTAACCATGGATGGGGAAAATAAAAACTCGAGGTTATCCAATCCAATGATTTCTAATGTCTCCAATCTCTGAAAGGCGACCTGCGGAATTTGCCCATGGAATTGGTGATTAATTTAAATCTCAAATTCATGAACTTTCAAGATGGAAAAATAGACGAGTGCCAAGGGGAGAGGGGGATTATTAAGTTACACAAAAGGAAAAAAAAAGAATAAAACAAAAAAAGAACGAAGCAAAAAAAAAATATCCATACTAATGCCGTTTCTAATTTCCAGTCTTTCCTTCACTAAAAAACTTGCAGTGCAGAGCTTAATTTGATGAGTGAGCTAGTTTTATTCCATCCGAAGAAATTCTCCTTCAGAAATGGATTATCGAGTGGAGCATTACTTAAATCTGTATGTATAATCAAGTAAACCCAACCACACTTTCAACCTCAAGTTTCAGCCCGAAAAAAGTTCTACTAATATCCATGGCCAGTGTCCAACGAGAACTACGGCAAAAGTTAAAAGCCCCAAAGACCATGGCAATTAAGAAAAAGCGAAGACGCAAAGGCTGAATTTTCCTTTTAAAATTGATTTTCTATTAATGTTGGAATATCCAATAGTTTTATGCCAATGACATATTGTATACTTATACTCGAGTCAAGTTATAGAAAACAATGCTAAATATCTCATTATAATAGATTAAAAGTATTTAAGAAGGTCGATGTATTAATCCCATGGGAGGGCCCATTTTTTGGGCCTATTTTGGCTGCACAAACATCATTTTAGGTGAACGGCCTCTATTGCTTTTAGTTCAGTCAAAGTCAACCTACCTGTACATTCTTCCGCTATGCACAGGACAATCCAGATTACTCAACTAAAATAGCTGATTTGCAAAATGTATTTTATTTCATTAACAAGAGTTTTATAAGAAGGGGTGATATTTGAAGCCCAAGGCCCGAGAGGTCTTGCTCAGTTAGGCGACGAAGAAGGCTTCGATTTCTTTTGCTGGTAGAGTTAACAAAGAGTAAAGCTTCCTTTGACCAGAAAAAGAAAAAAAAAAGGTCTCATAAGTGCAAATGAAATCAAGTGAGCATCTTAAAGGCCCTTCATCTCCAGCCTTTTGAGCCATACTACTCACTTTCCTTTCAATTGTATTTTCAATTTCTTTCAATGTACGTGGGTGCAATGTATATGCCGTACATGAGGTTGTTGAGAGTCTTACCTTTCTTGAGAATATCAAATAGCTTTTAGAGATCCTATTCGACAGTTGTACTACCCGTTCACGCTTTGTGCAGGGGCAATAAGAAATGTTCAACCATCTTTATGGAAACTATTTTTAGAGAAATTAAAAATAAGAAATTGCAGCTCATACATGCCGGCAATTCTGAACACCTATGCTTGAATGACACTCATTTTTTGTTAAAATATTTTAACCAAAAATATACATTATAAGTAACTTAGTTTTTATATTGGTATGCTAGTCCCCGGTATATTTAGTATTTTAATGTAATGTTAATCACATACCTCTCGATTGAAAAGTGTGTTGGCGTGTGATCCGATGCGATTCTGACTTCGACTTTCTTGTGCACCTGGCATGCATGAAAAGAATCTCACCATTTGTATTACAGGGATGAATATATCTATATGACAATTTTCAATGATAAAAACAAAAAATTGATCTTACACTTTCCATGAGAGAAGCACGTCAAACTTTTCAATCCTTCTAAGCGTAATTTGATTAACATTGGGAATGTCAAAATTTCTGATGTTTCCATTCCCAACCCTTCTTCCTCCATAATGATTGCCTTCATCTTCTCGCACCTCGATACGGTCAGTTCTTTCAGTTGTGCAAGAGATTTAACCATGGATAGGGAAAATAAAAACTCGAGGTTATCCAAGCCTATGATTTTTAATTTCTCCAATCTTTGAAAGGCAACCTGCGGAATTTTTCCATGGAATTGGTGATTAATTTAAATCTCAAATTCATGAACTTTCCATATGTAAATATAGATGAGTGCCAAGGGGAAAGGGGGATTATCAAGTTGCACAAAATGGAAGAAAGAAAGAAAGAATAAAACAAAAAACAAACAGGGCAAAAAAAATCTCCATACTAATGTCGTTTTTAATTTCCAGTTTTTCCTACGCTAAAAAATTTGCAATGCAGAGCTTAATTTGATGAGTGAGCTAGTTTTATTCCATCCAAAGAATTTCTCCTTTAGAAATGGATTAGCCAGTGGAGCATTTCTTACCTCTCTCTATATAATAAAGTAAACCCAACAACACTTTCAACCTCAAGTTTCAACCCGAAAAAAGTTCGGCTAATGTCCATGGCCAGCGTCCAGTGAGAACCATGGCAAAAGTTAAAAGCCCCAAAGGCTACCACAATTAAGAAAAAGCGATGACGTAAAGGCGCAGACACACTACCTTTTGGGACCCACAACAAATATGTCTAGGACCCTCTACCGAAGGAGAAATTAACATATTTCATGAGTGTTGGGCCCCACCATCAACTTCAGTGTGATCGCCACAGTGAAAATGCAATCTCGTCTGGTCAATAAAATAGCCGCCTCAACTTTTGCTGGATAAAATAGTCACGCGTTTTTCTTAACCAAGCAATTGTTTGTCTTTAGTTTACTTACCTCTCTTTAATGTTAGCAAATTTCTATCAATAACGAATTTAACAGGATATCAAGCACCCATTGCAAATTTGTGTTTGTGATGCCAAAAATACATACAAATATATTTATACATACTATATGCATGCATGACCATGCACCAAATTACGTACTCTTAAAATTATGAGGCTTATGCAATGACTAAGTGCCTATTTAAGCACCATACATCAAAGATATGCATCAATTAGATTAGCATAGTTGCTTTTATTTGAAAACCTGGTCCTCCTTTCCATTCTTCATGTTCTTTTTCAGAGAGTTGCCTATATTGTACATTCTGTGGATTGTAACAAAGTCTGATAAGTAAATTCAATGGAATCCATTTCCAAAAAAATAAAAATTACTTTACTAATGGAATTACTTTAGAGCCAAAATTCCCTCCGATTTTGCTTATGGAAAGCCCATGAATATAGATGTACTTGCAGCATTTAAGTGGAAAATAACTCAGAACCTATCACAGACTAAATTTACATGGATTTCATAAAATTATTTGGATTTCTACACAATGAAGAAAAACGGAAGATTGTATTATCTAATTACATAGAAGTCATGAACAGATAAAGCAATTAGGAAGAAAATAAACTAAAAATAACGAATTGAATAAGCACCATAATCTGCGTTGCATCTAATAAGCGAAGGAAGAAAAAAATAATAAATAATTAATATTCTTTTGATAGAAAGTTACCTGTTGCCCATTAAAGAACACAATTCGAGTGCCAACTAGGTCGTCTGATGCACTACTTGAAGGAGCTGGCTTGGCGGCAGAAAAGTTCTTGATTTTTGGCAAGTCATCCAATTCCAATACATGCAAATTATGCAATTCAAATTTGCCACTCTCATGAACTTCTACAATTCCGCGCATTAACGGGCAACTGCCAACTTTGATCTCTTCTAGGTGTGGAAGTTCTCTCACCGATGAAAGAGGAAATAAAACTTCCATCTTGTGACAATACAAGACTTGTACTACTTTTAATGCACTGAAGGACTTGGAGGAGATATTGTTGGTGTATATCTTTTCCAAGTTGGTGAGATTCTGGAGAAGTAATGACTCCAGCGTCTTAAAATCTTTATGGGATGGCGATTGGAGGATATCATGGACAAAGGGACTATTCTGGATGTGTAGATGCTTTAATTCTGGAAGAGCTTTCTGGGGTAACGCACAAATACTTTGCTTGATTTCGTCTAATTCATATATAAAAAGTTCGTTGGTTTTGCCTAAGATACTTTGTATACATCCTTTCCGAAGAAAATCGCTTTCTAGATTCCCCATGAGCTGCAACTTGTTCGATTCTTCTTCATTCCGCCAGTAAATATTCCTCATTTGGATTTTGTACTTTGTTAATTTCTCGAATTTTAGATCTCCTGGGAGCACACTTGGGCTGAGAATGGACATATGCAGAGTGCTGAGATTCTTCATGTGATTCAACTCAATCATATTGACATTAGCTGATGGAGTTTGCTCCATGACATTCCATTGATTGAAGCTATTTTCCATGTACAACTCCTCCAATTTGATCAAGTTTCGAAGGACACCTGGTTCAATTATTTGAAGTTTTGAACAATAGTTCAAGTCTAACAACCTCAGCTCTACTAGTTGCCCAATTTCTTTCGGCAATCGCAGAATTTCAGAGTTCTTAAAGCTGAGAATTTGTAGGCTTTTTAGCTCCCCAAGAATGGCTACATTGTCTAATGAACAATGGTCAAGACATAGAGTTCGTAAGTTCTTCAAAAACTGAAACAGTGAAGGGGAGCAAGTGAGACGTATCCCAACAAGATGGAGGATCTTGAGTTTCCCCATAGAGTAAAATAATGAATTCGGAAACTCAATAGATTTATTATTTGTGAACAGCAAAAAGATCTGCAATTCAGGGCAATCTAACTCTTGAGGAAACTCCATGTCAACGTAGGGAAAGCACATCGCCCCACAACTTTTGAGCTTGTCCTTAGGCAAATCTATCGACTTATCTTGATCTTTCAACAGAAGAAGAGGGTGATCTCTTGAAGCGATCGAGGCAACAAACTCACGAACCAAATCATGTATCTTGAAACCATAACCGTCTCCATCCTCTAACAACAAGGAGGAGGCTTGAAGAGTACGAATCAGTGATCTCAAACCATCTCTAGCTTCTTCCATGTTTTCTTCTCGAAATAGCCCCCAACCCACACTGTACCTCACCAAGTTTTCAAGATTGGGCTTAGAGGTACCATAAGCAACACAGAGTCTTAACAATGACTTCTCCGCTTCTTTTAAATGGTCATAACTCAATTGCAACATGTTATTTATCATCTCACCGAGTCCTTCGTTTTTAGACAACTTGATTTGTCTCAAAGCATTCTTCCATTCAGATAAACCAGCGTGTTGAAGATGTTTTCCCATATTAACAATTAGGAAAGGCAAACCTGCACATTTGTGGAGTGCTTCATCCACCAAGGGTTTGAACTTGTCAACGTGAACTTTTTCCCCCACAATCCTGTCGAACAATTTTTTTGCCTCTTCCTCCTGCAGTTCACCAAGGAGGAAGTCCCTGTCGCAGCCCATTTCCTTTTGCAAAACATCTTTTTTTCTCGACGTCAATAACAACTTGCATCCTATGACTTTGTTGTCATGTCCGCAAGGAATGCCGACTGATTTCAAGTTGAGTCCCTTCCACAGGTTGTCCAGTATTATGAGTACTCTCTTTCCCGGTTCCACCTCACACTTCAGCCTACTCTCCAGAAGTTCCGCTCGTCCTCTTACGGACTCTTTTTCCCTAATGTCACTAAGGCCCAAGGCATCTGCAATCTCTCCTTGAATCCTCCTGATGTCTGGATTTTCCGACACGTCAGCCTTAGCGACCCAATCGAACAAATTTTTTTCCTTTATGCTGTTCTCGGCATCGGCCAAAAGTGTGGACTTGCCAACCCCGCCCATCCCGTGAACCCCGACCACGCTATAGCGGTTATCGGCAAGAGCATCCATGATGTCATGTATCATCAACGCTCTGGATTTGAAGACGCCATCATCCCTAAGCTTATTTGTCGTCGAGGCAGAAGAAGTAGAGGCCGTCGGGGTAGTTGATTGGACAACATCTTTGCCCTTTCTGCTAGCCGAAGTCGGTTCAGCGGCTTTCCCCGGAGGTGGACGGCCATAGGAGATGTGGAGTTCCCTGCAATCTCCAGTGAGTCGTTTAATGTCCTCGATCTTGCGCTTGGCCTTCCTGCTAAACTGATAGCGACAATTGGGGTCGGGAAGAGTCCCGTAGCAGCAAGTCTTGGTCGCCTTTTCAAAATCGCCCAACAGGTCTCGCGCCTCCTTCAAGGCGTTCTCAGAACCTGCCTGCAACTCTGTGGCCCGGGTATAAACATTATGAAGATTGTTTCTGGCCTCTTCCATGGCGTGGTGGAGCCTCTCAGCCTCGTGCTCCAACTTCTTGACTTCCTCCAGCAGATTGTTGGCGTAGCTCTTGGAGGACACGACGTATCCGAATCCACGCTTGATGGGAGCGACTACTCGCTTCAAGACATCCCATGCAATAGAAATGGCGGAATCAATCGACATTTTTCTTTGATTTTTTTTTGTCCAAGAAACAAAGAGCCAGAAATCAAATGGACAGACAAAGGGAATGATGAAAGAAAGCTGCAGATCCTGAAGAACAAGAGGAGGAGGAAGAATAATGGTGCTCAGGAGAAGAAAGAGCGAATTAGAGCAAGAGCGATGAGAGGCGAAGGCGATGTGATTTGAGTGCCCAGCAGGACGAAGGAGAGGAAGGTCGAAGAGCAATCAAATATAAGCATGGAAGACAAGAATGGAGTAGTGGACCCGTGAACAATGGCTAACAGAAATGGCTGATTTTCTTCATTTTATTATTCCTTTGGTTGACCGGTCACCCCTAATACACAAAAATTGATTACGTGCTAGAAAATTGCGAAAGTAACGAAAGCTAAGTCCACGGAGTCACAATATTGTATACAATCTCTGCTCGATTTTCTTTTTTCTAAAATTTAAATTGCACGCGCATCATGTGGCTTCCAAAAAAAACCCAAATGATCACCGGCTGTCAAAATAACAAAATGACTCGACTTAAATCATTGCCCGTGTAATATGTACTATATACAGCGTCAACATTAATATAACAAAATGTAATTAATAAAGAGAACAAACAGGTAAGGATAGGCCACTCTCGTGACACATAATTATGTCTAAAAGTAGTAATATGGGTTATAAATCTATTTTTCAACTCAATTTTTATGTGTGAGGTTGTATATGAATCAGTTAAAATTTTAAAACCCAATCAAGATGAGTTTAAAACATCATAGCTCAACTCTATGTGGATCTTTGTAGGTTTGCAACAAACTCATCTTCGACCCATTTTGATTACTAACTCAAGCCCAAAATGTAATTACGTGGAAAAAAAATCATTAAAATCGATCAAAACGGCATCATTCCATTGAATAATCCACACCACACCTCGGCATTGCATGTAGAATTGTCAGTAATAACTAAACTACCATATCAAATAAATCAAGTGTGACTTGGTCGAAATGATTGGATTGCATTTTCTCTCAAAGGTTTACGATTACATTGGCTTGATTAAAAATAAATTAAGACTTGATTGGTTTTCATATTATAAGTTTAAAACTAAATATGCAATTATGTCAATAATTTATCTGGTTATTAGTGCATAATATTATTTGATGTGGAGTTTAGATGGCCACAATTTTTTTGGAGAGTGCATGAAATTCAATTCTTAAGACAGCCCTTTGGGTAGAGGGGGTAATTACAAAATTATATAGCGGTATATTTTCACATTGATTTTATTTGTGAAGCTAGTGCATTATTTTATATCAAAGAGTATAATTTCCCAAAAAGAAAATTCACACCGAGCATTATCAAATTCAGAGCACTTTCCACACGGGAGATACCGTAGGTGAAAATGTAAAAAAAAAAAAGCAAAGTAAAAGTAACGGCGAGCTAAAAATGTGAATATGGGAAGTCATCCATAACAGAATAGGTATTTTAGCATTTTGTCCTTTTCTGTCTCTTAAGGAAATATTACATGTGAAACTTAATTTTCTCATAGCATCCAAAAAAAAAGCAAGGTTCCTTTATAATTGGTCCGTACATCCTCGAGAATTTCTTTTTATTGCATTTTAAGAGGGGCATACTGACTTAACGTTAAAGTTAGATCTCTTGCCGTTAAAAAAACTATATTACCGAGAAATTTCTTAACATATTGATAAGATTGCACGTTATTCTCAAAAGAGGAATACAATGGAAATCCAAATTTTTTTAATAAGTGTATGCCAGCTGGGGCGAGTACAATGGCTACGGGCTCTGATGTCAGAATCTTTAGATTAGAACCCACATGTCCCAAGCTCTGTCTCTATTATATACTACAGTTTAATTAGCAATATCTATCTACTCTTTGGAGCCCTTCCCAACTTTCTTCTTCATATTGCCGTGCGGTGTACACGAGCTCTCTTCGCCGAAACTTGCATGTAGAGAATTTCTTTGACAGCTGCCCTTTTTGCAAGATAAAAAATTTCATTACCAGCTTTGATCTCTCTCTCTCTCTCTCTCTCTCTCTCTCTTGTATGAGGGAAATGCTGCTTTTTTGAATCATTTTTTCACAAGGACAAAGCATGGCAATGGTAAGTGAAGATGGACCCGCTGATAAGCAGCACAACTTGTCCCTTGGTGTGGGAAGCCAGTTGGACTGGCGGGGACTTGAAGTCCTTTCCCCACTCCGCCCCATTGAATTCATTACAAACCTGAAAACTTGTAAGACACTGCTCCCGGTCGTCACTGGTCAAAAGTAAAAATTAAAAAAAGACCGCTTTCAGTCGCCTCAATCGGGACAACAATGGGTACTTATAAACAATCAATCAATATAAACATCAACTCGGTACTACTGCCAAATTCTGGCTCGCCATCCTTATATGTATGTATATTGGGACGGACGATTTTTTGCATTTTATTGTTCCTTGACCAGTCACCATCACTCATGTTTGAGTCTACATCCTTTCCCCCACCGCTCATGGACGAACATTGATTAGATATCCACCCTTTCCTCCACTGTTTATAAATTGAAATATTGTCCAAATAATTATAAACTTATTATACAGCAATTGACTCAATTTTAAAATTTTAAAATTTTCCAATTTAATTCTAAATTTTTTCACGATTTATTAATGTAATCTTTCCAATCGAAGGAAATCTTTGATACAAATGTGAGTTGTCTTAAGTGACACAACCCATGTAAGTGATTTCTAAACAAAATTAGTCAAAATGACTAAATTGACAAATTATCAAAAATTTTAGAATTCAATTAGTAAGATTGAAAATTTTAGTTTTAAATTGACTGTTGTACAATAAGTTTATGACTTTTTAAATATTTATTTGTTATTAAACAAATAGTGATTAGACAAATATAGAATAGGTATCTGTCCTATCCTCCATAGATAATGATTGATTAACTACTACTCCTAAACCCAGTCCTTATGCTGGTCCATTAAATCATATTAAAATTACAGAAGTAACATTATAATCAAACTAATAGTTAGATTATAATGTCAAATGCGATTGTTAGGTTAGACATAATCTCAATTATAATTTTTACGGTAGATCTTATAAGGATATTAAACTTTTGCAGTTTTTATTAACATTATAACCTAGTTTATATTTTTGAAAACCCCTACTCTTTACATGAAAAAAATTAATATGGGAAATGATTGCGTGCCAGATCTAATTTGCTTCGTGTTCTCTCATTCATATTGGAGCCCCTCCCCCCCTTTTCAAATGCTTGTGTCTATCTAGAGTCTTTTATTTTTCAAATATTGCCGTCATCAAAATTTTATTTTTAAAAGTTTATTAATATGCAACTATTGTCAATTAGAGTATTTATGAACCTATTTTGTCCCAATTTTAATTTTCTTAAGGGAAAGAAAAATGCAGAAAGATATCTTTTACGTAAGTGTAGGCAAATAGAAGTCGATAATAGTGAAAATGGAATGTCATGTGGAATCTTTTCAATATGAATCTTGTATATTAAAAAAATTATGATACTTAAGTGATCAATTAAAAATTCCGACTCTCAAATGAAAGTTGTAAGAGATAAACACCAATCAATGGACATAAAAATGGATGACTTTCTAGCAAGCACCCAAACCACAGGGAAAAATAAAGGAGACGGGTACATACTATAGAGCTCGTTAACCTAGGTTAGACCTTAACTAAATGCCAGTCAATTCCTTGGGCCTGGAAATGTATGATTTTCTGTATTATTGTTCCTATACCGACCAATTGCAATCACGAATGTCTGTGCATCCATCCTTTCCTCCACTGCTAAAGGACGAACATTGATGGGTTATCCATCCTTTTCTCCTTTCCCACCGGTAATGTTCTAGTCCTGATTCATCCATTAATCATTTCCTCCACCGTTAATGGACAAACACCGATTAGGTACTAGTACTAAACCCGCTCCTTGCCCGCGTCAATGAAAATTTATATTTCAAAAAATGAATATTATAAAAAATAACTAATTTGTTAACTATTGACGATCCCAAATCAATATATATGTGACAAATTTATTTTAAACCAATTTTTTAATTTCCAAAAATTATAAATATGACAAATTTATCATACGTTAATTTTGGTTAAATTAGATTAATATCATGAAATACATATACTAAATAGAGGGCAAAACTCCAAATTAGTATATTTAACAATAAGATTTAATAGAAACTAACGAAAAGTAAATTTGTTATGTGTACATCAATTTAGAGGTTTTGATGGTTAAAAATTTAGTTTGAGATAAATTTGTCACATGTAATTCAAGTCACTATTAAATATCTTCCATAGATAAATTTGGAGAGATCTTTTCCACAGCTTCTCAAGAAACATTTTGCAATTAATTATTTGTTATACGATTACTCATCATAATCAAACCAAGGAGTAGAAAGAAACGGAAGTAAACTAAGAAGTTTTAAATTCTGCAACATTGATGCAAGATCAGTTTCCATAAGCAGTGTGCTGCGCATTGAATTTTAGTGATGGTTGCTTCATTTCTTAATGATTAAAGTTAGAAAATCCAAATTATGGTTAAAACAATGATTAGTGCAATGGTGATACAGCACAGCTTACTGCTTTTGGCGTGAGATATAGGACAGTGGGGTTCAGCAGGACAAAATGGTCATGCCAAATCCAACAATCAAACAACAATTTTCTTTTATTCAATGGCTGAGATTGTGCAAGTAATGTTGAGCCCATTACTTCTGTTACGTCGATTTTTGTCATTGAGTCCGTGTATCCATGCCACTAATCTTCTTTTCAAGAGCAGTACATAATGGTTGGAAGTATGTTGTGGAAACTTTTGGTTCAGGACAATCCTATGCAGATATTCATATCAATAAAGTTTGAAAAATGACAAACGGATTGCTCGGTGACCGAGGCAAAGATGTGTCGCTGAAGTGAAGTGACAAAAGGAGCAACGAGGGATTTGAGTACAACGCTATTTTCCAACCACAGAGCTCTGTCAGTACGCATGGACCTCACTTTTGCAGGCATGGTACAATCATGGGATAGTGGTAATAATGCATGGCTGCCTTCTTGAAAATAATAACTTTAATAATCAAATCATTCACCATGCAATGCTTATTGCTGATAGGAGCTCATATTTTCAAGTACCCGCCATCGTAAAAGATGTCATTAAACACCGGTTAACAAATCGCAATGCGAGAAAAAACATGGCTTATAAAACTACAAGCAATATTACCAAACCCTTATTATAAGTTCGAACTTGGTAGAGTTCGAACAAGACAAACGTAATTTAGTCTTCATCTTTTTGATAAGATATGATGGATCCGATGATTAATATTAAGCCTCATATGAACTTTGAATATTAAGCTGGCTAAAACTCTCTCTCTCTCTCTCTCTCTCTCTCTCTCTCTCTCTATTAGTTTCACATGATAAACTTGCCCATCAAAATTGTAATGCTGGAATATCAATTTGCTCCTAAATTTGTGTTTGCATTAATATTCTCACTAAGAGAGAACAATTAAAGTGACAGGGGGCTACACTCCTTGTAATTAGATGGAGAAGAACTCTTATCTAGTTAACAAGGAATTAGCGCATATAAGAATATCATCTTATTTGACTTATCTATCTTATTAGCAGTGCATAACATTAGCTTTGGTGAAACCTAGTGGCCATATTTTTTTAATATAAAAAATCCATATTCAAATGTTGATTTATCTTTACTCAACACAAATTTATTTTTTAGATAGTCCCAAGAACATGATCTTCCCAACTAATTTTCAAAGGTTCTGGTGGAATAAGGCCCGTTAGAGGAAAACTTTGTTTTACGGTATGGCATGTTTACCCACCCATCCAATGAAACAATTATGAGTGGAAGGTTAGGGATGCATATCAATATCATCATTGATTATACCATACTCATTAGTTAAATTTTATAGCAATCCAAGAAAAAATCACCATGACTTTCACTCGAAAGAGAAGTTGATGGAACCTAAAGAGAGATGGATTGTTCGAGATGAATGCACTCATAGTCCAAGAAAAATAATTATCATAGAATTGTCATACGATGATATGATTGGAATTTTGTTAATGTTAATATTCTCTTGCTCTTTCAAAAATTAATGAATTTAACGTAATTTTTACAATTATTCTCAACGACACGTTGATTGGTAATTTTTTTTATTTTTCTTTTGAGAAAGAAAGAGCGAGAAATCGATAGGAGAAACAACCCCCTTCCCAAAAAAACAGAGACGGAGAGGGAGAGAGAGTGATGAAAAAGTGGAGCAGACGCCAAAGAAAAAGAAGAGAGGAGAAAGGATGGTTGTGCCGACAAGAAGAAAAGAGCGAAATGGAGCAAGAACGAATAGAGACGAAGAAGGCGCAGAGGTTAGAGTGCACAGAAGGATGAAGGAAGGGTAGCGTTGAAACTTAGCAACTTTTCCAGTTGGAGAAGTTGATAATTAGTCTGAGTGGCTATGTGCTATAGGAGTCGTGCTGGATCTAACGATCAAACATTCATGCTTGCTCCCAAATTTTGCTACTAGAGATTTTAAAAAAAAAGGACATCCAAAACTATAAATTTTCCTATCACTGAAGTACCGCGTCAGATTACTTGATATGAATATTTAAAAAATTTATGATACTTAAATGATTAATTAAAAATTATGATCCAAATATTTTAAGACATAAATACTAGTTTACGGATATAGAATTAGACAATTTTCTAGCAAAGATCCCAACCACCAGTAAAAAGTGGAGATGGGTTATGATAGAACCCGTTAACCTAACCTTAGTTAGTTCTTAACTAAACACCAGTCAATTCTTCGAGCGTAAGGATGGATGATTTTCTACATTATTGCTCCTTTACTGAGCAGTCACCATCTTCGACGTCCATGTCACTGTCCTATCCTTCTCCGCTAATGGACAGACGTTGATGAATTATTCATCCTTCCATCCTTTGCCACCGCATATGATCCTCTCATCCTTTTCCACTGCTAATTTACTACAAACATTGATTTGGTACTAGTTCTGAACCCAGTCTTTGCACAAGTCAATGAAATCATATTTAAAATATAGAAGTGATCAGTCACCATCACCACTGTTTATCTCCTTGTCCTATCGTCCACCGCTACCGGACAAAGATCTAAGTGTACGTAAATGTGTGAAAACTGACCGGGCGCCCTCATTTTTCTTGGCCTCTTTCCTTTTCCTGTAGAGAAAACTTGCTTTCCCACTTCACCCCTCCCGAGGCAATGATCAATCATGAAAAGTGTTGCCACTTATTAAGCTAAGACTGACAACTATGAGGCCCAAATGAACAAGCTTTCCCTCCCTTTGATTAACCCTTGTTGCTTCAGGATACGTGACATCTCATTAAGAGCCAAAGAGGGGTGATCTCCATGATTTGCCAATGTAGAGATTGTATTTTGTATAGCAATTTTTGATACTATTCTCCTTATCAATACATTAGATTTGAACTGACTTGAACTCTTATATTTAATTAATATTAATATTAATTGAAAATAAGTCTTGACTTTATATGTATTACCTCTCTCAAATTAGTTGATGGAATCTCCCTAAAGACATCCCCTCAAGTGTAAAAAAAAAAAAAATATTGACTCACAAAATAATATTGAAGTTTTTTAATTTCTATGCCACCCATAATAATTAGATTAGAATATGAAATTGCTCCTAAATCCGTATATCTATTATGACTATTTGAAAATGTTGTGACTAATTTCTAAGGAAAAAATGTTATGACTAATTAAAGTTAGGAGGAGCGTTCTTTTTGTAAGAAGTTGTTAAGGATAATTTGCATAATAACAACCTACTCTATGGTGTATAAGTGCACATAAAGAAATTATCATGTAGAGTTAGCATTATCCTAAATAAAAGCAATTCCTTTATAAGACCATGACCAGATAGCCTATCTATCGAACACATGTAAAATATCTTGCAAGACTCATAAACAATTTAAGTTCATGTTTTTGGTTTGTGTAGGTGGCTCAATCTTGTATAGTTTGCTCATAGATTTTGGGATTCAAATGAATGACCTCAAGCTCCCAAGCTAGAAATCCCAAACAGCTCAATCAACTGCACTAATCCTAGTGTTATGCGAGCATAATTTTTTATTACAAGGAATAAGTATATTTTGATAATCCGGTAGACCTCAACCTTGGCATCGGCCACGAGGTTAGGGGTGGCAACTGAATTGATCGTCGCTAAAGATTGCAGGCTGATCTAAAGATGGAGGAGGGACTCATGTTATGGAGGGTACACATCTTTTGCATTTGATGTCATTATCAGTATCATAAAATTATGCTAATCTTGAAGTTAAATAATTATCATAAAATTATCATATGATGATATGGTTGGAATTTTGTTAATGTCTCCTCATTCTCGCTTTTTCAAAAGTTACTTATTGATGTGAGTTTAATGTAGTTTTTCATGTCATTCTCAACAGCAACGTTGTCTGGAAATTTTCTTCCATTGTTCTTAAAAGAAAGCAAAAGCGAGAAAATGAGATGCCACCCACTCCCCTCCCCCGGGAGCCCCCAAAAAATGACTAAAAGAGAGAATGATGAATAGAGGACCAGAGGCGTGCTAGACCAATCAAATGAACTTGAATATTTAGCTGCTAAATATCTCATATCTTATAATTTTTATGTAACATTCACTTAAATATTATGATTTTTTTTATCACTTAAGTATTCTTAAATTTTAAAAATGCATATCTCAAGTACCATGCCACGTCGAATTTTCGATACTTGAGATGAACATTTTAAAAATTATAGAATATACAAATGATTGGTTATAAATTAAGATTGCGGAGGATTATTTTCTAGCAAATGCCCAAACCGCGAGGAAAAAAGCGGAGATGGTACAGACCATGGAGCTCGTTCACCAAACGTTCGGTAGGGTTAAGACTAAGCACCGGTCAATTCCTTGAGCATGGAAAAAGATTTTCTGCATCCTTGTTTCTTTACTGACCAATCATCATCACCAGTGTCCGCGTCCTTATCCTTTTCTCCACCGCTAATGGACAAACATTGACTAGGGGCTAGTCTTAAACCCGCTCCTTACGGGGATTAATGAAAATCATATTTAAAAAGGGTACCATAACAAAAAATTTCAAATTTCAAATTAATTTTTGATCATTAAAATTTTTTAAATCGATATATTTATAATAAATTTATTTTAAATTAATTTTTTGACTTTCAAAAATTACAAACTGATACGTTTGTGATAAATTAACCTTATGTTAATTTTTATTAAATTGAATTAATATCATAAAAATAAAAAACTGATACACATGTAATAAATAGAGAGTAAAATCCAAATCGGTACATTCGTCAACTGTTTTATGTCATCTAACTCAATAATTTGACAATAAAATTTAATGAAAATTAACGAAAAATAAATTTGTAATATGTGTACCAGTTTAGGATTTGAAATTAGATGTGTACTAGTTTAAAATTTTTGTGACATTAACCTTATTTAAAATATAGAAGTAACATTATAATTAAGCAAATTGTTAGATTACAATGCCAATTATAATTTTTACGTTAGACGTAACTTCATATACAATTATTAGATCAAAACTTCTAAGAAAATTCAACATTTTAATAGAGTTTACTTTTTCGAATAATTCTACTCTTTATAAGAAACAATTAATATGGGAAACAATTCAAGTCACCACTGACATTGTTTCGCGGCCTCTCATTCCAATTGAAGTTTCCTTATTTTCTCTTAAAGGCTTGGAGTTTCTTGCAAGCGTTTTACTTTTAACATTTATTTTTCAAATATTGAAGTTATCACAAATCAGTTTTAAAAATTTTCAAAAACATACAATTATTGCCAAGTAAAGCTATAAATTTATAAACTAATTTTCTTTCACTTTTAATTTTTTTCGAAGGATGGGGGTCGAAAAACAGCAACATTTTTCTGAAAAAGTTTACAATAAACGGTTGAGGTTTAATACTAGCTATCCAGCTATTTAAAAATTTAACGATGACTCAAAAACCCCAAGGAAGAAAGAGGAGATGGGTACGGTTGGAGCTCCGCCTGGGAAGTCGAGTGATAGGCAGACTGCCCCCACGTCGTCACTGGGCAAAAATAAAAATACAAAAAGGTCGCTATATGGCAGTGCTCCATCGGGACAAGAAAGATGATAGACTGTTAAACGATTTAGTGACCATCACTAATTTCCAAGAACAATCTCCTTTATCATAATATGAACGTGGATGATTTTTTCTTGCAATTTACTGCTCCTTGATCAGTCACCATCACTGATTTCCAAGTCTCCTCAACCAAAAATCAGACAATGACAAAGTGGCCTGGGATGTTGTGATAGATTGATTGACGCTCGAAGAAGGCCCAACTGAAGGAATCGCCCCCATCGACGGTCATGCCCGAGAAGCCTGGTTCCTTTCTTCCACTGGTCATGGATAACCATCTAAATTTACGAAAGATTACTTTAATTAGGGTAAGTGGTGGGAGAGAGAGGGAGTAACAGAGGGTAGTTGCAGAAGTTGAGTTGGTTTTCTGCAGATTACTGTTCCTTAACTTGATCAGTCCCATCACTATGTCAACCTCTACATCCTTTCGTCCACTGCTACTAGACAAACATCTAAGTATTCGTAAATGCATGAACTGAGTGGGTGCCCTCACTTCTCTTGTCTGGCCTCTTTCCTTTTACTGTCTAGAAATGTTGTTTTCCCACTTCACCCCCATTGAGGCAATGATCAATTAAGCAAAAGAGTTGCCAATTATTAAGCTAAAATTGATGCCTCACTTGATGAGGCCTAAACGACAAGCTTTCCCTTCATTTTAGTAAACCCTTGTTGTGTAAGGATATGCGATGTTCCGTTAAGAGAGTTCGACATATGGGTGATCTTGATGATTTGCTAATGTACGCATTACATATTGAATAGCAGTTTTTGATAATATTCTCTTTATTGACACATTAGATTTGGGCTAACTTAGATTCTTATATCTTACTAATGATAATCATTAGTTAGAAATAAGTCTTAACTTTTCATTTTTATCTTTCATAGGTTTGTTGACAGAATCCCCCTCTTGGTATCTCTTTAATCGAAAAGCAAAAAATAAAAACTCAATTCACAAAATAATATTAAATTTTTTAAATTTTTATGTGAACCATAATTATCAGACTATAATGTCAAAAAAATATCATAAAATTGCCATATGATGATATGGTTGGAATTTTGTCGATGTCTCTCTATTCTTGATCTTTCAAAAATTACTTATTGATATGAGTTTAATGTAATTTTTCCTATTGTTCTCAAACAGGAACATTCATCAACAATTTTCTTTGATTTTTCTTATGAGAAAGAGAGAGCAAGTCTCGCACCAATGATGCATAATAGACTCAATAATATAGGTTTCTGATGCATCATGCAAGACAAGATGCCCCACACAGTACCCGCAATGAGGTGGTTGTGTTCACTCGAAGTAATCATTGAGCTATCACAACTTTCATCTTTTTCTCATTCAAATTTCCTGGCGAGCTGTTCCATTTCCACTCGGAGAGGTGCACCTTTTGAGGATTCTCGGACAAACGCATCTTCTTCGATGAAGATTGATAGAAACTTGACAGTACAGTAACAGAGCTCCTAGGGATGTATTGGCATTGGCCCACAATGTAGAATTAGTTTGCAGACTCTGTGCATTGTGAACGAGTCAATAAGGCAACATGTGAAATAAAGCTACAAACATTTCATCACCTAAACATGTGCACATCAAATGATACTCAATAATATCTTGTGAGCTGTGATGCATATTTAAGCAAAGAATGATAAAAGAAATGGTTTCATTCATTGCATTTTCCCCCCACAAAAATAGATGATGACTCAAACTAGTTTTGGAGGGGGATTTGATAATTAATAAGGGATTTAGACATCACGGTAATTGATTTTTTTGTGAAAATTGTCCATAGGTCTTTGAACTATTTTTTTGTGAATTGCGTCTGTACATTATATATATATATATATATATATATTATTCTTTCAAATCCATTTTGTCAAACATGCAAACAAAGTTGATGATGCTGTGGACTATATGAATGGGATGTAGATGGTCTACTGCGAAATGCATGCAAGTCTTTTGTCTACCGCGCCATTGGGACAATAGGAGAAGAAAGAGTGAAATGGAGCAAGAATGAAAAGAGACGAAGAAGGTGAAGAGATTTGAGTGCAAAAGAGAATGAAGGACGGCATCGAAACACAACAACTTTTTGCTGGAAAAGGTTGATAACGTTTTGAGTGTTTGCATGCTACATGGGGATGCTTGGACCGAACAATCAAAATTTCATGATTCCTTTGCGTATATTGCTGCCGAAGATCTTGTTTTAACCTTCTTGGTTTATCATTAATCTATTGATTTATTTCCACATTGTATCCAAAATCTCGTGTTTCATGCCCTGCTTTTGTCTATTCAACTTTTTCAAAAAGCCTCTTGGACTCGAGGGGAGATGGGACATTCCACTATTTAATGTTTAGTTAAAACTCGAGCTAACACGTTAAAATACAAGGCAAGCTTTCAAATTAGAAGACATGTGACTAATGTATTAAGCTTGGAATCTTTTCATGAATATCTTCACATAAGATGACCGCATCACTACTTTGAAAAGTGGTTGCTCAAATTCAAATGTATTGGCTAATTGAATCTTGCTAAGAAAAATGCATTTGGAAATGATTGACCGAATGATGCAATAGGCTGGTCAATTTATTCACATTGCTTTTATAAATGAGTTTTATAAATTAATTCTTATAATAGTAGTACTACTTTTTCTTGATTATATTCAAATAATTAAAAACTCTAGATTGGTGCCTAGTCAGACACAAACTTACCTTAAACTCTAGACCAAAAAGACATAACAGTTTCACAAATAAGATTACTTGAAAAAAATGAGCTATTTCGACGCAACCAATTGTAAAAATAAGCGAGGCTTAGGAAGATCCATCATGCGTGAGTGAAGGTTGTTCCTTGTTGCCATCCGAACAAAATTTTGAAGAAACAAATGGTTTTTTAATTGCATGAACCTAGTCCTTAGGAGCATAAATGATCTCACTCTTTGTATTGCGCATTTTTCGCTAGAAACCCAAATTATAACCATTGAAACCCAAATATCTTCTAAATATCACTCTATCTAATTATTTTCAATAGTGGGGAGTTTTAACATATGGAAATAGAGTTTCACGATGAAGGGAGGAGACAAAATTAGACCATCAAAATTGACAAGAGCAAATTATCAATTTACTTGAGAAATTATGAAATGCATGAGGTTAAGATTGTGTCATGATCAATGGAGACATATACAAAGTCTTCTATTTTTATAAGAGTTCGAGGTATTGGTGTTTAAGTATCGCTCAACAAATTGCAAGTTGATATTAAACATACTATATAAAATGCAATTGAGTTATAAACCTTTTAATTCAATCAATTTAATCCTACATTTTTAGCAAAGTGTAATCAAGTTCGCTCTGATCAAGTTTTGTCTGATTTATATGACATGTTAGGCAGATCATGGATGATTGTCTTACATGTAAAGGTAATAGTGTGATGTGAATTAAAATTACATGAAATGACGCTGTTTGTATTTAGATAAATGGTGTGGTTGCTTGGTTGAGTGGTTAAAACCTCAAATTACCAAGAATCAGGTAGTAGTAGATTCAGCCACATCTTTATTGAATGTGGACTCGAGAGGGAGTGGAGACACCCTATTTATCTAATGTCTAGTCAAATTATTGCATCTTGTGGGCCTGAGCAATGTGCATAGCTGTTCTCCCATGGCGGAGCTTTATCGATCAATTGGGAATCCTTTTGAAGATTCTTGTGAGTGGTTGATAATTAGTCTTTGAGTGGTTCCATGCTACATGAGACATGCCGGACCTGAAATCAAACCCTCATGATTCCTTGCATATTTTGTTGGTAAAGATCTTGAAAAAAAAGTATCATAAGTATTATAATTTTTGATATGACATTAATTTAAGTGTCGAATTTATTTTTTTTATCACTCGATTGTTATAACTTTTTGAAAGTATTTATCCCAAGTATCATCCCATGTTAGATATGAGGTACTTGAGATAAACATTTTACAAAATGCATGATACTTAAGTAATTAATTAAAAGTTATGATCTTCGGAAGGCGAAAATACTAGCCTATGGCCATAGAAATGGGATGATTATCTAGCAAAGACCCAAGCTAACGAGGAAAAAGAGGAGATGGGTGCAGACTATGGAGCTTGTTATCTAGTTAGGCCTTGACTAAACCCAACCAGTTCCATGTGCATGGAAATGGATGATTTTCTGCATTATCGTTCCTTTACCGACCAGTCACCATCACCAATCTCCATGTCTCCATCCTTTCCTCCATCACTAATGGACAGACATTGTTTTCATCTTTTTACCACTAATGTACAAGTCTTGATCCGTGCTTTCATCTTTTCCTCCACCGTTGTGGACAAATACTATTTAGGTACTTGTCTTAAACCCACTCCTTGCACGAATCAATAAAATCATATTTAGAATATAGAAGTAACATTATAATTAAGCAAATTCTTAGATTATATTGTCAATTGTAATTGTTACATTAGACGTAACTTCAATTGGAATTATTAGATCAAAGCTTCTAAGTAAATTAAACTTTTGCCATTCTTTATTAAAATTTTAAACCAATTTACTTTCTTGTTCACAGGAAAAAATTAATATGAGAAACATTCCAAGTCACCACTAACTTTGTTTCGTGGACTCTTGTACCAATTGGAGTTTTCCTTTTTTTTCAAATGATTGGGCCAGTTTGGAGTGTTTCACTTTGAAGATTTATTTTAAAGTATTGCAATTATCATAAATCGGTTTCAAAATTTTAAAAGTTATATAATTATCGATAAGTAAAGTTACATGGCTTTTGATAATTTATAACCCTAATTTTCTTTCACTTTTAATATTTTTGAAGGACAGGGAGCATCGGAAAACAGCAACATTTTGCTGGAAAAGTTTACAATAAACGGTTGAGTTTTAATACTAGCTATCTAGCAATTTAGAAATTTAAGAATGACTTAAAAACCCAAGGAAGAAAGAGGAGACGGGTGCAGATGGAGCTCACGTTGGCTTTTTGAGCACTTGAATTTGAATAGGTCTTTAAAAGGCTAAAGGAAAAAAAATTTAGAAATAGGTCACTACAAAGTCCTCCGTCAACCAAGGTTAACTCGGGTGTTGGGGACAGGCTCCTCATCATTACAAAATAAATTGAGAATCATTGCAGTCCATTACGAGCATATTTGTTGAACATGTGGAGGTAATTCTAATAGGTAAAAATATTCTTGGAAGGTAAGCAGGCAGCCTCCATGTGGTCACCGGCCAAAAATAAAATTACAAAAAGGCCACTGTACGTCGGATGCCTCCATCAAGACAAGATCAGTCTAAGTCTTATAAACAATCCGGTGATATATATATATATATATTATATATGTAAAATGAATGATTTTTTTTGCATTTTACTGCTCCTTGATCAATTCCCATCACTCATGTCCTTTCGTCCGCCCTTGTACAACCTTCCAAATATACGAAAGATTGCTTTAATTAGGGTAAGTTCTGGGAGTGGGAGAGGGAGAGGGAGAGGGAGAGGGAGAGAATAATTGAGGGTAGTTGCAGCAGCCGAGATAGTTTTATGCATTTTACTGTTCCTTTACTCGACTAGTCACCATCACCGACGTCTACCTCCGCGTCATTTTGTCCACCGCTAATGGACAAAACATTTAGGTTTTCGTAAATGCATGAACTGACCAGACGCCCTCACTTGTTTGGCCTCCTTCTCTACTATCAAGAAACATTACTTTCCCACTTCACCCTTCCCGTGGCAATGATCAACTAAGCAAAAGAACCGCCACTTATAAAGCTAAAACTGACGAATAGCAAGCTTTCCCTTCACTTCAGTTAATCCTTGTTGCGCGAGGATATGTGATGTCCGAAGGTTTAAGAGATAGTGATCTCGATGGTTTGCCATTGCAGAGATTATATATCAAATAGCAGTTTTTGATAATGTTCTCCTTATTAACACATTGACTTGGGCTAGCCTAGATCCTTATATCTAATTAATATTAACTAGTAATTGGAAATCAGTCTTGACTTTTCATATATTATGTTTTGTAGATTTGTTGACAGAAAGCCCCTCTAGGCATATCTGTAAGTGAAAAAAAAAAAACTTAGTTCACAAAATAAAATTGAAGTTGTTTAATTTTTATGCCAAACATAATTATTAGATTAGAATGTGAAATAATTATCATAGAATCGCCATATGATGATATGGTTGGAATTTTGTTAATGTCTCTTCGTTCTTGCTCTTTCAAAAATTACCTTTTTTTTGGTAAAGTTTCAAAAATTACTTATTGATACGAGTTTAATGTAATTTTCCTATTATTCTCAAACGTTCAACATCGATCGACAATTTTCTTTGATTTTTCTTCTATGAAAGAGAAAGTGAGTCTCACACCAATAATGCATAGAACTCAATAATACAGGCTTTTGAGGCATTGTGCAAGATGCCTTACATGTGCACACAGTGTGGTGTTTGTGCTCATTCGAGGTATTAGCTGTCAAAACTTTTGTCCTTTTCTCTTTCAATTTTCCTGACAAGTCATTTCATTTACCACTCTTCAAAAGTCCGTCTTGATGGATTCGGTATAATCATATTATTGATCTTTTGAATATACTCAATGCACTCGGATGGTCACACCTTTTGAGGATTCTTAGACAAATGCATCTTCTTCGATAAAGATTGATGGTACATCAATGGAGCTCAAAGGAACATGTGTTGACATTGGCCCACAAAGAAGAAGTAGTTTGCTAACTCTGGGTATCATGCATGAATCAATAAGGCAACGTGTGAAATAAAAGAAATGGTTTTCATTCATTGCATTTAAAAAAAAAAAGAGAAGAAGATGATGGCTGCAACGAGTTTTGGAGTGAGATTTAATAATTAATAAGAGATTTAGGCATTGTAGTAAGTGAATTTTTTGCCAAAATTGTCAGTAAGTCTTTGAGCTCTTTTTTTGCCAATTGCATACATATATATTATATATATTTTAATGCTTTCGAATCCTTTTTGCCGAAACATGCAAACGGAGTTGATGATGATGTGGATCACTTACATTGGGTGCGGATTGTCTAGTGTGAAATGTGCACGCGTCGTACGTATTTCATGCCATTGGGACGATAGGAGAAAGGAGGAGCAGATGCTGAAGAAAAATAAGGAAGGAGGATGAAGAATGGTTGTGCCGAGAAGAAGAATGAGCGAAACGGAGCAAGAACAAAGAGAGACGAAGAAGGGAGTGCGGCGTCGAAACATGGCAACTTTTTATTGGAAAAAGTCGATGATGTCTAAGTGGTTGCTGGCTGCATGAGGCGTGCTTGGACCTAACAATCAAATTTTCATGATTCCTCCACATATCTTGCTACCATAAATCTCGTTATAATCATCTTGGCTTATTGTTAATCTATTGATTTATTTCTACATTGTAGCCAAAATATCATGTTTGATGCTCTGCTTTTGTTTATTTAGTTTTTTCAAAAAGCATCTTGGACGAGAGAGATAGAGAAGGAACATCCCACTACTCAATGTCTAGTTAAATTATTGCTTCTTCTAGGCCCAACAATGTGCAAAGCTATTTTCCAACGACAGAATTCTATCAGACAAAAGAGTACATAGAAAAAGACATGACATCCTACTATTCAATGTTTAGTTAAATTATTGCTTCTTCTGGGTCCCAACAACATGCAAAGCTATTTTCCAATGACAGAACCCCTTTCTGCGTGCATGGTTAAATCATGCAATTGGGGCAATAATGTATTACTGCCTTCTTGGAAGGTTATGTCATAGAAAAAGAAAGTATAGAATAAGAGTATATCATCAAATCATTCGCCATGTAATGCTTATAGTTAAAAGAGACTCGATGGTTTTAACTACTTCTCATTTGTGGAAGATGCGATTTAATTAAACACCAATTAAAAGATGGCGACGCAAGAAAAAACATGGCTTATGAAGCTATAAGTGACCCCACCAAATTCTTGTGATTGCAGTTTAGACTTGACAGAGAACAAGGTAAATGCAATCTAGTCCTCATCCTTTCGAGAAGATGTGATGAATCTTCGGCTTCACCTTGCATCATATGTCTGAATGCCTAAGAGTTGCAATCCGACTATTTCCCTCAATTGATCTCTTGAAGAATGCAAAATGAATTGTCCACCCACATGCATATTTGAACAAGCAATGTATGAAAAGGGAAAAACCATAATACAAGCACAGAGAATGAGAAAAATTAGATAACATAGAAAAGATGAGTTATTTCGACTTAAACAATTGTTAAAATAAGAAAAATAGAAAAAATTATATTGATCTCGACAAATGAGTGAAGGATGTTCCTTACTCTAACAACAATTGCCGACGGACACCCATTTTTCTCAACAATAACCAACCTAGCTTATTATTAATCTATTGCTTCATTTCCACATCGGAGCAAACAAACCTTGCTTGTCATGTCGCTTACACTAAGCCATCCACGAATAGTCAATGCTCCGTGTTTTCAGCTTTTTTATAAAGCAACTTTATTAAAGGTGGACTCGAGAGGGAGATGGGACATCCCACTATCTAATGTCTGTTCAAATTATTGCATCTTTAATTATGGGACTCTAGGGACGGGGCATGGCTGCTTTCTTGGAAAGTGAACTTTTAATTAAGGATCTCATGGAAAACAAAAGCATAGACTAACATTGTTAATGTGCTTTACCATTTCTTGCCTTGTGTTTCCTAAGGAAGAAGTATTATCAAAATAATCAACATTTTTGTCGATTTGCCTTTTTTAATAAAGCATCTTTATTAACACTTTCATCTTTGTAACGTTTTTTCTAAAGCGTCTTTATTAAAGGTGGACTAGAGAGGAAGATAAGACAACCCACTATCTAAAGTCCATTCAAATTATTGCATCTTTAATCATGTGATTTCTGGTGATAGTGCGTGGCTGCTTTCTTAGAAATAATAAATTCAATAAGGACATCATGGAAAGCGAAAGTACAGATTGGGGTCTCTGAACATTTTTTTGGGGTCGGTAAGAACTCCAAATGTTAAGGCGCTTTGCCTTTTCCTTTTCTCTGCTTTTTACTTTGGGTTGCATAAGGAACAAGTACAATCAAATCAAAATGTTAATATTCACTTTTGTGCTTTTTTTGCATACCCCAACCTTTTGATTCAGTGCTTTGTCGGTAATTGCCATGTAGAGACTTCGTTTTTCTTCTAATGACATAATAAATTTGGAAACTTCTATCTTTATTTACATTAAATTTTATAGTAACATATTTCTAGATTAGCAATAAGGAGAACACTCAATTAAATGTAAAACTGCCGTGTGATATACGTATATTTAAATAGCAAATTTCGATAATGTGCTATCTATTGACATATTAGATTTGGGCTAACTTATACCTTGAAATCTCATTATGTTGACCTTTAGTTGAAATTAAGTCTTGCATTTTCATGTATTATCTTTCAAATTTTCACACATTTGTTGACAAAAAGGCCTTCAAATCATCCCCTTAAATGAAAAAAAAAACTCAGTTCACAAGGAAAATTTGAAGTTGTTGAATTTTTCTACCAACCACAATTGTAAGATTAGAATGTCAAATTACTTGTAAATCTCTATATAGATCATGACAACTTATTTATGACTGATTTCTGACAAAAAATTGTTATGACTAAACAAAAAATTCCAACCTGAATAGTCTCATGTTCCCATTCTTTAAACACATTCTTCCACATTTAGGAATTAGGGATATTTTTTTAGATAGGACTACAGAATTTTGTGAATTGGATCGATACATGACCCAACTCAAAATTTTATGCAAGAATTTTAAGCCATCGGGTTACAAAATAATGTGATCTTTCAATAAGACCCTAGCATGCATGCGAAGCCTTGGCCCATTTTGTTCTGAAGGATAGGTCGGAAAGCTTTCTTTGAAGCCCGGCCTCTCTCTCTCTAATACTATCATGGAAACATCCCATGCTCGGGCATGAATCCTTGCCACCTGGGACAAGCTTAAGAAAAGTAAGAATCGAGGCATTCGTCGAAGAAGGGGACTCCATCGAATCCTGATTTTCTGTTAATTGTTCGTAATACCTGGGGACGTTTTCTTTGGCAATTGTAAGAAGCCACAGTTCAGCTTCGTGTCCAAGGGATACACTAGAAAATTCCTCCATTTTGAGGAAAAGAAAAGGCAGAGATTCTGGTATATTGGGCAGGATCTGGGGGGAAAACACGAGAAGATTAAGAACATCCGTTAGATCATTAATTCAAAGTCTAAGTAGTGTCGTTTGCATTCTTGATAGATTGAACACTTGTCTCTTATAAATGAGTTTTTTGCGTGTAGAGACCGAGAAATTCCTTCAAATCGAAACCATCACTAAATAGAACCATATCGAGACAAAGCCTGATTTGTGACCGGGATAGGGCCTAGCCCGTGATGGAGTTGTGCCCGGTTCATTGCCAGCATGCAGCCTGGTTTGCCAGTGGGCCCCAACTTGATCAATGTCTGAAACTTTCTTTTCTCGCCATTCCTCTATATTAATTGTTGCAAAACTTTTCTCTTCTTCATCTCTTGATTAATTTTTTTCACGTCATTATGTAGCTAATCCATATTGCTATGTTTTGATATACTAAAATCCCCTTGTCGGGGGAGTGAAATTGAATGATTGGATGCCATAAATTTCGAACTACATGTCAATCTAGGCTAATTTCGTTTAGTAAAACGCTGAAATCATGCTTATGTTCGATTGAATTCATTCACGTATTAAGTAGCCTTCTGAATGTTTCACAATTTAACTGCATTACATGCTTAGTTTAAATCAGTGATTGCATTTTTGTACAATTGTATGTCATTGTAATATTTCCGAAGCGCTCTTGCTTAATAATAATAGGCAAAAGGAGGAGTTTTCTTTATATTTGAAAACTATGAGGTGTGCATAACCAATAGAGTAATGCTCACAGATTTTCTGCCGCCCTTTCCATAGCAAAACCATGTCATTGTTTCGCATTTCTAGTTCAGAACCTGAAGAAGCACTGAGTTGGAGAGATCCTTTCCACACCTTCTCAAGGAACTTCTTGAATTAATTCTCTATTACAAATTTTTTTTAGTGATCTTTGCTTTATTTCGCAAATGTAAATCTAGAGAATCCAAACTACACTTTACACACTGATTAGGGGATTGGTGATATAGCCCATCTCATGATAGTCCAATCTTTACCGCACAGTCAAGATGCCTTGTCATCCAACAATTGAGATCAATTTTTTTTTTTTTCAATTGCTAAGATCATGCACGTAACTTGGAGTGACCAGAGGGGTTACATGATGAATTCTCCAAATTGATAGATTGACCAGTGATACTTTGGTCGAATGTGCCGGCTCTCGCTTAGCAACAAATGCCGCGATGAAGTGGCATGTGCAAATTTCTTCATGAGAGAACTTTAGATGGGTTTTCATCCAAGTGTGTTTGATAACGATTCTATTTCTGAGAATAATTTCTTTTCAGAAATAGTTCTTTTCCATTTTTATCCTCTGAAATAGTTTCTAAGTAAAAGAACATGTTCGGGGCACGTATGATAATCATTTTATTTCTATTCCATAATTTTTTTCTATTTTAGACTTGTTTCGGAATAGAAATCTATTTGGTAAAATAATTTTATTTTTCTATTTCTGGAATTTATTTTTAGTTCATAAATATATTTGGAATAGAAATGTTTTCTACTTCTCTATTTCAAAAATAAAATTGAAAAATAAAAAATTATTTTCATTGCTTGTCCTCACCACTAGCCAGCTACCCGGCCGTCGATTGCCCTCTATTGATCGTCGCCGTTGTTTGCCATCGCCGCCGCTTGCCATTGTTTGCCATTGTTTGGGAGAGAGAAATTTTATGTCGTCATCAAATGAATTTCTATTGCCGGAATAGAAATTTTGTATTGTTATCAAATACATATTTTTGCTTGGAAACTCATTTAGGAAAAATCTATTTTTGTTCCAAAAATCAATTTCTGGCCAACATGGTTATTATTTGCACCCTTGGTAACTGCATAATATTTCTATTCCAAGAATAAAAAAAGGATATGAATGCATTTGGTAAAACCAATACATTTTTTTATGACGTAAAATTTCTTTTAATTTTAAATAATTTTAAATAATTTTTTGGGATTTTTCTTTTTCTTTTCTTTTCTTTCTCTCTTCTTCTTCCGATGGTAGTCAGCAACCATCGGTGGTGGGTGGCGGCCGTGATCTGTTGGAAGAGGAAGAAGAACAAAAGAAAAGAAAAATAAAAGAAAGAAAATAACTTATTCTAGAAATTATTTCCAGGAACAAGAGACAATTTTTTTCTACTTCTTGTTTTTGTTTCAAATCTATTCCTTGACTATTTTTCTATTCCTGGAAATAGTTATTAATTGACATTACCAAACAAATTTATATTCTTTTTTTATTTCAGGGAGCAAAATAACATAAATTGTGAGAACTAGAAACGTTACCAAACACCATTAGTCTTGTATTCCATCTATTAATATTTGCAGTTATGAGTTGAACTATAAAAATAAAGCAAAGAAAAATACTACCAGATATAGTTATAACACTGATGTAAAATTCACTAAAAAAAAAGTGCAATAAAGCAATGTGTAAGTACTGACTAATTCAAACCTTCAAGTGGTACAACCAATTCTTAAATTTTGTTAAAATAATTTATCAATTACTTCCCATTATCTCCTCCATTTTCAATGAACAAAATATAACGTGGCAATTCCAAACATTTTTTTATGTCAGTTAAGATTTATAAGGCACCAAGTAAATGCTAACGTGTTGCCCAAAATAGCTAAAAAGAATAAGAAAAAAGAAAATCTGGTGGTGCCATCCCAAAATAGCTCTCACCTTCATGTGCCAGTGGTGCACCGATAAACACAAGGACCTAGGACCAGCCAACCCTATGTATTTGACTCTCGTTGCTAGTGCGCTACGACAGCATGAGGACGAGCGGCGGCTGTCGTCGATCCTTGCCATCACCTAGATCGAGGCAAGGGTTTGTTACAGTTTGCCTGTGTGCGCTTTGACAATGTGATGTTGAGGGATGATCGACTAAATAGGACAATAATAAGAATCGATGTTTCATTAGCAAAAGCATCAAAATTCTATTATGAAAAGCTGATACCAAGATAAGTTAGAATCTCATTCTTTTCGACTACAAAGAAATTCCGAAGATCCTAATCTTTGGAAGCAGCAAATGGAGGATAGAAGAAACTATTAGCTTTGCTCTCAAGCAGATTATGCATAAATAACTTGCCTGCCATTTTCACATCCATATGGCACAAATTTGAATATTCCGACAAATGTGGAAAAGCTATCAAGAGAAAGGAATTGACATTTTTTGTGCTTTCACGTTTCTCCATGATTCATAGTGTGTACGTATATTATAATTCGATAAGTATTGCAATTTTATATCTTGCTAGTTGCTTAAAAGTTGCACAATGAAGATCGCAACCAAATCGTGATATTAAGATTTCTCAACAAGAACCTTGCACTCAAGTTCTACTCATGAGAATCCTCAATTACTTTGAAGAACACGTCGGCTCTAGTTAAATGGTAGAATGATTCCTAATTGACGCCGCAATCACATTAGACGTCACGAAGCGAGAGTGAGATCTTAGATGCAGTTATCTGTTGGATATGACTCCACAGAGAAAGCGAAAGGCGTCTTCACGGAGAACACAGGAACTTGCCAATGCTATTAGAGCTAGATTGCTAGTTGGAGGATCCACATACATTAGGAGTACTACTATAACAAAAGTTAAGCCGCTTTTACTCCTCTCCTTTAATTAGTTTAAATTGTGGCTCTTCTCTTAGAGTTTGTCTATTAAAATCCAATGTCGGTAATTATGTTGATGAGAGTTTATGAGACTTTACACAGAGGAGAGAGAGGTTGAAGTCAGGGAAGATGAACAATATAGGAAGCGAAGGAACAGGAAGATAAATAGAACCCAGTGGAAAAAAAGAAGAAGAAGAAAAGAGAAAAGAAATCATAAGAATAAGAATAATAAGTAGAACGGCGTCATTTCGCATAAATTTGTCCATGTCAAATATTGCTTGTGCCACGTAGGACGGCCGATAACGACGAGATGCCCATGTCAACATTTTCATATCAAAATTGGTCAAAATGACTACAGAGGAATTCCTGTTTAGATTTAGGGCTACATTATCACATTTGAAAATTTTAGGATTGAATTGATAGTAGTACATTAGGTTTAAGACTGTTTAATTAATATTCCCTATGAAGAGAGACTAGTAAATTGAGGAGAGAACATAAACTATTAATTTTGCTCTCAAGAAGATTCTCACAAATAGCTTGTGCAAGTTTTCTTTATCAAGACGAAAGTCTAGAGAATTTGACAAATGAAGGAAACCTATCAAGAGAGGGGAATTTACATTCTTTGTGCTCTTGGTTTTCTTATTGATTCACAAGGTGCAATTATATTGTGTTTGATATATATTGCAATTTCATAAATCGAAACTACATGATGCGTTTTGAGTCCACTTTATTCAATAAAACTGTACGTAAACTCTAGTGAAAATTTGATTGATGTGAATATATATTTTTTCATAATTTTCAGTATATCATTCTCTCGCAAAAGTTTATGTCAACACCAGTATTTAGAGAAATATAACAAATTTAATCTTGAACCCGTGTATCTTGCTAGTTGCTTAATATTGGGGATAAAAAGACACCTGCATGATGAAAATCTCAACCAAATCGTGAGTAGAGATACTTTTAAGAACCTCGAACTTGAGTTTTCGATGTGAGAATCCTCAATTGTTTCAATGGAGACTTTGGCTCCAATTAACCGAATTTAGTATTAATATGGCCAGGCCATAGTCATCTAAACGAGTCGCAATAGAGTCCAAGTCAAGATCTACTCAATCCCCATACTCAATGTCTTGCGCTTGATTACATATTAATTTCATATATATCTGCGCGCGCATTTGAATGGCTGGGGATGTCTATGCCTGATTTTATAACGCTATAATTTTTGAAACTGGGTTCCAAAGTTTGTTGAGCTGAGTATTGGTGAGATTGAGTTTTAATTTGAAATGATACTCGAGTACTTCGAACTAGAGCTTGACTAGAAACCCGTCGTGCCGTTATCAAACGATCATCAACCCAAGCTCGAATAACTCATGAGATCCTGACTTGGTATCACTCCTTCTCGGTCTCCTTATATGCTCGTTGTGAGAGGAAGAGGGTATATATTGGGTGTAGGAAAAAGGAATTTCTCAATTTGACTGGCACGACAAGGGATCATATCTTGTGCAAGCATAAGCACAAGCTGGCTATTAAACCTAAATTCCCACTTTATAATATAAAGAATACGAGAGAGTATGGTTTGACAGGATATATGACGAATTAACTGGAGTTAACCGGTTAGATAGAGGAGCAAAACCCTTCTGATCCGATGGAGATTCCACCAAGATTCCTGAAAATTTTGGCACAAGTTGTCGCCCACCCAGATCATGTCTAATATTGATCGTAACGACTAAGAAAGACTCTTAAAACCTAATGAACCAATGACTGAGGACCCTATGAGAAGTGAGCCCCTTTTTATACCCAACTCAGTTTGTGTGTTTTCTCCACATTAAACGCAAAGAGAGCCATTCAAGTTGGCATATAAATGCACATTCAAGTTGGCACGGGGCAGAAGTGAATTGAGGAAGATTTTTGGAGGGATTCACCTAATGGATGGTGTTCAAGAATCTTGAAAAAAAAATGTCATGACCAACATCTATATAGACAAATGTCTAGAAGAAATCATCTCGAAAAGAGATCGAGGAAAATTGCATAAAATCAACAATGTGATGGCTTTGATTCGGGAATGCTCTAACTAGCAAAAATATGGGATGGTTTTTAGAGGATTTGGCCTAGATATACTCATTGAAAAATTCTGAGAAAAAAGCATATCATGACGACAGCAATATGTGCAACTTCTATGAAGAACTCGAAGTCAGATTCTCAATTGAAAATTCAGCAAAAATTCGAGAAACCATAACAGATGTTCTAAACATGCAAAAACAAGCACTTAGTACGGTAATGTCAAGGCAGTTTGTCTTAACTTAGTGACTTCAAAATTTTTTGAGAAAAATATATGTTCTAGATGGACATGTCATGAATTATTCTCGTGAAGGAATCAACTCAAAAATTAAATCGCAAAAAATCAGCAAAAAATCATGAAACCTTAAGGTCAAGCTGATTGCAGAACACCTGAAATCAGAGAACAATCACAGAACGTGTACACAAGTTTGACAGGGGTTTTCAGGTACCAATCGGAGTTTGATCGGGACATTTATAGCTCATCAGAAAGATCATCGAGTCTATTTAAAAATTCATGAATACCTTGAACACAATCGAGCACGTTTTCAAGCTCAAACAAAGACGTTTCAAAGATTAGTCATTCTGTCATTCGAATATTACAGATTAAGCTCAAACACCAAGTCAAGCCAACTCAAGCCATATTCATTCAAGAAAATCCATTCCTAATCATCCTAATGCATCAAAGTAGCAATGAAATCCATTAACTTGATCCTAGGGTTGAGCACTATCCCGATCGTCTAGTATGACCTCACTTCATCAACCTCGAGTCTGCGTTTTTTACCTTTGTCGGAGTTTCGTTGCCAAATCAAACCAGACGACAAGAACTAAGCCAGCAACTTCCAGAAAGCAATAGGGATATCGGCAAGGGTTCTGGTTGCTGGAGGGGAGAAGATCAGCGTCAGATAACCGTCGGTTCACAGCTGAAAAGAATCGGTCCAGACTTGGACCGGTTCGGATGCTGTGGAGGAAATTGAGTAGGGTGGCTTGATCGTAGGGATGCTGTGCTAAAAGCCGACCACCAGGTCAATTAAAGAAGTTTTACAGAGGGTCGAGGTCATCGACGAAGGAGGATCAGCAACAGTTATGTGTTGAATCACAGGAGGAACAAAACCGATCCCATTAGACCGATCTTTGTTGTTGTAAGGAAGGAGCGGCTAAACGGCTGGATCAGGAGAGCTCTGGAATAAACACCAGCCACCAGTAGCTCTGAGGGAAGGAGGCTGACGTCAAAGGAGGTAGCAGCGGTGGCGGTGTCGCCAGAGGAGGCGCATCAGCAACAATTTATACGGCGGTTGGAGCGGTTTTTAGAGAGAGACGGAACTAGAAAAGGAAAATAGAGAAAGAAGAGAGGGATTTCAGAGCAGGAAGAGGAGAGATATTTTAGAGTGGAGAGAGTATGAATCTGTAAAAGGGCCTCCTCCTTGAAAAATGGAGGGAAAAAATTATATATAATCCCTTGTAATCTCAAATCCTAGCAGTTTGATTAAGGATTAATCTCATTAGTCTAACAAACTTCTTAACCTTTAATTTTTTTTTAACATGTGCTCATTTTAATAGCTGTGATTTCATAAGATCAACGGTCCAAATAATTTTTGCAATTAAGAACCTAAATATGAGTAATTTTGTAACTCGGGGGTATTTTTGTAAATTCTGAAAAATATGAGGGCATGAGGGGTTTTGGTCTTGAGATGGGTCACCACACAATGATGGTTACTGGCCAAGAACCAGTCGGCAGAGGGCCGAACCGACCTCCTCCACCGTCGATCGATCTAAAGCAGTCGGATTGGTCTTGCATTAGTTTGACTAGTTCGACCAGTTCTTGGCCGATTTAGTCCTATTCCCTTTTGGTTTATGCAATTTAGTCTCACTAAATTGAAAATAAAATTTGCCTAATTGGAAAGGAAACAGTCCAATTTTGAAGAGAAATTGTCCAATTTCAAACAAATTAAGCTAATTCAATCACAAAAATTCAATTTCATGATTTTTTGTTAACCTAATTGTCTAATTGCCATGCAAATTATTAGAACTAGATTGTGGGTACACTAAATTGGACTTTCCCTAAGCTAAATCGGGCAATTCTTTCTAATTATTAATCATAATTCGCAAACTAACGAAAATTGAATTCAATTGAAATTGCAAGACGCCTATTATACTAATTGTCCATGCCTAGGGGTACATATTACATTCAAATTGATTTTTAATTGATGACATGACATTTTTGCCAAAATTAAATTAAGGGCCAATGTTGAAATTAAACCTCAATTCATCAAATTAAACTATAGTCATTAATGGGTCAACTCCAATTTCTTAAATCGAAGTTCAATAACCCTATTTCCTTAAGGCCAAATAAGCTAGATCTCCCAAATTGATGAGTTGACAAGTGAATTTATTAAAGTTGACCTCGAATGTGGATTTAACTCATGAAATTGAGTAGAATGACAATGTTCATTCACAAATCACGTAGAATGGGTTTGGACTCCTAATTAGGGGCAAAAATGTCAATTCACATTTCTCTTTGCCCGATCTCAAAATTGATTAAACGAGCGAATGTGTAATTGTCTCTAGATTAAATGTCGTAAAAGGAACTAAGCCTAATTATGACTAGAATAAAAGTAATTTTACATTTGGTCGATTTTGAACTTAAAATTGAAAATTTTGGAAAATAAAGTTCTTAATCAATTTTTGTAAAATTCTTTATGCTAAAGTGAAATTGAAGTTAAAATGAAGTGATTTTGTATTTTTCAATTTTTTTGGTTAAAAGTTTGATCAAAAGTCAAACCCTAGTTGACTTTTTACTAGGAGTTCGATTTAATGGTCAAATCTTTGGATTTTTCCAAAATTTCAACTTCTAAAGTGAAATTAGATTTGAAAGGAACATTTTTGTGTAAAAGGTCAAAATTTGATTCAAGATTGACTTTTGGTTGAAAGGTTGTTTGACTTTTTGGTTGTTTATGTGAAATGAATATGAAATCGTTTTCATATTCCCCAGAAGGGACTCAGTTACTCCAAGAGCTGGTTTTATGGCAAATACCGATCCCCCATCTCTCAATTGGTCAAGACACCTTTACATGGTTAGAGGACTCCTCCGATATTTTTTCAACAGCTTCAGCATGGGCTGCAATTCGGCGCAAATGCAACCCAGGTTCACTGGTCCTCTTTTTATGGGACAAGGTTTTGACCCCTAGACATCAATTTCTCCTCTGGCTTATTACCAAAAATCGTCTCCCCACTCAGACATATCTCATGTCCTATGGTAGAATTCCTAATTCGGTTTGTGCCTTGTGCAACTCTACGCCGGATTCAGTCAACCACCTTTTCTTTGACTGTCATATCTCCAATTCTATGACTAACTTTTGGGCCGCCAGGTGTAATCTCCCTTGGAGCAACTCCTCTTGGACGGATAATCTTATTTGGGCTATCAATTTTTTGTCTGGAAAAGGATTTCACCGGGAGATAGCACTTTTCTCCTTTGGGTCTCTATGCTATATTATATGAAAAACCAGAAATGACATCCTTTTCAATGGCCATATACTATGTATTCCCTCCATGAAGCAATACCTCTATAAGGCGGTCAAAGACAAGGCTCTAGCTTTTAAATCGGTTGAAGACAACCCTAGAAACAAAAGGATGCAGTGTAGTTGGGGGATAGACCCTCAGATTTTTGGAATGGAGCCGTCCACGACTTAGTATAGGATGGCATAGGTCCTCTTAGTTCATTGGGCTCCTAGCCTATTTGTGTATTTTCTTTTGGTGATTGCGGTACCCTTCTACTCCAGTGACAATTCGTCCAGATGAGTGTTTGTTGGTACCGTGTCTCCTCTCCTCTGTTGTACGAGATCTCGGTTATTTTATAAAAATCTTACCTTACCAAAAAAAAAAAAAAAAAGAATATGAAATCGCTTTATAAAACTAAACCAACAAACAGAATTGAAAAACAACACTTTTTGTTAGAAAAATGGGCTTTGTTGTGATCGGAGATTCCTAGTTCAATTTTTCTACTTTTATCAACATGTCGACTAAATATTAGATGTCAATAGGATAAAGAGGAAGCAAAAAGAAAATGGAAGAAAAGAAAAATAAAATAAAAGAAAATGAAAGAAAAAGAAAATAAAAAATTCAATTTTTTTAAAATAAAAAAAAAACTTAAAATCAATCTCTTAAATACATATTTTTATAAGAACTATTATTTCGTTAACCAAGCATCGAATCAAAGCTTCGATAGATTTGGAAAAGTTTTCCAGTTCTTTTAATAAGGAAATCATTTTCTTGAATTTAAATTTTGGTGTAAAAATATTTTTGATTGACCTATTTTCCTAAATGAACTAAAAGCCAGAAAATGAGGAAAATATTTTCCGCGAAACAAATGGATCTTTATATGCATGTTGGGTATTTCAAGTTCTAAGCATGCAAAGTTGTATTTACAATTTTATACATGGGGTTGAGAAACCTTTTAGATGGTCGATCTATTGGAGCATACTCATGGTGGGGGAGATCAGCGTGTGGAGATCGCCATGGGCACAGCACCGATCAATCGAGAAAGGGAAGGATCCACAGCGACCTGCCTCGAGCCATGTCGCGACCTAAAATTTCTGAAAATAATAGGTTTAGGGGTATTGTTAATTTCGGGCCGACGGCCCTTAATTAACTTGGACTCTCCCAAGCCCATACCCCGCGCGACGTTGGGATATTCATAAAAGCTACAAACAAGGAGTCGCCACTAGCCTATTGGGGTCGGTAGAAACCAAGCGAAGCATGGGAGTGGGCCTCACTTTCTACGTAACCAGAGAATCTAGGGTCGGGGACTTGATTACACTAATTAATCAATTAGTGCCCTTTCGGTACCTAATCTTGTTCATTTCAAAAAGGACTTTTGTCAGGCAGTTCGCATTGATTTTAGAATTAACCACTAACATGCGAGGTGATCATGCGGGTGTGCAATCATCAAAATAGCAATCGCAATTAAAGAAAGCATTAAATAAATTGCAGACGAAAATAAATCCTAATTTAAACTAAATGGAAAATCATAATCATTGCATCATAAGCATGCATTCAAGGGCAATTATATCCGAGGATACTTAAAACCCTAAGGTAAAACCGTAAGGGCTTGCTCAGCTTTGACCACAATTTTAGACCGATGATTTTCCGACATTTTTTTTTTAAAGAGAAAATGGTCCAAGAATTATTTTAGAGCTTTTTGGGAAACTCTAAAACAAACTTGGAGTTTTTGGGATTTTTGAATTTTTTTGGAATTTTCAATATTTTAATATTTTCTGGTTTTTTTAATAAAAAAATATTATATTTTTTTATTTTTTATGAATTTTCAGGTTTCTGAATTTTCCAAGAATTTTCTGAAATTCCGAAATTTTTTATGATTTTTTTAAATATTTTTCATGTTTTTATGATTTTCTGAAATTTTTTATTATTTTTTTTGGATTTTTATAAAAGAAATGATCCGGACCGGGTCAGGAAACCCGGCCCTACAGACCCGATTCGGACCCTGCCGGTCCGGGTTGGGCTAAAGGACCCGGACCGGCCTTAAGCCCACTAAAAAAACAAAACAAAAAGGGCCCACACGAATTTCTTAAAAAAAGCCCAATTTTGATTTCTAATTTTTCTAGCCCAACTAAGAAAACCGGCCCATGACCAAACTCAACCCAATTGAAGCAGGCCCACGGAGAAGCCCATCCTCTTCCCCTACTTTTATTTTTTTTTTTGGCCTTTCTTGTCTTTTCTATTTTTTTTTCTTTAATTTTTTTTTTTTATTCTTGGTCTTCTTCTTCTTCACGCATGTATGTTTCCCATGCACGCCCGACCAAAGTTCGGGCAGCTTCTTCGCCGACCCGCCTCCGCGTGCGACGAGCCTGTGCCGGCTTTTAGAGGGGCGCCAAGTCATCGTCTGGCGTCGATCGTTCCGTCCGACCGACGCCGGACGCCACCGGCCGCCGGTGACCGTGAACACCCTCCGTTGCCGGAACCGAGGACATCCCCACCCGACTCGACCCGGGCCACTCATGAAAAAGCGTCATGGCATGGAGAAAAACACAACGGCAAAGGAAGATTCACAATATACTAACAAAAATCCACGAACTAAGCTACCGAACACGAATCCGGCGAGAAAAATCTGGGCTTCATTTAGGTATTTTAACAAACAGGGAGTGTGCGTTGTCGAAACGAAGGATTTTTGGCTCGAACAGGAATCGGTTCGGGTCCAAGCTTCTAAAAAATCATTTCAGTACACACAGGGACGTAAACGGAGGCACGGAAAGGGCCGGGGCTCGCCCGAACTGGTCGGCACGAGCTCCGGCCCGACGCTTGCGGAAACAGCACAAAAAATGCCCCTAGACCTACCTGGTTCGGACGAGGCTTCACGGCGGACGGCGGCTGACGAACGAACCCCGGTTGCGTTCAAACGCTCTTCTGGGTTTGCTCTCTCACCTCTGACTTCGCCCTATCTCCTCGCTCCAGCTGTCTTTTTTTTCTGTCTTTCTTTCGTCTCGGTTTTCTCTCCTCTCGTTTTTCTCTCTCGGGTTCCGTTTCGAACCCCCGCTCTCAGATCTCGTTTTCTCCTTGTCTCCGGTTTTTTTCTCTCGAGCCCCCTCTCAGCTCTCGCTCGGTTCTCCGTTTTTCTTCCCCCGTTTTTTTTTTTTGTCTTTCTTTGGTCCCCCTTCTCTTTTTGCTTGCTCGCGTGCTCTTGCTTCTTTTTTCTTTTCTGCTTCTGCCTTTTTTCCTGATTTGCTGCTGCGTTTGACCTCTCTTTCGGCCCTGACTTGCTGCTCCGTCTGACTTGCTGCTGTTGCTTTGCTACTGCCCCCTCTGCTGACTTCCTGCTGTTGTTTTGCTGCTGCTCCTCCTGCTGACTTGCTGCTGCTTTTTTTTTTTTTTTTTTTTTTTTCTGTTCTGCAGGTTCTTGCGCGTGGAGAAGAAACGAGCAAGAAGAAGGCCGAGAGGGCTGGGCCGAGGCAAAGGGGAGAGGAAGGTGGGCCGAGCCCATGCGGGGATGAAAGAAGAAGGGAAAAGGGGCCGGGTAGGCCCAACCTCGGCCCGGGCCTACCCCCCTTTTTTAATTTGATTTTTTTATCTAATTAATTTTAAAACTAGTGATGCAAATGCTCCTAATGTCTATATGCAATGTAATTTCAATGAAAGAATTTTTTTGTTAAGAGATTAGAAACTAATCTCTAATTTTCCAATGTAGTTAATAAATCTTTAAAACAAATTGCTAAAATTTAAGTGTCGGCATTGCCCCTCTTTGAATGGGAACTCAAGGAGGTTCCTTTCAAAGACAAGAGACACTTAAATCTTGTCCATGAACGATGATGATCGGGGCGCGTATGAGATAATGATGTGAATGCATGATCTTTTCTTTTTCTTTTCTTTTCTTTTCTTTTTTTTTAAAAACCAAGATGAGAATGTCTTATTATGCGGTAATTAGTTCTGACTGGAAGGGAGGTCTCACCGTGTAAACGCTGATTTTGATCGAGGATGAGTAGTCTCACCGTGTAAAAACGGGTTTCGACCAGGGAGGAGGTCTCATTGTGTAAAAATGAGTTTCGACCGGAGATGATAGTCTCACCGTGTAAAAACAGGTTTCGACCAAGGAGGAGGTCTCACCGTGTAAAAACGGGTTTCGACCAGGGAGGAGGTCTCATCGTGTAAAAACGAGTTTCGGCCAGGAGGATAGTCTCACCGTGTAAAAACGGGTTTCGACCGGGAAGGAGGTCTCATCGTGTAAAAACGAGTTTCGACCAGGAGATGATAGTCTCACCGTGTAAAAACGGGTTTCGACCAGGAAGGAGGTCTCATCGTGTAAAAACGAGTTTCGACCGGAGATGATAGTCTCACCATGTAAAAACGGGTTTCGATCGGATGGGATGGTCTCATCGTGTAAAAACAAGTTTCGGCCAGAGGAGGATAGTCTCACCGTGTAAAAACGGGTTTCGACCAAGGAAGAGGTCTCACCGTGTAAAAACGGGTTTCGACCAGGGAGGAGGTCTCATCGTGTAAAAACGAGTTTCGACCGAGGAGGATAGTCTCACCGTGTAAAAACGGGTTTCGACCAAGAAGGATAGTCTCACCGTGTAAAAACGGGTTTCGACTAGGAAGGAGGTCTCATCGTGTAAAAACGAGTTTCGATTGGAGATGATAGTCTCACCGTGTAAAAACGGGTTTCGACCAGGGAGGTCTCATCGTGTAAAAACGAGTTTCGACCAGGGAGGATAGTCTCACCGTGTAAAAACGGGTTTCGACCAGGAAGGAGGTCTCATCGTGTAAAAACGAGTTTCGACCGAAGATGATAGTCTCACCGTGTAAAAACGGGTTTCGACCAGGAAGGAGGTCTCATCGTGTAAAAACGAGTTTCGACCGGAGATAATAGTCTCACCGTGTAAAAACGGGTTTCGACTAGGGAGGAGATCTTATCGTGTAAAAACGAGTTTCGACCGGAGATGATAGTCTCACCGTGTAAAAACGGGTTTCGACTAGGGAGGAGATCTCATTGTGTAAAAACGAGTTTCGACCAGAGAGGAAGGTGCGTGGTTTAAGGATAAACCCACAAACCGTGTGGTTTCGGATAACCACAAACCCTGTTGAAAATGCATGGTTTTCCGGTTGACCATGAACCATGTGGTTTAAGGAGGACCCACAAATCATTTGAAAATTGCATGGTTTTAGGTTAACCATGAACCTTTGAAATTGTGGTTTCACTGAGTGAACCTATCAAATTCAGCTTGAGTAAATGTCATTAGAGACAATATCATAAAAATGCATTGGCAATATTGTAGCATTAATTGCATGAGCAAATCAAACTAAGTCTGATTACATCGAAGACATTTGATTTTTGATTTTTGATTTTTTTTTTTTGGGTATCATGTACCACAAAATTGTCATCAAACTTGGAATGTATCATTAATCATCAAATCCCTGTAAGAAGAAAAGTCCATATCAAGATGATCCCAACTTATGAGAAGGGTTCGTTAAGCATGCCAAGCAAGGGCTCTTTAGTCAAAAAGGGCTTCTCACATCTTCTCGAGGAAATGGCTATTTGATCCCATCCCTTAATGTGGGAAGCATAATTGATCACTGGGCGTATCTCACATAGCTCATGTCAAAGGCTTTGAGAATCATTCGCAGTAAATACATATTGACCGATCTAAGAGGTATTTTGGAAGGGTCCTGATGTGACTTGGTCAAGGTTTCAACAAGGATAAACATCATTGGCCATGAAATGAAATAATCATCGATCAACATCTTCGCCAGGTTTACAAGTCAAGAAACCTCATGAGATAAAACAACTTTGCTCTCACTTCTTTAAGCAGTAGCTTCTTTGAGAAGTCCTTACTTTCACTTGAATCATCCCAATCTAAAGAGACTTTAGGAAAGGTTGTAATGTTGGTTCGGTTAAGGCTCAAAAGGCTCATAACTTTTCACAAAGAGGGGTTTGGAAGTTGGTGATTATCATGGCATCATTACCATTTCATCCAATTTTTTCGAAGGCACTTGACTTTGGAAATCTAACTTTGTCTCGAACGTCCTAAACATCTCAACATGAGAGCTTTGCTCTTTCATCTAATGGTTTTTGCATTTGCAATGATTTTCTTTTTTTCAATGCAAGCATTTTGACTTTGACAACTTTTTTTTCACAAGAAAGTCTCTTCTTTTTTGAAATTGGGCATTGGCCTTGCTTTTACCAGCACACTTTGCTTTTTCATGCCCCCTAGTTTGCATTGATTTTTTTTTTTTTTTTTTGAGCCCCTAGGACTTTCGAGACACTTTCCATATTTTCATGTAAATGCAAATTGCCTTGATAAATCATATGTCTTGCCCTAGTGGGGGGGAGATGATCACCATACAGGTTTTAAAAATGAATGTTCAAGCTCAACTTGGCTAAGCAAAGGGCATAAGTGTTTAGGTAGAGAAATGAATGCTCTTCTTCATTTTGAGATACTTCGAGTTTCCATAAGAACTCACCTGAAGCCACTACAAAAGATTGATGCGAGTGAGAGCAAAGCAATCTTTCTTGTTCTTCTCGCCATATGATGTCAACCGAAACCTCCAAATTTGCCCCATTGCGGGGGGTGGTTCTTGACAGGGGTATTTTATAGAAAATTTTCTAAATTTAAAGGCTCAAATGGGCAAATTGTTGTCACTTGCGGTGTGTAGGGCATAGAAGAAATTCCTCTTTTCACTTTGGTCCATGTACCACCTGCGAATGAATCTCTCATCCTTAAATGACACGGCTTTTCTTTTTCCGCTCGACTCTCAAAGTGTTTAAAGGACGTGTTTGGAAATGGGTTGCCTTTCCTCATTCTAAGTGTCTCTCGCTTGGCACGATTAACATCCCAATTTCAATCAGTCAAAATCATCTAAACAGATTAATCTTCACGGGGAATTTCAATTCAAAATGAGTGATCCACCAAACAGATAGACAATTTTGAGATAAAAAAATGCTCAGAAACTTTCGTGGAAAAGAGAAGAAAAGAAGAAAGAAAAAAAGAAAGAAATTTGGGGGAAAGGATATGAAAATAAAAGTTGCAAAAAGTTTGTTTTCGCCTTTTTTTTTTTTTTTTTTTATGCAGCCACCGCCGCTTTCGGGATTCGAACTCCCGATCGGACCAGCGGATTCCTCCCCGGATACCACTCGGCTACAAGCACCGACGGTGTCCAAAGCTGCTTTCTTTTTCCATTTAAGGCCAAAATCCTTATTTCTCCCTCCGTGTGACTAGCGACTCTTCTTGAAGATCATCGGAGTCCTGCAAATCAAGAATCTATACACAGATATGCATGAAGTGCGTGATATGCATGTCATGAACAATGCATGATCTAAGTGACTCGGATTGTATCAAAAAAAACTTTGAAGCCTCTGATTTCATTTACGGAAAATATTTTTTGATTGCATCAGCATTTACAAAGCTTAGGCGGCTCACGGCCGTCCATCTCGACTAAAATCACAGCACCACCCGGTAGGATTTTCTTGATGACATAAGGTCCTTCATAATTCGGGGTGAACTTTCCACGAGGGTCAGGTATTATTGGTAGCACTTTTCGCAGCACCAAGTCATTGACTTCGAAATGCCTAGGGTGGACCTTTCGATTAAAGGCCTTTGCAACTCGCTTCTGATAGCACTGGCCATGACATATGGCTTGCAATCTTTTCTCATCTATCATGTTCAACTGCTCATGCCTCTGTTGTATCCATTCGACCTCATCAAGCTTTGATTGAGAAAGGACTCTCAGCGAAGGAATTTCAACTTCCACGGGTAAAACTGCCTCCATCCCATACACCAATGAAAAGGGTGTAGCCCCTGTGGAAGTATGGATAGATGTCCGGTATGCCATCAGTGCGTAAGGAAGTCTTTTGTGCCAATCACGGTAATTTTCAGAAGTTTTTGACAATATCCTCTTTATGTTTTTATTTGCTGCTTCGACCGCTCCATTCATTTGTGGACGGTATGGGGACGAGTTCAAATGTCTAATCCGAAACTCATTAAACAAGTCATCCACAATTTTGTTGTTTAGATTGGAGCCATTGTCGGTGATAATTGCCTCTGGCACCCCGTAGCGAGCAATAATATCACGACGAATAAACTTGGCAACATTTTTGGCGGTGACATTAACATACGAGTTGGCTTTAACCCATTTCGTAAAATAGTCAATCGCCACCAAGATGAATCGATGCCCGTTTGACGCTTTGGGATTAATGGGCCCAATCACGTCAATTCCCCACATAGAAAAAGGCCAAGATTGGGACATTTGGTGAAGCTCATTTGGTGGAGTGTTTATTTTATCTCCATAAATTTGGCATTGGTGGCAACATCGCACATGTTGAATGCAGTCAGACTCTATAGTTAGCCAATAGTATCCGAGCCGCGTGATCTTTCTCGCTAGGAGGTGACCATTCATATGGGGACCGCACTCTCCTTCGTGTATTTCTTTCATCAATTGGTTTGCTTCTTTGGCGCCAACACATCTCAGCAATGTCGAATCAAATGACTTCTTGTAAAGGGTGCCTCCACTAACGAAGAACTTCGACGCAAGCTTCATTAAGTACTTCCGGTCCGAAGCGTCACTTTCTTGAGGCAATTCACCTTTCTGAAGGTATTCTAAGATGTCGTGGTACCATGGCTCTCCATCAGGCTCTTCCTCAATTACCATGCAATAAGCCGGGCGCCGAAAAATCTCAATCCTTAGTGGTTCAACGTCAAACCCCGGTAGTTTGTAACATTGAAGATAATGTGGCCAAAGCATCAGCGAATTGGTTTTGAGACCTCGGCAAGTAGCTAAAGGATATTTCTTGGAATTCCTCTACCAACTCCCCTAAGAACTCGTGATATGGAATTAATTTCGGATCTCGTGTTTGCCATTTGCCTTCAGTTTGCAGGATGATAAGAGCTAAATCACCGTAGACTTGCAATTTCCAGATTCTCATATCAATGGCAGCAAGGAGGCCAAGGATGCACGCTTCATATTCCGCAATATTGTTTGTGCAAGGGAATGTCAGTTTAGCAGCGACAGGGTGGTGCTGGCCTTCTGGGGAGATAAGGACTGCCCCGGTGCTTGACCCGGCTAAGTTAACGGCACCGTCAAAGAACATCATCCATTTGTTGTTTGACACAAGTAGAACCCGCTCCTCTACATCATTCTCCTCGTCAGAGTCTCCCGATTCGTGCGGATTCCCTGCTAAGATGTCTGCTATGGCACGGCCTTTTACAGATTTCTGTCCCAGGCTTCGTACATCAAATTCTGAAATCAAGATTTGCCACTTAGCCAGCTTCCCAACTAGCGCGGGTTTCTCTAGGAGATATCTAATGGGATCATTCTCGGTTACCAACAAAATTTGGTGGTGCAGGGTATATTGTCGCAATCGGTGTAACACCCAGGCTAAGGCCGTGCAAGTCCTCTCAACTGCCGAGTAGTTCATCTCAGAGGCAGTGAACTTCTTGCTCGGAGTAGTAAATCGCGCATTCTCTCCCGTCTTTTGGCCTTTTCGGGCCAGCATAGCCCTAGTGACTCATCATGTATGGTCAAATACAACATTAGAGGAAACCCGGGAACCGAGAGGACCAAGGCGGAGCATGAGTAAGATAGTGCTTTATCTTCTCAAATGCATTTTGGCATTCGGCATCCCATTCGACTCTCGCATTTTCTTTAAGAGCTTGAAGAATGGTTTTGCCATTTCGACAGTGACAAATAAATCGGCCACGTAATTAAGCCGTCCCAACAAACTGCGGACTTCTTTAACGGTGGTCGGAGGTCGTAAATCGCAAATGGCCTTGGTCTTTGCCGGGTTGATTTTGATGCCCCGCTACTAACCATGAATCCTAGCAGCTTTCAGATTTTGCCCCGAACACGCATTTCGCAGGATTGAGGCGCAATTTAAACTTCCGGAGGCGCACGAATAGTTTTCGCAAGACCTCGACATGGTCTTTGCTTCGTCTGGATTTTGCGATCATGTCATCCACGTACACCTCGATTTCCTTGTGCATCATGTCATGGAACAATGCGACCATGGCCCTTTGATATGTTGCCCCAGCGTTCTTTAAACCGAAAGGCATCACTTTGTAGCAAAAGGTTCCCCACGGAGTTATAAATGACGTCTTGCTTTTGTCCTCTTCCTTCATACGAATTTGGTTGTATCCAGAAAATCCATCCATAAAGGAAAATAATTCGAATCCGCCGCATCTTGTCAACCAGGACATCGATGTGTGGGAGTGGGAAGTCATCTTTCGGGCTAGCTCGGTTGAGGTCGCGATAATCGACGCACACCCTAACTCGCCCGTCCTTTTTCATCACAGGCACAATGTTTGCTACCCAAGTAGAGTAGTGCGATACTTCAATGAACCCCACCTCTAATAATTTCATGACTTCATCCTCAATTTTCTTAGACACCTCCGGTTTGGTTCTCCTGAGCCTTTGTTTCCTGGGTGGTACATTAGGGTCGGTCGGCAAGGCATGCTCCACGATTTCAGGATCAAGACCTGGCATATCAGCATAGGTCCAAGCGAACACATCCTGATACTCCCTTAGAAGGCCAATCATTTCCTCCATCTCCAACTTCGGAAGACCGGCCCCGATTTTGACTTCTTTGACATTCTTTGCATCGCCTAAGTTTATGGCGATTGTTTGGTCTTCTGTTAATGGCCTTGACTCTTCATGCCGGTTCCATTCACACTCAATCCGCTTCTGGTCATCATCCTCAGCATCAGATTCTAAGAGCTCTCTTTCGTGTATACCCGAGTCACATGAATCCTTATCATGATTATGCATAATGTAATGCCTAAGATGTGATGAGATGGGTTAGATCATGTTAATGATAAACAGAATGCATGTTTTTTTTTGAATAATTTTCTAAATATTTTTGGTAAAACGAGCTTCAAGAGCTCATCCTCATATCATCGGATTTCCTCACTCTTGCAAAATTGTCAAAGAAAGGAGCATGTGGAAGCCCAGGCCTCAAAGATCATCATAGGCCTGGTTTGGTGTGCTTCCACATGTCCTTAATAAAATATGCGTCTATTTTATTGAATGGGAAATGATAAGGCCGTATTACAACACGCACTACCCCAGACCAACGGCTCAAGGTTAGGGGCTCGACATAGTCTTCATTACAAACGACTCAAACAATGAAATTGAAATAACGAGAAGCCCCCTCACGCATGAGGGGACATAAACAAAAGCTACACTGAACGAGGCCGCCTACTTTGGAGGGGCAATGATGTCTCCGGAGGATCCAGCTTCTCCGCACTCCTGAATGACGCCTATGACATTATCCGCGAATAGACCAGTTGCATGGTTGATGGTCCCATCCATCTCTGCCAACATCTTCGGAGGTCTCAGGAACGTTTCTTCCAATGGTGGGGGAAGAATACTCTTGCGACCTTCTCTGTTTCTAGTTCGAATCCCATAGTCACCACGGCCTCCTCGCTTTTCAACATATCCTAAGCCCTTTCTCCTTGAGTTTCTACGAGCTTCAACGGGTTTTCGAATCCCTTGGCCATGTAGCCCTAGACCTTCTCCAGGGTTATACCCATTCGCCAACATGATTTTCCCGACCGCTATGGCTGACTTGGATAATTCTGGGGTGCTCACGAATGAGCCTGCAGGGATATGAACCATAGATACCAGCTCCAGAGTTTGAAAGCTCGATTCTTCTGTATATTCAGGCTCCACATACGGAATGGCTGTCTCGTTATAAACCCTGAAGTCCATCTCTCCGTGCACGGTAATGAGCTGTTGTCAACCACGAATCGCACCTTCGATGGAGGCTAGAGGGGACAGACTGCCGTATGAATCCATGGCCTTCCTAGTAGGAAGTTGAAGGCGCTCGGTATGTCTAACACTTGGAATAACACTTGGAAGAGTACAGGGCCGATCAGTAATTCCAATTCAATCTCTCCTATTGCCTCCTTTTTCATTCCATCGAACGCGCGCACAGTAGACTTACCAGGACGGATCCTCCTGACATCAACGCCTAGGCGGTGGAGTGTGGCCAACGGGCATATGTTAAGCGTAAAGCCATTATCAATTAGCACTCTAGGAACAAGAGTACTATCATGTTTCACCGATATATGCAGCGCCTTTGTGTGATTGGGGCCATCAATGGGGAGATCTTCGTCAGTGAAGGAAATTTGATCCTTCAATAAGATGGCCCCTACAAACTCCTCTAATTGGGCCTCATTGATCATTTCGGGGACGTGCACTTCATTGAGGACCTTCAGCAAGGCATCCCTGTGTTTCTCCGAAGACTTGAGTAGCTCTAGGAGGGAAATTTGAGCCGGCATTTTTCGTAGCGATCTACTATATTGAACTCATTTGGATTTGATCACGCTAGAAATTGCTTCGCATCTTCCTCCGTCACTTGCTTTTTCTCGGCTCCTCCAAGCGGCCCGTAACAACGACTCCGATCGAGTGACGGCGTCTATTTCACTCAACCCGTAATCCCAAGGTACTGCTTTGGCGTTGAACTCAGGAAATTGCCTAAGTATCATTGCTTCGTCATGTCCTTGAGGCGGTAGTTCGATTACAATCGGCGTCAAGCCCTCCTCCACGATCTCGATCGTCGATAATTCCTCGGTTAGAAGGTCGATTACCATGGGTTCAGTGGTTTCCATCTCGACATCACTAATGTGATCTCCAAGGGGCAATTCTATCACCACCGGAGTTATCATGGCCACCAGCTTCTCTTCTTCCGTGATACGTCGGATTACCCCCATGTTTATCATCTTACGGACACGCTCTTGCTTTTCTTGCATGGTTACCCTCTCCTTAACTCCATAATATCCGACTAGCTTCAAGGCTTCATACGTTTTCGGGATATCCACTATAAGGGGTATTCGGCCTGCTTGCACTTCTTCAAAGATCACGTTCACTCCTTCGGTATGATTAGGCAAAGGGTTCTGCTGCACATTAGGCTGAGCCTCCTTGAAAGTTAAAATGCCCTTGTCTAATAATTGTTGAACTTTGACCTTTAGTACATAGCAATTATCAATGTCATGCCCCTTTTCCCCCATGTGGTATTCACATGTCTTGGTCACATTGAAACCGGGAAACCTTGGGGGATTGTCTCTGGGTACTTCCTTGGCTACCATCCTCTTTTCGAGGAGCACGGGAAATAATTTCGACAATGGGCGTGGTAGCGGGGTGAATTCCCTCCGCAAGGGCTTCTTGCTTCGGTCAATTCCTGCCGAGGTACTTCCTTGGATGGTCGTAGGCCTTGGTGTAGGTGCCGAAGACGGTTTAGGGAGGGGCGGCTCCTGGACAAATGCCACTTCGACCATGGTCTCTTTATCCCTCTTCATTGGAAATTTCTTGCTATTCCCAGCAGGTATCCTCCCATCCATAATTGCCCATTCAACCCCTTCACCAACATCTACCAGCTGTGAAAATGTTTGGCACCCGGAGTACACCAATCCTTGGAAGTATTCGGATGGCAACGCCTTCAAGAAGAGTTGCCTCATTTCTTTTTCGCTCAGTGGAGGCTTCACTTGTGATGCTATCGTCCTCCATCTCTGCGCAAAGGCTTTAAAGGTTTCGTTTTTCTTCTTTTCCGTCCGGACTAGCTCCTCTCTCGTAGGGATGATCTCAGAGTTAAATCTATATTGTTGCAAAAACTCGTCAGCAAGATCTTCCCATCCAGTAAGTTCTTCAATATCTAATGCAATGAACCATGACAGGGCGTGGCCTTCCAAACTATCCTGAAATGTATGGATAAGGAGCGGTACGTTATCAGAGTAGCAGGCCATCTTTCTCAAATAATACTTGAGGTGAGTCTTAGGGCATCCGGTGCCGTCATATTTCCTTGTGAACTCCGGCTCCTTGTAGGTGTTAGGCACTTTCACCTTAGTGTACGGGGTCAGCTTATCAACCCCTTTCAGCTCGTATCCCTGAAGAGCACAAAGCCTCTCTTCCATCTTAGCGAGGCGCCTTGCACTTTCCTCATCGAGGTTGGAGGTCGGCTGCACCTTTGGGGAAGGATCTAGGTCCACGATGATTGGTGTTATAGAAGGGGCCTCTTCACCTACCCCTCTTTCAGGAGGGTTGGTGACAGGTGGGTCTCCAGTCGGAGAGGGATTATGCCCTGACAAGGTAGGAGCAAAGGTCCCAACAGCAGCCGAGATTGGAGATTCTTTGAGTTTTTGGTTCATCTCGGCCATCATTGCAGCTAGTTGAGATAACTGATCCTCCATCCTGGTCATGCGCACGTTGGTATCTTCACCCTCCATTCTAGCTCTTGTGCGGGTGCGGATCAGAGATCGTCGTTTAGCCGTGATGGCGGTCGGCGAAAATAAACGACTCGCTAGTACCTGGTCAAAAGTAGATAGGCAATATGAGTATAAGATCTAAATAGACGATCGGCCCATGACAATGATCTAACGTCTCCTCTCATTCATTTCAAAAGAAAGAAGGACCCCTACATATTTGAAAATAAATACAGGAGATGACACTTCGTAAAAAGGAGAAATAACACATACACGTACAAGTCAGGACCTCTCAGCATTGAGACTAGGACACAAAAATGGAGTGGGATTCGCTAAACATTAAAGCTAAGACATAAGACAAGACTCTCTGACCGCCCTTAGAGAAATGGGAGATGAACTTCTTTCACAATTGCCCACTAGTTCGAGCCGACTTTGAGGGGCGCTTTTCGGCCCTTTCGATTTTCCTCTTAAGAAGCTTGATCTCTGCACGATTAGTGATCATCGGTGGCACGTCAGGGATCTTGGGGCGTAGTTCTTGCGGGATCTCATGCTGAAGAATGTACTGCGTCGAGGCATAGTATATCCTCTCTCTACCTTCCAACTCCTCCTCAGGCCAAATGAGCTTTTGGGGGTGGCACATGTTCCACATTGATTTGATCAACATGATAATATCCTCATGATCTCGGCTTCCATTGGAAAAATCGGCCCGGATTGGGTCCTCTTGCAATGCGGGTGGAAGCTGTTGTATCACTTGGCGGCGAGTGACTCTAGTTGGATGATACTCGGTAGCACCCGTGATTCCCAACAAAGGAACAGGCCCAACGTTCCCGCATGTGAACCTCGCCTCATGAACTCTGAGCCATTTAGCGTGCCATTGGAAATCTTTAGGATCAGGATTTTTCATAAAGGTCAACCATTCATAATGATGATAGTCTGGGGCATGTGCTTTCTTGTCTGTAAATTTTGAAATGGGATGGTGAGAATCAGAAATGTCATGAATTGTCATTAGAGTGCCAAACCCCTTAATGTGAGAGAGGAACCAAATTTGTAAAAGTTCAGGAGGAGCATGAAAAGTCTTCCCTGCGTTTTCTTTAAAAAGAGTGAGGGAACGGAAGGTTTCGGTCAAAACAGCATTAACAAAGCCCTTCCCCGTGCACACCTCTTGAACCACACATGCAATTAAGGGGTTAATAGCGTTCCTACGGTAAGGGAATACTACACACCCAAAGAATGCTAGCAAAAATATCCTATTCATTTGGAAAGATGGGGCATTTCGGAAAAGTTCATTCAAAAAAGAGAATGGACATGTATTATGGTTGGCCCTCAACACCTTGCTCACGTCTTCTCTCTTAACTCTCAGAAAATCAGATAAGATTGATGCAGGCTCCACCCCAATAGGCGGGCTGACCAATTCCGAAACTAAAGGCTTTCCAATGACAACACTATATTCCTCCAAGGTGGGCGTGAGTTCATGATCACCGAATATGAAAGTAGACGTCTTGGGGCACCAGACATGCGCCAATGCTCGAACGACGCCGTAATGGACTTCTATCTCCAGCAAGGGAAGCAATCGCCCGATATGGGATTGTACATGGTCACGGCCAGTCTCATCCAATCTATCCCACCAAGTGCGGAGCTCAGCTTTGGGAGCAGAGATGATGCGAAGTTCGGGCTTTCCCATTGTATATAACCTAAAGCTATGATCAACCTAATTTGTCATGGACCGACCCAAAAATGCAGTAGATAAGTAGATTGCGAGTGTAAGGGATTAGAAAACTTACTCTACTCACTAAAGAACGATGCCAATCACATAGACATGCGCATGAGATGTGGGTCGGTTTCTACTCTAGACGGCTCAAATGAAGCCATAGGATTACCGGATGAACCAAGCATGGTCGCGGTTAGGTCGGGGTTCCGTGACTCGGCTTTGTCAAAGAGTCGACCCGTGTTGCGCGGTTGCAACCGGGGTAGAAGCTCTTGACATCGAAGAATTTCGGAATTGAGATGGGCGACTCGTACTACATGGTTGTAGTCGGAGTGGTATCCATCTCAACACCATCCTAAATGATCTGTGCGGCCAGTCCGGCGGCGGGTTGTGTGTGCTAGGGTGTAGTGCGATGCAAAGGATACATGCACAACAGTTTATAAGCAAACAACACTTCGTACATAACAATAAACCATACATTCCTACACCTCCCTGCAAGACAAAGGTAAGCAAACACTTCCCCTTAGACCTCCCATTTCGCAAAAACATTTAACACCTTTAATGTTAGGGCGTACTGGAATCCTCATTTGCCAAACAAAAATATTTTTGAACAAGATTAATTCTGGCCTAAGTCCTCTAAGGTTCAAAACCAAGTCCCCAGCGGAGTCGCCAAGCTGTCGCGACCTAAAATTTCTGAAAATAATAGGTTTAGGGGTATTGTTAATTTCGGGCCGACGGCCCTTAATTAACTTGGACTCTCCCAAGCCCATACCCCGCGCGACGTTGGGATATTCATAAAAACTACAAACAAGGAGTCGCCACTAGCCTATTGGGGTCAGCTAGAAACCAAGCGAAGCATGGGAGTGGGCCTCACTTTCTACGTAACCAGAGAATCTAGGGTCGGGGACTTGATTACACTAATTAATCAATTAGTGCCCTTTCGGTACCTAATCTTGTTCATTTCAAAAAGGACTTTTGTCAGGCAGTTCGCATTGATTTTAGAATTAACCACTAACATGCGAGGTGATCATGCGGGTGTGCAATCATCAAAATAGCAATCAGCAATTAAAGAAAGCATTAAATAAATTGCAGACGAAAATAAATCCTAATTTAAACTAAATGGAAAATCATAATCATTGCATCATAAGCATGCATTCAAGGGAAATTATATCCGAGGATACTTAAAACCCTAAGGTAAAACCGTAAGGGCTTGCTCGGCACTTTGACCACAATTTTAGGCCAGATGATTTTCCGACATTTTTTTTTTAAAGAGAAAATGGTCCAAGAATTATTTTAGAGCTTTTTGGGAAACTCTAAAACAAACTTGGAGTTTTTGGGATTTTTGAATTTTTTGGAATTTTCAATATTTTAATATTTTCTGGTTTTTTTAATAAAAAAATATTATATTTTTTTATTTTTTATGAATTTTCAGGTTTCTGAATTTTCCAAGAATTTTCTGAAATTCCGAAATTTTTTATGATTTTTTTAAATATTTTTCATGTTTTTATGATTTTCTGAAATTTTTTATTATTTTTTTTGGATTTTTTTATAAAAGAAATGATCCGGACCGGGTCAGGAAACCCGGCCCTACAGACCCGATTCGGACCCTGCCGGTCCGGGTTGGGCTAAAGGACCCGGACCGGCCTTAAGCCCACTAAAAAAACAAAACAAAAAGGGCCCACACGAATTTCTTAAAAAAAAGCCCAATTTTGATTTCTAATTTTTCTAGCCCAACTAAGAAAACCGGCCCATGACCAAACTCAACCCAATTGAAGCAGGCCCACGGCGAAGCCCATCCTCTTCCCCTACTTTTATTTTTTTTTGGCCTTTCTTGTCTTTTCTATTTTTTTCTTTAATCTTTTTTTTTTTTATTCTTGGTCTTCTTCTTCTTCACGCATGTATGTTTCCCATGCACGCCCGACCAAAGTTCGGGCAGCTTCTTCGCCGACCCGCCTCCGCGTGCGACGAGCCTGTGCCGGCTTTTAGAGGGGCGCCAAGTCATCGTCTGGCGTCGATCGTTCCGTCCGACCGACGCCGGACGCCACCGGCCGCCGGTGACCGTGAACACCCTCCGTTGCCGGAACCGAGGACATCCCCACCCGACTCGACCCGGGCCACTCATGAAAAAGCGTCATGGCATGGAGAAAAACACAACGGCAAAGGAAGATTCACAATATACTAACAAAAATCCACGAACTAAGCTACCGAACACGAATCCGGCGAGAAAAAAATCTGGGCTTCATTTAGGTATTTTAACAAACAGGGAGTGTGCGTTGTCGAAACGAAGGATTTTTGGCTCGAACAGGAATCGGTTCGGGTCCAAGCTTCTAAACAATCATTTCAGTACACACAGGGACGTAAACGGAGGCACGGAAAGGGCCGGGGCTCGCCCGAACTGGTCGGCACGAGCTCCGGCCCGACGCTTGCGGAAACAGCACAAAAAATGCCCCTAGACCTACCTGGTTCGGACGAGGCTTCACGGCGGACGGCGGCTGACGAACGAACCCCGGTTGCGTTCAAACGCTCTTCTGGGTTTGCTCTCTCACCTCTGACTTCGCCCTATCTCCTCGCTCCAGCTGTCTTTTTTTTCTGTCTTTCTTTCGTCTCGGTTTTCTCTCCTCTCGTTTTTCTCTCTCGGGTTCAGCTTCGAACCCTCGCTCTCAGATCTGGTTTTCTCCTTGTCTCCGGTTTTTTCTCTCGAGCACCCTCTCAGCTCTCGCTCGGTTCTCCGTTTTTCTTCCCCCGTTTTTTTGTCTTTCTTTGGTCCCCCTTCTCTTTTTGCTTGCTCGCGTGCTCTTGCTTCTTTTTTTTCTTTTCTGCTTCTGCCTTTTTCCTGATTTGCTGCTGCGTTTGACCTCTCTTTCGGCCCTGACTTGCTGCTCCGTCTGACTTGCTGCTGTTGCTTTGCTACTGCCCCCTCTGCTGACTTCCTGCTGTTGTTTTGCTGCTGCTCCTCCTGCTGACTTGCTGCTGCCGCTTTTTTTTTTTTTTTTTTTTTCTGTTCTGCAGGTTCTTGCGCGTGGAGAAGAAACGAGCAAGAAGAAGGCCGAGAGGGCTGGGCCGAGGCAAAGGGGAGAGGAAGGTGGGCCGAGCCCATGCGGGGATGAAAAGAAGAAGGGAAAAGGGGCCGGGTAGGCCCAACCTCGGCCCGGGCCTACCCCCCTTTTTTAATTTGATTTTTTTATCTAATTAATTTTAAAACTAGTAATGCAAATGCTCCTAATGTCTATATGCAATGTAATTTCAATGAAAGAATTTTTTTGTTAAGAGATTAGAAACTAATCTCTAATTTTCCAATGTAGTTAATAAATGCTAAAACAAATTGCTAAAATTTAAGTGTCAACAAGCCACATCACTCCAGCAAGTTAGGAAGTCGGCGAGGGCCTTACCATCAACGAGGACATGGTTCGTCACGATGCCAACGGTGATCCCTCCGCACTTGAACGTGGTCACCTGGATTATACATACACTATAAGCAGGTGTTTTCGTGAGAAAACGAATCTCTGGAAACATTACCTGCACGGTCAGCAAAGGTTCTTCCAATATGGTTTGGGCTCCGTCGCTACATTTCACAAGTTTTCGCAGTGTCCCGAGATTGATGATGCTAATATCGCCTAGCATCCCAATGTCCTTGTCCGACGTTGCTTCAACGAGCAAGACACCTTCCCTGGTGCATCTCACTGCCATCTTCCCATCACTGCCCATCACAAATCTGCCTGTAAATGGATAGAACTCGACCAATACCTCGGCCAGCTGATCATCTCGATCACGGTGGAATAGCTTCCCCTCTCTTTGCCTTTGAAGCCAACACAAACTCGACCATGTGAGGGTAGGTCTGGTCGAGGTTGGAGAGAACGTAGAGCCCGCCCGACATTTCCCTCGCCAGAGAAACCATAACTGCATCCGTGATATTCACGACGACTTCTGGTGCAGCGCCAATGTCTATTGGCTTCTCATTTCCTGCTTCTATGCGAGAAAAAAAAATTTGCCAAAATTACTTTCACCATTATTCTGGATGGTCATCAAAAATAATTAATTTGAAAGATGTTTTCTGAAAAAATAATTATTTGCATCGCTTTGAAAAAGAAGTCGATGGATATGTTTTCATGATAAACAACAATCTATGTCTAAATAATTTCATCAATGTGGAAGAATAATTTTTTTAATTTATGTAACCTATATTTTTTAGGAAACTTTTTAATTATGAATTTCCACGAAATAAATGCTGAAGCTTGATTTTCATCGCAAAAAGCTTTCATTTCTTCATAATCGATGGCGCGTTTATTGGGATGTAACCGACTTTCCCGTCAAATGCTGACTTGATACAGATGCGGCCAATTTTCTGATCATCGTCCTTACCTTTTTCACTGATCTTTCCATTGCGTTGGACGATCGGATGGAATTAAGCATGGTAAGGATGTGTTTGTTACATGAAAAATAAATTATTTAAAAAATAACTTCATAAAAATAATTGTTTATACTACTTACCTTACCAAAAAAAAAAATTGTTTATATCACTGATAAAAAATTATGAACTAAATATATATTCATCATCTATGAAAATATATAGGATAAATCATCATCGATAATAAAAATATTTTTTATTGACTAATTCTATCAAGCAATAAAAATAATTATTTTTAGAAATTTTTTTTCAAATTAATAATTTTTATGAAGCAAATGAAGTCTTAGAAGCCATTGTAATTAGTATCAGGACATCTGATTACCCGAGTGGTCGGGGTGTTTGGGTATCCACTCGGCCGACGTGGAGAAGCGCAACGGGGCGTTTGCGGGAGCTCATGGGAGGAGGATGTCAGCCGCGATTTTTGACTTGAAAGAGGAGGGGATGGATGGGAAGGAGGTGGTGAGACGCCGCAGCTCACCAAGGCGTTGGTTGCCATTCTTAGAGAAATGGAGATGATTGGGAATCGAGAAGATTTCTGAGAATGCTCAGAGAGAGAGAGAGAGAGAGGAGAGAGGAGGAGGGAGGGAGGGAAGGAATGATTGGAAAGGAAGTGAGAAGTTGATACTAGTTATAGGAGAGAGCATGCCAAACTGGTGGAAGCGAGATGTTTTGTCCCAATTGTAGCAAGAGCATGTGAAACAAGTGGAAGTGAGAAGTTTGTACAACTTGGCAAACCTGAATTTAGGTTGTATTGTCTCATTACCTATGAAGATGCACTGGTATTATGCCACGTGTCTTTGGTCGATGCACTTTGGTGGAGAAAATGACACCATCACAAATTTTCAATCGATCATTTGAGTGTTATAATGCTAAAATTATGTTCACTTCACCGTCTTAATTTTTCATTGAATCACTTGATTGTTAGAAAATTTGACTTGACATTAAAATTAATGACACTTGTGGCGACTGGTTTTAGAAGTTATTGCATTCAAGTGATTGTTTGAAAGTTATAGTACCAAAATGAACAACTTTTCAAAAATTATGACATGCAAACGATAAATTAAAAAGTTATGGCACTTACGGTGGCTTTTCCCACTTTGATTTCTACATGGGTGTTTTTTTGGGGATACATATGGCTTTTCTATGGTGGAGATTTAAGCAGGATTATATCAAAAAAGCCAAATAAGAAAAAAAGAGTCTCACAAAATTTTACATAACATCATAGCATAAGGTTCTAAATTGAATCTTTCCTAGACCCTTCTTTGTATATCTTATTATATCTTTTCATACCTAGTCTTAGGCCATGGTGTAACCTATGCTTTAGAGGGAATGTTAGAATAGTTACACATTAAATGACAAATTCATTTAACAATTCAAGCTTTTATAACTGTTAATGATACCACATCTTCATTTTCTTATAAGGATTAATCAATTATGATCAATGTGCATCGATTTAAATAAATAAATAAATAAATAAGTCCTATGACCGCATTCGTGAGTTCAATTATCACATGTCACAAAAGTATACATTAGAAGCTAGCTAGCATACTTAAGCGTGCTTCGCATCAGTTTTTTCAAAATTATTAAAAAAAATCATATTTGTTTAAATTGTTGCTCTAGTTTTGTATGTTCAACTTATTTAAATAGGGAAAATAGCACTAGAAGTGTCATAATTTTTATACAATGCTTACTTTGATACCAAAACTTAAGCACCACTTTTGTAAAAGCCAATCACTCAAGTATCATCGCTATTTTGGGATGCTAGGAAATTCAATCGGGCAATAATTTATTAATTTTTCCAATTGGTGTGACTCATCGAAACTTCAAGTCAACAATAATAGCCCTAAATGACGTCGCTCAACATTTTGTACGCAAATAAAACCCTAATTCAAACAAATCAAACCATTTCCCCAAATTCTTCAAAACCTAATTCAAAGTTTGGTCCAAATGCAAATTACATTAGATTTTCTGCACGTTCCTGGTCATTTCATAAAGGGAAAAATAGAGCATAGACCACCAATGTGTTAAAATAATTTTACGCGAGCAGTCTCATCTAGCCCTAAATTACTCACCCTCTCTAATCAATGATGTGCAAAACTTCTGGCTTTTACACCATTAGTATATACTATAATTTTTTTTCATAAACTAAAATGATCAATTACATTCCCTTAGGAAAGTACATCACAATATTGATGAAATCATCTCAAAGAACACAACAGGCATAAGCATCCCAACACAATGACATGCACTGTGTTATTTCTACTGGTTCATCAGTATGAGCTCAGACTGGATCAACTTTGAAAAACATCCATGGTGTCACGAGGAAGCCCCAGAGACACAACCAAGTTGTCGCTCTCCTTGCTCTGGGAAGCGACCACGACAAGGTTGTGGCAGACTGTGGTCGGCACCACCTGGAATGGCCTCCCAAACCCAAAATCCGTCTCGTAGAAAGGGAGCCGACTCCACTTGGTGATGCAGCAAGTGTTGCCCTCGTGGTCGACCACGACCCTGTTCAGCTCGACGTGGTCGATGGCCGACAGTATGTAGCTCTCGGTGACGCAACGGAGCGCCTCTTGCACGGTCCGGACAGCGAACGAGAAGGGCTTGCGGGTCAATTCGCCCGCGCTGCACTCAGCGCACGACCAAGCAATGCCGTTCCCAAAGTAGCCGCTAGGCAACGGCGGGTCGAACTTGGGTCGACCGTCGACCGCAGTGAGAAGCTTTGTTTTCTCGTGAGAATTGATTCCGAAAGCCTTGGTTCGCGCAATCCACACGAGCGCCGATATGACTTCGAAGCTCGTAGGGACTATTGAAGAGCCATTGTGGGTTGTGACTGTTGACACGTTCTTGAGTCGATTGAGTGTGTGTGGTTCGAAGTAGAATGATCTGTAAACATGGGGCTTAGTTTGGGGGTTGAGTAAACTTTCAGACGGCCGATCTATCGGAGCATACTCATGGTGGGGGAGATCGGTGCGCGGAGGTCGCCTCGGGCACAACACTGATCGATCAAGAAAGGGAAGGATCGACGGTGACTTGCCTCCAGCCACATCACTCCAGCAAGTTAGGAAGTCTGCGAAGGCTTTACCATCGACGACGACATGACTTGTCACGATGCCAACGGTGATCCCTCCACATTTGAACGTCGTCACCTGGATTATACATACAATATAAGCAGGTGTTTACATAAGAAAATGAATCTCTGGAAACATTACCTGCACGGTTAGCAAAGGTTCTCCCAATATGGTTTGGGCTCCGCCGCTATGCTTCACAAGTTTTCGCAGGGTCCCGGGATTGATGGCGCTAATATCGCCTAGCATCCCGATGCCATCGTCTGACGTCGCTTCGACAAACAAGACGCCTTCCCCGGTGCATCTCACTGCCATCTTCCCATCACTGCCCATGACAAGTCTACCTGTGAACGGATGGAACTCGACCAATACCTCGGCCAGCGACTCTCTGATCGTCTCGATTGCAGTGGAACAACTTCCCCTCCCTTCGCCTTTGAAGGCGAACACAATCTCGATCATGTGAGGGTAGGTCTGGTCAAGGTTAGAGAGAACATAGAGTCCGCCGGACATTTCCCTCGCCGGAAAAACCATAACTGCATTTGTGATATTCACGATGACTTCCGGTGTAGCTCCAATGTCTGTTGGCTTCTCATTTCCTTCTTCTATGTGAGAAAAAAAAATTGCCAAAATTACTTTCACCATTGTTCTGGATGGTCATGGAAAATAAATAATTTAAAAGATATTTTCTGAAAAAATAATTATTTACATTGCTTTGAAAAAGAAGTCGATGGATATGTTTTCATGATAAACAATAATCTATGTCTAAACAATTTCATTATTGATGAAGAATAATTTTAATTTATTCATTTTGTAAATGATGTGACCTATATTTTTTAGGAAACTTTTTAATTATGAATTTACACGAAATAAATGCTGAAGCTTGATTTTCATCGCCAGCAAAAGCCTTTCATTTCTTCATAATTGATGGCACGTTGATGGGGATCTAACTGACTTTCCCGTCAAATGATGACTTGGTATAGACGCAGCCAATTTTCTGATCATTGTCATTACCTTTTTCAACCATCTTTCCATTGCATCATAAGATCAGATGTAATCAAACACTTTAAGGATATGTTTGTTGCACGGAAAATGAATAATTTGAAAATTGCTTTTATAAAAATGATTATTTGTATCATTGATAAAAAAATATCAACTAAATATATACTCATCTTCTATGAAAATATATAGGGATAAATCATCATCAATAATAAAAATATTTTTCATCGACTACTTATATCAAGCGATATAAATTATTATTTTTAGAAAATTTTTAAATTAATAATTTTTTGTGAAGCAAACAAAGCCTTAGAAGCAGTTGCAATTAACATCAGGACATTTGATTACCCGGGCGGTCGGGGTTGTCTGAGCATCCACTCGGCCGACGTGGAGAAGCGCAACGGGCCGTACGCGGCAGCTCTTGGGAGAAGGATGTCAGCAACGATTTTTGACTCGAAAGAGGAGAGGATGGATGGGACGGAGGTGGTGAGACGCCGCAGCTCACCAAGGCGTTGGTTGCCATTCTCAGAGAAATGGAGATGATTGGGAATCGAGAAGTTTTCTGAGAATGTTCCGAGAGAGAGAGAGAGGGAGAGAGGGAGGGAGGGAGGAAGGGAATGATTGGAATGGAAGTGAGAAGTTGATAATAGTTATAGGAGAGAGCATGCCAAACAGGTGGAAGCGAGATGTTTTGTACCAATTGTAGCAAGAGCATGTGAAACAAGTGGAAGTGAGAAGTTTGTACAACTTGGCAAACCTGAATTTAGGTCGTATTGTCTCATTACCTATGAAGATGCACTGGTATCATGCCACATGTCTTTGGTCGATGCACTTTGGTGGAGAAAATGACACCATCACATATTTTTAATCGATCATTTGAGTATAATAATTTTAGAATTATATTCACTTCATAGCCTTAATTTTTCATTAGATTACCCGAGTGCTAGAAAATTTGACTTGACATTAAAATTAATGGCACTTCTAGTGAACGGTTTTCATAAGTTATTGCACTCAAATGATCATTTGAAAATTTTGGCGACAAAATGAACAACTTTTCAAAAGTTATGGCACACAAGCAATAAATTAAAAAGATTGCACTTATGTCTTCTTTTCCCACTTTGATTTTTACATGTTTTTTTTTTTTTTGGATATATGTATGGCTTTTCTATGGTGAAGATTTAAGCAGGATTATATCAAAAAAGCCACACAAAACATAATATCAGAGTATAAGGTTCTGAATCAAATCTTTCCAAGACCCTTCTTTGTATGCCTTATTATTTCTTTTCATACCTAGTCTTAGGCCAAGGTGCAACCTACATTCTAGAGGGAGTGTTAGAATAGTTATGCATTAAATAACATATTCATCTAATAATTTAAGTTTTTATAACTGTTAATGATACCACATCTTCAATTACTTATAAGGATTAATCAATAATGATCAATGTGCATAGATTTAAATAAAAAAAAGTCCTATGACTGCATTTGTGAGTTCAATCATCACATGTCACAAAAGTATACATTAGAAGCTAGCTAGTATACTTAAGCGTGCTTCCAATGAGTTTTCTTTTCAAAATTATTTATAAAATCATATTTGTTTAAATTGTTTCTCTAGTTTGTTTCTCTAGTTTTGTATGTTCAACTTATTAAAATAGGAAAAATAGCACTAGAAGTATCATAATTTTCATACGATACTTACTTTGATACCAAATTTAACACTTTTGTAAAAGCCAATCACTCAAGTATCATCGCTATTTTGGGATGCTAGGAAATTCAATCTGGTATTATGTTATCAACTTTTCCAATTAATGTGGCTCATCGGAACTCCAAGTCAACAATAATAGCCCTAAATGACGTTACTCAACATTTTGTATGCAAATAAAAAAACTAATTCAGACAATTCAACCATTTCCCCAAATTCTTCAAACCCTAATTCAAAGGTTGGTCCGAATGCAGATTACACTAGATTTTCTGCACATTCCCGCGCTTCGAACTCGAAAAACCACGAATGGGACCTATCCAGTTCTTCAACCTGTAACTGTCTACTCTTCTTTATCGAAATGCGATCGGAATTCTCACAATTTCCTCTGACGAACAGGATAATAAGCGATCCAGACGAAATACTTGAACACATTGAGTTGAACTTAACAAGAAGAGCCCTCAACCGAGTCCTCCTTGACTCTACCTATAAGCAGAGGAGACAAATCAGCCAGCATGAAGCCGTCCTTGGCATTGGCGAGCTCGAAACTGGCCCACTGCAGCAGTTGCTCGTTCATGAACATGCACTTCACGAGGCTGAGCCAATTGACAGCCAAAATCGAGCTCATGTATGAAAGATATGGCGCTTGTAGTGTCATTTTCCATACTTAAATATATAATAATTTTAGAAATTTTAAACAGTGACAATAATCATGATATTTAACAAGTGGAAGGAAATTCACTTGAAAGCAATACATATCATGTGGTTGGCAATTAAAATTTATGATTCATTTGCCTTATGTATGGCTTTACACTCATCAAGTATCTCTTCATATTTCAAAGAATTGATTTCATCATAGGCTATTTTTATTCAATTTGACTCGAAATTTTTTGTCAATTTCTTAAGTAATCTACAAGCTATATGAGATGGAATTTGAAATAATTTTACTATATATCGTAAAATGGGGAGAGTCACTCAAAAAAGTTATAAATCTATTGCATTTGTAGCAATTTGGTTATAAACTTTTTTGACCAATTCAGTCATAAACCGTTTGCATTTGTGCTGTCCATTCAACTAATTTTAGCTAATCATTGCTGACATGATTGTTGTTTGGTCGATGCTAATATGGATAATTTTTAATAATATTTTATATTTCATTCTTTTCTTTTTCTTTCTTTTTTTCCTCCTCCTTTTGCCTTCCTTATTCCTCCAGCCAATCACCGCCGATGACTAGCCAAAGGCAAGGGCCGTCAATGACAACCCTATCGGCCAACAACGAGGCTTGCCCTTGCTAGCCAGTAGAGAGGGTGAGCCTCACCAAGGTCGCCATTGCTGGGTGACCCCCCCCCCCCAAAACTAACGAGGCTTGACCTCACTCAACTATGGTGAGGACCGCCAATGTGTTAAAATAATGTTATGCAAGCGGTTCTCTTTTGGCCCCAAATTATTTACTGTCTTTGAGCAATGGTGTGCGAAACTTCTGGCTTTTACACCATTTGTATATACTATAATTATTCTTTCATAAATTAAGATGATCAATTACATTCCCTTCCTTAGGAAAGTACATCACAATATTGATGAAATCATCTCAAACAATGCAACAAGCAATAAGCATCCCAACACAATGACATGCACTGTGTTATTTCTACTGGTTCATCAGTATGAGCTCAAACTGGATCTCAGACTGGATCAACTTTGAAAAAACATCCATGGTGTCACGAGGAAGCCCCAGAGACACAACCAAGCTGTCGCTCTCCTTGCTCTGGGAAGCGACCACGACGAGGTTGTGGCAAACTGTGGTCGGTGCCACCGGGAATGGCCTCCCGAACCCGAAATCCGTCTTGTAGAAAGGGAGCCGATTCCACTTGGTGATGCAGCAAGTGTTGCCCTTGTGGTCGACCACGACGCTGTTCAGCTCGACGTGGTCGATGGCCGACCGTATGTAGCTCTCGGTGACGCAACGGAGCGCCTCTTGCATGGTCCGGACAGCGAACGAGAAGGGCTTGCGGGTCAATTCGCCCGCGCTGCACTCAGCGCACGACCAAGCAATGCCGTTCCCAAAGTAGCCGCTCGGCAACGGCGGGTTGAACTTGGGCCGACCGTCGACTGCAGTGAGAAGCTTTGTTTTCTCGCGAGGATTGATTCCGAAAGCCTTGGTTCGCGCAATCCACACGAGCGCAGATATGATTTCGAAGCTCGTAGGGACTATTGAAGAGCCATTGTGGGTTGTGACTGTTGACACGTTCTTGAGTCGATTGAGTGTGTGTGGTTCGAAGTAGAATGATCTGTAAACATGGGGCTTAGTTTGGGGGTTGAGTAAGCTTTCAAACGGCCGATCTATCGGAGCATACTCATGGTGGGGGAGATCGGTGCGCGGAGGTTGCCTCGGGCACAAAACTGATCGATCGAGAAAGGGAAGGATCGACGGCGACATGCCTCGAGCCACATCACTCCAGCAAGTTAGGAAGTCCGTGAGGGCTTTACCATCGACAACAACATGATTCATCACGATGCCAATGGTGATCCCTCCACATTTGAACGTCGTTACCTGGATTATACATACAATATAAGCAGGTGTTTACATAAGAAAATGAATCTCTGGAAACATTACCTGCACAGTCAGCAAAGGTTCTTCCAATATGGTTTGGGCTCCGCCGCTATGCTTCACGAGTTTTCGCAGGGTCCCGGGATTGATGGCGCTAATATCGCCTAGCATCCCGATGTCATCATCCGACGTGGCTTCGACAAACAAGACGCCTTCCCCGGTGCATCTCACTGCCATCTTCCCATCACTGCCCATGACTAGTCTGCCTGTGAACGGATGGAACTCGACCAATACCTTGGCCAGCGACTCTCTGATCGTCTCGATCGCAGTGGAACAGCTTCCCCTCCCTTCGCCCTTGAAGGCGAACACAATCTCGATCATGTGAGGGTAGGTCTGGTCGAGGTTAGAGAGAACGTAGAGTCCACCGGACATTTCCCTCGCCGGAGAAACCATAACTGCATTCGTGATATTCACGACGACTTCCGGTGTAGCTCCAATGTCTGTTGGCTTCTCATTTCCTGCTTCTTTGCACAAGTTAAATTTAATTATTTTTGGGCTTTGGTGAAACAAGGGTAGTTTGTGTATAGTTTATCAAATTTATATCCCTTTGGACTAGAGGGAGATTTAGAGACAAGGCTCAAATTTGGAATTTTCTTGTTACAATGCATCCGCTGGTTGTGCAATTTGCTTGTTGGTACAAACAATTTCTAAAAAATCAAAATCTACATATCTCAAGCAATGGAGCTATTTGGTCATACGGATTAGTATAAAATCTCATTTTTCTTCGTTATTTTATAAAATGACGGGGACTTGCTGACCACAAGTTTCTTTCAAAAGTGCGTGCAGCTGGCTTGGACTTGTGGAGGAATCTAATGTCGTTTATATTCGTGGCTCTTTTTTTTTTTATATAAGAAAAAGTGTTTTTTCGAAATTAATTTTCCAAACTTTCATCCGTTTCATTCGTTGAAAATAATTAATTAATCAATAACACATTTCAGTCAAGAAAAATATTTATGCACGAAATTAGAAAAGTGATTTCCTAAATTTAAGAAGGTGAAAACATTTTCGGAATTGCTCATCATGATTTTTTTAATATTTAATTTTTATTTTAATTTAAAATCAATTTTTAAAAATTTCTTTTTCTTTTTACTTTTTCTTTTCCTTCTTTCTCCTCCCACCGATCGTTGGACCTTGACGACTAGCCATAGGCGTAGGCCAATGAGGCCAACCTTAGGCTAGGCTTAAGCTCGTTGAGACTAGTAGTTTCAACCTCATTGTAGCAAGCTCAAGCTTGACCTCACCACAGGTCGGCCAGGTTTGCCCTTGTCGAGCATTGGTGATGGTGCCAATGGCTTGTCACAGTCGTCATCGAGGCCTAGTGACCGGTGAAGGGGAAGAAGGAAGAGAAAGAAAACAAAATATTAAAAAAATTAAAAACAATTTTTTTCATGACATTAAAATCAATTTTCAAATGAAATCCAAGTATCGGATAATTTTTCTGGTCATATATCACAAAATAAAGAAATTACCCATTTTCATGAAAAGTAATTTCTTGAAAAGTGTTTTTTTTTTCATGAAATTTTCCCCCAAATAAATACACTCTTAGTTTGAATTATATTAGTTAAGCGATGTGTTAATTGAAATCAGGGTTGTTTGTCTGGACATATCAAAAGTGAAAAGTAACTTTTTAACTTTCCAGTCAAATCTAAAATAAAATAAAATAAATCAAAATTGAAAAGATTACACAAAAATAGTATATGAATATTCGTGTCAATATTTATCTATTATTTATTAATTTTGTACAGACTACTCTAAGCTTGTATAAGCCAAAGGCCTCAATTCACGTGGCTTGCAAGTGTTCCATGGACTTCCAAGTGGCCAGACATTGAAACTGTATTTCTTGATTATGACAAAAAAAAAGTTATCGGTCTCTTTTGACTTTGATTACTCACTAATAACCATTACTTGACTTAGAATCTAATATTAATTTGTCTATATATTTACAATTTTTTACTTTCTAAGTACATAGGCGGTACAAAAAGTCTTCCCACAAGGAATGTCAATATACTAACATGTATTCAAGATATAATTTTGACAAGTGAATTTCGTTATATGATGGATATTTTTCTTTCAAAGCTTTAAGTATGAAAAATGTTTTACGTTGGTGATGTTGGTAATTGAAACCCTACGTGTATTTTCTTTTAGCAATTAAGATGTTTAAAATATTTTTACATTAAACAAAAAAAAAATTACATTGATGTTGTTCCTAATAAGTGTCATTTCTATTTTTTAATTTTGTTTTGATTGACTTATTATTTTTTTTCTAAGTTAAAAAAATCTCACTTAGCATGCTAAATATATGTATTGACCATCACCCATATGAATATATTTAGATTAAGAAGGATGTACGAGTCAATTTGTTCAGATACATAACATACACATTACGTACTGTCCTTATTTTCATGCTCAAATGCTTGTTCGAGAACTTTGGAAACCACCCTATGGATAACATTGTAAAAAAAAAATCAGTAAATTATACCAAAGTCATAAATGAGGTTATTTAATCCTACACCTTTTCACTCTAATTTTGAAATAATTAACCATGAACTTTTACTTTCTATCCTTAGATTCTCTACTAAATCCTCTATATATAATTTTGGAGGAGAAAAAAATTGGTCAAATTATTAATCAAAACAGGAGTAAATTTCACTGATAGTTATTCAAAAATGAATAATTTTGGAAAGGTTTGAAAAATTAGTCAATGAAAAGTGTTTTCATTATTAAAAACAATCTATACATAAATATTTTCATAAATGATGAAAATATATTTTGTTCATTCATTTTTTGTAATCAATGAAAGCTATCATGGTTTTCTCAACCATGGATTTATAACAAAATAACTGCAACCATAGATTTTGCAATCAGGTTGCTGAACTTTGATTCATATTGTCAGCACTAAACTTTTTATTTATTCACGGTGGATGGCACTTTGAACGGGATCTGACCAAATTTTTGGTCAAATGCTAACTTGAGACACATAACCAATATTTTGGATGTACTATCGTTACCTTTTTCTATCGTCTTTCTATTACACTGGGAAGATAAGATGTGGTTAAACACTCTTAGAAGCGGTTGCTATTGGTATTAAGATTTGATTACCTGGGTGCCAGGTTGCCGAGGCTGGGCTGCTGGGGCTGACCGGGCGTCCACTTGGCCGTCATGGAGAAGCGCGACGAGGCATTTATGGCTATGCTCGGAAGTGAGACCACAGCAGCGGATTTCGACTTGGAAGAGGAGAGTTTGGATGGGAAGGAGGTAATGGAGATGCCACAGCTCATCAACGCTTTGGTGGCCATTCTGAAAAAATGGAGATGATTGAGAAGCTCTCTCAGAATGGAGAGAGGGAGGGAGGGTGGGAGGGTGGGAGAGGGAGTGTATAAGTGAAGTGGAAGTGAGAAGTTTGCGCTATTTGTAGCAGAGAAAGAGTGAAACACAGAGACATTGGGCCATGGGTCTTTGGTCAATCTCACCAAATCTGGAGTTAAATTTTTCCAGCTTCCTTGTTTACTTTCCTTATTACATATATTCATGCTAATCTTAAAAGTTCAGTTTACATGTGGAAGAAATTGTTTGAATAATTAATTTGTTAAACAACATTTTCATTTGACAGTTTAAATTTTTAGAACGATTGATAGAAGTCCTGTAAAATTTTAAAATTGCCCGTGTCGCCATATCATTCTTTCTCCCGAGGATTGATCGAACTCCAATCAAAGTGCTTCCATTCAGAATAAATACAATAAAAGTTTCACATAGGAAGACCAAGAAAAAGTTCCATAAGCACATTCGAGATTACGCCTAAAATTCAATGATCATTGGTGAAAGTCACCCATATTAAAATGAGCCAAGATTTATGTAATCAATCATATTGCACAGTTATAATAACATGTCGAAAAGATACCACAATTCTATCCTAGACCAACTGGAAAATGAATAAACTCTAGATTTTGCTCCTTCCTTCTCTTGACAATCAGCATTCATGCGGGAGTTAGGGTTTATGAAAGAGCGGCATCAGATGGTGCGGTGCCCCCAAAAGAGCTATTGATCGAGAAGCCGAGCAATATCTGACCTTAAAAAAAAAAAGGGGTGAATAATAAAAGTCGTGGGCCCCACCAAAAATTTTGAATGTGTGACAAAAATCACGTGAATTGCAACTTTCATTGGGGCAAGTCCTTTTCTTTTTTTTTTTTCTAGAATTTTATATTGCTTACAACATATTTATCACGTGATATTTAAGATAGACTATTCACTTATCGTCACATGTACGAGTTGGGCCCACTTTTCAGGTGTCTTCTCTCTTCCATTGTCCCCTCTCTTCCATGTCTCTTCTTCTCCTTCCTTACGCTCTGCACCACGAATGGAGCTGTCCAACTTTGATGCAGAATCCCAGTTCCAGCTGCATTAGATCTAACCATGACCGGCTGATTTATGGCAGTTACAGCGAGGTCAAGATCCTGATGGCCATGAGAAGACATGACAGGCAACTAATGCGAGCTTAAAAATCAAGAAGAAAAAGGATTCATATTACGAAAGATCTCAAATCGGTATATCTATGACAAATTTATCCCATAATATTATTTGATCACAAAAGAATCCAAATTTACCCAAAACTAATACATTTGTGACAAATTTACCATTTGTTAATTTTGTTAAAATTTTATAATTAAATTGCCGTGTTAGATGACATTTGAAAATTAACTGGTGGGCCAATTTGTGATTTCACTCACCATTTGTCATAATTGTATCAGTTTTATGATTTTCTATGTTATTAATCTAATTTAATAGATGGTATATCTGTTACAAGTGTACTAGTCTCTCCTCCAAAAGACCCTCTCGCTAGAAGGGAGCCTATGGCCTTCAAAGAAGAGGATGGATTTGCTGAGAGCATCTTTGTAGTTGTTGCGAAGTAAGGATGGTGGTGCTTCAAAGGGAAATGGCATTGCAGAGACACAGAAGTAGAGTGAAAGAGTGGATGAAAAAGGGTAATTTCAACTTGGCAAATCTGTTAGAACGAATATGACGATAAGTGAATGGTCTATTTTAAATATGACATGGCAAATATGTTCAACGCGTTATAATAAACTAATTTCAACTTTTTCAGCAAAATCAACATATACACTTGTTCTTTTACCGTCGTCATCTTGTTGAGCACAACAAATACACATATAAAAATTAGGCACAAACATAGAACACAACTCCAAATGTCACAGATGTAAAGGATTTTTGCGGTTGAAGATAACTTCCAATAGAAAATGAGTTCACTTGTTTTATCAATCTATTGTCTGCAGAGAATGAACTTTTTGGATTGGTATTGAGGGCATCATAACTCCTCCAAATACAATTTCATGGCTGACCTGTCATGATAGAGTTGTGGAGTTTGAAAGGGGAAAGTAATATTAAAACAAAGAGATTTTGTACTCTATTAATGGAATAGATATAATTTATATCATAACTTTGTAAGCCCTAAACTCCTATTGTATATTGGATTAATATATGTTGTAGTTGTAACTTATAACTTTGAAACTGTAGTGATAGTGAATAGATTGTTTAATGCGGTGCCGTACTTTTCCCTTTCTAATTTTGAAATGGATTTCCACATAAAAATGTGCATGTTTTCTTCTCTATTTTTCTCTTCAACATTTTGCGTTCCTTTGGTATCAAAGCTCGCTTCAACAGAATACTAGGGCAACGAAGATGTAGGAATGGAAGGTGGAGATCAATTGGTTTTGTGGCAATGATATTGGTTTATGAAACTTGCAGATCAAGTATCTGTTGTATTAGAGGAACTTGCATCAACCTCTTCAAAAAAGAAGCCAAGTTTGATCAAGTAAGAAGACTGGGAATTGTTAGATCGGCAAGCCCTAAGCGTGTTTTGTCTTACATTGGTGTAGAATGTTGCCTTTAGTGTCAACCACAACAAGACAACGACAAATTTGATGAGGGCTTTGTCCAACATGCATAAGAAGCCCTATGCATCAATTAAGGTATATTTGATGCATTGCAATTTCAATCTAAAGATGAATGAAGGTGCTTCTACAACAAATCACATCAACGAATTCAAGGAAATCACTATGCAATTGAGTTCATTGGAAATCATATTGGGAGATAAGGTAAGAGCTTTGATTATGTTGTCTTCTCTACTTGGAAGTTGGAGTGCCACTGTGACTATAATAAGCAGTTCGTTTGGTCAAAAAAACTTGAAATTTCAAGAGATTTACGATTGATCCTTAGCGGTAATATTCAAGAAGAGAGTTGAACATTTATATAGGTGCTGCCTTAAGTAGTAAAGGTAGAGGGAGAAGCAATCAACAAGTTCATATATAGAATCATGGTAGATTGAAGTCCATAAGGAAAAATAAGTCAATATCTTTTGGTGAAATAATATATTAGGATTGTGATAAGAAGAGCCATATGAAACAAGACTATAGAGCTCCAAAGAAGAAAATTCAATGTCAGAATCAATAGGAGAAATTTATTAATGCGACATTTAAAGAGACACTTGCCCATGATGCTTAATTTTGATCATTGACAATTCGATTGAGTCTTGAATTGTAGACTCGTGTGTCATTTCAATCAACTTCATGCAAGAAACAAATTATAGTTTTGTTGCTAGAAACTTTAGAAAGTTTTATATCTTGATGATGATGAAGCTTTGGATACTATGGACAAATGTAATGATAAGATAAAGGTTGTGAACGGGTATCAATGGAGGGTGCAGAATATCAAACTTATTCTTGGTCTTAAGAGAAATCTAATCTCTATTGTTCAACTAGACAACACAAGATAGATAATTGTTTTTGGGGATCACTTGTGGAAGATTTTTAAATGCCTTATGCTTATAGCACAAAGAACAATATTGGGAACACTATAGATGCCTGAAAGTAGTAGAGCAATAGCAGCAGCTGTTGACTTAGAAGCTAATTCTAAACTATTACACGGCAAGCTTGGACAGATGAGCAAAAAAGGGATGAAGGTGTTAGCATCAAACAAAAACCATCTAATTCAAAGCACATAGATATTGGTCTATGTGAGGTTGTTTTATGGGTAAACAAAAACGTGTCAGTTTTTTGAAAATGGAAAGAGAGCCAAGAAAAGGAAAATGAGAATTGGTAAATACAAATTTTTGTGGGGTCAACCCCTGTGCATCCCCTTGGACGCACATGTTTTTGCGTCACATACATTGACAACTCAACTAAAAAGGTATGCGTTATTTTCTGAAAAATAAATTTGATGTGTTTGCTACCTCTAAAATATGGAAAGCTGAAGTCGAAAATGAGACGGGCTTGAAGATTAAATCTCTAAGATCCAACAATGGTGGTGAATATGATAGCAAGGTGTTCATGTAGTTTTGTGTAAGAATGGAATAGGGATGACAAGAACAGTTCGCACCATGTCATGGTAAAATGAAGTTTTTGAAAGATTGAACGAATCTTTGAATGACTGAGCAAGAAATATGAGTATGTATGTAGGATTACCAAGCCAAAAATGTAGGATTACCCAAGACATTATGAGCAAATGTAAGTAACGCAACAACAGATTAAAATTGTCCATTCGCTTCCACGGTTGTTTAGGCAACCGATTTCTTGAGTGCAATTTGTCAAACGTGTGCTCCAATTTTTTTTTTTTTTTCAAAGTGTGGTCCAAGTTTGGATACTTAATTATTCATGAATTTTCTTGATATGTCTACTTGTGATGTAGGACCGAGGTGGGTGCTTATTGACACATGAAGTCTGTCGGATGCTTTAGTTCTCCCAAAGTTTTGTTGTTTGATGTCAAGTTGGGTATAGAAGTGTTATTTGAGTAGCGATCTTGATATTTAGAATTTCCAAAACGTGCATGTTCAAAATGTATTGACCGTCAATCATTGTTGTGTCAATTTTTGCGCTTATTATTATTTATTTATTTGTGTTTTGATTGTCTAACGTGAAAATAAAAACGAAAAAGGTTTCTTTTTTCTGTTTGATTATCTTTCGGATGCATCTCACGTGATTAAAAAAAAAAAAAAAGAACTCTTTTGCATGCATTTTTTTATTTTGGAAAAATAAAAGAATTGAAAATCTTGTGCGTGTCATTTGTTAATAATTGTTCAATTGCATGTTTGGATGAACTTCGCTTTTAACGTGTGAATATGGCAATTTAATAACAATGCAATCTAGATATCTTAGGTGTGCACTCAAACAATTATTCATGCAAAATCCATCCTAATTATTCTAACATGGCAATAGTCATGGCACAAACATAACGCGAAATCCTCTCCCAATATGCAAGATATGCAAAATCCTAGACATGTACAAATGGGCATGCACTTAGATATCAATTTTCTCTATACACAAATATACAAGAGGTAGTTTCCACTATGCAGAGTATCTAATTAATAAAAATCCAATCCATGAACCACGAAACATTGTCAATGCAAAAAGCGATGTTCATTAACAAATAACATGCAAGAAAACACTTTTATTTTTCGATTTTTCTATTTTAAAGACGCATGCTGAGATGCATCCTAAGGACAACTAAACAGGTAAAACGAAACCCTCTTTTTTCCTACTTTCATCTCTGACAATCAAAGCACAAAAATAAAAATAAAAATGAAGCGCAAAATTAGGCAAGCAATGATTGAAGGTCAATAAATTTTGAATGAGCACGTGATCAAAATTCTGAATATCAACATCACCACTCAAACAAAGTTTTTTACCCTATTTGGTATCAAAAACAATTTAGGACCACCAGAGCATCCAAGCGACGCCACATATCAAGCACCCACTTTAGGCCCTACATCACATGCAGACATATCGAGAAAATTTCATGAATCATCGAAGTATCCAAATCTGGACAAGACGCATGGCAGACTGTACTCCGCAAGTCGGTTGCCTGAACAACCGTCCAAGCGAATCAACAATCTTGATGCGGTCCACGTATTGATCGATTCAGACGGGCGGACACAGCTTTTCGGTGAGGACTAAGAGCAAACAGATCGGGCTAAGGAAGAGTTATATGGACTGTCCAATTCTGGAACCACTTGGGCAACGTAGGGGATAAAAAGAAACGGGCCAACGACGACTCCAGAGGTTTTTCGTTGATGACAAACTGTTGACACTGACTTCACATTTTCTTAACTAAACTAGGAGAATCAATGGTTGAGTGCGGCCAAACAAATGAGGGATGAAAGAGCATTTTTGTGTTGCCGGCCGTCTAAGGGATTTGATCGTGATTAGCACATGAAAAGAAAAGAAAAAATCAGCTATCCAAAAAATAGGAAACTGGAAGCTGTGGCCAAGAAATTCAGTGTTAACTACGAATACAAATATCAGCCACTTTAGGAAAGCAACTTTCAGCAGAATTGAATTGACGTATTCTGCATATTTTGCCTGAGTATAGGAGGATGGAAATCATAGTTTTTCTAGACAAGAGAAGATTAAAGATTCATTAGTTTCAGTAAGGGTAATCGGTTTTATAGTGAGTCAATTCCCCTTCGAGAATTGAGAATCAGATTAGACAAGGCCGGTTCTATGTTGGTGGAACCAAGAACTGACCATGTCCATTCGATATTGAGACCTAAATTTTGGCAACTTGTTTAATCATTTATTAATCACATTGAAAAATTAGGGATTAATTTATAACCCCTTAACAAAAAAATTTCATTAAAATTGCATGGCATATAAATATTAGGAGCATTTGCATTAATAGTACTATCAAGAAAGAAAGAAAAAAAGTAATTTAAAAAAAAAAAGAGAAAGAAGAAAATGAAAAAAGAGAGACCGGGTTAGGGGCAGGCGGGCCCGGCCTCTTTCGTTTTTGCTTCCTTTTTCTATTCTCTTGACCCAGCCCACTTTTCCTTTCTTTTCCCAAGACAGCCCATTTTCCTTTACTTTAGGCCCGGCCCTTTCTTCCTTCTTTGCTCTCTTCCCTCACGCTCACTGAACAAAAGACGGGGTGACACAGAAAAAGGAGGAGGTACAGAGACAGGAGGCAGGGCGAGCGTCTCACCGGAGTTGGTGGTCGGGGGGCAAACTAGCAGGGACAGCTGCCGTAACGGAGGCCGTGTGCGCCGGTGAATAAAAGAGAGAAGGAGAGAATCGGAGGGAGGGGATCCGGGGATGGGAGTGAAAGTGAAATGGAGGAGATAGCTGGTTCTTCTTCTGGGGGCTGGCTGAAAACAGAAGAGAGAAAAAGAGCATTGGCAGCGAGCAAGCCAGAGAGGAGAGGAGAAGGAGAGAGCTGCTCGGGAGAGTCCTTCGACTGAGAGCTTGAGGAAAAGAAGTCGCGTGTGAGAATAGAGCGTGAAACCGAGAGTAGAGAGGAGAAAGCAGCTTGGCCACGCCCGAGACCCTATCTCCGGATGTCCATTCTTTCCGGTAAGCCTTCCCTTAAGTTCAGCCTCCTTTGGCCCGAGGATTTCGCCTCGACGGCGCCAGGGCGGCCGGCCATGGTCCCTACCTGTCTCGGACCCGCTTGCTGGCCGCCGCCGTCGAGCCGGGTAGGACCCCAGCACTCAAGCGCGCTAGCACCCCGTGCTGCTTTATTTGGAGCTCGCCCGACCGAGTCTTGACTCTGATGGTGCTGCTTTTTCTTGAACCTAGACCCCGCTTGGTTTTTTATCCCTATTTGGTCGAGTTTCGATGCCTCATTAAGTTATCGTTTGCCCCCCTTGGTGGACGCCCATCGGGTGTTCGACGAAATGTCTCTGGGGTGTCTACAAATGTCTTGGCTGTCTTACTCGAACTGTAGACTTCTTGTTCTCGTTCTGTGGGTTTCTATAGGTCATGGTCATGTTTCTTGCTTCTTTCCTTCACGGTAAATTTTGTTTGTATGGTGTGTTTTGAGCTCAATGTCCGATGAAGGATGGTGGCCAGCGATGCCTCTTGCAGTGGGTGAGGGGGATTAGATGGTGAATAAGAAGCGTCCAGCCCGGTGTCTTCAGTGAAATCGACGAAGGTTTAGTGTTTATCTTGCTGGCTTTTGCTTAGGATGGTTGAGTACTAACGTATGAGATTCTGGAAAGTTGGCGTTAGGCGCAACAACACTTAAGACGAAGACGAGGAGAGTAACAGAGAAACGGAACAAAATTAAAAAGAAAAGAGAGAAAAAGCCAAAATTCGAAAAAAATAGAAAATAAGAAGATGAGCTTCGCTTCGGGCTTATGTGCGTCGTGGGCCCAAGTGAATGATCGGGCCGAGTTTGTTGCGGACTGGAGATGGCTGGACTAAGGATAGAAATTGAAAATGGGTTATCTTTAAAGAAAACGTTTTTCATGGGCCTTGTTGGTTAATTTCTAATGGACTTAGGGCCGGCCCGGTTTCTTTTTAGTCCAACCCAGACCGATAGGGTCCGAATCTGTTTAGTAGGGCCGGACCCGATCCGAATTCCTTTTTTTTTTTTCTCTTATAGTAAAAATCATAAAAAAATATTAATTAAAAAATACTAAAAATTCGAAAATTCAGAACAAATCATAGAAAATTAAAAATTCAAAAAATATTTAAAATATTTAAAAATTCTTTAAAATTCCAACAAATTAAAATTCCTTGAAAAGCTTTAAAATAGTTTTTTAGGTAATTTTCTCCTAAAAGTTGGGAACTTTTGATTTAAGATTGTGCTCAAATTCAAACAAGCCCTTAGGGCTCTACCTTAGGGTTTCAATTGTCTTTAGAGAAAAATGCCATTGTTTGTACATTTTCAACATGATGATGATGGCTTCCCTTGATGTAGTTAAGATTGGCATTTCCTTATCTTGTAATGCTAGATGCTTGTTTTCCCTTGTAATTTATTAAATATTTCCTTTAATTACTAATTGTTATTTTAATGATTGCACACTTGTATAATCACTTCACATGTTAGTGGATAAGTCTAAAATCAATCCAAACTGCATGAAAAAAATCGTTTTCATATAAATAAGATTAGATTCCGAAAGCGCACTAATTGATTAATTAATATAATCAAGTCTCCAACTCTAATTCTTTAGTTGCGTAGGAAGTGAGGCACATTCTCATGCCTCATTTGGTTTTTAGCAGACCCTAATAGGCTAGTAACAACTCCTCATTATAAGATTTTATGAACATGTCACGCAAGGTATAGGTTCGGGAAAGCCCACGACTAATTGAGAGTCTCGGACTCATCCTTTAAACAATACCCCCAAACCTATGTCATTTCGCCTCCGGATGGAAAAGTTAGGTCCCGACATCCAAAAATTGAACCAATCGATTGGGTTGGACTGGGATTGAAGGTAGAACTTTTTTCTTTCATTGATATTACCTGCACATATTAGGACTCATCAGTACTCATCATAACGATGATGCCTTGGAAATTTCTATTTCTCCTTACTGAGCTGACTCGGTTGCAAAGATGTTAACAAGGTGGAGGCTCCTTTAGACCTTAGTTTGTGAATCTTAAGCTAGGGGAATGAAGAAGCAGACAAAAAGATGATGATGGATCTAGGAGCATGCATTGGTCCTGGTCCAATTTGAGAATTGGACCAAACCATACCGACTGGTCTAGGTGATTCCTTGGGGAATCGGTCCGGTTCTTGATTCCACATAAGGAATGGGACTGAATGGATGGAACGGCCAAGATTTCTCAATTTTATTATTATTATTATCATGAAGCAAATTGTAAATTACATTTTCCTTTTAACGTTGGGAAACTCTCACTCATTAGGCATAGTAGAAACCAAAAAAAAAATGAAAAAGGAGTCATTGATTCTTGTACCAATCCAAGAATTGAACTGCACCGGATGTTCCATAAAATAAGAACCGATTCTATCCAGTCTGTTTCGAGGTTTCAAGGCGAGAATTGATGCACCTTAAAATTAATCACCCTATATAGATCAATAAGATGAGGTGACCATGTCATGCTAATTGAGGTCTGAGTCGCGGTCTAGTTTGACTTGCTTTTGTTGGATTCTAAGTTAATACATGGCTGAAGAGAATGGCTACTGCCCCCAATCAGAATTAAAGCAGGTGTTGGTGGGTACCGGCACAAAAATTTGCCCCAAATATTTTAATTTTTGACGCAATTTGTCAGTTATTTTTTACTTTTAATTATATGTCTTTCTCTTCACTAATGAATATAAAATATATATTTAAATTTCGAGAAATTAGAAAGAGATTATATAAGATTTCAATGTCGTGTTAATCTATAAATAGTGCAAGGTGCTTGCTGCGTTGAATATCCAACGTTCTCCGTCGTAAAAATTGCATTACAAAATGAGAACCAAAAACGGCCGATGAGAATAGAAGAAGAAAAAAACCACTGATGCACACTCGCACGGCTTTAGTTTAGAAAATTAGAAGAGAAAAATTACAAAAAGAAAGGAAAATTAAGACATATTGGTCCGGTCTGATTCCTTTTGCAAAACCGGGAAATAGATTGGTTATTGCTTGTTCCCATTTTGGAAATTAAGAACTGACCTGTCCAGTCCTTGGGCTAGATTGGGATCATGCTCATTCCCTAAATTTCAGGGCATAAATTGAGGACTATGCCCATCACAATGGGCCTCCATTTGTCTCATAAAGCTGATAACTTAGCATGCTTCTAGCTCAATTCAAGCTAACCCAAGAAACCAGAATAGACAAAATGAGAGGAAAAATCTGAATAGACAAACAACTCAAAAAATCAACAGGAATAGACATGACCCGATGGTGGCTTTTGTGGATCAAAGATGGTGATAAAAATTAAAAAATCTGGGTGGGTGCCTTCTAATCGTGAGTGTCTCTTGTGCATTGCCCAGAATTTCTTTTATGGTCTATAATCTGTATTCTTGGTGAATTCTCTCCATTGTCCTCTTGTGTGGGTCCTCATTGTCCAATCTCCGAGCATATATAATGTGGCACTTCCTTTGCTAAAAAATATTTGAATGATGGTTTTTCATACTGCGCAGCTACATCCTTGCATTCCTCACTCAACACCAGAGGCTTTTATAACTTAGTGATGATAGATGGATACTCACCGTTGGAGCAACTATTAGCGAGGTCCTTATATCTGCAATTGCTGAAGAAACATTGGCACAAGATATACTTGCTTTTACCATAACGAGAACATCGCCCATGCCCTTTTTCGAATCAAAAGATCAAACGTGTGTTACCTTATATTGATTAGGTTCTACCCACCAATCTTAATTTCGTCTCCCTCTCCTTCCTTAGCGTTATGACCCCACCAAAAACGAAAAAACCTACAACCAGCCCTTGATTGACAATGCTATACTGAACAGTATCGTTATTGGTAGACACTAAGAGGATCGCCTACGAGAGAGAGAATGGAGAGAAGTGAGTAAGAAGAAGGAAAGTGAGACCGCAAAGAAAGAAAAATTAAGAGACATAATAAAAAGAGAGACTTCACTTTGACCAACTAAAAGAGGGGAACCACTTTCTTTCGTTGAGTTTAATTGAAACATGCTAAATGGTGGGCCAATTAAGTCAAAGGAGAAGTGAGAAAAAAAAGTGACCAAAATAGATCAAATTTTTTTCTTTTCATGCGCTGATCACAATCAAATCCCCTGGATGGCCGGCAATACATATTGTAGCTAAAATTACTCTTTTATCATTTGTTTGGCCAAACCCAACCAATGATTGCCCTAGTTTAGTTACAAAAATATGAACCCCTTCAATAGAAAATTAAGGTGTCAACAGTTGTCATTGGAAAAATCTATGAAGATGCAATGAAATTGGACCATGATAGTGTCTTTTTTCATGGATACATGTATTAAGGTGAAATTTTTCTTCTTTTTTTTTTGCTAAAATATGTACTGTGATTAGTTACAAAGTGACTAGCTCCCAGCCTAATAATTTGGAACCTATCTTGTCAAAATCAATTACTAGTTTTGAAACCAGAAACTTAACCGGTCAACCTAGGAACGTGCCTTTTTTTTTTCTCATTTTATTATATATATAAATAATATGCATCGTGTCAAATATGAATATGTGTTTTATAAGACAGCAAATAGTGTCAGATTTGGTAAATGAGAAGTAAGTCCATTGACCACAATTCCTCTGCGACAATTTATTGCAGAATTTTTGTTCTTTCGATAACTTGTTCCACTGAAGCTAAAAGCTACAAATGACGAAGCAAATGGGCAAACCCACAAACAGCGAAGCGCGGGAAAAAAAAAACCTTCTCCCTCCGGCGGAAGGCTTTCGCGAGCTGAGGTGCGAATGGAGGCGTGAGATCAGAGAGAGAAGCCTAAACAAGCCTGAAATGAGAACTTTCAAGAGGGAAAATATCAAAGAAACCGAGTATTAGTGATAGAGAGAGCAAGACCGCAGAGAGTGTGTGTGTGTGTGTGAGAGAGAGAGAGAGAGAGGGGGAGGCCATGCGAAAAAGTTTCGAAATTTTGGGTTGGTTTGAGTTGTACCTGTTCTACCCTAGAACTGGCATTGACAAATTTGGCTCTTGGGCAGGACTGACCATTATAAGGCATAGAAATTGAACCTATCAAAGCCAATTTCCAAATCTTTTACCCAGGCACCCGTGTGAACCGACCTAGAAGGGGCCGGTTCCAAGGTTGAATCAGTTTGACCCCACACACCTAATATTTATGACTTTTGTGATGGAGATTTAAGTGATTAATTATAAAAAGCAATACAAAAAAAAGTCTCACAACATTATAAATGGTATCAAAGCAAGAATTTCTGAGTTTAAATCTTTCCAAATTCCTAATTTGTCTTTCTTATTATATGTTTCCACTCTTAGTCTGAGGGTGAGGGCCCAACACCCTCACCTAGATCTTGGCGAGGGTAGGATATGGCTGACAAGAGTCGTTGACCGTCGCCAGGGTCCTAGTGATCATGCCGGATGGAAATCCAATGCAGGAAAAAAGAAAGAAAAAGGGAAAACAAAAGAGAATTTATAAAATATTACAAAATTCATCAACGTCAGCACCGATAATGTCATGTAGGATGGCTACCATCCACGTCAGTGATTTCTATCTAAAATTGAGTGAAATGATTATAATGACAAATCATTGAAATGTTTATGATTAAATTGGCAAAATTAAAAATTTTATTATTGAATTAGCCATCATGGAATAGATTTATGATTTTTTTGGTAATTTTCCCCATTTTATTTTGCATTGGATGAATCGATATAATAATTATACTCGATGGTGTACTTTATTACAAGTTGCAAAGTCAATTCTTTTTATTTATATATTATTGTATATGCATAATGATAGATGTTTACTATATATATACCACATCACATGCCAGCATGAAAGACAGCGTGAAAGAGTCGATTTCATGTTAATAGACACATTTTATCTCATTCACCTAGAGCTAATTTTGCTACTTATTATTTAAGATGCTACTAAACAGATTTAAAGTTTACATTTTTGTAAATATTTCAAAAATACTTTCTCGTTCTCATCAAGTCAACTTTACAACCTATTATCGCGAGATTTTCCTCAAAAATCTTCTTTTCTAGTTCTTGTAAAGTTAATTTTACTGCTTGTTAATTTAGGTATTACTAAATAACTCATGTCAATATTTAATGAAATCTAGGTAAAATTCTATCAAAAACATGTTCTTATTCTCATAAAGTCATTTTTACCATTTATTTTTAAAAAAATTTCTCATAACTACTTAAAAGTTTTAATTGGAAAAGAAAAGATTGAGAGGCTCCAAGAATTCCACGCCTGGCCCACTATTAGGCATATTTCGGGATAAGTACACTAGGAGTGCCATAACTTTCGTATGACGCTCACTTTGGTGCCAAAACTTTTTTTTTCGCTCACTGAGTGCCACAAGTTTTAAAAAGCATTCACTTGAGTGCCAATTCGATGTGGCCACCGGAAAAGTTGACGTGGCCGCCGAAAAGCCGACGTGGCCGCCGGTGAACAATATTTTAATATATTTTAATATATTTATTAATTTTTTTGAATTTTTTTATTTTTTTGTTTTTTTTTTTCTTTAAGGCCGGTGAGGGTCACCGGTGGCCCTCACCGGCCCTAAAAAAAAAAAAAAAAAAACCGAAATTTTTTTAAAAAGAGTAGAAACGGCGTCGTTTTGCTTGAAAAGTCCATGTCGGCATCAAAATTTATCAAAAAAATCATTAAAAAATTCCACGTATACCTTTTGGCACTTAATTGAACGATTTTTGGCCAGAAGTGGCACTTAACTGAACAATTTTACTCCGATGTGGCATTCAAGTGAGTGAAAAAAAAGTTTTAGCATCAAAGTGAGCGCCGTACGAAAGTTATGGCACTCTTATTGTCCTAATCCCGGCATATTTCTAAACCAAGTATGGAATTCTTGGAGCCTCTCAGGAATCTTAGGAGGCTTTAGTGGTTCATAAGAGACAATGAGCTAGTACATTTTCATTTATGTCAAAAGGACTTGAGCTTCCGTCCTTTTGTTTTTTGAAAGACCGAATAAGGCTTTCAACTTCTTCTGCTGACAAATGAGGTTCACATGAAGAGCTAGCACCGAAAGGATCTAAAAAAGGGCCAGGAAAATGGTTCAACAATTTCTTGGCATTGTCAATTATCTGCGAGATTTTATTCCTCATATTTCTAAAACTCTTCAACCGGTCCAAAGAATGCTTAAGAAAAATGCCCCCACGGGGACAAAAACAGTTCCAAGCTATTGCTCAGCTTAAGCGCATTTAATGTGCAAGAATCACTTTTAATATAACTTGAAATGTAAAATAAGCAAAAGAGATCATTGTGGAATTTTTGTATATTTCGATGTGTGTAGAAGAACGGAATATACTATAGGCTTTATTAAATAACTATCTAAGATAACAGAGCAATCAAGGATATGCACAATCCAAACGAAATATAAGCATAATTTTAAGGAATCCAGACAATTAAATGAGCGAAAAAAGGTTATAACATGCAAATGAACGCCATACAAAAACAATAGCACTTCCACTATTGTTCTCCTTTAGATTAAATGTGCATATCAAACCCAGAAAAGAGGAAGGCACTCACCTGCAGGGACAGTTGAGTAAAACAATTGGAGCGTGCCCGCATTTATGTGTGCGCGGGTTGACAGGTCTACATGCAATGTAGGCTTCGTGTATTGATCTATTTGAGACAACATGCATTAAAAGGAGAAATTGACTTTGAAGATGCAGTTCTACTTGTACTCCTCCCGGTTTTATAAAATTGAAAATTCATGAATGAAATGAGGAATTAAATATTAGTCCCTCATTAAACATATATAATGCAGTTCACGCTTTGCAGGGTAATAATCATGAAAATTACTTATTTGGTAATAATGGAAGCAGCACAAGGACAATTGTAGCCATATCTCGTTTGTTCTCAAAATTTTGAAACTCCCAGAAAGAATAGCTTATCTTGGAGAGATCTTCAAGAATATAAACCCATCAACATATCATGCAATTAGATACAAATTACAAATCAACTAAATTTATTAACTGCTCAATCTCTCTTCAATTACCCAAAATGAAATCTTCCTCTAGGATATGCTCACAAGTGTATCTCAATTAATACACATGGATAGTGACAACCCATCAATACTCTTCCTAATGCTAAAGATATATATAGATAGTGAATAAAAAAAGAGTTGTTACCAAGCATTCAAAGGAGTTGATCATGTCATTTGACGAACCCAGTATTTCACAAAGAAAGATAGTGTATATGCCATTCGTGTAAAGAAAAATTTACACAAACAACCTCATCTGCCCTTAATTTACTCACGATATCCGATCAATGGTGCACAAACCACCTATGTAGAACTTTTTTGCACTACTAGTGTATGCTATACCCACTCTTTCACAGTTGACATTTGTATATATAAGATTCCATTCCTTTAGAAAGTACATCACTTTATTGATGGAAGCATATCATATAATACCACAGGCACAAGCAGCGCAACGCCACAGTGCTAGTCCTATACTCAGAACCAGGGGCACGAAAACTATGTGCTTCACATATTTGAACCAGAAACATACGCATATACTTCATTCCTCCATGGTTGACACTAGAACTTGCTCTTCAGCATGAGCTCATGCTGAATCAACTTCGAGAAAACATCCATGGCGTCGTGGGGAAGCCCCAGGGACACAACCAAGTCGTCACTCCCCCTGCTCTGGGAAGCGACCAAGATCAAGTTGTCAGGGGCTGTCGCCGGCGCCACCTGGAATGGCCTCCCAAACCCGAAATCGGTCTTGTAGAAAGCCAGCCGGCTCCACTTTGTGATTGCGCAAGCGTTGCCCTCACAATCGACCACGGCCCTGTTCAGCTCGACGTAGTCTATGGCCGACCTTATGTAATTCTCAGTGACGGATGCCAGCGCCTCGTGCACAACCCGGACGGCAAACGAGAAGGGCTTGCTGGTCAGTTCGGCCGCGCTGCACTCGGCGCAGGACCAGGCGATGCCATTCCCGAAGTAGCCGCTCGGCAGCGGGGGTCGAACTTGGGGCGGCCGTCAACTGCAGTGAGAAGCTTGGTCGTCTCGTGAGGACCAATTCCGAGAGCTTTGGTTCGCGAAATCCACACCAGCGCCGATATGACTTCGAAGTTCGTCGGGACTGCGGAAGAGCCATTCTGGTTTGTGATTCTTGACGCTTTCTTGAGCTGAATGAGAGCGTGTGGCTTGAAGCAGAATGATCTGTAAACGAGGGGCTTGGTTCCGGGGTCGACTGTGCCTCCGGGCCGCCGGTCTCTTGGAGCATACTCATGGTGGGGGAAATCGATGCGCAGATGTTGCTGCGGGCGCAACACCAACCGATCGAGAAAGGGAAGAACCGATGGTGGCTTGCCTCGAGCCAGGTCGGCCCAGCAAACTACGAAGTCCGTGAGGGCTTTCCCATCGATGAGGACATGATTCATGACGATGCCGATGACGATACCTCCGCACTTGAACGTCGTCACCTGGATTATGTGACAAACTGTAAGTGAATATCTACGGTACTAGACTAAATAAGACCGTCGGATCTAGTGAAACCCATTATCTTCCATGGTTTTTACCTGCACCGTCAGCAAAGGAACTTCCAATATGGTCGGGGCTCCGTCGCTGTGCCTTACGAGCTTTCGCAGCATGGCGGGATCGATGTCGCTGATATCACCCAGCGCTACGATGCCGTCCTCTGACGTTGCTTCCACGAACGGGATGCCTTCTCCGGTGCATCTCACCGCCATCCATCCATCGCTCCCCACGACGAGTCTGCCCACGAACGGATAGAACTCGACCAGTGCTTCAGCCAGCGACTCTCTGATCGTCTCAACCGCAGTGGAACGCCTTCCCCTCCCTTCGCCCTTGAAGGCGATCACGACCTCCATCACGTAAGGGAAGGTCTGGTCGAGTTTCGACAGAGCGTAGAGGCCGCCGAACGTTTCCCTCGCTGGAGGAACACGAACCTCGTTCACGATCTTCACCTCAAGCTTTCGCGCAGCTCCGGCGTTTCTTGGCTTCTCATTTCCTGCTTCTATGCACAGAATAATTAGGAGCCAAACTTAATTATTTCTAGGCTTTGGGTGATACAAGGGATATGTACATATAGTTCATCAAATCTATCTTCGAATATATGCAGATTGAATTCACAATGCACATGCTACGTACCATCCTTGCTTTCATCCTCAAATGACTCGTGTGTCCCTCTAAGAATTGCGGTACCCATCCTACGGATAACATTGATGAAACATCAAGAATATTAACGATTAATCAACAGAAAATATATTCATTATTAATAACAGTCCATGCCTCAACACTTTCATCAATAATGAAAAAAATTTCATTACATTCATTGAGCTAAGCAATGCAAGTAATCATTTTAACAAATTTATTTAAAAAAAGTTATTGATTTTCTACAAGCATCCATAGATTTTGCAATCTGGACGCCAAACTTGGATTTTTATATTTTTATTTCTTCACAATTGATGGCACTTTAACTAAGATCTGATCAACTTTCTGGTTGAATATGACTTGATAGAGACATGATTCGCACTTCTAAATATCATGATGAATGTAATATTTAAACTTAAGTCATTATTTTAATAAAAAAATCTCTAGTGAAAAATTTATAAACTGGAATGCATATTTAATGCGCAAGAGAAAAAAGGCACGTACCTGAGCAATCTCAATAGTTGAAGCTTCGAAAGTTGAGTTACGGCCAATGGAGCATGCCTGTATTTATAGGTGCAAGGGTTGATGGATCCTCATGGCCAAGTTGGTCAACCCAGCTATGTGGGTTCCATGCATCAATAATTTCAATATAATATGCATTAAAAGGATAAATTGATTTTGAAGACGCAATTTCACTTGAGCTCCTCCTAGTTTTTAATTTCAACTTCGGCTTCATTACCATAATAGTTTTTGGCCGACCGTAAGAATAACAATCCGTTGTGAGCCATAAATTCTTGAAAAAGCGGACATCACAGTAATTTATAATTATATGTCATTTAATTTTTTATGATCTAAAATAGACTGTTATTCTCATAGTAGATTAAATATCGTCATCGAATCATAATGCTTATATGACAATTCTTAATTTATTTTGAAAATAATGGTTTATTTTGAGCCATGTAAAAATAATAAATAATTAGAAATTGTTGTGGGTCTACTTTTTTTAGAATTTGTGACTCACAACGTCATGTTTTTTTATAACAATAGCCCAAAAATTATTATGTTAACAAAGCCTAATTTGAAATTCACAAATAAAATGAGAATGAAATAGTCGTTAATATTACGGGCACGACAAGGATCTTCTTTTCGATCCATTATAGAATGTATTATATATAGTTCACGCCAGGCATGGTACTAATTTTGCGTTTTTTCAGTGCTCTATATTGCCAAAGGCAAAATAAAGGGAAAAATACCTAAAAAGAAATAATTATTTTATAGAAAGGGGAGCGAAATTCTCTTTGTTTAACCTCGGAGGAAGTGAACGGCACACCTCGTATTTGAAAAACCTTAATTGGTTTTTCCCGAATCTTGGTGCTCCAATGAGCCAAAGAATCTGCGTATTTCCGATGTAACAAGGTAGAGGCTTTCGTTTGGTACTATTGAACCCAGCTTTGACGGACCATGCAATCCGACTCCTATGGTCCATTGGTCACAAAATACAAATGTCCAATCAAGGTTTTTCGATTAATTTTCATGTTAGGATAATAATATTATGATTTTCATAACTTTTGTATGGTGCTTACTTGAAAATTATAACTTTTTTTTTCAGCCATTTAAGTACCATAATTTTTAAAATTTATTTATTTGAGTGTCAAAACTTTCCACCGATAACTCGAATACAGTAATTTTTTAAAAACATTCACCTAAGTGTCCAAATTAGACATGACATGTTTTTTTAAAATTATGAAATTATTATATAACACTCAAGTGAACGCTGCACATAAGATATGACATTTGAATAATCGAAAAAAATAACATTTAAGTAAGTGTCATACAAAAGTTATAACACTTCTAATGTCAATTTCCTATTATTGACCCAATTCTCATAAGAGAACACCAATTTTAACTCGAGTTCTAATTTCAAGTTGAACTTTTTTTTTATCTTATATAAAATATTAATTTTAACCCGTATATCAATTGTGACCTGAATTTTTGTTGCGTCATATATAAATAAAACAAGCTTTTAGTCAGTATTTAAATCTAGCCTGCATCAAGTTTCCATCCAATCCAATGATACTATTAGCCAAAGTTGAGGCTCGACCTAGATTTGATGCTTTGTTATAGAATTGAGCCATTAATGATATCATTTGGCACTTTTAGAATAATCAAATTACGAAAATATATACTTTTTGGTTGAGAAAATAGAGTACTGAAATCCCACAAAATTATTTGCCCATATTTTTTTATAGAATTTATTTTGACACCCCTAGCTTTGCGACTAAACCTATGGCCTAAGGTCTTGGCACCAAACTTGGAACCCGACAGTCACAACCGTGACCCTACCAAACTAACTTAGCGACCCTAATGTCTTGACCTGGATGCCTAAATTATTATTTTTGGCTCCTGATGTCGTGTCTGCCCTTCATCCACCCACACCTCGCCGTACAAATCATTAATAGTTTGCCAGCAAATAAGCTCCCACTTCCGTCCAGAATCAGCTATTTTAGTTTTCGTACCAACACTTAAAACCTATTTTCTCTTCATAAATCTTTCACAAAATTGTTGAGAAATACATCATTATTGTATAGTCTTCATTGCACAAATCAATTCATTTTTCAAAATTTGATATAGATAAAAAAAAAGTATCGAAAGTCTTAAAGTTTATCTCAAAAATCCATGCAATCAAAATATAAAAATTTATCAAATTAGTATAATTAAGCTCCTCCGTCATCTCAATCCTATTTGATTAAAGAAAATGCTGATATGGCGTTTTTATTACATTCTTAAGACATGCGAAGCCGATGTTGCATACACAAAGAGAATTTAGAAAAATACATATATCTAAATAAAAAAAAGGTACGAAAAGTTAGAAAAATAAAAAAAATAAGAAAAACAAACTAATAATCTTCTTCATATTAGAGCCCAAAAAAAAAAATTCCTTCTTCATCAAGCTTACATCACCCTTTATGAAATTTTGTAGAATCACTACAAAATATTTTAAAAGCGTAAGCTTTTAAGTTGGACCTTCTAACATGGTAATGGAATTTGTGCTATCTCTTTCGCGTATGTGCGTCCACCTCCATCAGTCAATTTCTACATGATGTGGTAAAAAATTTCATTTGATGAAAAGGGATGTTGAAGGTACAATGAGTCCTATGTACCTCGATTTAATATGAGATTTTGTAAGATTACTGATAATTAATCTAAAAATATAAACTTTTGAATTGGACTTTTTGACAATCTTCTTAAAGCTTGGCCATGGCCACTCAAGCTTAGTTGAGTCCCTCATCATAGCCTCTCAAGCTTCTTAGAGCTTCGGCCATGGCTGCGGCATCTTTTTCAAGCTCCCAGACATAACCGTTACCAACTTCTTCTAAACATGATCAAGCAAACCAAAAACAAACACTTAGAATAGGAAATTGAATCAAATCAATTAAACACGTAGCATTGAGAAGAGGGCCTCAATCTCCTCTGGAGCTTTTGATGCCATGAGCCTGAACTTCTGACGAAAGCAGAATTACGCTCTGTACATCTATTTTGAAGAAGCTCTAGTGGCTATGGCTAAGCTTGATGAAGTTCGAAGAAGCTCCAATGGCCATGGCCGCAAACTTAACAAAGCTCGAGTAAAATAATACCATCCGGGTGATGTAAGTTCGACCACGAAGATAGCCGGTAAGTTTTTATTAATCCTTTTTTACTTCTATTTTTAATTTTTTAACCTTTTTTAATTAAAATTATTTTTTTATTGCGGGGTTTGGTAGATCAGTCATAAAAAATTTAGTATTTTTAATGCAATTATCAAAAAAGAAAAGAATATATCAAGCATAGAAGGCTCGGCTTAAAAAACCAAAAGCATCATGATCACAAATCGCTGTTCACGAATATTTTCATCATCAATTTTCACTGTTTGGGGAGACTTCTTTCTTGGCAATGTGTAAGAAGCATCAGTCCATATGTGCAAAATCACAGATCAATTTGGGTGTAATCAAGAATTCCATTGTCCAGAATTAGAAAAAAAATCAACTTTGTCATTTCAGATTAGTGGATGGATTAGGAGACATGAATCTGATCAATTAGTTCACAAAAGGAAGAGCTTCAAATGCTTGATGAATTCCTTAGGCTTCTCCAAGTTCACCGCATGCCCTGCGTTCTTGATCACCACCAGTTCAGCACTGTCCCCAATGTGCCTGACCCAACCCACCCAATGCGAGCATTAGCATCAGCCCATCATCTTGGGCATCGGTTGCATCATGTATCGAGTGGGAGAAACAGGAAAATAGGAAAAAGGGAAAGTAGCTAGATAAAATGAAGTTTCACCTTTTCAATCTGAAATATCTGATCTTGCTCTCCCCTGTCGTCATTTGCAAGAGTTTTTGTCTCCCCTGTCGCGTGTTTCATGCTTGAGAAAACGAGGGATTCCAGCAAGCGAAGGCAATCGCGCACCCTTTTCGGCGAGATTTGCAATTTCATTTAAGACCCCCGCGAGACATACGAATTCGATGTCGTGCAGATGCCAATTCCCAAAAGCAGGCGCCAACTGCTGGTGGGGAAGCAACAACGACAACAACATAAGACCACCGAAAGCAAGTCTGCCTGTCCGAACCGTACAAGACAAAAAGTGCCCAGTATCTATCTTGACGAATGAGAAAGAGAGAGAGGGAAAGAGAGGGAGAAATTCATCCGCACACATCTGTCCGCATTGCTATTGGCAATCACGGCGACTCTCTCTTGAGACCTCACATTGAACCAGGAGAGAGAGAGAGAGAGAGAGAGAGAATCGGTGGGCGAGAGTCGTGCTTCGGGGAGTTCGTGGGCAGCTGGAGTCGCGATCGTGTGTCTCATCTCTTTCCGCGCGTGATCCGATGTCACAGGTCCAGTTCAATTGGCTGCCCGGAGATTCTGATCTTTTCTTCGCTAAGTCTTTGTCATTTTCTCAGAGAGCGAGAACTTGATGAACGGACAGGGCTCGAGCAAAGTCCATCTGAATCTCGAAAACCTGGTGTTGCGTCTGCCCTTCATCCACCCACACCTCTTCGTACAAATCATTAATAGTTTGCCAGCAAATAAGCTTATGCTTCCATCCAGAATCAGCTGTTTTATCTTTCGTACCAACACTTAAAACCTATTTTCTCTTCATAAATCTTTGACAAAATTGTTGAGAAATACATCATTGTTTTATAGTCTTCGTTGCACAAATCAATTCATTTTTCAAAATTTGATATAGATAAAAAAAAAAAAAAAAGGAGTTTCGAAAGTCTTAAAATTTATCTCGAAAATCCATGCAATTAAAATCTAAAAATTTATCAAATTAGTATAATTAAGCTCCTTCATCATCTTAGTCCTATTTGATTAAAGAAAATGCCGATATGGGGTTTTTATTACATTCTTAAGACATGTGAAGCCAATGTTGCGTACATCAAGAGAAACATTTCCATGCCTCACTTGATTTCTACTAACCGACCTCAATAAACTAGTGATGACTCTTCATTATAAGATTTTTATGAACACATCATGCGGGGTATGGGTTCAGGAGAACCCACGTCTAACTGAAGGTCCCGGATTCATCCTTTAAATAATATCCCTAAACCTATGTTATTTCCACTCCGGACGGAAAAGTTAGGTTGTGACATTTGGAAAATTTTGAACCAATCGGTCAAGTTGGACTAGACTAAAGGTAGAACTTTTTTCTTTCATTGATATTACCTGCACATATTAGTACTCATCATAATGATGATGCCTTGGAAATTTCTTTTTCTCCTTCCTGAGCTGACTCGGTTGCGAAGATGTTAACAAGGTGGAGGCTCCTTTAGACCTCAGTTTGTGAATCTTTAGCTAGGGGGAATGAAGAAGTAGACAAAAAGATGAGGATGGATCTAGGAGCGTGCATTAGTGCTGGTCCAATTTGAGAATTGGACCAAAGCAAACCGATCGGTGTAGGTGATTCCTGAGGAACCAGTCCGGTTCTCCATTCCACATAAAGAATTGGACCGGATGGATGGAATGGCCAAGATTTCTTAATTTTATTATTATTATTATTATGAAGCAAATCATAAATTACATTTTCCTTTTAATGTTGGGAAACTCCCACTTGTTGGGAATAGTAGAAACCAAAAAAAATAAAAATATGAACCCATCAACATATCATGCAATTAGATACAAATTACAAATCAACTAAATTTATTAGCTGCTCAATCTCTCTTCAATTACCCAAAATGGAATCTTCCTCTAGGATACGCTCACGCGTGTATCTCAATGAATACACATGGATAGTGACAACCCATAAATACTCTTCCTGATTGCTAAAGATGTATATAGATAGTGAATAAAAAAAGGGTTATTACCAAGCATTCAAAGGAGTTGATCATGTCATTTGACGAACCCAGTATTTCATAAAGAAAGATAGTGCATATGCCGTTCGTTAAAGAAAAATTTACGCAAACAACCTCATATGTCCTTAATTTACTCACGATATCTGATCAATGGTGCACACAACCACCTGTGTAGAACTTTTTCGCATTACTAGTGTATGCTATATCCACTCTTTCACAATTGACACAATTGACATTTGTATATATAAGATTCCCTTCTTTTAGAAACTACGTCACTTTATTAATGGAAGCATATCATATAATACCACAGGCACAAGCAGCGCAATGCCACAGTGCTAGTCCTATACTCAGAACCAGAGGCACGAAAACTATGTGCTCCACATATTTGAACTAGAAACATACGCATATACTCCGTACATCCATGGTTGAGACTAGAACTTGCTCTTCAGCGTGAGCTCATGCTGAATCAACTTCGAGAAAAAATCCATGGCGTCATGAGGAAGCCCCAGGGACACAACCAAGTCGTCACTCCCCCTGCTCTGGGAAGCGACCAAGATCAAACTGTCGGGGAACGTCGCCGGCGCCACCTGGAACGGCCTCCCAAACCTGAAATCCGTCTTGTAGAAAGCGAGCCGGCTCCACTTGCTGATTACGCAAGCGTTGCCCTCACAATTTTGCGTTTTTTAAGTGCTCTATATTGCCAAAGGCAAAATAAAGGGAAAAGTACCCAAAAAGAAATAATTATCTAATATAAAGGGGAGTGAAATTCTCTTTGTTTAACCTCGGGGGAAGTGAACGACACACCTCGTATTTGAAAAACTTTAATTGGTTTTTCCCCAATCTTGATGCTCCAATGGGCCAAAGAATCTACGTATTTCCAATGTAACAAGGTAGAGTTTTTCGTTTGGTACTATTGAACCCAGCTTTGATGCATTACGCAATCCGACTCCTATGGTCCATTGGTTACAAAATACAAATGTCCAATCAAGTTTTTCGATTAATTTTCGGGCTAGGATAATAACATTACAATTTTCATAACTTTTGAATGATGCTTACTTGAAAATTATAACTTCTTTTCGGCAATCTAACTATCATTATTTTTAAAATTTATTTATTTGAGTGTCAAAACTTTCCATTGATCACTCGAATACGGTAGTTTTTTAAAAACGTTCACCTAAGTGTCCAAATCAGACATGACCTGTTTTTTAAAAATTATAAAATTATTATGTGATGCTCAAGTGAACGTGGCACATAAGATATGACACTTGAATAATTTTAAAAAAATAGCACTTAAGTAACTGTCATATAAAAACACTTATGACGTCAATTTCCTGTTATTGACTTAATTCTCGTAAGAAAACACCAACTTTAACTCAAGTTCTAATTTCAGGTTGAATTTTTTTTATCTTATTTAAAATATTAATTTTAACCCGTACACCAATTATGGCCTGAACTTTCTGTTGCGTCATAAATAAATAAAACAAGCTTTTAGTCGGTATTTAATCTAGCCTGCATTAAGTATCCACCCACCCCTTGTACAAATCATTAATAGTTTGCCAGCAAATAAGCTTCTGCTTCGATCCAAAATCAGCTGTATTATTTTTCATACCAACACTTAAAACCTATTTTCTCTTCATAAATCTTTCACAAAGTTGTTGAGAAATACATCATTATTGTATAGTCTTCACTGCACAAATCAATTCATTTTTCAAAAATATAGATAAAAAAAAAAAGTATCGAAAGTCTTAAAATTTATCTTGAAAATCCATGCAATTTAAATCTAAAAATTTATCAAATTAGTATAATTAAACTCAGCTGTCATCTCAGTCCCATTTGATTAAAGAAAATGCCAATATGAGGTTTTTATTACATTCTTAAGACATGTAAAGCCAATGTTGCATACACCAAGAGACACATTAGAAAAAAATATATATATATCTAAATAAAAAAAAGAATAAGAAAAACAAACTAATAATCTTCTTCATATTAGACCCCCAAAAAAAAAAAATCTTTCTTCGTGAAGCTTACATCACCCTTTATGAAATTTTGTAGAATCACACTACCAAATATTTTAAAAGTATAAGCTTTTAAGTTAGACCTTCTAACTTGGTAATGGAATTTGTGCTATCTCTTTCGTGTATGTGCGTCCACCTCCATCAATCAAATTCTACATTATGTGGTAAAAAATTTCATTTGATGAAAAGGGATGTTGAAGGGACAATGAGTTATATGTGCCCCAATCTAATATGAGATTTTGTATGATTACTGAAAACTAATCTAAAAATACAAACTTTTGAATTGGACTTTTTGACAATATTCTTAGAGCTTGGCCATGGCCACTGAAGCTTAGTCAAGTTCCTCATCATAGCCTCTCAAGCTTCTTAGAGCTTCGATCATGGCTGCGGCATCTTTTTCAATCTCCCAGACATATCCGTTCCAACTTCTTCTAAACATGAACAAGCAAACCAAAAACAAACACTTAAAATAGGAAATCGAATCAAATCAATTAAACACATAGCATTGAGAAGAGGGCCTCAATCTTGTCTGTCACTTTTGATGCCAGGAGCCTGAACTTCCGACAGAAGCAAAATTACACTCTGTACATCTATTTCGAAGAAGCTCTAGTGGCTATGGCTAAGCTTGATGAAGTTTGAAGAAGCTCCAATGGCCATGGCCACAAACTCAACCATCCGTGTGATGTAAGTTAGACCACGAAGATAGCCAATAAGTTTTTATTAATCCTTTTTCCTTCTGTTTTTAATTTTTTAACCTTTTTTAATTAAAATTCTTTTTTTACTACGGGGTTTGGTAGATTAGTCATAAAAATTTTAGTATTTTTAATGCAATTATCAAAAAATAAAAGAATAGATCAAGCATAGAAGGCTCGGCTTAAAAAACCAAAAGCGTCATGATCACAACTTGCCACTCACGTATATTTTCATCATCAATTTTCACGGGAGAATTACCAAAAAAGTCCTAAACTTATTATAGTTGTGCCAATTCAGTTCTAAATCTTTTTTTTGACCGATTCAGTCCTAAACCTTTTGCGATTGTGCCAATTGAGTCCATCCGGCTAAATTTGGCCGACTGGAGCTAACGTGGACGCTGGCCGACGCCGACGACAATATTTTAATAATTTTTTTATTATTTTTTGAATTATTATTATTTTTTAAAATTTTTTTTTTTCTCCCCGCGGCGGCGGTGGCCAGCCAATACCGATGAGGTGTTGGGCATTGCGCAAGGGCCACAAAGCCCTCACCGAGACTTGGGGGCCACCGGCGAGGGTCGCAGCCCCAACAACCCTTGCCGGCGCCCGGATCGGGCGAGGTCGGCCACGGCAAGGTGGCTTCACCCCAATCCGGGCGCCGGCCGGTGAGGCGACTTTGCCCGGATCCGGGCGAGGCCACCGGCGAGGGTGGCCAGTTTGACGGGGGCCACGACCTCGCCGGCCACCGGCGAGGACTTCATGGCCCTCGCGCAATGGCTGGCGACCTCATCGAAGCTGGCCGACTACTATCGCCTGGGGGGGGGGAGGGGAGGAGGATAAAAAAAATAAAAAATAAAAAATAAAAAAATTGGAAAATAAAAAAAATAAAAAGTTTATTAAAATATTGTCGCCAATGCCGCCAACGTCCACATCAGCTCCGACCGGCCAAATTTGGCCGGATGGACTCAATTGGCACAATCGCAAAAGATTTAGGACTAAATCAGTCAAAAAAGGTTTATGACTGAATTGACACAACTACAATAGGTTTATGACATTTTTGGCAATTCTCCCTAATTTTCACTATTTGGGGAGACTTCTTTCTTGGCAATGTGTAAGAAGCATCAGTCCATATGTGCAGAATCACAGATCAAATTGGGTGTAATCAAGAACTCCATTGTCCAGAATTAGAAAAAAAAAAATCAACTTTGTCATCTCAAATTAGTGGATGGATTAGGAGACATGAATCTGATCAATTAGTTCACAAAAGGAATAGCTTGAAATGCTTCATGAATTCCTTAGGCTTCTCCAAGTTCACTGCATGCCCTGCGTTCTTGATCACCACCAATTTAGCACTATTTGTCGCGACCTAAATTTTTCTCTTGTCCCGAGAGGGAAAGAAAATGTCTAAATAGGTTTAAGAGTATTGTTAATTTTGGACCGACGACCCTTCATTAACTCGAACTCTTCTAAGCCCATATCCTGCACGGCGTTGGATATTCATAAAAGTTTTCAAATGAGGAATCGTAACTAACCTATTGGAGTCAGTTAAAAACCAAGCGAGGCATGGGAGCATGTCTTACTTTCTACGCAAGTAGAGAGTTTAAGGTCGAGGACTTGATTATGGTAATCATGTAACTAATGCCTTTTCGATATAACTTAATTATGTGCTAATAAGGACATGGTAACCTATTCGAGAAATCTAAGGTTTATTCTAACTATTATAAAGTAAGGAAATAACATCCAAAATATAATCATAAAATTAGGGTACAAAAATATTATAATGATGTCCCTAAAAAAAGAAAGAGAAAAATATAACGTAAACCAAGAAAAACCTATCGTACAGCCCTAAAGGCTTATTCAATTTTGGTATTTTTTTTCTTTTTTTAAGGGTTTTCTTCTTCTTTTTTGCAATTTTTCTGATTTTTCTGAATTTTCATGAAATTTTTATATTTTTAAATATTTTCAACTTTTCCAAAATTAAACAAAACACGTTTTAAAGATTTTTTATATTTTTTTACTTTTCTGAATTTAAAAAAAATTATTTTTTTTTTTGGAATTCTCTAATTTTCCTTTTTTTGAATTTTTAAAATATTTCGGATTTTTTTGCATTTTGAAAAATATTTTTAAAATATATATATCCTTTTTAAAAAAAACTTTCAAGACTTTTCCGAATTAAAAAAAATAATAATAATAATTTTTAAGGATTTTCTAAATTTTAAGGTTTTTAAAGATTTTTAATGTTTAATGAATTTTTGGATTTTTTTATTAAAAAATGATTCGGACCGGGTCAGGAGACCCGGCCCTACTAAACCGACCCGGACCCTATCGGTCTGGGCTGGACTAGCGACCGGGCTGGCCGATCGGCCCGGTCAAATTTTTTTTAAAATGGCCCATTAAAAACAAAAATTAAAACGGCCCACTTCTATTTCTATTTTCAGCCCAATCATCTTCAGCCCACATTAAACAATCGGCCCGAATTCAGACTAGGCCCACTCGAAACTTCTAGCCCGGCCCCCTCTCCCTTTTACATTTTCGGCCTCCTCCATTTTTTTTTTATGGTTTTCCTTCTTCTTTCTCTTTTTTTTTTTTTATTCCTTCTTTTGTCTTTCTTTATGCATGCCCCACGCTTCTTTCCCTACGTTTCTTCCTGCAACTCCTCCCGTCCGACGATTTCCTCCACCGAACCGGCGCCAACGAAAGTTATCTCTGGCGAAGGCTCACCGGTGCTTGAACCACCATCGCCACCATTAATCATCACACAACCTCTCGGCTCTACCCTACTACTCCTCACCGCTGCCACCATCATTGCTGCTATTATCTGGATATGGCAAAGGACCTATGATCCGTCCCCCAACCTTCGCGTGGATGGCGACAAAGCGATATGGGATATGATCAGCCGGTGATCCTACATCTATCCATAGTGTAGCGTGGTACTTTGCAAATATCACGGCAAGAAAAGCGAGATCGGTGAACTCCTCTAGGTGGCCCTCAAACCACCAACATCTCTAAACATTACGATCACAACTCCAAGAATTTATACAAGGACGACATCAGGCTCCCATGCAAAAGGCAACTGAAAGTTCTAGGGGAATTCGGACTTTGAAGGGAACGAAAATTTTTGACTGAAAACACCCTCAATGATCAAGAACTAACTTGTACTGCACAGAACGAATTCGAAGGCCCTTTAAACAGAGTCAGAATCTGAGACTAAATCGGATGGACTTCGTTCAAGCATTTTGTCGAACGGGTAGAGTGCACTACTGAAATGTGGAGGGTTCGGCCCAACCCGATCCGAGCTTTCGTCGGAATCCACAACGCACGATGTACAGGAACCACAGACACAAATACAGGATCGGCATGGGTCGGAGTTCATGCGAGCCGGACGGCCGCAAGCTCCGGCCCAGCGCGTCCGAAACAGAATATGGGGAAAACCGAACCTACCTGTTCAACTTGAGGATGAAGTCGGGAATGTCGTCGGATGGGCTCGTGCGCGGTTGACCCCCTCTCTCTCCCACTCTCGGTCGCTGGGTTCGCTGTGCAGCGGCTTGGCTCGGTGGTCGACGGCGAGGTGGTACTCGATGGGGAGGTGGTAACTCTTGCAGTGGCTCGGATCTCATCAACTCTGGACTCGTGGTGTGGGATGACCGGCGGTGCTGTCTCTTGAAACAAGTTGTGGCTGCACAGAAAACCACCGGGATCGCTGGATTCGCCGAGATTCGCTGAACAGAGACCGGAGAAAGTTGTGGTCTGATCTGGTGCGCCGGGTAACGTCGCTCACTGGTCAAACACCAAAGTACGGAGGATCGCTGGAGGTGACCGAGAACCTCCTAGGGGCCTGTCTTTGGCCGCGAACGGCAATGGAATAGAGGATCGAGGTCTTGGCGGCAGTGTCGCAGGCGACCGGCGTTCGCGAAGAAGAAGCTTAAAACTAATCTCTCGATTCTGTGATTTCAACTTTCGGCTAGGAGATCTCTTTCCAAGTATATAGAGCTATACAAGCAATTTTTGTTCCACTATACTACAGCAACAATTAGGACTTGCGAGTACAGAAAGAAAAACTGAACTTATGGAGGTTTTAAAGAATATCAGGTCAGTTTCACTCCATTGTTTACCACCACACCTGAAGCCACCACAAATGATGGACGGGACTAAGATCAGGATCAGAGCAACGACGATGCCAAGAACTGTCAACTTCGTTTTCTTGTTCTGCAGCCACATCTTCCTTCTCATTCGGGTCGCCTGCTGCCTGAAATCTTGCGCCTGGTTCGAAGCGTGGACAGCTGCTGAGCCAACGACGAGGCTTCGTGAAGGTTGCTGGGTAATCGCTGGATGAGTGGGAGGTTTGTTGAGGACTGCTCTGGAGTCTGGACTTCACGCCAAGGCTACGGGACGCGATGGTCTCACCAGGAAGGCTGCGATGCGATGATATGAGCTTGCTGGTTTTGCAGCAGGAACACCGGGTTGGATCGCAGGAGCGCCGAACAGGAGAGTGCAGAGCCAAAACGTGACGGAGCACGACAACACAACTAGGGAATTCGTGACTCGTGCTCTCTTCTCTGATTCTCTCCTGCCCAGCGCCCCCCTCGTTTTCCTTCGGTCATTTCTTCCTCCGAAACCCAGAAAACCTTTTCTCTGGCTTCTTCTCTTGCGTTTTTTCTTCGGCCCCCTAGTTCAAAATCCTCCCCAGAAAACCCAGAAAATGGGAAGAAGAAGATCCCCTCTCTTTCAGCCCAGGCTCTCTTGCCATCGTTTCCTTTTTCCTCTCCGAAAAACCGCTCCCCCTGCTCACCCATCCCCTCTTCCCTCTCCATAACGGAAAACTTCTCTTCCCCCTCTCTCCGCGTGACAGCGCAGCAAGGGAAGTCCCTTGCTGGCGTCACGCGGATGACGTCACGCCCGAGGGTGGCCCAACGACGTCGCCCCTTCCCCCTGCGTGCTGCTGCTGCGTTTCCACTTGTTGCTCCCCGTGCGCGTGTGTACGGAGAATGAAGGAAAAAATGGGCTGAAACAGTGATGGGCTGGGCTAAAGAAAATAAGAGGGAGATGGGCTAGGAAAGAAAAGGAGTACCCGAACTTCTTTTTTTCGATTTTTTTTTAAATTTTTTTATCTTTTCTATACATTAATATATATTTATATATGCAAAATGAATGGGCATTTAAAACATGTAAAAAAAAATTTGGGTGTCAACAGTGTACCCAGTGTACCCAATGTACCGGTACATTTTCATTTATGTCAAAGAGATTGGAGCTTCTATTCTTTTGTTTTTTGAAAGACCGAATGAAGCTCTCAACTTCTTTTGCTGACAAATGAGGTTCACATGAAGAGCTAGCATAGAAAGGATCTGAAAAAGGGCTAGGAAAAGGGTTCAACAATTTTTTGACATTATCAATTATCTGCGAGATTTTGTTCTCCATATTTCTAAAACTCTTTGACGGCTCCAAAGAATGCTCAAGAAAGATGCCCCCATGGGGACAAAAATAGACCCAAGCAATTGCTCAGCTTAAACGCATTTAATATGCAATAATCACTTTTAGTATAACTTGAAATGTAAAAAGAAGCAAAAGAAATAATTGTGAAATTTTTGTATATTTCGATGTGTGTAGAAGAACGGAATATACTAAAGGCTTTATTAAATAATTATCTAAGACAACAGAGCAATCAAGGATATGCACAATCCAAACGAAATATAAGCATAATCTTGAGAAATCCAGACAATCAAGTGAGTGAAAAAAGTTATAACATGCAAACAAACGTCGTACGAAAATTATAGCACTTGCGCTATTATTTACCTTTAGATTAAACGTGCCTATCAAACTCAGAAAAGAGGAAGGAACTCACCTGCAGGGACAGTTGAGTAAAACAACCGGAGCGTGCCTGCATTTATGTGTGCACGGGTTGACAGGTCTACATGCAATGTAGGTCCATGTATTGATCTATTTGAGACAACATGCATTAAAAGGAGGAATTGACTTTGAAGACCCAGTTCCACTTGTACTCCTCCCGGTTTTATAAAGTTGAAAATTCATGAATGAATTGAGGAATTAAATATTAGTCCCTCATTAAACATATATAATGCAGTTCACGCTTTGTAGGGTAATAATCATGAAAATTACTTATTTGGTAACAATGGAAGCAGCACAAGGACAATTGTAGCTATATCTCCTTGGTTCTCAAAATTTTGAAACTCCTGGAAAGAATAGCTTATCTTGGAGAGGAGATCTTCAAGAATATGAACCCATCAACATATCATGCAATTAGATACAAATTACAAATCAACAAAATTTATTAAGTGCTCAATCTCTCTTCAATTACCCAAAATGGAATCTTCCTATAGGATACGCTCACACGTGTATCTCAATGAATACACAACATGGATAACGGCAACCCATCAATACTCTTCCTGAAGCTAAAGATACATATAGATAGTGAATAAAAAAAGGATTGTTACCAAACATTCAAAGGGTTGTTACCGTTCGTGTTAAGAAAAATTTACACGAACAGCCTCATTTGCCCTTAATTTACCCACGATATCCGATCAATGGTGCACACAACCACTTGAGTAGAACTTTTTTGCATTACTAGTGTATACTATACCTAGGGGTGTAAGTGGTTCGATTTGGTTCGGTTTTCTGAGAAAACCGAACCGAACCGAACTGAATTGATAAGGAAATACAATGAACCGAACCAAAATCCAAACCGAACCGAACTAAAATTTCGGTTCGGTTCGGTTCAGTTCGGTTTTTCCTGACTTTTTTTAGAAATTTTGATTTAGCATGAGAGAGACGGATATTTCCTGCTTTTTAAGCTGTTTCTTCAACTCAATCTCTTCTTTTTCGTAACGCTTCTCTTCCTTCTCTACCTCCTCTTGTGAGCACTTCAATTCCTTTTCCTAAAATCAAACCATTGCTCATGGATCAAAAAAGCGACATGGTCATTGAGATGCAAATGAACTGAGTATGCATTGTTTATGTATACAAAACTAACAAAGATCTAGGGAGGACAAATTTCCCAAACAGGTAACTGATATTTTACCATGTTGCAACTCTTTAACCTGATGCATATAATATAGAACTTAGTGAAACAATGCAATCATGAAGACAAGCCAAAAGTTAAAAATATATTGGAACTTACAGCTTTCAACTTTTCCTTCTGAAGTTTGCGGTCCATTCTCTCTCTCTCTCTCTCTCTCTCTCTCTCTCAACTTCTCGTTTATTTCTCTCCAATTGCTTTATATACGCTTTATGATCTAGTTTGGCCTCCTTGTCAGCCCTGAAAAAATATAAATACTTTAATTAACGTTTATACTCTGCAGTGAATCTAATAGACCATCTTTAGATGCATACATGTCAGCACGAGTCTTCTGCAACATGCTATCCACTAACAAGCGTATGTCTGTCTCATTTAGCACTTTACAAAGCTTTTCTGAGGCTTTCAACCAATCAAGCTTGCTATCTGGATCATGTTCTGACTTCCGTAATGCATTTACCATTGCTGAAAGAAGAAGACATGTACCATAATCAGCCTAAGAAATGTCATCGAACAAGAGATACAATCCCAAAGCTGCACCTCCATCACACTGCCTCCATGATTGTTTGATTGATAAGCTAACCACAATTTGAGGAACAATTTTCCCTCGTGAACAGTGCAAGGGAAGAAAAGCCAAACTCCATAATTTATAGAATTCTATTTTCGACTGAACTTTTTTAATTGACACACTAATAGTCCTGCATAGATAATATAGTCAATTGGCAAGAAATCTGAATAATAAAACTATAAGTCTAAGAGGTCTCACTTTCACTACTCTGGAGTCTAATTAAAACTTCAAGAACATGGAGAAAAGAGAGGGAATGGATTCTGAGATATAGTCTCACAGGATCCATTAGAGATATAGAGAGATAATGAAGCATAAGGCCAAGTGATTCTGAGCACCCAAGTTTACTTGAATGGAACTCATACATAAATATATTAAATTTGCTACATTGGATTGCAATAGATAACCATGAGCACCTTATTCTATAAAGAGTTATTTAAACACATTGGTAAAGATGTGTACCCAGTAAAAATAACTGTGGCCAGTTGATAACCACAGCACATGAAATCACTATACAAACATAACCTTCAAAAGATGGAGGAATTAATTAATCCCCATGGATATATAGAGAAATGGTGTATAGTACACAATCGGATGGAATAGCTGAGGTAGTTGCCAAAAGATAGCCTAACATTCCTCTGTTCCTTTTTATCGATTATTCCGGCATTTCTCTGTTTTTACTTACTGAAGGATGTAATGACACTGCAACAGGCAGTTAAATCTTCATAATGCAAGACATGTTTGTTAATGCTGCTCCCATTCCTAAAGGCAAAAGCTTAACAACTTTCATTAATAAAATGAAACAGAGAACTTAAGCTTCACTATAAGCATTAAGTGCCCAAATATTTGTGAACTGCAAATTTAGCACATTAAGTAGAACAATGAATAGCTGCGCCAAATTAAGAAAAAGGAAGCAATTCAATCACCAGAAACAGCACACAATCTCTCGTGAATCTTTCTCCGACGTGTGCGCCGAATCTTGATAAGACCATGCACGGAATTGGGCAACAACTTCAGCTCTCTAGTCTGTAAAAGGCAAAAAAGAAGAAGTAAGATCATCAGCCTAAGAAAGGGCTGGGTGATTAGAAGGGCATAAAAAGATAAAAATCATTGTGGTTCGCGTTAGCGTGACATGATTTTTCTCAAACAATGTTGATTGGCATCGAATTGTCTAGCCAAGTTCGTGTCAATTTTTCATTCAAATGAGAGACTTTGCATAGCACCATATTTGAGCTTTTACACCATTTGAACCCGGTCGATGCAACTGGGTCGTGGGCAAAATCATGAATCATAAACTACCATAGCAGATGTTGCGACTAAATTTGCGCAAACATTGCATATTAAAAGCAAAAGAGAGATCCAATCGAAGACGTAACCTATCTAACAAGCTCAAACGAAAACCGGATAATGAAATCAACAAATAAGCAAAAAGGAAAGGAAGCGAGGACCTCCCAACACCAAAGAGAGGAGGGAGAATCATCTTCCAGAACGTCGGCGTCGGCATTTAGGACGCCATACATCACTCTCTGCCCGACGAACACCACTCCACTCTTCACCGACGCCACCATGAGCCCTCCTCCTCCCACATTGCCTTCATTCAACTTGGCGTATACCTCACCCACCAGGCGGGATAGCGGCGAGGCGCTCTCCTCGAGGCAGCAGGCGATTGCCCGGTTGGCGAACCCGCACTCCGCCGAGCTCGGGTCCAGGGCAAGCTCCCGCCTCTCCATCATCTCGCAACAGTACGCGAGAACCCCCTGGATTTTGGCCTCAAGGGAGGCGATCTGGTTGTGCCGCTCATCAACGCCGAGGCTCTTGAACAAGGAACGAGAAGAAGAGGAATTCCCTCTTTTGCGCTTCAAAGCCCCCCGCGAGCGTGAGGCCGATGCCGGCCCGCTCCCGCCACCGCCAGCGTCTGCCATTTTTCACTGGAGATGCAGAGAGAGAGAAAGAGGAGACGGAGGAGGAGAGGGCGGTCGCCGCCGGCGAGAATCGTAGGGTTTCGAGAGGCGCCGATCTGCGGCGGAGGGGAACGCCGACGGAATTCACTCCTTCTTCACTGGAGCATCGAAAGCGAAGAAGAAAAGCGAAAAAGATCACGCGTCATTTCCGATTTTTGTTTTGCACCTTAGAACCCTGTTCAATTCGGTTAATCAAATTGGATAGATTCTAAATTATAATTTAATTTTTTCGATTAATGAACCGAAATCGAACCGAATCGAAAACGCATGAAATTTCGGTTTGGTTCGATTTTCGATTTCCAGTTCGGTTATTGGCACCCCTAGCAAAAAGGAGAGGGAATGGTTGGAATTTTGTATAAGTTTGATAGGGTGAAGCAAGGCATTCAAATTTGTTAAAGAGAACAAAATATGAGAAATCAATTACAATAACTGAATAATATATTGCATTTTTTGCCATTGGATCATTGAATTTTGATTTCAATCGTCGAATGAACTTTAGAATTTGTAACTAATCGAGGCCCAACCAAATTATGGCCAATACATGGATGCATCTAGATATTTTTCTTAGCGGGGTAGACTTTGGTATATAATGATTATTTCAGTAAATAAACCAATGCTCTTCAGCTTGAAAGTACATGATGAAAGTACCATTGTGTCAGTTTGGTTCGTTTATGGCAACTTGATATTTCATGATTCTACGATCGCCTATTGAGCCTTATCAATTTGCGGGGGTAAACTGAAATGAAAATAGTCATTATGGACTCAGTTAAATAAATTATTTAAAAATCCAGTGGAAATAAAAAAAAGGATTTAGACACTAATGATCACTTTAAGTTTCTCCCAATTGAGTTGTGCCTCGAGAACCACACCCTCGTAACACAAGCCCATGTAACCCTCTCTTTTAATAAACTTTTTTTTTATCTTTTTCTTGGTTGAGCTCGTGTCATGCCGAGTCGTTGTTTTATCTTTTCCAATAAGATATATCAAACACTAACGTTAATATTACATGCAAAAATTGTTCGAAAAGTCTTCGTAATGCATTGATTGCATACAAGAAAAAAAGATAATGTTAGCTAATTAAACAATTGAAATTGAAGTTTAGCAATTTGACTGTACAAAATGACTACATAAAAAATTTACCCAATTTGTCAAAAATTCTCATTTATGCACCAATTTGGTAGATCGATTGTTTATATCGAGTACTTTTTGTACCTTTGACCATATTGACCATTGGGTACAATGCACTCTAAGATATTCCCACATATAGTAAGAGAGATTATTACATTCTTGATAAGATTCCATATAGAATGTGAAACTAGCTTAGCACGGAAAAGATCGAGACAAGCTACTGAAGTTATTTGACGAAATGCAAAAGCTTATGCTCTTCCGAGGTCTCCTCGAGTGGAGATTTTCGTCTCTTGGAGTCCTTGACTGAAAATAAAATAAATAAACAAATAATATTGTTCATTCAAGCGGGAACAGAACATATCGACGCCATCATCTCCACCGGCTTCGCTTTGCGCCGCATTCTCTCGTTGTTTTCTCTTCAAGCCTCACCACCAATCTTCACCCTATCGACCTATCGTCTCAGATGCTGATGGACTCGATTGGCCCTGGATTATGCTGGCTGATGAAGCGACGCAGGAGTGCCGAGAGTGAAACCCAAAAGATCTCATCCTTCAAATCCGCGGATCGTATCTAGACATCCCCTTTGAACGCGAACCCTCTCTAATGAATGTTACTTCGAGAAATCCGCAGAGAGCTGGCTCCTCATGACATTCAGGCGATGACGGAATCCGTCATTTGATAGTCATCCTTACCAGGTCGTTTCATTCCCAATTTGTCTGTTTGATTTGTGTTCCGCTTTCGTTTTCTCCCATTCTCTCTCTCTCTCTCTGGCTGTCCCCTGAGATTCAACTGCCGTCAGTTTCACTGTGGAGGAGGGAATCTAGTTTGCAAGGAAGGTGTTCGATGGAATGACGAAGTCGGACTCTGTTTCCAAGAATACCCCCGTTCCAGAGAGATGAAGAATCAGCCACGTTTATCTGGCTCGAATGCTGTTTTCTTGAGAGAGGGGTTGCATAGTCGAGCTACTGCGGCGAAAGTTTCTTTAATTGGCTAACCGATGGATGTTTTTTCAGTACTGCGTGAGCCTTGGGCCCCATCATCGCGCCACTGTCGGGTTAAATTTCGCTGTTGAGAACAAGCCTAATCCCTAAAATGATTTTCTATGAACACGGAACTTGCTAGTGAATTCAATTAGTTAATCGATAATTGTCATTTTTCACGACGCTAAACATAATTAGTTAATTGTCGAACAATAACAACGAGAAAGATAATTGCATTTTTCTTAACGAGGGACCATCTCTTATTTAAGAATTTTTAATATGCATAAGCAACCGAATGTAATGGAAATGACAAGCATAAAATGCGTGGGCTCTAGTTATCTCTAAGAGAATTGTTTAGATTTTAAGAAATCGAGAGTTTTATCTTGAGTTCTTGTTTATGTTGTTTTACTTTATTGACCTTAGGTTGACATGGCTTAGTTACTATTTGGGAACTTTTTTAGCCAATATTTTGGAAAAATCATAAAGGTTGCAATTTTTCCGAAAAAAGAAGAAGAAGCTTTCTTTTCTTTATTTGTTGACAATTTTGAATTCACCGTGTAATCTTAGATAAACTTTATATGTAAATAATATGCCTTATTCAATGATTAAATTTTTATATATAGATGATTAGTTTCTTCAATACGAAACCAAAAAGAAATGAACCTCTCAAATGGAATCTCTCTGGCTGATGATTCGCTACAGCTACAAATGGAGCACCATCCTCAATTTATCTAGATTGAACTCTCTAATGCTCATTGCTTCGGGAAATCTCTGAAGACAGCCAGTTCCTCGTGACATCCTAGCAATGACGAAATTCGCCAATCATTAGTGATCCTTACTAGGTCGTTTCAACTCCCATTTAACTCTAGAATCAGTTTTGATCATGCATATATTTAATCACATCCTCTGTAACCTGACAATATATAACAAATTATCATTGGATTTGACGGAAATGATAAGCAAAAACAATCCTCAGTTGGATTTGAGGGCACAAATCTACCTTCCTCTATGAACAAAGAGATTAGATAAATCCTCCATTTTCATAGGCAAATATCCTATACAATCATTAATCTCATGAATATGTCATTCGTTGCAAACAATTTTGATTGTAAAGAAATAAATTTTAAGATAAATAAGATGTTAAACCATCAAAACTCTTTGAAATTGAAATAATAAAAGATCGTTAATCATCATCCAACAATTTTTTTCTTTGACAGTAGTTTAAAACTTTTTCCAAGTCCAGCTCCTCCATTTTCATATAAGGCCCTGTTGGTTCAGTTTTGCCAAGGTTCGGAATGACTTTGGGAAGTTGCATCTTACAAATGCAAGTTGCACTGTTCATCTTATCCGAGAAGCCGACACAGCCGAAGACCGCCAGCCAAGGCGTCCCCGACGCCGGCGACTGCCGGCCAAGGCGTCCACGACCTAGGCGACCGCCGGCCAAAGCATCCATGACCCAGGCAATCGCTGGCCAAGGCATCCCCGATGCCCGCGAACGCCGACCAAGGTCACGCGACCCAAGCGGTGGTCGCCTGCACGACCCTAGTGGTGCTCGCTTGGGTCACAAGCCCAGGCGACCGTCGCAGTCGCTTGGGTCGCAAGCCCAGGCGACCGTCGCAGTCGCCTAGGTTTGTGCAACCCAGGCGACAACGATGGCTGACCACCGCCTGAGGTTGCCGACCTCCGGTGGTCTTTGTCTAGTGGCCAATTTTGGCCGCCGGAGGTGAATAAATTAGAAAAATATATTACAAATTTTTTATTAAAAAATAAATTTAGTCAAAGTGCTTTACAAAATGTAGTGTTTACCAAACAAGTATTTAGGTCAAAATTGCTTTGCACTTGTAATGAAAATTTTCATTTTACCAAATGGTATTTACATTTCGAAAAACCCTTTCAACTTAAAGATACTTGCATTTTTCTAAGAGCATTTGCCCAAAACCAAACCAAACGGGCCCTAAGTAGGCTTCCTCCGTGAAAGCTTAAAATCAAGAAAAGGAAAAGAATCGGAGAACCCGTTACCGGAATTTTCATTTCACGCGGATAAATATAACGATGATGGGGCCCACCAACAGAACCCCCTCGCCCTTTTTGTGTTTTGCAGGTGTCAGCGTCCTCGTCGGGGGGAGCAGCATCCTTAAACACCTCACTTGTCAATTCCGCTCATTTTTTTTTTCCCAAATCAGAATTATATATACCTTTTCCTATTTCATTTTATTATTAATCTTTCTTCTTCCTTTCGCTGCCTAAAGTCGTCAGTCCATAGGCCACCATCATCCCGCCCTGTCAACCTCCACTTCGTTCTTGCGGCCACCGTAGTGTCTCCGGCCTCCGCGGCCGCCGACCACATTGTTGGCGGCAACGGCGGATGGAACCCCGACATCCAGACCTTCTACCTCGGCGACCTTCTACTCTATTTGCATGCATCTCTTTATACTCTTTCAGTGGAATGAGCTAAATCTGTATTCCAAAGCCCATTTCCAATTCATTTTTCAGCTTCTTGAAGGCAAATTGACTAACTACAGAATGCTTCTCTGTTGTCATTACATTTTTTTCCTTATATGTCAAATGAAACTGGCCGTAATCTTATTCTGAACATGTACAGACTCGGATTGAGCGGTGTTCAGGGACATGAAGAGCCATGGACGGACGGATATTGACCTTCAAAAATCTAGTTGTGGCCACCGTCGACCCTGCTCGACCTTAATCAGCACAAACTCTTAGGTCAAGCTGATCCCCATGTCTCGAATCTAGGGCTTGCTTGAGCTTAGATCCATAATTTGAGGCTGGAGAGCGCCGGCGAGCTCGAGCGCGACGACGGCGAGGGCGAGCCGTGGCCGGGCTACTGGACATCGGAAGCCAGGGCTCATCGGCCAAGACTGGCGGCGGTAGTGGTGGAGATATGGGGCGAGAGGTTAAGGAAAACAGAGATCTCAGCGGTGGCCGAGGGCAGAGGCGAGGATGGACGGCTGGGGTCATGGAAGGTGGCGAGGTGGTGGTGGACGGAGGGCTGGGCCGCTGATTGGATCGGGCGGCTGACTCACCGTGGTCAAGTTGTTGTCCAGTATAAGGAAGAAGAAGAAAGAAAAAGGAAAAAGGAAAAAGAAAAAAGAAAAAACTAGAAGACAGAGCATATATATATTCGGCAGTGGCTAGCCGTCCACTGCAGAATAACAGTGGAACGGTCAAAGGCTAGCCACATATCCTTTTGGAGGAAACCGGTAACCGGTTTTAATTTTTGACCCCATATTTCCTTTCTTTTTCTTTTTTGACTTCTATGTTTTCTTAAATACAGAAATACAAATAATTAAACACCGATAACAAGCTGAAATTGAGAGATCTATTCAGAAGAGCGCCCATGGAATTAATTTCTTGCATATGAAGAAAAAAATTAAATATTAAAATATAGATAATTACAAGTAAAAAAAAAATATTATAGCTTACTAAAATAATCATTAATTTTATTACAAATATCTATTAAATTTAAAAGGTGAAAAAAATTGAAACATTAGTTTTGCAATTAATAACAAAATCATTGTGCAATGAAATAGCTCATCATTCCTTTCGCTTGAATCAAATGCTGACCTAAAATTTAGGCAATTGATATCGATTATGCATTAAATAAATGAAGTAAAGAAAAGATCAAAATAAGAGTAATGAATTAACAGATATTTTTTAAAAATTAGCAGAGAAAAAATGCATTTTTAAATAAAAAAGCTGCCGACCAACCCAAAAAAAAAAAAATATATATATATATATATAAAGCTATAAGAAGAGAACGATTTTCTTGTTTTATTTAAAGAAAAAAATCAAAGTGAAAATTTCAAGAAAAATGATTCGGTGTGGCTTTTTCTTATGTTGTCTCTAAAATTTGATGTTGTCCCTCCTAATAGGGCTCGAACCCGCACAAGTCTCCCGCCTTTAGGGAAATCTCTCTCGTGAATGAGGCCCAACTGACAAATGACTCTCCATGCTATTCGTGGCTTATGAACTTCACCCGCCATGATTTGTCTTGGAATATGATAGCCCCGATTTGCGGCCTTTTCATGATGTGCGTCTTTGGGAATGCACCAGGAACTCTCTGCTTAAGTCCCCGTTTCGCAATTTTGTCATAGGAAAGAAGAAAACAACCAATGATTTTTGACGAAGACAGTAGGAGGATCCTTTTCAAAGCATGTCAAGGATAAAAATAGAAATTATTCACACGATGCACCATTAACCAAGAGCTAACATAGTCGTCCTATCTGATTTGAACTCAAGAGTTGTCATTGTCAGAGGATCTTACCACATTGCTTTTCTTCACATACATTCACCTCATCAGCTTAAATTTTGCTGGCTTGTACGAGAGCTCTACAGAATCTCGGCTCTTTCAGTTTAGCTATAGCAGTTGGAAACAAAACATGAAGTAGGCTTAGGCATTATACTATTCTTGTGTGAAACTCATATCTATTGAGACAGCAACCCTAATTCAATGGATCTAGGTCTTCCTAATGGTCTAGCTTTCGAGGCCTATATGCGCACCAATGTCATTTTCAGCAGAATCAAATCAAATTTGATCGGTTTGGCTTGTTTCTATTGGCTTGACATTTACGAGGTCCCCCAACACATGCATATATACACACGGAAAAGCTAGACACAGAAGCACTATGAGGATGAATTAGCTCTAACACTCCCTCTCCTAGCCTAACCCCATGGAGAATTCCTATACAGAATTCGAATCAAATACAATAACACGGTCAAGGGGAGAATTAGCTAGTCGATTAAGATTCATACCTAGAAATCTCGTGATGAGCAGTTCAAACTTCTGTCTCTCCCCAAACTCCATGTTGATGAATGTGCATAGGAATCACCAAGAACTTTGCAAACTTGATCAAATTCCATTTCCATACAAAGCCGAGGACACTTGGGTAAATGCAGTTCATCCCCTTAGACTTCAAGCTTGACCGAAACATCATCGAAATCGCTGGCATCTTCCACTTTCAGCGAGACAAAGCCCCAATTGCTCAGGCTTGGTTCCTCACATCAGCATTCCTTGGCAGATATTCTATCTTGGACGTGCTTTCTTATATATAACTACATGGAAAGGGAGTCCGCTTCAGATTTGAAAACCAAAAATTGGCCTCACGTATAGAGTAATGCCCTGCGAATTCATCCCAACCATTTGAAAATTAAACCATCTCATCACATTCTTCCGATTCCACTGGCCATTGGAAGATTCTCACCATATTTTCTCATGAACCTGTTTGGTTTTCCCTGTGGAAAAAATAAAACCCGTAATTTTAACGAGGCAATGGCACTTGATTTCAAATTCAAAATGAAGAACAACATAACAAGAATGCGTAAGGCAATCCTAAAGTGCATCCTTTTCAATTCATTTAGATTTGGAATGTGGCATCGATGGGTGTTGGTTTGGATTATTAAGAACCTCATAAACCCAATTGGAATTGAACAAGAGCGGTTGCTCGTGTACATGGTTGAGAAATCAACATTTGGTGAAAAAGGCCAAAACATAAGCGTACACTAATAAGAGAATTAAATCGCACAGCATGAATTTTAGGTAGTAGTTGTAGTATAAAATCTAGAGCACAATAGGGTACATAAATAGAAGAAGCCTTCCATGTCCTATATATATCTAAAACACATGAATTTCAGCCATGCAGAGCACAAGTGCAAGGGCAAAAGCAAGACATTGAGGACTCGAACATGGATGGAATAGACAATTTTAACTTAAGCTATTCAATTCTTGGAAGGATGGCTTAAATGAGGCTTTATCAAACTATTGGTGGAACTTGACATTATAGAGTGGTCCTTTTTTTTTTGCTCAAATATCTAATCAACATAACAAAACACAACAGTATCTTCTATTCGATATTACAATAATCAGTCATCAGATCTACGATGAATTTTTAGGATCATAAATACCTACCCCTTACCTTTTACGTCTTTCCTTTCAGTTATGAAGACAGCGACATTCTTTGCAATTTACTTCTCGGTATCAACATGTTAAGAAATTGAATAACGTGGTCAATTTCTCCATAGGACATGGATTCTAATCTTAGGAGTTACCTGAAGATTTGTTTTCCAACATTGGAGACATGTATCCACCCAAAAAGGGGACGATAGTGATCTTTTTGAGCCTCCCACCACCAGCTTTTTTCCCAATTGCTCTACTTCCATTATTTTCCCTGCTTAAATTATCCCATTGTTAAGATATTTACCTGGTTTTGAACATATACCAACGGACATTTCAAGGAAAAATAACTCATGTAGTTTCCTACACGAGTGAAATCAACTTGGAAAAGCACGGAGTATATGCAAAGATATAAGCAGCCTTCATACATTTGATTTTCAAACATGCCAGTTCGAGTAAATAAGCGTGGGATCTTACCAAGCCATACTTAACATAAGATGGGCTTCATCACAGCCTTGTAAAAGAGATGCTCTGTTTGAAATTGGTTGGCCGATTTAGCAAAGTGAGAGGCCTTAGGTGTGTGTGGGACCAAAAAAAATAAAAAAATAACAAAATAAAAACAGCTTAGGATGACTAAATTTGCTAAGATTATTTGGTCCCGCCTCGATTTAAAAAATGGCAACTTTCGAAGACGGTTTGTGTACACTTGACTGATTTGGCTTTGCTATGAAAATATTTAGCATAGATTGGAACAAAAAATCACCGGTAGTGCCAAAAATTGAGACTTAAAGTTTGGGGTTTTTTCATGAGAAAAAAAAGCTAGGGCTTCGTTTGTTTTACGGAAAATGAAAGATTTGGAAAACATATTCCAATCTTCCAAAAAATGATTACTTGTATCACTTAGAAAAATTAAAAAATGAAATATATTTTTATTGTTTACGAATATTTTTAGACATAAATTGCTATCAACGATAAAAATATTTTCCATTAATCAATTTTTTTAAACGATACAAGCAATCATTTTTTGAAAAATGTTTTCCAAATCATTATTTCCCATGAGCCAAACATAGCCTAAAAGTGGAATTGGGAGTTGACCTAAACTTTGCAGTTTTTAGTAAGATAAAAAAAAAAAAATTTGGAATAGAATTGAGAGAAATTGGAGATTTTTTATGAGACAGAAAGTATAATTAGGACAAGGGGCTAAAGTTGAAGGTTTTTAGGGTATGAGGCCAAAAGAGGACAAATAGATTACTTGGTGACTGCAGCAAATATGGTTGACAGTAAGACACTGAAGGGAAGTTAAAAAAAAAAAAAAAGCGACGAGTGGTTCCAGGAAAACAGGCCACCATGAAGCCTCGCATGGGAGTTGCTTTATGGGGAACTTTAGGCCGGTCTTCATCTGGAAGATCTAGCAATTATATTACCAAATTTATATTGAGTTAGCACCCGTTTCATGAATGAGTTAGAATGCGAGCCCAACGGGGTTTTGCCAATTAGGCCCGTCCAAAGACATGTGGCTTGGGATATTCTAGCCAGAGGACCTGGCCCAAACCGAAGCCATGCCATTTGGGCCAGACCCAATACAATGGGGGCATGGCCGAAATCTATAAGAAGAAGCAGATGACGGCGGTTGAATTTGGCGGGAGGATTCAGTTATAGCAGCAGCAACCTCTCTTGCGGTCCTAATGCAAACTTGGAGTCCTTATCGTTATAACTGATTTGATTTTTTTCCTCGTGCGTTGCCTCCTGCCACGTTAGATGCTGACGTGGCGAGCATTTCCCTTTCCCATCTTGTCTCGTCTACTTCAAATATATATGCGTGTCTTGCATTAAATTAAAAAAAAAAAATCGATGTTCAATTTCTTTTGGACGTGGAATTTTTCTGTCTTGGCTTTGTCTTCCTCGTTCCTCCAAAGCCAGCCACTCGATCTTGGACGAACCGCCATGGTTGGTGATGTTGCTGGCTCTCCATATCCAGCGGTCCATGGCCGTCGGTGTCACTCGTCCTAAGTGATGCCACTGGCTCTCCATATTTGGCCATCCATGGCTGTCAGCTCGCTCGTGAACCTTAGATCACAACCTAAAAATGGTCCGATAAGTATGCAACCCACGAGGTGGATATCCATGATGATCTTATAGACCACACAGTAAAGGGGAGAATCAGTTAGCAGATTAAGATTCATACATAAAAAATCTCAGCCGACATCCTTCTAGCAAATTGGACTCGATACGAAGTTTAAAATCGACAGATAACAAAAATATTCAGGGGTGTGAGAAATCGGACGAGTAGGAGCACCTCGATTAACGTCGCTTCTATCTTGCATATGAGCGTATCCCCACATCTTGATGCGAAAATGTCCTCGACAGAAGCAATGCCGACAAGGCAAATTGTTCCTTGATCATTACCTGAAAAATGGAGAACAACGTATGCGTAACGAGATTTTTTTTTTTTTTAATTACGGTGCAAAGCGGGCTGGACAAAGTCAATCGCCCCCGATGCTACCGCCGAATACGCACGCGAGTCTCACGGACATATTGAAGACACTCATGTCGAATTCCACCAGTGTACATTCGCAGGTACTATGCATTACATTCCATCAGCCCGAAGTGAAGCGACTAGGAATCCATCGATCCACGCTAATCCAACGGTACAAGCAAAGATTTGATAAGGGTCTGCTATGCTCTGAAATGCACCCATCTAGATGCAGATTGAGAGAGATTGCAGCTTTACCCCGTCTCTGACTCTTGGCATTTTGTGCAGTCCCTCCAGTATCTAAGTTGACGGCTACGTTTGTGAAGAATCATAGGAAAATTTTGTCATAATGGATTTAGTTTGAAATTTTTGATGGTTTTTTCAAGAAAAGGAAAAGGAAAATGATGGCGAGCTATTGGATGAATCTCCTCCTCAACGAATCACGTCTTTTGTTTTCCCCACAATTCCCACACAAGATCCGAATCATCTCCATCCACCCCTTCGCTTCGCTTCGCGCCTTTTTGTTCTTCGTTGTTTTCTCTTCACGCTCGCTGCCGCCAATCATCACGCTCGGCATATTGTCTCGGAGGATGACGACTCAGATTGGCCTCGCTTGCCGCGGTTGACGAAGCGCGATGCCAGACCGGCAAAAGTGCTGAGAGCAAAACCCGAAGAATCTCATCCTTCAAATCGGCGTATCGTATCCAGATGATGATGATCCATCCGACCTCAGCCTCGGTAATCGGATAAAGCTCTTGTAAACAGCGAACACCACCCCTCGTCCCCTTTTGCGTGTGCGGCATAGACCGGCGAGACAATGGAAACCGAAAGACGGGCGATGAAGGGGGAGCGAACAGAACAAAGCAAGAGTCGACAGCACGTATTCTGGAGTGAACCGAAATTTAACTCGGCAGTTCAATCGGACAAGGAACGGCCCTGAGCATGGTTCGGCAGTGACAGCGGCATGAGGTCCAGATGGCCCGGCAATAGATAGATCTGGTTTGGACAAGTGCAAGGACAGGAAAAGTGACGACTCAAATCAGAGATGAATTAGTGTTGCCGCAACTCGAATGCGGAATTGATGGTGCCGTTCATTGTGGGACATGGAAGACACGGGTATATCAAGGTTCTCAAGGAGAAGGGGAAGTGCCAATTTAACAAATTTTTGTCCGCAATGCCAATATAGAATGTAAATTGGAATTTTAGACTCTAAAATTTGATTAATTTTAGAAGGGGAAAGAGCTTTTTCTTTCCGCCCTCATCATCATTTTTGGTTTTTATAAAATATTTCTCAAAAATATGTTAATTAATACAAAATGCACTTGTCAAACAATCAATTTATGAAAGTGCGGAGCTTCCAATGACACTAACTTTAGTGTTATCATGCATATTGTTGACACCTCAACTTTTGTCGACAATACAAGTGTACGTGGTTGTAAAAGTACCAAAATAGAAAATACCAAAAACAACCACAACAATTAAAAGAAGGGCGAGAAAAAAAAAGAATAGATAAATAAATAAATAATGAACTAATTATGTAAATCGGCTACAACCCATTTTATCCACCAAGTAGGCCGTAGAAGCTGCAGCCCCACTTAGCCACATCCCATTACACTAAACGCGCATTCCACATGAGGCCCGTGGAACACAGGCCTTGAAACCCGGCCGTTCCCTTCTCCTTTTCCCCGTCTTCCCTGAGAACTGGGGGCGCGCGTGGAAGCCGAGGGTAAATCGTGATGTCTGGCGAGCGGAGAGCGTGGTGAGGGGAACGAGCTCAGCACGAGAGGAACGAGCTCAGGTGTTCAGGAATGACTGAGCATGACATTAGAAGGCACAGTTGTCTCATCTAATCACGCAAATCGATTGAAAGTAATCCTACTCCTCCAAGGACGAGATATACTACCTCAAACCTAGCTCCATGCCAAGGACATCTAAGAGGGATAGCACGACGGTACCAGCAAGGGGATGGACTTTTACTTCTAGTTAAAAATCTACCTGCATAGAATGTTGATATAGCATTTCACATTGCTCAAATGAAATCAAAACGACTTAATTTTCTACTGAAAAATCATCTGACAAAGAATAAATATGTCGCATGAATATAAATTTGAAAACGATTGATTCTAAGATTTTGATGTCATGAGAAAAAAGATTCACTGTAAATGTGTCATAATAAATCCAGTTTGGGATTTTTTTTCATGGCTCTTTCAAGAAAAAAATGAAAAAGTAAATGATGGTGAGTCAATGGATGAATCTTCCCCTCGAAGAATTCCATGTTTTGAGCAGGTCTTCCTTTGGAGCGGCTTCTCCAACTGCCAGGAGAGTCGAGAGCAGAAACGAAAAATCTCATCCTTCGAATCGGCGGATCCTATTCAGATGATGATCCATCCGACCTCAGCTTGGAAATCGAATAAAGCTCTTGTGAACACCACCCCCGACATCCCCTTTTGCAGCGCAGCGTAGACGGGTGAAACGAAGGGCGCGCGCGACGGCATTGGAATCCAAAAGGCAGCGATGAAGTGGAAGAGAACAGAACGAAGCAAGAATCGACAGAACATATTCTGGAACGAATTCAAGATTTGACTCTGAAGTTCAATCGAAGACCTGATGGAGGAAGACGATGCTAGGCCGAAGACAGAACGTGCTGCGTTCCTCTGAGCAGAAAGTGTTCGGTGAATTGCGCTTGGAGAGAAGCAGAGAGCGAGATGATTCTGAAAAACCAAGCGGAGGAAGGAAGATCGCGGCGTAAGAAATCTTCACGGACAGCCGGCTCTTCGCTGACATTCAGGCAATGATGATATCCATCGATCAACAGTCGTACTTGCCAGGTCGTTTCCATCTCCGATTCGACTCTAGAATTGATTTCGATGCGTTCTGGCTTTGTCTGTTGATATCTGCTTCATTTTGCTTTTCTCCAATTCCCTCGCCGTCTTCTGAATTCCTGTTGTCGTCAATTGCACTGTGAAGGAGGGAATCGAGTTTGCAAGGAAGGTGTTGTACGGAATGACGAATTCCATCTTTTGTGAAAGTCTTCCTTTCGACCAATTTCTCGTGGGCTCCATCCAAAGAAAGAACGACCCACCGGCTTCACCTTGTTTGCCCCCGTTTTCCCCGCAATCCCCACACAAAACCTGAATTATCTCCATTCGCCCGCTTCGCTTCGCTTCACACCTTTTTGTTCTTTGTTTTTCTCTTCATGCTCGCTGCCGCCACCAATCTTCACGCTCAGCGTATCATCTCGGATGATGATGACTCGGATTGGCCTTGGTTGCCGGCGGTTGATGAAGTGATGCCGGACTGGTAAGAGGGATGAGAGTGAACCCCAAAGAATCTCATCCTTCCAATCGGCTGATGATCCATCCAACCTCAGCCTTGGCAATCGGATAAAGCTCTTGTGAACAGTGAACACCACCCTGCATCCCCCTTTGTGCGCGGCATAGACGACCGAAACAATGGAATCCAAAACACGGGCGATGAAGTGGGGGCGAACAGAACGAAGCAAGAATCGACAGGACATACTCTGGAATGAATCTGGATTCAACTCGGAATTCCAATCGGAGATGAAACGGCCCTGACGATGGTTATGCAGTGATGGCGGCGTGAGCTCAAGATGGCCCGGCCACAGATAAAGCCGGTCCAGGCATGTGCAAGGACAGGAAAAGCAACGACTCGAATCAGAGGGGAAACAATTGAATGAAGGGGGCTTGATCTCTAGCAGATGATTCACTGCCGTGAACGGAGCACCCACCAGTCATTCCTCGAGATCGAGCTCTCTGACGATTATTGCTTCCAGCACCGACTGAAGCACGAAAGCGTTGCTACCGGTTTGAAGATGCCGCTCGCCTCACCACCATGACGGCGGAACTTGACCACGGAGTTTCCTCGATCAACAGTCAATAATTACCGGGAATTTCCATCTCCGATTGAACTCTAGAATTGCCTTCGACTCGTTCCAAATTTTGTCCGTTTGATTTCCTTTTCGCTTTTGTTTTTACCCATCCTCTCTGCCGTCTCCCGAATTTCCATTGCCGTCGGTTGCACTTTGGAGGAGGTATCAAGTTCTTGCAAGGAAGAGAGAGAGAGAGAGAGAGAGGGAATCAGCGACGGCAAGTGTGAGTTCGAGAGCACTAGGAAGTTGTCGATTCTAAGGCGAAAAGCCACTGCCGGAGGCTCGGATGCTATGTTTGTCGAGAGAGAGAGAGAGAGAGAGAGGCTGTGGAAGAGTCATGCTGCAGCGATGCTCAGATGCCAGCATTTTTGCTTTAGTCATGCGTATCAACATTAAGTTAATATTAAATAAATTAAATAAATTCCAAATGCCTGAGTCTATTGTTGAAACGTACTGTAGGAACATGGTGTGTGGTCGAGCACATATGAGATGGACAAATAATTGCACATAGAAACTTTAGCTCTTAGTGTGCACATAGAAATTTCTTAGGCTTAGTACTGGAATGAACTCACATGATTCATTTGTTCCACACCAACAATTGCAAGTCATCTTCTTTTGCTTCAGTCATTCACAATGGCTCTCGTCCATGTATTTACCGGGTTCATGAGGTCAATTTGGGTATTGTCTGATTGAGACATTTCTCGAAACACATTTTCTTAAAAAGAAAAAAAAGTGATACAACTTGCATGAAACCCCAAATAAATAGAGTTTTATAATTAGATTGAACTTTCACTTTTCTTTTTAAAAAAATGCCCCTCCACTTTTCCCACCTCGACTGAGTTTTGTAGATTAGTTGAACGGTAATTCGGTCTTTTAAGTTAACCTAAGATGCAAATTGGAAATTTTAAATATCAAGCATGTAAAGTGGTGTGTGAACTGAAGACCAATCGCGAGTAAGGAGGGTCTTGGAAATTTTATATAAATTAAATTTAGGGAGACTATTTTATGCAATTATACCTTCTGTGAGTTTTAGGAAATAAACAAATAGAAATATGACATGCCAAGTTTGGCATGTCCATTGCATTCGGTCATGGCACATGTAAGTAGGGTGCTAGAAATCAACTCGAGCATGAGTGTAGCTGTCACACCCCAAATCCTAGACAGAAAGGGGAATGACACGGCCGTCCTTCCTCTTGAAAGACGCAGCCTCTAAGCTCCCAAAAACCTGCTCCCAAAAGTCCCCTCATGGCTATCGCTCTCGTTCTATTCATCACTAGTTGAAAAACCTGAAAAGATTGGAAGAATAGAGGGGTGAGCAAACCACAGCTCAGTGAGTAACACATTTCTTCCAAGCGGATCGGGAAATCACTATGCACATTTACAATACCAATATAATCCACTTTGAACATAACATATATATACGTACTACAAATATCTCAAGAAAATAACAAAGTAGGTACCAATGGTCGAATCCACTGGTTAATCTCATCAAACACATGCCAAGGGTCCATCCCATCGGCTAAACTCGTCAAAACACGAATCAATGGTCCATTCCACCGACCAAACTCAAATCAAATGTCAATGGTCCATTCCATTGACCAAACTCAAACTCAAATGTCAATGGTCCATTCCATTGACCAAACTCAAACTCAAATGTCCAGCCATGGTCACATTTAACGCCTGTGACAAGGCGACCAAGATTCCCCCCTTGGTTAGGTCTCCACCTACTATAAGCCGGTGGCTCGGCCCACAAGGATATCCTAGGCTAGTATGCGCATACCTACACACCCCTCAGGGTTCACAGAGACATTGAGCATCAATCCAAAAATCACAAATTCCCAATAATCCACAACAGAATCAGAAGTATCTCACAATTCAAGCATTTAATCAATGTTGAAATGCTTTACATAAACCAGAAACTTCCAAGGTCCTTTGATAAAGTTTCGCAAACCACTTTCAGGAAACTATTCCAACAAAGGACAATAACCTCATTTAAACAACAAATGGTAGTAAAAACCCGATCCTGTTTTTATGCACCAAATAATGCTATTTTTCAACTAATAGCATATATTACCCATAATATATTTTAAACTCATGTTTAAAATACAAGGAAGAAATAGAATCACTCACCTGAGAAAAGCCAAAAATCAACTAGGCCTTTAATTGAGCCGATGCACTTGAATTCCTAATAATTAATTCAAAAATAATATTAAAGACCGAGTAAATGGGCATTCTAAATAATGACTCGGCTATATTACACCTATTTATCGATAACACGACACCTACGTGCCAATGGAAAGCTCGCCTTAAACGAAAACCTATTATTATACGCGAAACACGGACACGCAAACAGCTTTGTCGCCCCATAACTTCCTCCACAAAAATCGGTTTCAAGCCAACTTATAGTCATTAGAAAGCTCTTTTGATGCTCTACAACAATCCCCATAACAGCCGCCTCAAAATCTCGCCAAAAACAGCAGAAAACCGGGCTCGAAGCTACTGTTCGCTACAGTAACAGAACGCGCGCCGAACTTCAAAAATTTATTCCGGACAAACCGCAAGCTCAAATTCGATTCCGCAAAATTCCATAGCTTCATAACATCCTAAATTATCTTTCCCATAAAAATTTGCAGCTCAATGACCCAAAAATCAGACCTCGCCGCCCAAATCTCCATAAACTCCGAATTTGAAGCCCTAATTGCGATTATACCTTCAAATGACAATTAAAGATCTTGATCACTTACCGGCGTCGTAGGATAATATCAAGATAGCTTGGTGAGTCATCCAGATCATGGGTGCGCCAAAAGTTCTCTCGATTTGCCCATTTTCCTCTTTTCCTTCTCTCCCTCTCCTCTCCCGTTTCTGCTTCTGATTCTGTTTTCTGTTCTGTTCTCTGTCTTCAGCAGCTCCACGCAGCAAGAAGAAGCAAAATATAGGTGGGCTGGGCTTACTTTAAAAGGGAAAAAGGCTGGGCTGGTTTTTTGTTTGGCCCATATGTTACAGTAGCCACGCAAACGACGCTCTCAAATTCAAATTAAGGATGGTACAGCTAGATACGAGGACTATTCACACCGAATGATGTTGCAATGTTGCACAAATAAGGGATTGTAGCACAGTGCGTTGTGAAGTTATTCTTTTTCTGGCAAGTTGAACATGCTTTTTGTAAAGATTAAAAACAAAAAAAGCAATAAAAAAGCTCCAGCTCAGTCAGAGTCGAAAGGACCTGGTCCAGTTTGTTGGGTCTGATCCACAATCGTAGCCCAGATCATACCAAGCCCATTCGAGTCAACCTTGGCCTAGACAATTTCCCTCACTAATCGACACTAGAAATCCACCGTCCGCCATCTCCAATCACCGACAGCCATCGACAAGCCACCAGTGACGGCCACCACAGGCTCAGCAATAACACAATAGAATGCATACGCTATGACTAACGAAGAAACTCTCTTTCTTGGGAATTCTTGAGGCTTCTTCATCGGTTCTCCTTCTCCATCTTCCTTCAGGCACCGTTAGCTGCCACCGTAGCCGCCACCATAACTTGCTCCTCCATCGCTGGTTTCGTTGCAACAAGGCCTCCTCTTGTTCTGCTCTGTTTTTTGGCCATTCCCCCCTTCGCCCGCCCCGATCATCAAAGTTGGCACCACCGGGGAACTTTGTCATTGATCCAATCACCACCCGAGGTCAAACTTAAATATCGTCAAGGTAAATTCCACATACTATGTTTCTGCCGCTTATGAACGAAACAGAACGGGTGAGGTTTAGGTAATAATTTTTGTAAGTAAATCAATTGAGATTGAGTAAATTTCAAAATGATAAAGCCAACTTGATTTCTTATTGAAGTGTTTTATATCATACTGTGGTTTATGAACAACTTTAGGTGATTCTGTCCCCAGAGCATAAAACTCCTAGTCCAATTAAGTCAATAATCACATCTAAAATGTTAATATTCTAAAAAGACATAAAAAGAGAATTCATAATACTTGACATGGAATTACTAGTTTAGGTCGACGAAAATGGCATCCATAAGGAGGAATGAAGATCATCTGCTACGAACTGTGCTACATGAAGAATATTAGAAATCCTCTCTCTCTCGCTCACTCGCTCGTTGCAACTTGCCTCGCATGCCTAGCCTAACCTTGATAACCACTGAAACTAGCCATCATCATCAGAGATAGAGAAATTCCACCGCTCACTCCCTATCTTTGTTTGACCCTTGATTTTCTCTCTCTCCCCGACATGCTGACTTTGAACTTGTGGCGGTGTTGTGTTTGTGGATCTTGATGGAGCTCGATGCCATGGATCGAGCTCTGCATCGCCGTTGTCGATGGGTTAGTTGTTGATAGCAATGAGATTTGAATGCGCTTCCTCCAGATCTATTTTTCATCCTTGTCTAATCTTTGCAAATCTCGACCGAGATGGCTAGATGCAATGAGATGTTGACAGTGGTGGTGTGGAGAGAGGGAAGGAGAGAGAATTGAGCAAGCGATGGAGCGAACTAGATGCAGCCCTAAGCTGATGGCATGACGCGAACACAAACCATGGCAAAGGATCTTTGTCCCTTAGTGTGCACGTGGAAATTTCCTGAAAGTTGCTTGAATTTCATGAACATAAAAGTTTCCTTAAAAGAAAAAGGAAAGCGACATAACTTGCATAAATCCTGATTGAACCAATCATGAGGGTGTTGGAAATTTTATACTGATTAAATTTATGGCGAAAAGAATATTTGATACCATTATACCTTATGTGAATGTTAAGAAAAAAGCAAATAAAAATAAGACATCCATGAAAAGAAGATTTATACTTTTATACAAGGGTATGCGATGAAGGATTTGCATTGCGACGACGTCAAGAAATGTTGACCTGTATGACAAATGCCAAAGTCGCCGGTTCATGAAATGGGAAGGTGAACAAACCTCGAAGCAATGAAACACAACAAAGATTTGCATTTAATCGAGATTCCAAGATTCATTGAGAATCACCAAGTTGTTTTTGCCTATATCATTAATAATGGCTAAACAATTGGTCGAAATGGAATTGCCCTAAAGCTTGATTAAAGAAGAGATTCATTTGATGTGATCAATGACTTAGAGATCAGCTACTTAACCAAAAATTAGTAATAATAATAAATGATGGAGCACATATGAGAATGAGTCCTTTTCATGGCCAAATTCCAATTGTGTGTTTCTCTGTATTAAAAACAAAGTGAATGAAAGAACCATGTATGCTACATGCCTACATCACAAAGAATCACACTTATGCTCATGGGGATTTTGTGTAGCTTGAATATAATGAGTGGTCCGGATGTCTTGTTTATCTGAAAATTCTACAATGCAGAGAAAGTACCACAATTTGAAAGCTTATTGCCAAGACCAATGTGTTTGACTATCTCGGCTAGGCCACATTTGGTAACATTGACTCCTTCGTCTATGGAGCTTGCAACTGGGCATTGACCCAATCGAATCTTGCTGGCTGTGTGAATTTCACTCATAAGCAATTAACAAAAGCTTGTTCACATAGTGTCAGAGTATAACCTTTGCTTCAAGATTGCAGAATCGAGTACAAGGACAACGATTTCATCAAGTAACTTAGGACTTGCAACCAAAAGATTAGTTGATATTTCAGGGGAGTAAAAATTACTTAAAACCTATTGATTCAGTCTGGTTCTTGATTCAACTTGGAACCAATGGTCACCCCAATTACCGGGGGTCCAATTGTGATTTATTACTTTCATTTGAATGACCCATGACAACAATAATAAATTCTCCCCCACAAACTTAATATATATAACTAGACATCGTTTTTCTTGCAGCAAAATATAATGTCTAAATCCAACAAATCCAATTTTGGAATTGTGATGATGCGATCGCTCCTCTTTAACCCCATAGAAAAGGTCCAGCGCCTGAATCCCCCCATCCACCCATCACATTCATCAACCGATCCAACCAGACACGATCGTATAAATAATTTGCATTTTTGATTTTTACCTTTTTTTGCTTAAGCTGTTGTCAGAATAAAAATAATAATAATAAATCAACTGTTGAGAAAGCTCCGTAAGGGAAGAGACAATACAGATGGGGCTCTGATCGGGGGACAACTCCAGAGTCGGACCCGTCTTCGCATCACACCTCCGACGGCCCCATCTCAGCTGCTCGTCTCGCTCGCGCATGGAGCCCCACGGTGGGCGATCTTTTCTCGCCCCGGCCCCACGCGCACAGTGTAGCCACGTGTCATTCCGTCGTGCACGCTACCCAAGCTGTCCCACCCTACAGTAGCGTGTAGGTGTAGAGGGCGTAGTGCACATAAGAATACAGTAATCGATCTGTTGTAGTGCGTGGAGATTTTCGAATCAATAGCTGAATCGTCTGCGAGAACGCTACGTTAGGAAGAGATGCGAACAGGAAAAAGAATATAAATCGCACGAATCCAACAAATCAATGGAAGGAGTACATCCATCTCGTTCTGTATCTTTGTGGGGGAGGATTTGTGAGGCAAATATGAAGTGGGGGACCTCTAATATTTCGTCTTCATTTTTTTCCATGCATCTTTCCCGGGATCGACGGGCCTTGTGAGAGAGTTCTAGGGGTTTAAGATCTCGTATTGATCTCTGACGGAAGAGAGAGATAAGTAATATGAGTAGATTAATCTTTCGCGCAATCACGAGATTAATTGAAATGAACGCAATGGTAATGTATCGAACTTTACAAAGATGCTGGTCTAAATGGAATGAAATATCTGGAAAAAAAGGACCTCGACTTCAAATGAACTGAAGTGTGACATGATCAAAATGCTAGTCTTGACAATGGTGTCATATGATCCATTTAGACAAACGTAAAATGCGCGTGCCACTCAATGTTTGATGCTCCATCCGAAATCCGAGTACTGATATCTTTATGCGTGCTCGTAAAGGAAGAAGGGAATCGAGGCTCGCGACTAATTCATCTCAAGATATCAACAAAATCGGTTTCCATCTCTGCACACATCACGTATAGGCATTCTGGAGGCTTCTTCATCGATTCTCCCTGCCACCGTAGCCGCTCTCCCATCGCCAGTTTCACTGCGGCAAGGCCTCTTCTCGTTCTGCTCTGTTTTCTGGTCAGGATGGCCGAAAGTGCACGGACCCTTCACCGGCCCTGATCATTGACGTCGACATCCCGTGGGACTTGTCTCCGATCCGATCACCATCCGAGGTCAAAAAGTCACTCTCATCAAGGTAAATTTCACACACTCTAGGAACGAGAAACAAAGCCGGTGAGCTTTAGCTAATAATGTTAGTGAGTCAAATAGCTGGAGTGGGTATTTTTGGGGTAACATTTGTTTCCGAATAAATTCTCCTATTTTGTTTTCACTAACTAAAAAAATAAAAAAATGAAAATGAAATGGTACAAAAATGCAAGTATCAGTTAGGCAGTTACATTTTAAGAATAATTTCATTTGAATTTCATTTGATTCATGTGTAAGAGAGCATGATCATGAAGAAATGGAGGGTCTCCAACATGAAACATAAAAAATTTTCTTTTGTAGTCTACCATTAATTTTTTTTCATTGATATAACGCCAATTTCAACACATCAAAGCGTTGAAATCAGTTTGCAGTTAATTGATTTGATTTTTAAAATTTCTCAAAAATATCAATAAAGATTTCAAAAGATATATAATATCTTGATGTACATTTGGATACCTACAATTTCATGAATCCAAATTTGTTGTTAAATCTGATTCAAACATAATATAGAAGTATTGGGTGGCCAACCCATCCACAAGATGTAACGGCCACATGTCAGTGTTTAGCATGTCGAGTTGAGAATTGAGAACAAGGGATCATGGAATTTATTTCTCTTTTTGAGTAATTTGGATCGAAATGTCATTATTGATAGTTATACTTTTGAGTGTGGGCTGAAATCCAGTTAGGCACATTTTGTATATAATCATTGGGTTTGGATTATAACTTTCTTTATAACAGCATATCCTTGACGAGGATTGATCTTTTCACACTTAGGTTGGATCGGGTTTGAGTTCGTCGTGTATGCAAGTCAGCTCGAGTTTGGATCAAGTCAGTTTTCTAGTGGATTGAATGACTTCGTCAATCAGAAATTATAGTTTATAAACCCCAAGCGAGAAGCCGAATTGATATGCAGCGCTTCATGGGCTTCGATGTCGGCCTATGGTATATGGCCATGCGCTGTTATAGAAGTCCAGATTCGAGAAGTCACATATCTGAACATCAACAAGATCAGAATCACCCAATTAGCTGATATACAAGCAACCTCAGATATATATATATATAATATAAAATGGGGTGGACAGTCTTTGCTACAGCTGGAGCAATTATTCGAGAACATCATCAAGAATGCGGTTGAGCCTGAGCTTCATGGCTACAATCATAGGCTCGGCTCGGCATATGTTCGAGGAACGGATTCATGATCTCAAACGGTCAAAAGTAGTGTTGCATTCTTCAATTGCAGAGTCGCGAGGATGATCCTAGTAATTCATAACATCACGGAAACTCGTTAGGTTTACAGAAAATCTGAAAAATGATAAGATTGCAACTAGCTCAAAAAAGAGAGCAAAGACAAAATGACATATGCAGTATATTGGTTTGAACTAATATACGGCATGAAGTGATGCATCCAATGTTCATCTCAATCCAACCTAAATCAGGTCCTTACCAGCATTGCCGAAGATGAAGACTTTTGAACGCCACGTTGCTCCTATCGATGAGCTCAAACACAGACGTATCTTTTACTCGGACGAAATGAGTTTCTCTCGCAGATGTTGGCCAACCACCGGAGAAGTTCACGGCGCGGTATTGTTGATCGGTGCTGAGCTGGCCTGGGCCCGATCTGTTGGAATTCTAAGAGCTGAAGTCATCGATTTTGACACGTGTCTATGAATTTGCAAGGAACACTCCACCCATGTAGGTAATTTGCCGGTTTATTGGATAATTTCAGGTACAGTTTGGATAATTTTCCGTCGGCATATTGGTTTAATGTTTCCGATGGTTTCAAAACAATCGCCTGAATTGACACACACTCAAACATAAAGGTTATACTATATTTACTGTTCTGATTGCCCTGTTACCATGTTTCATTACTTGGTCAATAAGATAGTTGTATAGCCATGCACACTTCAATGAGAATAACATGTCATGTCATTTCATATTTGAGATATGCCGGTGATGAATGGAGTCTGGGGCAGTACTGTTTTTTCCCTTCATAACAAGAGATTGCCAAATCGCCATTTTGAAAAAGGGATACTCTAATTCAAATTCTCTATCTTTTGCAAGGGTAGTGAGAGGCCTTGGATGAGTAGAACAATGAATAACCGGCAGAGCAAGACTCACTTGACATTGAGGTTGTTTGGTCTGAGCTACGCTATGGAAAAGGAGAATTGTCGCGAGCACATAAGTGAAATATTTCGAGTTACTACGAAGTGATTTAGCACGTTCTTTGTATTAGACATAAGTATTAACAACAATTTGGGCCACCCAAATCAATGCCATCAATCAATGTAAAAAAAGGTTATCATCAAATTTTTAAGAATTTGAAAAGTGACTAAGAAAAGCATGTCATGTGCTCATACACAACTTATAAAACGACAAGTCATGCCTCCAAATTATCCTGAGGTGCAATTCAGAACTTTGAAACTCACAAACGGTAAAGGAATTCATCATCCTAGAAGGCCGATAAGAAGGGAAATGAAATTTAGCCTTTGGTTTCCAACACGGCAAGGAGCCCTCTGAAGCTTCAAGTTTCATGTGGTCTTCACAATCTTCCCATTTTCTGGAGAGGAATTCGCTCTAGTTTTAAGTTTCATCATTGCTTGAGGGATAATGTATGCATAGGAGCACTTTTATCAAATATAACTACATGAGTATAGTCTCTCCCATGACTGATGGAATGGTGCATAAATTTCCCCGTCCTTCTAGAACTAAAACACGTCACTTTTGACATTCTTTTGTAATACAAAACCAGGTTCAATAACCTGGAACCAGGGCGAGTGATGAACTAGAGATCCTTTCCAAAACGGCAATGATGAAAGCCTAACAAGCTCAAGAGAGAAACCCAAAGTAAAAATGTGTGCAGGACTTTTAATCACAAACATTTGATGTATAGGGGTGGCCAGGCCTAGAAATGATAAGTTTGTAAGTAGCACAGAAAAGAGCACGGTTACACATATAAGTGCACTTTCATCTGGTTCATCACAACAGAATAGCAACATAAATTGCTTTTAACTAGTATATGGCCTAAAGTGACACTTCCTATGTTCATCCAATTCGACCTAAACATCGTCCCTATCAAGGAGCTCAAACATGCAGACATCCCTTTCATTCAAGACTAAGTTCCTCTCACAAACACGGACCAACCAACATAGAAGTTTGCCAGACCGTAGCATTGATAGGTCCTGATGGTCACAGGGCACAATGTGTCCGAATACCTAAGCGTAGCAATTTGCTGGTTTTCTTGGCTGCATGTCTTTATGAATTCATAACGAACGCTCTGCCCATGAAGACATTTGACCAGCTGATATATGATGAGGCATAGGAATGTAAGCATGCACTAAAGTGAAAAGGCAAAAAAGATGTGCATTTATGCTAGTATTTGAAAGTTTCCAGAGTCCATATTAGCAATCTAAAAGGCTTGATGAGATGGTCTTTAATCACAACTTGCAATCTGAAATCAAAATATCATAATCCTGTGCTCTTAGACTCTACAATTAGTATGTGTAATCAAAATAGAGACACATGAATCGGATGAATACCTAAGTCACCAATCTTGCATTGCAATATCCATAGAACAGACATGAAAAGCTGCACCTAGGGTTCTAGATGGATAAGTGTACACATAAAGTAAGTAATCTTCTTCCCTAGCTAAAAAAAGAAAGGCGATCTTCTTTTCTTCTTTTTGAATCATAGAATTGGTTGGACTAATTTTTAAGGTGTAGGGCCAAAATACCTTCCCTTCATTTTCGAATGCAAGTTTGAACCTACTTGCAATAGTAAATCTCGTGAACTAGTCATTTCGAAGGAGCAATATCCAACTAGTGTTGCCGTGCTATTGTAGAGAGCTCTGTCATCCCAAGCCTAGGCCTGTTTTTGTAGTTACGGCTTAAGCCAAACATTTGGTGTTGCCTCTTCTTCCCAAGCCTATGTAGCCAGAGAAAGTACCAAGTAGTTATTTTTGGGAGGAATTTGTACTTAAACTAGAAATCATTATATTCCTAATTTATGGTTGTAATTGCCTTCATCATCCCCCTAACCTTGTTTGCGCACCCACCTATCACTAAATTATTTCCTAATTACTGTCTGACTTAATGTTTTTCTTAGTCATGTTACTCAGTCGTTAAGATGCCTATCTTACACACATAACCATGAACACTTCAAGGAAGATAACACGTCATGTGCTTTCTATCGAAAGCAAATTAATGTGGGAAAAAATAGGATAGTGGGGTGTAAACCACCCACCAAATGCCACAGTCTCCCTTCCCACAGACCTCGTCCTTGAGGATACCAATAGCTCCTTAATCCCTGGATCAAAGACCTTGTGTGCAGAACACTTTGAGAACTCCCCGGACGTACCTATGATGGGAACTGGGTTACTAAAGTCACGATTGAATAAATGGCAGTTCGTTTCATCTTCTTGTGCTTTCAGGTGCAAATATAGAATAGGTGGCATTCATAATTGAGTTATGCCAGTTATAAATGGAGATCGTGGCCTTACCATCATTCCTTTCCAATAAAAGATGGCCGTAGCACCGTTTGGAAAAAGGGAAACTCTAATGTGAATTCTCTAGCTTTCTCAAGGGCAATGAGACGCCTTGGGCACTTGGAACCATGAAGAAACTGCTCAGGAGGGTTCACAGGACATTTAAACCGTTTGTTCTGACCTGTACAAAAGACAGAGAATTTCGATGAGTCTATAACTTGGTTAGACAAGTTTCTCTTGCAAATGTGGGCCAACCAGCAGATAAAACGCCCCGTGGTCATGTCCAGATCTCTTGAGCTTCACTGTCCACGTCTAGTCAGAATACATGAGAGTCACAATTTGCTCATTTTCCTATGTGGCCTGATGAATTAAACAAGAGCAGTATCCCTATTTACATGGTCAAAAAATCAACATAGTGTGTAGAAAGACCAAAACATAAGCATAAACTTCGAATTTAAGGCAACAGTCACTAGTCCTGGGAGTTTTAATCAACGATAAACCATATAATCAAGTCATCAGTCTCAACCTGTAATCCGAAGTCAAATGTCAAAATATATGCTCCTAAAGTGCAAAAGGGTACATAACCAGAAGAAACCTTCCATGTCCTATACATATTCAAGCCACGCAGACCTCAATGCGCTCTCTCTTCTCCTCCTTCAGCCCTCACAAATCACAACCTCTCTCTCCCCTTGCTTCCATTGCCTTCCTGCAATTTTAGCTTCTGACCTTTCACTGAAAATTGAGTTATTCATGGCCTTCCCGTGTGAATCTTGGCCCGTGCCACCCGCCGTTGTGTTCAGAAGATAAAAACTGTTTAGATGGAGTCGGCTGTTCGTCGAACGAAGTCGCAGGCCATCCCGTATGGCCGCCGAAAGTTGCTGTTCGCCAGACCACCACTGCTCCGCCTGTAGCAGCTTTGTTCCGCTTTTTCACCTGTTTTTCTTCCTTTTCAACCAAATCACCGCCAAAACCAGCCACCAGCAGTTCCCCTTTGACCCTCGGGTGCTGTAGGTCGCCGGAGTTTCGGCCAGCCCGTTTTAGCTCCGGTCAGCCTATTCCTCCTGTGCAGTTAATTTTTCAGAAGTTGCAAAGGGATTTCGAGTTTGTTGCTGTTGTTCTCAGCCTTGGGACCGCCTTGGATTATCGTGGTAGAGGTCCCCAGGTGTCGGGTTCGTCGCCGTCGCCGCATCCGTGTCGCCGGCCCACTTAACGGGTAAGTTTAGCTTCTAATTCCTATTTAGTGCCTAAAATTGCTTAGGGTTAGGTTAATTATTGTTAATGCTGGTTTAGGAGGGTTAATTAAGTTGTATTAGCCCTAAGATAAGTGGTTAGATAGATGTTTAAGATTAGCTTAGCTTAATCTTGCTTAATTATGCTTATGTGTAGTTTATGTGATAATTAAGCATGTTTAGCTTAATTGATTGATTAATTGTGTTTAATCAATGTTTTGTTTAATTTCTGAATTTAATTTATTATTAATTGAATTTCGAAAAATTACTATTCATGGATTACTGTTTACAATTATTGTTTACGGCACTGTTCATCCGGAAGTGAAATTGTACATAATTTCATATGTCTTGATCATATAAAGTGAAATTGGTGTGTCGTGGCATGAACATCAACATGAATCGTGTGATTTTCACAAAAATGGGGAAAATGGTTTGTTCGAGGGACACTGGAAATGGACCGTTTTTGTAAGAAATGATTTAAGGTTTCATATGCAAGCATGTGTGCATTGGCTAATGCTCAAAGATAATAAGTGGGGTGTGATAGTATGCTTGCATGATCATTAAGTTGAAACCACTATCTCGAGAGAGTATCCCTTGATGTTCTATGAGCATGCCGTCTTGGGAAAGTATCCCTTGACATTCTATGGACACATCGTCTCAAGAGAGTATCCCTTGACGTTTTGTGAGCATGCCATCTCGGGAGAGTATCCCTTGACATTCTATGGCATGCCGTCTCGAGAGAGTATCCCTTGACGTTATTGGGGCATGCCGTCTCGAGAGAGTATCTCTTGATGTTCTTTGGGTATGCCATCTTGGGAGAGTATCCCGTGACATCTTTTAGGCACGGAAGGGCACGGTTGGGCCTCTGCGAAAGAAGGGCACCGTGGCGTCGTTGCGCCTTAGTTGTAGCCCTGTGAGGCGGAAATAATTAGAACACGTGTGGATGCAAGAGTGCATGAGAAAACATATCATCATTAGTTTCGATTATACATGAGATGATCACATCATTTATGCCACGCGCGTATGAATTGATAACGTGCAGGGTGTGGCAATAGCCAAATGAAATCGCTTGTGACGCGACTTGCATGTAATTGATGAACTGCATCATCTAACGGCCATGTGTATTGCGTGTATTGTGCTGACTTATAACGTGCAGAGTATGGCATACTGGGTAAGGTTGCATATGAACTGACTTTTGATTGTTGGTTGACCTTGTCTGTGATTTAATTGCTGATTGCTAGTTGTTTGTGGTTGGGTTGAGTGAGGGGTGGTTCTGGAGAGATATCCCGGGTTGAGTTGGTGTACTAACCGGGGCTTAGGGGAAGAACTCACTGAGATTTTATCTCAACTCGTCGTGGTTAACCATTTTCAGGCCCCTAGAATGGTGTACTCGCAGTGAAGAATCCTGCCCCCGCTCCACCAGTAATCAACCCGATGGAGCTTGAGTCTGATGAGTCCTAGTGATGGTAGTATTGAACCTGATGGTTCATTGTGTACAGCTGGATTAGCTTAGCCTAGTTCCTTTTGGTTTGGCTTAGAGGATGGATCGGCCCTTTTTGTCGTGCTTGTATTGAGAAACGATCCTCCATTGGTTAATCTAGTAAATTGTATAAATGAGTCGTTGAGATTTCTACTGTTCATCCCTCTATTCCTGTTTGATTGTTTGTTTGGACTAGAGATGGTTCATCTTCCGTTTGCGCATAATGAAAGATTAAAATAAATGGTCATCAACGAGTTTTGGGACATCGCTTTCAATTGGCTATGGTAAGGGGTTGTCACGTACTCGAGGTTTGGGGTGTGACATCCAGAGTCCATGTTAGCAGTCTAAATGGCTTGATGAGATAATCTTTAACCACAACTTGCAATGTGAAATCAAAATATCACAATCATGTGCCCTTAAGACTCCACAATAAGTGTGTATAATCAATATAGAACACGATTAAATTTGGTGAATATCTGAGTCACCAGTCTTGCATTGCAGTATGCATCGAACAAACATGAAAAGTTGCACCTAGGGTCCTAGATGGATGCATATACACAGAGTGAGTGATCTTTTGCTTTGCAAAAAAGAAGTGATCTTCTTTTCTTCTTTTCATACAAATGAGGTGGTTAGACTAATTTTTGAGGTCTAGGGTAGCACTACCTTCCCTTCATTTCCGAAAGCAAGTTAGAACCTGCTTACAATAATAGATCTCGTGAACTAAGCGTTTCGAAGCAGCAATACTCGACTAATGTTGTCATGCTATTGCAAAAAGCTCACTCATCCCAAGTCGAGGCCTGTTTCTGTAGTTATGGCTTAAGCCAAGCCAGACATTTCGTGTCACCTCTTCTTCCCAAGCCTAGGCAGCCAGAGAAAGTACTAAGTAGTCATTTTTGGGAGGAATTTATACATACACTAGAAGTCAGAGAAAGTACCAAGCAGTCATCTTCAGGAGGAATTTATACTTTAATTAGAAATCATTAAATTCCTAACTTATGATTGTTATTGCCTTTCTCAATCCTCTAACCTTGTCTCCACACCCACTTGTCACTATGTTATTTCCTGATCACCGTCTGATTTATTGTTTTCCCCTAGTCCTTTTACTCAATGTTTAATATGGCTGTTTTACACATATAACCATGAATACTTCAAGGAAGATAATATATCCTTTGGTTTCTATAAAAAACAAATTAACATGGGAAAAAATTGGGCAATGGAGCGTAGATATAGAATAGGTGGCATTTATAATTGAGCTATGCTAGTTATGAATGGAGATCTCCTTACCGCCACTTCTTTCTTAAGAAAAGATGGCCACGTCACCGTTTGAGAAAAGGGATAGTCTGATTTGAACTCTCTAGCTTTCTCAAGGGTAGTGAGATGCCTTAGGCACTTGGAACCAAGTAGAAGCTGCTCAGGAGGGCTCACTGGACAATTAAAATGTTCTGACTTGCACAAAAGAAAGAGAGAATTCCGATTAGTCCGTAACACCTCTGAATTCTCATGATGAGCATTTTAGTTTTTAATTTTGCTCTAATCTTGAAGCACATCCTTCTTGGTTCATTTAGATATGGGATGCAGCACTAATGAGTGAGCACCTGGATTATTGTGAACCTCACAAACCCAATGGAAATGGAAGAAATATACTTCATTGATTCACCAAGACTAAGCAAAGGACATATAACTATGAATATTGAATTTATATTGGATGAGCCAAAGTGACACTTCCACGGTTTATTTTGATCAATGTAAACTAAATCGTTAACAGCACTAGTGAAAATGTAGACTCTGAACACATATCCTCCCCATCAATGAGCTCAAACACACAAACATCTACGTGTAGAGGAGCTTCTCTAGAAAATGTGGGCCAACTAGTAGAAAAAGATGCCCCACATCCACGACTCCTGAGCTTCATCATCCATGACCTGTTTGAATGCTTGAGTGTTGCAATTTGTTTGTTTTCCTGATTATGTCACTCGATGAATTGAACAGAAGCATTCTACCCATTTACATGATTGAAAACCAATATACGGTGAAGAAAGACCAAAACATAAGCATACACTAATGATAGAATCTAATCACATATTGTGAATTTAAGGTAGTAGTTGCTAGTTTCAGGAGTTTTAATTGATAATAAACCTTCCAATGATAGTAAACAATCTCAACATGCAACCCAAAGTCAAATGTCAAAATATATGCTCCTAGAGTGTAATAGGGTACATAACCAGAAAATGCCTTCCATGTCCTATATATATTTGAAACCATGAATTTCACCCACAAAGACCACAAGTGCAGGGGAAAAGGCAAAGACATCAATGACCAAAACACGGATGGAAGTGAAAATTTTAATCTAAGTTGTTCAATTCTTTCAAGCATTGCTCAAATTTTATCAAGCTACTAATTCAATTTGACAAAGAAAAATCTTTTTTTTTTCCCTCAAATATCTTATTACTTTAAAATTAATCATCATCAGATCTACAATGAAATTTCAGAATCATAACTAGCCAACTCTTATCTTTTAGGTCTTTCCCTTTAGTTGTGGAGTTATCAAGCTACTAATTCAATTTGACAAAGAAAAATCTTTTTTTTCCCCTCAAATATCTTATTACTTTAAAATTAATCATCATCAGATCTACAATGAAATTTCAGAATCATAACTAGCCAACTCTTATCTTTCAGGTCTTTCCCTTTAGTTGTGGAGGTAGCAACATTCTTTGCAATTCGTTGTCCATATCAACTAGTCTCCTTGTGTGATTAACATATGTATTCTACTTTTACACTATTGAATAACATTGTCAAATTTCTCCACATAAGAGGACTAGGATTCTAAGTCTCAAGACTTGCCTTAGCAATTACTTTCCAACACATTTATCCACAAAAAAGGAGACAACCATTATCTTTTTGAACCTCGATCACCAGCTTATCTCCCAATAATTGTCCTTTCATTATTTTCCATGCTTCAATTACTCCATTGTCATGATACATACCTGGTTTTAAACATATACCCATGAACACTTCAAGGAAAAAAAACATGTCATGTGGTTTACTACATTAAGTCAACTTCATAATACCCTAGAGTATGAGCAAAGATATAAACAACATTCATATATTTGATTTTCAGACATGTGAGCTTGAGTCAATAAGTGTAGGATCATACTAAGCCATACTTAACATAAGATGGCCTCATCACCACCTTGAAAAAAGGATGCTCTATTTGAATTTATTTGTTGATTTAAGAATAGTGAGAGGCCTTGGGTGCATGGGACCAGAAAAAAACCAACTCAGGATGCCTCAATCTACTCAAATGTTTGGTCCTGCCTGTACTTAAAAAAAGACAACTTTAGAGACAGTTTAAGTACACTTCATTAGTTTGACTTGCTAAAAAAAGATTTAGCATATATTGGAACTATATTTTATCATTGCAGCATCACCTAACCAATCAAGAAAAAGGAAAGGGCTTCTTAAAAACTATTCTAGAGTTTGAAAAGAACAAAGAAAAGAGACAAGATATGTTAAACCTCAAGCCACGCCTCAAATTCTCATGTTGATGAGCGATGAGTTTATTGAGAACAAGGCGAAAAAATGACTCCTCATATTTTTGACAAGGCATGGAATTCTCTAAATATTTTCAAGTTTCATGATTTCTTCCATTTTTCATGATGGAAAATTCACATCTAATGTTTGAGACAAATCTCTCTCACCAAAGCAATTTTATCCAATATATCGTCACATGAAAAATGGAGATTCTCTTTGTATTGGAGAGCTGGGGAGAAAGGGGGGGGATAATTACCGATGGACTAATAATGCTACAGAAATATATGGGACTTACCGATGGACTAATAATGCTACAGAAATATATGGGACTCCTTCCACAACGAAACCATTTCTTTAAAGGTAGAATCATCTGGAAGGGTGAGAAGAAGCGTCCAAACATGAGACTTTGAACCCTATATCATCTGCATCGATGAGACCTCAAACACACAGAAATCTCCATCACAGGCGTGTTTCTCTTGCCAATGCTCACAAGGAAAGAGAGTTATGTAAGCAGAAATAAGACATGTTAAATCGCAAGTCACCCCTCCAAATTCTCGTGATGATGAACAAGGCGTAAAGCTGACTCCCTCATGTTTTGACAAGGCATCATGATTCTTTGAATTTGCAAGTTCGATCATATCATCTCCATCGATGATGAGCTCAAACACACGGAAATCTCATATATAGACGCGTTTCCCTCGCCAATAGGGAAATTAAATTGCTAGTTTAAGGAACTTGTGCTTTTAAACTCTGATGTGGAACGAATTTTGATGAACAGAACCCTAGCTGAAGAGAAGGCGAGAATTGCGGAAGGTCTCTATGAAACCAGCTTCCGGCTTCAAATTGATACACGCGCAATAAGACACCAAAATCGGAAGAATTGTGAACTTACAAGTTTGCCGAGGAGAGACAAAGAGAGTACGATCTTCATTTTCTTTGATGATGAACTGAGTGGAGGACCGTCTATCTGACTCAGCAGTGCCATCTTCAGTGTCGCACTTTCATCTTCTCTCCGGCGGTGGCAATGACGATAACACTCCATTTGGTTGAATCTCTCTCTCTCCCCCCCTACTTTGCTCCACTTCGCTAAGTGCAGCTTCGCTTCTCTCAATCCTCACAATTCCCGACGCTTCATCTTCGCTCCAACCTCCGTGAATGAAGAAGATGGAGAGAGCCTCTGGCATCACGAAGGAGAAGGAGCCCTACTTTGCTTCCTCCCTTCAGGACACCTCCAATCAAGTCTCTCCATCTTTTTCAAGGAATGGTGAGAGTGCGCACTGCTGTTTCAGTGAAAGATGAGGTGAGATCGATCGATAGGGTTAATGATGCTACAGATCAGACGTAATCAATAATAGAAAAATTATATAAAAAAAACCTTACCTATTTTATGTGCATTTATTTATGCTGATAACTTTTGTATGGTTGTATTGAGATCATCACCCATCTCCCTCCAATTCCATGGATCCCATTTGTATTTGAATAGTGTCACATATCCTAGTTCTGGTGTGCTTAGCATACCCTTAGAAAAGATTTTCATTTTGGGACATTCTTCCACTTCAATGGTCCACAAGTATGGGAACCTGAAGCTGCAACTCGTGGCGGAGGAGAAGCATTCTAGGCTTGGCAAATTTTGGAGTGTCAAGCAATCAAGATTCTCAAAAGAAATCACTTTTCCCTCTTCATTTCCATCATTGGCCACTACTTCTTTCATTCTTTCACATCCTACTATAGTCATCCTAGAGAGATGCACCAAATTTGTGATCGCTGAAGTTGTTACTAGATGTACCAATCCAGAGCAATTCTTCACCTCTAAGCCTATGAGATTTTGGAAGGATGTCACGGCCGGAAATATTGTTGTCAAACAAGGACAATCCCAAACCTCTAACATTTTGATGTTCCAAAGAATTTTCGACACTAATGAGTCTTCTCTCCACACATGCTTTAGGTTGCGTAGCTTGTTTAACTTAAGTCCACTTAAATTTTGAAGCACCAGATGTTTTCCTTCCTCAACAAACCCTTCATCGGAGAATATATCTTCAAAGGAGCTACAGAAGATCTCAACACTTTCTAGATTATGAAATTTCTCTAGGAGGAATATGGGAGGAAAGACTGCCTTTTCATCATGAAAACATGCCAATGTTAGTGCTTTTGGCTTGCCAAAGATGTCCTTGGGGAAATTTCCACCTTGTATCATCTGAATATTGTTATCAACTAATAAAAGTCTCTCTAGGTTGGGAAAGTCCTGTTAAATTGCCAATACAATGAGAGAAATAAATTCAACAAATGTGTGACAATAAATCACTTGCTGTAAAAGGTAAACCTAATTCAAATGATTTGCATGGAAGGTGGCCATCTTCTTAAAGGTAATTAAATCAAAAGATCCCTACATACAAGTCTCAAGCTTTTAAAAATCTCATGTAGAGGCTGGTATGGCTAAGTTAGTAGAGTGAATCTAAATTCAACATCCCTTCTTGTCAACAGAAGTTTGTCATCTTTGGAATTTTATGTCGCACTCATAATGTTACTAAAACATACGGGATCACAAACTTACAAATGTGCTTAAAATATAAGAAGTATCTTATGTTGTCTTTAAACTCATAAGTGGTTCATATTTTCTATATTATTATGATAGGACAACAAGACGACTCTGCAGTGTATAGGTGTATTGAAAAATACAGTAGCAAATTGTGCATTAAGGTACTAATGTTATTTTTGTTTTAAGAAAATTGTTTGAATTGATTTTTTTTAGAGTTTGTAGAAGATGAAATATAGAAGAAAAGTTCAAACGTGCAACACGTGTCAACAATGGAGAGGACCTCATGTCAAATTCTCAATGATTTCCCTAAGGAGCACCATTAGATTAGACTAGGATATATTGTGTGTCGTCAACAGAAATCTGTAAATACTTTTGTAATTTTAGGTAATGGAATATCTTATGCATGTCCAAAAATGAAAGTGTACGTAAGATATTCAACATATCTTAATGTTGTCAACAAACTAACAGGCAAGGGAGTTCATGTTTTCTATAACATTACAACGTGACGTGATTATGCAAAGGACATGAGATTAGTGAGTGCTTTAAAGAACAAAGTAGAAATTGAGGGAGAGTAGCTATAATCATACCCTCTCAAATGAAGAGTTTGCTTCTTGGTCTAAAAGGTCTTGTTGATCATCTCTTTGAGCCCAACTATTCATGGATGCCACAAAAGACAACATGTTCACTTTATCACAGTGAGTCACTTGCAATTCCTCCAAGGATGGCCATTTTAAAGTGGGCACATTAGGACAGAAGCTCTTGAGTTGTGGCATGTCATGTAACACTAAAGAAGTTAGTTTTGGGAAAAGATCTTGAGCAGTATTGGAGTGTGGAGTGTCATCCTTACTAGCAACTATATCCTCGATATCACAAGACTCCACTCGAAGTTCCTTAAGTTGGTTTACATTTTTAGACACCCAATGCGGAAACACATTTTCTAGGCCCTTACAATTCTGAACCTGCACTCTCCATAAATTGTCAAAAGTGAGAGTTTCTTGAGGACCGTCACTCCATATTTTGCTTAAATTGTCCATATGGGAGAAAACCATCGACCCAAGCTGAGGAAATTGTACCTGTCATATTGAGAAAAATGACGCAATGAATGTGATTACATTGAGTTATGACCTCAAAGAAATAATTTCCAAACTTCCCTCATTCTCACAATTCATAAGAATAGGAGAGATTATTAGTGACATAAACAGGGATGAACTAATTGATGCTTTCATTTCAATTGACTAATGACTAAGGCCAATTATATTGCATTACGACAAGCATGCAATTATAAATGCATTTATAATCAATAGGACATTGAGCATCGACTTTTAAGTGGCTTAATTAACATTTAATACTAGCAACGCCTTATCCCTTCAACTTTGAAAAGCTGCAGTGATGAATTCTGGGATTCTCCGACTTTAGACTTTATTTGCACTGATTATTATCAAAGTTGCTCGCACCGATCTTTTGATAATGCAACATTAGATAAGATAAGAATTTCTTATATTTATTTGCTTCAAGGAATGAATAAAGTTGAAGCACAGTTCAAAGTAGCTTTGATGCACGTACTTCAATCCAATCGGGATATATATACATATTATTCTTCTATCTTCTAAATGTCGACTCCAATGCCGCGCTGGTGGGTGCAAAGATTACAACGCTTCAGCAAGAGGTATAAGCTGTTTCTACATATCTTTCTTATCAATTGAAAGAAATTAACTTCCCATTTTTCATCTTTAGTAACTTTAGAAAAATCCAACAATTATTAGCAAAAGTGAATCGGTAACATAATCTTAGGATCATATGGGTATGGAAGTAAAATTATTTGGTACCATGATGTTTTTTTGCTTGTTATTAGCATGGACTTGGAAGATGATTATATAGCCATGTCAATGTATATATGGAAAGGATGGAGATCCACCACCCCTGTTTCTTCGCCATATGGTGCCTCAATCAGTGATGCATTGAGCGATAAATTCCAAAACTGACAATTTTTATATAGATCAATGGCTGAAATCAATAAGTCACGTAATGGAAGCACAAATGAGAGTTGAGCATCTTCACCTATAATTAATTTTCAACTCTAGTCCGACACTATTCAATGTGTCTTCCCGTGACAAATTAGTTCCTCTATTTACTATGAGCATCGCTAATAGTAATTGCAAATATTACTTATGAATCTTCTAATTAGTAAAGCTCACTAATGAGAAGTGTCATGAAAATTTGATGGCAAACAAGATTAAAAAAATGACTTCAATTGTTTACAAGTTTTTTCTTTATTATGTACAGGAAATTTTTGTATTGAAAGAAAATAAATTCTTAACATGAACAACATAGCAACTTGAATAAATAACGTATGTTATGATCTCGGAAAAAGCAAGTTAGGTCAATTAATTAGCTCTTCATTGGACCATTAAACTTCCATGAAATAATATTTATTCAATTTCGAGGTGGAAAAATAGAATCTTGCAGTGGACAAGTGATCCAACCGCTGGCAAAAAGTGGGTGTGCGGCTCCTGACCACATTTTGTTTGTTTGGAGAAAATCAAGAGTGTTTTAATTTTTACTGTGTCACGACCTTTGACAAATTGTTCAGCCGAGAAGCAACTATTCATATTTTTCATTCGGTTACAATAAAATAACTGTCACTTTAAAAACAAAAATAGAATGACTTCCACACTTCCTTAAATCTATTAATATTCTTAATTGATGATTTTGATGAGTCTTTGAAATTATCTAACAATGTGGGAGAAACATATTATTACATGACGATGTTGAGATGAATTTAACGGTATCACAACTTATCACTACCAAAAACTCAGATGACTATTTTCATACTTCCCGAATTTGTTAATACTCTTGATTGAGGATTATAATAACCTTTTGAAATATTCTCAAAACGTGGGGATACCTATTATTACATGATAACTTATACATACAAATGACATTATAAGTAAATAAATAATTAGTGATAACTCTAAAGATTAAAAAGTAAACAATTGTGTAGATACTCGTGAGATTAAACATTCTACTTGCAGGCAACAATATAAAGAATTGCGCAAAGGTATTATAATAAGAAAAAACACAAGCATTTCCTCCGTCAGGATAAAAAAGAAGAAGCAATAACCAAAATTTGTATGGAATTTGTAATAAACAAAGGTCAAAAGAATCAAATTTGGGTCGCATTTTCAAGTGCCTGAGGATTCGACCCCAAAAAAAAAAAAAGTGCCTGAGTTGTTGTCATCTATTGCATTAAGTCTTCATGAAAGAATGGAAGCGTTGATCTGATTATTGACTCCTATTTTTTTTTTTTATGTAGCTAGGACATTGATTAAATATTGGCTTTTTGTTTTTTGTGAGATGACTAAATATTGTTCCCGAGTTATGAAATATGACTTGCAGCGTTGGCAATAAGTCCGTGCAATTTTTTACCTGAACCAATTATAAATGGACAGTCTATATTGATGTGAATTTAATTAAATAAATAAAAAAATCTCAATCCCTCTCACTTTCTTTCTCTATCTGCGCTTTCTCCTCCATCTCCAGCCACATTGAGCCCAACCTTCCTGCCTCCCTCCGCTGTCGCCACTGACAGAGTTGCCGGCCCCGCGTCCAAGGCGACCATTGCCGGGCGTCCAACCCTCTCCGTCGTCTTTGTGGTCTGCCCGTTCATGACGCCGCTTGTCCATGGCTACGTTTAAGCCGTCTCGTCCATGGCCACTCTTCCCTGACTTCTATTCCTCTGTTTTTTCTTTCGCTGTTTGACCTCGCGGTCCATGACCGTCGGGATCTCAAACTTGCCGTCAAGGCTCATGGCCATGGACAAGCTGCGGTCGCCAGATCTGTGCAGGAGCCTCCTCGCGAACCCATGGACGATACCAGATCTGGAGGCACGACTCCAGTCTAGATCTGGACGGGCAACGACCACGAGCAGCCGTGACAATGGAGAGGTGTCTCGCCCATGGACGAGGTCGACCGCGAGCCGACCGCGGGCGACGACGGAGGGGACAATGGCAGTCCATGAGCCGTCGTTGCTCGCGACGGGACTTCCAGATCTGCAGCCATGGCTCTAGCGACAACAGCTCGTCCATGGCCGCGAGCGACGGTGGTCGACTTCCAGATCTGCAACTCCGTCGTTATGGACGGCCAGATTTCGAGATCTGTAGAACGATGAGACGGACAAAACAGAGGAAGCCGGCCATGCTCGGCTTGGACATAGCGGGAGTCAGCCTAATCAAGGCGTCGGTGACTCCGCCGTTGGCGACAGCGGAGGGGGCGGAGGTTGGGTGGCTATGGACGAAGGAGGAGGAAGAGAGGGCTGAAGAGAAGATTTTCTAAAAAAATTTTTCCTTAGATTCCACGTCAATATGGAATTAATACGCACATGTCAATGTTGACGTTGTGATGCGAAATCGCTAATGTTTTCTCATTGGGAATCATCCACGGATTGTCTGCTATTAATTATCCAGCTGTCTTTGAACAAACAATGATCAACCAGCTGTCCTTTGCTTTCTTTTATTTTTTCCTTTTCTTTTTTGGGAAAAAGTAATCCGCCTTTTTCTCTTTCCAAACATAGATCGTATGCGTTATCACACTAATTATCACTAAATACAATAAATCATAATTATTATTTATTGCAAAACAAAGATCTTTAATTTGATAGGCTGTTTGAGTACAGTTATTCAAGTGTTGTTTATGAAAGAAAAAGATGAATCAGTTCATATATATCAACCTTTTTATTTTTATTTTTGTTAATCTCAAGAATCAGCTTGACCATTGGTGAATAATTAAGAAATTAAGAGATGATCCCATTGATCATTATCAATGTGAGTTTGTTTGCTTCTGTGCAAGAAAATATGAAGCAGCAGTACTTCATATTATTTTGGAACTTTTAGATGCTATTCCATGTTTACTGTTTAGTACTTTATATAGTTCGAAATTGTAAAAAGTAAGTGTTTTTATATGGATATTTTGATAACTTTTTTAAAAACCACACTAATTAATTCTAAAGTACAGCATATGATATAATTACTAACACCAAGATTACACTTCTAAAAAGATATGGAGATGTACCATTAACAATTATATTTATTGAGGATTAGAAAATTTGTAATCTTCATATTAAATATTAGAAGATTATGTACATAATTCTGCATAAAGCATGGGAATGCATCTACTTATGGGAAATTTACATACAATTAGAAGATTTTGAATCCACACCTATTTATTGATGCTTGAATTGTTTTGCATTAATAATTTACTGTTGTGATCATGGACTACTATGGGGAGGTAGATATTATGTTTGTCATTATTTAAGTATGAAACACGAGTCCTGATTATATTTGAGCGGAGCATTAATGATTGATATTAATAGGGAGGGGTTGATTGATGCTTTCATTTTGGATGACTAATGACTAAGGCCAAGTATACTGCATTGCAACAAGCATGAAATCATAAATCATAAATACCTATTTAATCAATAGTACATTGAGCATCTCATTTTAGATGATTAATGACTAAGGCCAAGTACATTGCATTGCAACAAGCATGAAATCAAAAATGCATGTTTTATTAATAGTACATCTAGCATCGGCTTTTAAGTGAGCAACGCCTTATCACTTTCATGTTTGGAAAGTATCTCCAATCATTCAACTTCCAGATTTGTTTGCACCAATCATTATCAAAGTTGATTGCACTGAATTTTTGATAATGCAGCATTAGATAAAGTAAGAATTTCTTAGATTTATTTGATTCAAGGTGAACATGCATAACAATTAGAGAAAAAGCAAGAGCAAGGTGATGACAAGCCAATCAACTATATGAATAGTGCGTGCAAAGAATTTAAGTACCATATGTATTGATGAAGGAATGGATGAAGCTGATGCTTGGCTCAACATTATTTCCTGTATTTACTATGAGCTCCGCTACTAATTCAACACTAGTACTAATTTCCAACATTACTTATGAATTTTCTAATTAATAAAGTTCACTAATGAGAACTGTCATGAAAATTAGATGGTGAACCGGATACAAAGTTAATAACTTCAATTGTTTACAAGTTTTTCTTTTTTATGTATGGGAAATTTTTGTGTTGAAAGAAAATAAATTCTTAACAGGCATAGCCAACATAACAACTTGAATAAATAACGTATGTCATGATCTCAGAAAAAGCAAGTTGAGTCAGTTCACTAGTTCCACATTGGACCATTAATAACTTGCTCAAAATAATATTTATCTAATTTTGGGGTGCAAAAGTGAAAATAGAATCTTGCGGTGGGCTAGTGATCTGACCGTTGGCAAAAAGTGGGTGTGTAATGGGTAAACAATTTTTTTTTTGTTTATATATATCCTTGATCAATGCCTCGTGTTGAGGATTTTGGAGTTTCGTTTGGGTGCGTGTAGGCAAAAAAGAAAAGAAAAAAAAAAGCGAAAGTGGATGATCGCATTATGTTTGTTGGACTTTGGAGAAAATCGCCCTGTTTTGTTTTACTGTGTTATAACCTCTTAAGAGTTGTCCATTGAAAAGCAAGTATTCATATTTCTCATTTGGTTACAATAAAATTAACACAATTACATCTTGTCACAACCAAAAACAAAAAAAAACAAAATGACTTTCCACACTTCCCTAAATCTATCAATATTCTTAATCGAGGATTTTGATGAGTTTTTGAAATTATCTAACAATGTGGAAGATATCTATTATTACATGACTACTCATATTTGACACAAAAATGATATTAACGCTATCAAACTTGTCACAATCAAAGCATCTTACAATACTTTTCATACTTTCCCAAATTTATTAGTATTCTTGATGGAGTGTTATAATGACCTTTTGAAATATTCTCAGAATGTGGAGGTACTTTTTATTATATGACAGCCCATACATTTAAATGACATTAGAAGTAAATGAATAATTACACTCACGATTAAAGTGTAAACAAATGTGTGGATAATCGTTGTGATTAAACATTCTACTTGCAAGTAATAATATAAAGCTCTGTGCAAAAGCATTAGAATAAGTAAAAACACAAGCATTTCCTCCTGTTAAAAAGAAAGCAATAATTGGAACTCTTACGAATTTTATAACAAAAAAGGCTGAAAATGGAGAGTTGGCATGTGTTATTTTCCTTTTTGAGAAGTGATGCGGACTAAAATAAATTTGGTAAAGATGTAAGCTTATTATTTACTTAATCAACCAATATGCGTTTGAAAATTGATTTTTATTCTTCAAAAAGTTAGACCATGGCGGGTTGTATATTCCTTATTATTTTACTTTGACTGTAACCTCTCCTAAATTCTGTCGAATGGATAAAAAAATCAAAGGATTTTAAAATTGTATTTTTTTGAATTTATATATAAAAAAATTGTACTGTATATTTAACAAATGTTTCGGTTCACATGGTCGTAATTAATAGCTTGGGTCAATATCATGAATTTTCAGGTGTTTCAGGGGGCATCATCTTTTACATGTAGTCTTTAGTCAGGCCCACCTGCCAATCAAATGATCAAAATTTCTACTCCCACTCTATCCGTTAATGCTCCGTTAATGGCAAAGTCGGGCCCACTTGTCAATTAAATAATCAAAATTTCTACTCCCCCCACTCTCTCCGTTCCGTTAATGGATAACTCTGCTCTCCCTCTCTTTCTCCGTTATCTCTCTCTCTCTATCTAAAAGTTCCCGACTCCACACATCCACCTCGATTTTTTCTCTCTTCCTTTCTCCTTACCTTCTTGAATTTCTTCGCCAGAATCAACGTCCGGACCGAATCGATGTCGAAATCACTTCCGCATCGGAGATCCACTTCGACCCACCATAAATAACAAGCTCCCGTTCACGTGATCGCCCGGAGCCCATTCATACACGCGCACAAGGACGAGGCAAGCTTCTAAGAAGCAATTCCAAAGCTTCCGATTCAACCATTGGATAGACGACCCAATCAATCGCCCCGAAAAAAGAAGGCAAAGGAGGAGAGGGGGTGGAGGAGGGGGAAGAAGAAGAGATATTGTTGCTTGACTATGTAGATTTGGTTCACTTTTTTTTTCCCCTCGTCACGAAGAGGATCAAGGTGAAACGAAATGACTGAGAGCGAACACTTCTCAAGAGGGGGGCGTGGGAAGAAGCTAAAAAACCAAATAGACTCTGTCTAATTTCTTCCTTTTTCTGTTTTTTTTTTCCTATGTCCAGTGTCCAGTGTCCAATGAGCACACCGCAAACGACGGAGGTCGAAGCGGCGGCGCGGTTCACGAATACAGGTGTGCTTTCGCACGGAGGAAAGAGAGAGACAAGAGAGAGGAGAGATTTTAGTCGTGAAGAGAGAGTGAGGAGAGCCACACCCTGAAGGGGAGAGCAGAGCTTTCCAGTAACAGGGCGTTGATGAAGAGAGAGGGGAGCAGAAATTTTGAAGGGTCAACTGATAGGTGGGGCCGACTTTGCCACGTGTCAATATGTGGATAGTCAATACGAATCCTACATGGTGTATTTAATGTACCTAATATTTTCTCCACGAAACAAGATGGTAGTGTTGATTGGATAATTTATTCTGATTTTTAAAATTTTTGTTTAGCTAGGACATTTACTAAATATTGTCATCTAGTTATGAAATATGACTTGCAACGTCAGCAACCACCCATTGAATTGCTACTATTTATTATCCAGATTTTCTTTTCTCTTTTATTTTTTTCCTTATTTTTGCCATTTCTTTTCCGGGAAAAAGCAATCTGCCTTTTCTCTTGTCAAACATAGATTGCATGCATTATCACACTATTTATCACTCAATATAATAATCCAGAGTTAATATTTATGGTATAACACAAGTATGTAATTTGATAGGTTATTGGAGTATAGTGATTCAAGTATCATTCACAAACGAAGAAGATAAATTGCTTCATGCATTGACCTTTTCATTTATATTTATTTTATTATCAAGACCCAACTCAAGCATTGATGATTATAAAGAAATAAAAAAGTTGATTGTACTGATGATTATCGATGTTTAGAGCATTCCAATTAAAAGAGCAATTCTCTCTAATTCCTCCAATTTCATCGATTGGGTAGATGATTATGGTACAATGAACTGTAATAGCTAAGCAATTTGTGAACTAGGCTTTTATAATTATGAAGTTTTCTTTTCCCCTTTTCATCACGTTAATAGAATGACAACGGTTTCCTTTTGCGCAAGAAAATATGAAGTGGGTGATCCTTCTTATTTTTTTGCCATTTTTAGATGCTATTCTATGTTTCTAGTTTTGTTCTTTATAATTGAATTGTAAAATGTAAATGTTTTCGTATGGTTATTGTGATAACTTTTAAAATCCGTTTGTGATCAATCCTGAGGTACCACGCCCAATATGATTTTATGAGCTCACAAAAATAACACTTGTATATGGAGATGGAAAATTAATAGTTATATTTACTAAGGATTAGAAAATTTTTAATCTTTTAACTAAATATCAATATATTATGTACACAAATCTATATAATTAAATAATTTTAAAACCGCATAGTTATCAATGTCTGAGTTGTTTTGCATTAATACTTTATGGATGTGGTCATGGATTATTGCAAGGAGATAAATTTCTAGTCATCTTTGTTTAGGTATGAAACACGAGTCCTGATCAAACTTGAGCAAAGTATTGATGGTTGGTATTACAAACATTTATATCTATCAACTTTTGTTTGCACATTCCAATTATACACAAACGAACAAGTTCAAATGAAATGCCAAAAATGCATATGTTCAAGAGACTGACCTGTGGAGTGAAAAGTGAAGGGGTGCCATTGTCAATCTCCATTGAAGATTGCCAAGTTAGACTTCTCATCTCGGGGCAGTGGGCAATGCTCAACTTTGATAAAATAGGACATTCTAGTGTATGATTCTTCCACGAGAGGAAACTAGTCAAATTGGGCAAGCATTCCAGATTTATCCACTTAAGATTTGAGAATGAAATCTCCTCCACTGCGCTTCCCTGCCCTTCTTCATCTCCGATCACTCCTTCCATTTGCTCACAGTCCTTTATTTCCATCTCACCTAGATTAGGAAGGCATTGAGCCATTGATGGAACAAAAGCATGTCTCAAGTTGATGCATTTATAAAGGCCCAAATGCTGTAGAGAGTTGAAGCACATCGTTCCTTGGAGATCTCTGTTCCATAGTTGCCTCAACTTAGGTAGATTGACCAAGCACAAATACTGTAGCTGAGGTAGCACTTGAGTGCAATCCATAGCCTCAAGCCCTTCAAAATCGAATATTTCTTCCAAATGTTCACAATTATGCACTTGCAACCTTGTCATTTTATTTAAAACAAGCACCAAATTGAATGGAATAGCATTAATAAATGATGGACATTTATCCACCACTAGTGATTTTAATTGCCAAGATGACGTGATGGGATTAGGTTTATTGTGCCATTTTCCAATAAGCCCTGGGAACTCAAATAACCGCATAAACTCAGTCCCCGCAAATGTAGCCTATCAAAAAATGCATCATTAAACGTAAAATTCTAGTTAGCAAAAAAACCAACCACTTTATTGGTGATAAAAAAATTCAAATTGCACAAAATCTAGTAACTAAGCATACCATTTCTTCAAATATATTTTGGATGGTCATGTTGACATTTCCCTTCCAAAAATATGGGTACTTTGTCGCTTCATACCCTTCTTTCAAACCTACTTGTACTCTCTTTAGCTTTGGCGCCTCCATTGGTCCTTTGAAGAAGAACTTCATCTCGGGACATCTAATCGCAATGATCTCTTCCAAGAGAGGGAGGATCAAAGTGTATCCACCTGAGCTGAAACATCTCAACTGAGTCAACCCATCAAACTTCATATACTTTAATTGATTGAAAGCCACTACATGCCCCTCATTTCCACCCTCGTCACTAATGACTTCTGTCAATATATCACATTTACTAATCCTCAATTTGGTGATTTCCATCAAATTTTTAGCGATTATCGGTGTGAACATATTTGATAGCCCATGACAATGTGACACATCTATAATCTTCATATGCTGAAAATAACTTGGAAAGGATGATGCTACTTGACTTGGGCCTTCCATGGCTTCCACATCGATGCTCGGCTCATTTGGTCCTTCTTTCCCGATGAGTTCCACAATGCCACATTTATTGATCTCCAACTCCTCAAGTTGGATTAGATCTTTGGCTATCGATGTCGAAAATAGAGAGGTCAGCCTAGCACATCCCCGAAGGCTAACCCTACGTAGACACTGGAATTTAACTTGACAGTGGAGCTCCTTATCCCACACACGCTTTAGTTTTGGTAAGTCATATAACTCCAGTTTTTTTAACGGAGAATTAGCAACACGATGCCCACCTAGAGGATTCAGTGGCTGGAGTTTAAAAACAACTTCAAGGGATTCACATGCTTCTACCGTCAAAGTTTCCAGACTCTTAAGCCATCCTAGAATGAAAGACGGATCAACGATCACAAGCTTTTTGCATTCATTCACCGAAAGCAATTTTAACTTAGAGAAAGAATCCACAATAATTTGATCATCCCATATCATCTCGATGTTATCCATGCCCTCCATATATAAATTCTCCAAGCTAGGAAATGCAACCTGCGGTACTCACGCAATTGGTGATTCAGTTAAATTATGAATTCATGAACTTCCAAGATGTAAATATTGAAGAGTGCCAAGATGTAAATTACATCTTCATAGAATTAATAATTCTATCCTAAGTTGCATATAAGAAAAAAAAGAATAAAATGGAAATAGTAAAAAAAAAAAATCTCAATACTAATGTCAATGACTCCAAAACGAGAAGGCTATTGGTTTATATTGGAGACAAAACAGAAAGTTCTAGGTAGGAATTCTGACCAGAATGTGTTAAGCATGGGCAAAATGGTAATTTGGATACGCTCATATGACAATCATCTAATGACATAGTGTCTCATAGATCCCAAACTCAAATAAAATCTCTCCCTTTGTGCATTTTTGGCTAGCCCAAGAATGAAATAGCTACTATACCTAGCAATTGTTAAATCACTTAGATAAGGTCATTTAAGTTACAATATGGATGAAATTCTTCAATGACATTGCACCATTTCGTAAATTAATTAGGAATGAGGAAGAATTTATTTAAAGAAACAAAAAGCAAGTCAAACGGGTAATCACCATTAGAGAAGTCACTGAATTGATGTAGTAAAAGAAGAATGCAGCTGAGGGATCGCTTGAGGAAGAAAAATTAGCCATTAGAAAGAAAATGATGGAGAGATTAAGATTGAAAGGGCAACTAATCAACCATCAAATGGTACGCTACAGTAGGAGGTATGATTTTATCTAATACTGAATGCCCCAAATCAATAGTATGTCACTTTAAAGCAATTACATAGTTAGGCTAAGAGAAAGCAATGAAAAAGGGAATTGTTTGGGTCAAATGAAAAAATCCTACTCACATCATTCCACACTTGAAATGACTATATATACTTAATCACTTGAATTTTCCTTTTAAAATTGATTTTCTATTAATGCTGGAAGATCCAATAGTTATATGCCAACGACAGATCATATACATATACTCGAGTGTTATAGAAAACAATGCTAAATATCTCATTATAATAGATTAAAAGTATTTAAGAAGGTCGATGTATTAATCCCATGGGAGAGCCCATTTTTTGGGCCTATTTTGGCTACACAAACAACATTTTAGGTGAACGGCCTCTATTGCTTTTAGTTCAGTCAAAGTCAACCTACCTGTACATTCTTCCTCTATGCACACAACAATTCAGATTACTCAACTAAAATAGCTGATTTGCAAAATGTATTTTATTTCATTAACAAGAGTTTTATAAGAAGGGGTGATATCTGAAGCCCAAGACCCGAGAGGTCTTGCTTAGTTAGGCGACGAAGAAGGCTTCGATTTCTTTTGCTTGTAGAGTTAACAGAGAGTAAAGCTTCCTTCGACCAGACAAAAAAAAGATGTCTCGTAAGTGCAAATGAAGTCAAGTGAGCATCTTAAAGGCCCTTCATCTCCAGCCTTTTGAGCCATACTGCTCGCTTTCCTCTCAATTGTATTTTCAATTTCTTTCAATGCACGTGGGTGAAATGTCTATGCCGTACATGAGGTTGTTGAGAGTCTTACCTTTCTTGGGAATATCAAAAAGCTTTTAGAGATCCTATTCAATAGTTATACTACCCGTTCACGCTTTGTGCAGGTGCAATAAGAAATGTTCAACCATCTTTATGGAAACTATTTTTAGAGAAATTAAAAGTAAGAAATTGCAGCTCATACATGCCGGCAATTCTGAACACTGTGCTTGTATGACACTCATTTTTTTGTTAAAATATTTTAACCAAAAATATACATTATAAGTAACTTAGTTTTTATCTTGGCATGCTTGTCCCTGGTATATTTAGTATTTTAATGTAATGTTAATCACGTACCTCTTGATTGAAAAGTGTGGTGGCACCTGATCCAACGCGATTCTGACTTTGACTTTCTTGTGCACCTGTCATGCATGAAAAGAATCTCACCATTTGTATTACAAGGATGAATATATCTATATGATGATCTTCAATGATAAAAACAAGAAATCAATCTTACACTTTCCACAAGAGAAGCACGTCAAACTTTGCAATTGTTTTAAGCGTAAATTGGCTAACATCGGAAATGCCAAAATTTCCGATGTTTCCATTTCCAATGCTTCTTCCTCCATAATGATCGCCTCCATCTTCTCGCAACTCGACACAATCAGTTCTTTCAATTGTGTAAAAGATTTAACCATGGATGGGGAAAATAAAAACTTGAGGTTATTCAAGCCAATGATTTCTAATGTCTCCAATCTCTGAAAGGCGACCTGCGGAATTTGTCCATCAAATTGGTGATTAATTTAAATCTCAAATTCATGAACTTTCAAGATGTAAATATAGATGAGTGCCAAGGGGAGAGGGGGATTATTAAGTTGCACAAAAGGAAAAAAAAAAAGAATAAAACAAAAAAAAACGAAGCAAAAAAATTCTCCATACTAATGTCATTTCTAATTTCCAGTCTTTCCTTCGCTAAAAAACTTGCAGTGCAGACCTTAATTTGATGAGTGAGCTAGTTTTATTCCATTCGAAGAAGTTCTCCTTTAGAAACGGATTATTGAGTGGAGCATTACTTATATCTCTTTGTATAATCAAGTAAACCCAACAACACTTTCAACCTCAAGTTTCAGCCCAAAAAAAGTTCAACTAATATCCATGGCTAGAGTCCAACGACAACTATGGCAAAAGTTAAAAGCCCCAAAGGCAATAGCGATTAAGAAAAAGCAAAGACACAAAGGCTCACACACACCACCCTGTGGGACCCACAACAAATATGTCCAAGACCCTCTACTGACGGGGAAAATTAACATATTACAGGAGTCCTAGGCCCCACCATCAACTTTAGTGCTAGTCCTTATAAACATGCAATCTTTTCTGGTCAACGAGATAGCCGCCTCAACTTTTGCTGAACAAAATAGTCGTGCGCTTTCTTCAATTGGACAATTGTTTGTCCTTGGTTTACTGACTTCTCTTTAATGCTAGTAAATCACTATCAATAACGAATTTAATGGGCATCAAACACCCATTGTGAAAATGTGTTTGTGATGCCAAAAATAAGTACAAATATATCTCTATACATATTACATGCCTCTATGAACATGCACAAAATTCCGTACTCTTACAATTACGAGGCGTATGCAATCACTAAGTGCTTTTTTAAACATGATGCAAAAAATACATGCATCAATTAGATTAGCATAGTTGCTTTTATTTAAAAACCTAGTCCTCCTTTCCATTCTTTATGTTGGTTTTTAAGAGAGTTGCCTATATTTTTTGTAGATTATAACAATAATGTCAACAATAATGTCCCATCTTTCCATTTTTAACATAATATCAGTAATCTCTATAGGATTTAAATTAGACAAGGCACTTGTACAAAATAGGAATTTTGTTATGGCATGATTCTATTGATAATGGACAAAATATAATTTGGATATGCTCATATAACAATCATGTAATCACATTAGTCCACCATGGATCCTAAATTTAAATAAAATCTCTCCCTCTCTTCAATTTAATTACTTCCCTAAGATAACGGATCAACTACATCCACAGTCAACATAGCTGGAACCATAACATTTGAAGTGACAGGATCCAACTGTCCTCCACGACAATTAAAACTTTATTTTCTTTTTCTTCTTTTCTTTTTCCTCGCAAAAGTTCATTGCTATAACTCAGAAACATCCTTCGCCTACAAAGTTGCTCGCAATCTCTCGTCCATCTCGCCATCACACCTCACTCCCACCCATACAAAAAGTTAAAACTTTTTGTGTTTCATTCATTAGACCATCGTCATCCCAAACAAGCCAACCTTAGACTACTACTTTCATAGGCTGCCACCACTTTATAATGTCGGAGGAAATTTATTATAGTTTTAAGAAACATTTTGTTATAAACCCATGGATCTTTGCATATCTAGATTTTACACAAAACAATAAAAATAAAAAGACGTACTAAGGCAAGAGTAACTCTTTTATGAAGAATTAAAACCCTAGAAAGTTAAAAACCCCAAAGACTACCGCCTAAAAAAACAAAGAAGAAGCAAAGCCACAAAAACTCGTTGCTGAATTTCCCGATCTAGTTCCATTATATTTGAAGGCAAGCTCTCTCAATGGGAGCTCAAAGCATGTGTTGAAGAAAAGTCACACTCTGACATAACAACCTTGTGGGACCTACTGCTACATCTCCACCGCTCTTTATTAGCGGGGAAACTACCGTGTGGCATGTGCTTTGGGCCCACGCTACCATAAAAGCGCAGTCTCGTCTAGTCAAATAAAGCCTCTCTACTTGCAGCAATTTTCCCCCATATAATATATAGCCGTTAGCTTCCCTTTATTGGGCAATTATTTATCCTTAGTTTACTAATTCTCTTTCATGTTAGTAAATTACTATCCATAGAAGTATAGATAGGACCATAAAAAATATCTATAGAGGCCTAACATCATTTTCATTGATAAAAACAAATAACAAAGGATTTTTCACATCTAATTGCTCTCGTTTTTTGAACTTGCATGATTTGTCATTTTCTTTAAACTTGGTGTAAAGATTATACCAAAAGGATCTCTTATAAAATGTTATCACTAAAGCCAGTTAAACTATTAACTACATTTCCACTTACTAGTTTAGAATTTAATTTACTACAAATAATCGTTCTCAATTTCAATTGAATGCCATTAATTGTCATGATGATCTAATTTACCAACTTTGTAATTGCTCCCTTTTTTAACTTGAATGATTTGTCATTTTCTTGAAACTCGGTGCGAAGAATACCGAAAGGATCTAAATACAAGATCACGATGTGTTAAAAAGAAGAAGCAAAGCCACAAGGGCTCTTTGCAAAATTTCCCTGGTCTAGTTCCATTATCTCTGGAAGCAATCTCTCTCCATGGAAATGAAGAAGTTAAGTCGTATTCAGACACACTAGCATGTGGGACCCACAACTTATATAGGGCAAAAATAAGTCATACAGATAGCAATGCTAATCTATTGCATGAGTCTTGGGCCCCTCCATATACTTCAATGATAATTACACCATTATAAAAAGGCAAATCTTGTTTAGTCACCTAGAAGGTTTTACCCGCAATAACTTTTCCCATATAAAATAGCCATGTGCTTTTAAAATATTTTAACCAAAGAACACTTTGTAAGTATTTAGTTAGTTTTTATTTTGGCTATGCTTTGCCTTTTGCAAATTTAATACTTTTGTACCTCTCGACTGAAGAGTGCAATGGAGTATGATTTGATGTGATCTTGACTCCAAGCTTCTTGTAAACCTGTCATCCATTTTTCATTAGATGGAAGATTGTCACCATTTGTATTATAAGGATAAAAATATCTAGAAGAAAACATTTAGTGTTGAAAACAAAACTAAAATCAATCTTACGCTTTGCACGAGAAAAGCACATCAAACTTTCCAAATTTTGTAAGATCAAGTCGGTTAACATTGGGAATTCCAAAGTTTCAGATGTTTCCAATCCCGATGCTTCTTCCCCTACAACGATCGCCTCCATCTTCTTGCAATCATATATGCTAAGGTATCTTAGTTGTGCGAGAGATTTAATCATGGATGGGAAAAACAAAAACTCGACTTTATCTAAGCCATTGATTATCAATGTCTCCAATCTTGAAAAGGTAACCTGCAATATTCACTCATGGAATTAGTGATTTAAATAAATCACAAATTTAGGAACTTCCAAGCTATTAATATAGACGTGTGCTAAGGGGTAGGGGAATTATTAAGTTACACAAAAGTAAAAAGGATAAAAAAAAGGAGTTCAAAAATCTCCATACTAATGTTGTTTCTAAACAATTTAAGGAATCTTTCTCCAAATCTTTACTTGGGAAAATAACTTTGCATTGTAGATCTTAATTTGATTAGTGAGCTAGGTTTAGTCCTTCTGAAGAATAACTCACAATGGAAATCTTTATTTATTTTTTCTTTTTTTATTTCTAGTAAAGAGTAACTAGTCTTCTTCAAAAGTTCATTGTTTCAACTTTAGAGAATCCTTCCTCCGCAAAGTTACTCAAAATCTTCCATCTACCCCGCCATCATCCGTTGCCCCCACCTTTTACAAGTCTAACTTCTCTGTGTTCCTTCGTTTGATGACAAGCCATCCTTCCACTGTTACTTTGGTCAGCTATACCTCTTTACCATTGTCAATATCATAAATGATTTATTACAGTTAACGGAAATATTTATTATGATCCTATAGATGTTCGTAGCTCTAGTTTCTATGCCCAAAATGAAAAGGTATAAAGGCAAGAATAATTCTTTAATGAAGATTTAGAACCCTTGACAGTCAAAAGCCCTAAAACCTCTTTGCAAACCATCCCAATCTAGTTCCTTTATCGCATGGGAGGTAGAAAAGCCAGGGTTGAAGCAGAGATACTTAGACACGCCACCATATGGGACCCACCATCAGCATAAATCTCCACTACTCTTTCTACTACCAAGAAAAATAAATATATAGTGCGAGTCTTGGGCCCCACCATCAACTTCACAGGTAATCGCGCCACTATTAAAGGGCAATTTTGTCCAGTCAACGAAGGTTCCACTAGTAGCTATTGTTTCCCGTATAAAATAGCCACGTGCTTTCCTTGATTGGACAATTGTTTATCCTTAGTTCACTAACTTCTTTTAATGTTAATAAATCACTATCAATAACCAATTTAATGGGACATTAAACACAAACAATGAATTTGCGTACAAATGCATCTATACATACTTTAAAGGCCAAATGCAAAGACATTTAGTTAAAGGACTCGGTATTTAGATTTGTAGATCGCCATGGAGAGAAATCGCAATGACCACATATGGTCCTGTGAGACGGGCAACAACCGGTTTTTCTTGACAAAGTATTGAAGCAACATAAAAGCTACAATCTAAATTGGATGGATTCAACAACAAGAAAACTCAAATTTCGCCACAAATTTCTTGAAGATTAAATTGTGAAGCACTTGAAGCAAGGAAATTAAATTAACACATATTTAGTAGCCAAATTGAAATACAAGGCCCATTACACTCCCATGTTTTTTTATTGTTGGCTTTTTTTCTCAAAATAAGGCAAGCTATTCAAATTCGAACCAACATTTGACGTAAGTCTCTATAAAATTATTTGGACTTCAAGATAGTGGATTTTCCATTAAGTCATCAAATTCCATTATTTGATATCGTCACATACTTGGCCTTATTCACGTGACCCAATCTCCCCAAAGGAGCATCCAAGGGTTATTACAAAATAAGATGATCATTTAAGGTGAATTTTACTCATGAATCACTTCGCGAGACATTCTCTAGTCGATGGGGATATGGAGCCAACAAAAGCAAACCATAGGGGATTTCAAATTCTACTGTATGGAGTTAAAAAAGGGTAAAGATCACATTGGAACTCCAAGAGTAAGAATTCCAAATTTGCAAGGACGACTTTGTTGTGACATAATGAAAATCATACAATTGCCAAGGCCTACTTTTACTACAGAAAAACCATGCTCAAAATTCTGTACTCTTACAATTATTAGGCCTATGTAATGATTCAATGCCTATTTAAACACGATACACAAAAGGCATGCGTCAATGGCTGCTTTTATTTGAAAATTCAGTCCCCCTCATTTTTCGTATTGGTTTTTAAAAGTCACCTATATTATACATTTTGTGGATAATAACAAATTTAGCTAACTAATTCAGTGGAATGCATTTCAAGAGATTATAAATTACTTTACTTATGTAATTACTTTAATGCCAAACTCCCTTCAATTTGTCTTAACGAAACCCTATTAATATAAATAAAATTGCAACACATAAATTGAGATAACTCAGAAACTATCACAAACCAAATTTGCGTGGATTTCAGACAATTAGTTTGATAACATATTTCTTTTGGATTGGGAAGTCCTTCCATTGTCAAGGACTACAAGGATGGGATTGAAATCTTACAGACAAACCCATCAACAATTGCATTTACAATTACAAGGACAATCAGGAAATTTCCGTGATATAGCAGGTATTATAAATGGTTACGGAAGAAATTTCCAGCAAGATAATGTAGAACCTTAAGAATAATTTTTGCATGTACGAAAATATATGATGAACAAATCTAACTTACGTTCCCAAAAGACAACTAATGAACTTTACCTTCTTTTGTTTTTACGATATAATAAGGGATGCTATTACCGTTAGATTTTGTTAGCATTTTACTAGCAATATCAGGATTTGTAACCATCAAGAATCAGCACTCATTCTGGTTACTAGTGACAATCAATTAATGCATGAAATATTTATCTAATTGTCAACTTATATCAATTATATGTCCCATTAGTCTAGGCGAGATCAGGCCTTCTATGTATAATATCGTTACAAGCCCAACTCAAAAATAAAATCTTGGGCGAAGGATGGTAATGAATATGGCTTATAGACATAGGGAGTTAATAGCTGAATGTGACATCGTTCCTCATCCATTCAGGTCAAAGGAGTTTTCACGCACTGCTATTGACTGCTTCCTTGATAAAATCCAAAAAAAGCGGCATTTTATTGTCTTTTCCATCTCAGATATCTCTGATACGGGACTAACTTATCCACAAAACAACATGCAATTAGACATGTCAGCAATTGGGATATCACAATAATTGAGTAGTCACTAGTCATCATCACTAGTCGAGATCCCAACTATCCTTGAAAAATAATAAATAACTCGGGATTATTTGGACTTCTTTTTCCCTATCTTTTGTAAATTTCCTTGGGTATTCCTTTCAAGCTGGACGCGTATGTAGCCGATCCTAATTAATCATCCTTCTTGTTGTAATTTCCTTTAATCAACATCTCTGAAAGGCAAAGATAACCATGGTCCCCTTGACAATGAAAAGCTTCATTTACATTTTTTCTGCGAAGAGTAGCTAGTATTTTCCAAAAGTACTTTGCTATAACTCTAGGAAAGCCTTCATCTTCCAAGTTACTCTCAATCTCCCATCTATCTCACCATCACCCCTTGCTCCCACCTATATAACAAGTTCAACTTTTTTGTCTTTCGTTCATTAGTTTATTGTCATCCCCAACAACTCAACCTTAGACTACCACTTTTATATGCTACCACTGCTTTATAATGTCGGAGGAGATTTATTATAGTTTTAAGAAACATTTCATTATAAACCCATGGATCTTTGCATATCTAGGTTTTGCACAAAAATAAAAATAAAAAGAAGTAATAAGGTCAAAGTAACTCTTTAACGAAGACTTAGAATCGTAAAAAGTTAAAAGCCGCAAAGACGACCACTTAAAAATTAAAAGAAGGCAAAGCTACAAAGGATCGTTGCAAAATTTCCTAATCTAGTTCCACTATCTGTGAAAGCAAGCGCTCTCCAGGAAAGCTCAAAGCATGGGTTGAAGAGAAGTCGCACTCAAACACAAACTTGGGGACCCACAACTAATATTTCCACCGCTATTTATTGACTGGGAAACTAACTAATTGCATGAGACTTGGGCCTACACTACTATAAACGAGCAATCTTGTCTAGTCAAATAAAGCTCCTCTACTTGCAGCATTTTCCCCCATACAAAATATAGCCGTGAGCTTTCCTTAATTGGGCAATTGTTTATCCTTAGTTTACTAAATTTCTTTTATGTCATTAAATTACCATCAATGGCCAATTTAACAAGTGGAAATTTTTTGTTTTAAATCCAATGGCTGACGTTGGATACGGGACTAGTCCTGTAGAAGTGCAGATAAAGGCCACAAAATTTATCTACAACCGCGTGACATCACTTTCATTGATAATAACAAATAATAAAGCATTCTTCACCTGTAATTCCACTCCTTTTTAACTTGAATCATTTGTCATCTTCTTTAAACTTGGTATAAAGATTAAATGTCATCACTAAAGCTAGCTAAACAGTTAACTACATTTTCACCTACTAGTCTAGAATGGAATATACTATAAATAATTACCCTCAATTTCAATTGAAGGCCATTAATTGTGTTTGTGATGACCTAATTCATTAACTTTGTACTCAAAGTTTTTCAATTACATAGTGTCTGATACTCTTTTCCAAGTTAGATTTCAAGATGACAAAATTTTATCATAAAAAAAATGATTATTTTTTCATATTATGAATGTCATAATCTATTATAGTTTGATTGCCATTTCACACGCTCGAGTATCAACAGCATCTTGGCATGATGCTTCTAACTATGGGTTGAGATTTTGCTATGCTTTGTCCCCTGCATACTTAATATTTTCATTATATTTAATATTTTGATGTAATGTTAATCACGTACCTCTCGATTGAAGAGCGCAATGGAGTGTGATTTGACACTATCCTGAATTTGAGGTTTTTGTGAACCTGTCATCAGTTTTTCATAGGATGAAGAGAATGTCACCATTTGTGTTGCACGAATGAATATATCTACATGACAATCTTCAACAATAAAAACAAGAAATCAATCTTACACTTTCCACGAGAGAAGCACGTCAAACTTTTCAATTCTTCTAAGCACAAATTGGTTAACATCGGGAATGCCAAAATTTCTGATGTTTCCATTCCCAGCCCTTCTTCCTCCATAACGGTCGCCTCCATTTTCTCACAATTTGATATGGTTAGGTTTTTCAATTGTGTGAGAGATTTAACCATGGATAGGGAAAATATATACCCAAGGTTCTCCAAGCCAACGATTTCCAATGTCTCCAATGTCTGAAAGGCGACCTGAGGAATTCGCTCATGGAATTGGTGATAAATTTAAATCTCAAATTCATGAACTTTCAAGATGTAAATAAGGATGAGTGCCAAGCAGAGGGAGCGATTATTAAGTTGCACAAAAAGAAAAAAAAAATAGAATACAAAAACAATGGAGTAAAAAAATCTCCATATTAACATCGTTTCTAATTTCCAATCATTTCTTCGCTAAAAAACTTGCAATGTTGAGCTTAACTTGATGAGCGAGCTAGTTTTTTCCATCTGAAGTTCTCATTTAGAAATGGATTAGCGAGTGGAGCATTACTTATCTCTCTCTTATACAAGAAAGCAAACCCAACAATACTTTCAACCTCAAATTTTGGCCCAAAAAGTTCGACTAATAAGCCATGGCCGGTGTCCCATGAGAACTGTGGCGAAAGTCAAAAGCCGCAAAGACTACGGCCATTAAGAAAAATGAAGATGTAAAGGCTCAAATACACTGCCTTGTGGGACCCACAACAAATATGTCTCAGCCCCTCTATGATAGGGGGAATTAACGTAGGAGTCTTGGGCCCACCATCAACTTTAGTGCTAATCCGCATTATAGAAGTACAATCTTTTCTGGTTACCGAAATAGCCACATCAACTTTTGTCGGACAGGAGAGTCCTGCGCTTTTCTTAACCAGGCAATTCTTTGTCCTTAGTTTACTGCCTTCTCTTTAATGTTAGTAAATCACTATCAACAACCAATTTAATGGGATATCCAACACTAAATGTGGATTTGTGTTTGTGATGCCAAAAATACACACAAATATATCTATACTAATACATGCGTGCATGACCATGCACAAAAGCCCGTACTTTTATAATTATGAGGCCTATGTAATGACTAGGTGCTTGTTTAAACACGATACAAAAAAGATACACATCAACTAGATCAGCATAGTTGCTTTTATTTAAAAACCCGGTCCTCCTTTCCATTCTCATATTGATTTTTAAGAGAGTTACTTATATAATCTATTTTGTGGATCATAACAAAGTTTGATAACTAAATTCAATGGAATCCATTACAAAAAATTTAAAATGACTTTACTAATAGAATTACTTTAGTGCCGAAGTTCTTTTTGATTTTGCTTATAAAAGCCTATGATTATGAATGTACTCGCTGAATGTCTGCTGGAAAAAAAAACTCAGAATCCATCAAAAACTAAATTAACATGGATTACATACAAGTATTTGGATTTCTAAACAATGAAGAGAAACGAGAGATTGCTCTATCTAATTACAAAGAAGGCACGCCCAGATAAAGCAATTAAGAAGAAATCAAACTAAAAATAACGAACTGAATAAGCACCATAATCTGCGTTACATCTAAAAAGCGAAGGAAGAAAAAAATTAATAAATAATTAACATTATTTTGATAGAAAATTACCTGTTGCCCATTGAAGAATGCAATTCGAGTGCCTACTGGGTTGTCTGATGTACTACCCAAAGGAGCTGACTCGGCAGTGGAAAAGTTCCTGATATGCGGCAAGGAACGCAATTTCAATACATGCAGATTATTCAACTCAAGTTTGCCACTCTCATCGGCTTCCACGATTCCCCGCATTAACTCGCAATGGAGAACTTCGATGTTTTCGAGCTGTGGAAGTTCTCTCACTGATGAAAGAGGAAATAGAATTTCCATCTTGTTACAATTGTCGACTCGTACTACTTTTAACGCACTGAAGGATTTGGTGGAGATATTGTTGGTGCATATCTTCTCCAAGTTGCAGAGATTCTCGAGAAGTAATGACTCCAGCGTCTTAAAATCTGTATGGGATGGCGATTGGATGATGTAATGGATGGAGGGACTACTCTGGATGCATAGATGCATTAATTTTGGAAAACCTTTTTGGGATAATGCACAAATACTTTGCTCAATTCCATCCAATCCGTCTAAAAAAAGATCGTTGGTTTTGCCTAAGATACTTTGTATACATCCTTTCCGAAAAATATCGCTTCTTCGATCCAACTTGAGCTCCAATGTGCACGATCCTTTGTGAATTGACGAGTGCCATACGTTACCTATCCGAATTGCGTACTTGGTTAAATTCATGACGTTTAGATCCTCTGGGATCAAAATTGGATCAGGAATGGACACATGCAAAGTGCAGAGATTCTTCATGTTATTCAACTCAATAAGACTGGCATTAGTTGGTGGAGTTTGGTCCACAGCATTCCATTGTGTAAAGCTATCCTCCATGTACAACTCCTCCAATTTGATTAAGCTTCCAAGCACACCTGGTTCAATGATCTGAAGATTTGAACAATCATTCAAGTCCAATAACCTCAGCTCTACCAGTTGCCCAATTTCTTTGGACAATCGCTGAATTTTGGAGTACTTAAGGCTGAGAATTTGTAACCCTTTCAGATCTCCAAGAATGCCCCCATCCTCTAATGAAGAATGATCAAGACACAGAGTGTGTAAGTTCTCCAATAACCGAAACGGCAAAGGCGAATGAGTAAGATGTACCCCGGTGAGATTTAAGACCATGAGTTTCCTCGTAGAGTTAAATAATGAATCTGGGACACGACATTCATTATTTGTGAACAACAAGAAAATGCGCAATTCAGGGCAATCTAATTCTTGAGGAAGCTCCTCCATGTCAACATAAGGAAAACATATCGCCATACAATTTCTGGGCTTGTCCTTCAGCATCTCTGTTACTGATTTAACTTTATCTTTCAACACAAGAAGAGGCTGATCTCTCAAAGAGACAAAGGCAACAAAGTCCCGAACCAAATCATGTATCTTGAAACCATCAACATCTTCACTGTCTAACAAAAGCGAGGAGGCTTGAAGAGTGCGGATTTGTAAACTCAAGCTTTCTCTAGCTTCTTTCATGCTGCTAACTCCTTCAAATAACCCCAAACCGAAACCATACCTCACCAAGTCTTCAAGAGAAGGCTTGGGGATACCATATGCAACACAGAGTCGTAATAATGCCTTCCCTTCCTCTTCTAATTTCTCATAACTCCATTGCAACATTTGATTTATCGAATCATTGATTTCTTCATCTTTAAACTTCTTGATTTTGTTCAAAGTGACATTCCATTCCAATAAATTAGCGTCTCTAAAACGTTTCGCCATTGCAACAATTAGGAAAGGCACACCTGCGCATTTTTGGAGTGCTACATTCACCAAAGGTTTGAACTCGTCATCATGAGCTTTGTCTCCCACCATTCTCTCAAACAATTTTTTAGCCTCTTCCTCCTTCAGCCCACTGAGGAGTAAGTCCTTGTCGCAGCCCATTTTCCTCCGCAAAACATCACGACTTCTCGACGTCAACAACAGCTTGCATCCCAAGACCCTGTTATCATGTCCACAAGGAATGCCGACCTTGTTTAAGTCGAGCCCCTCCCACAGGTTGTCCAAAATTATGAGGACCTTCTTTTTGTCACTCCCCTCTTTTTCCAACCTCCTTCGCAGAAGTTCTGCCCGCCCACTGATGGACTCTTTGTCCTTGATCTCACTAAGGCCCAACGCGTCGGCAATCTCTCCTTGAATCATCTTGATGTCTGGATTTTTCGACACGTCGGCCTTAGCGACCCAATCGAACGACTTCTCTTTGCTTATTATCCTTTTGACATCCTCCAAAAGGGTGGACTTGCCAAGCCCGCCCATCCCATGAACCCCGACCACGCTGTTGCTATTATCCGCAAGAGCTTCCTTGATGTCCTTCATGATATGAGCTCTGGACTCGAAGACGTCATCGTCCCTAAGCTTCATCGACATCGAGGCAAAAGACACGGACGCCGTTTCAGTGGCCGACTGGACAACATCCTTATCCTCTATCATGGTCGGAGTCAGAGCAGTGACTTTCCCCGGAGCATGATTGATGATGGCGATGTTCGATTCATTTAATTCATTACATTTTTGAGTGAGCTGCTTAATGACCTTGATCTTGCCGTCGGCCTTCCTGCTGAACTGATAGTGATAACAGGGGTCGGGAAGAGTCCCGTAGCAGCAAGTCTTGGTTGCCTTTTCGAAGTCGTCCAACAGGTCTCCCGCCTCCTTCAAAGCCTTCTCAGCACTCGTCTCCCACTCCGTGAACTCCCTGTAGAAATTCCGGAGATTGTTTCTGGCCACTTCCGCGGCATTTTGGAACCTCTCAGCCTTGTTCTCCAGATTTCGGGCTTCCTCCCTAAGACCGCTGGCGAAGCTCTTGGAGGAGATCAAGTATCCGAATTGACGCTTGATGGGAACAATTACGAAGCTCTTCAAGACATCCCATGCAACAGTAACGACAGAATCGGCCGACATTTTTATTTATTTTTTTCCCGAGAAAGAAAGAGCAAGAAAATAGAGAGACAGAGAGAGAATGATGAAAAAGAGCAGTAGATACTAAAGAAGAAGAGGAGGAGCAAGAGGAAGAATGGTTGAGCCGATTAGAAGAAGGAGCGAAACAGAGCGAGACACGAACAAGGCGAAGAAAACTGAGTGCAAAAAGGGATGAAGGAAAGGGGAGCGTCGACCAGCAATGAACGGAGAAAGAAAGAGATGATTGTCAGCAGTTAAAGTAGCAAACAATGATTCTACTTAAAACATCGCCCTTGGAATAATAAATAAAATAATTGGGCAAAGACTGGCCCCACCCACGTGACATGAAGTTCTAGCTCTAGCCACCTTGTACTTTTTGACAAAAGAGAACAGATGCGACCAAAAAAAGAGACAAGGGGACACGTGGCATGTTACCCAATTTTTAATGCGGACCACGCATGAAGAGAGGACGGATATTAATACGTTCTTAAACTTTTACATACGTAAAATGCAAAATATTTCCTGAGAAGAGAAAAGAAAAACGTATCTCTTTAATGGAGGACTGAGGATCCTTGGAACTTCTAGAGTACTTATTGCGATTATCACGAATTGATTTTAAAAATTTTAAAAATTACATAATTATTCATATGTGTTTTGTCATAATTTATGAGCCTAATTCTTTTCATCATTTTAATTTTTTAGGGAAAGCAAAATGCGAAAAAAGATACTTGAAATGAGATAAACGAAAAGAACTAGAAGTCGACAAAGCAAAAGATAACAAACTGAGAGATACTCCCGGCTCCCCTAATTAGTGCATTCCGACTTTGTTTTTCTTTAACTACTCGTACATTTACTCAAAGCAGAAGCAATGAACCGACAAAGGTCCCAACACTTGCATCTCATGCCCATGTTTCTCCTACTCCGCCACCTCCTCTGCTATTCACAGTCCCGAAACTTCCGGTCTCCTTCGCCGGCTTGCTCATCCATAATTGTCAGATTAGAATGCCAAATTTTTCCTAAATCCTTATATTTATTATAACTATTTGAAAAGATCATGACTAATTTGTAGCAAAGAAAATGTTATGGGTAATTAAAGATACGAGAGGTTCAATTTATAGTCAAGTGAGGATCTTTTGCACAACTGCCTAGCTAATGAGGAATAAGTGCATATAAACAAATCAGCATTTTCTTATAATTAGAAGCACAAGTGTGGATACCCGTCTATCTAAAAAACATAGTGTACAAAATTACCACTTTGAGGAATAGTGTAATTAAGCGCTCTTAACAAAATTTCATATGATTTATCTAACATCTTAATCCAATCATGATTGATCATCCTCTATGTAAGGAAGATGGCGTCATGTGGACTAAATTCCATGAAACAACACCGTTTGTTCTTAGATAAACAGCATCGGTGCTTGGTCGAGTGGCTAAAACTCCAAATCGCCAAATCTTGAACTCTAATGTTCAACTTAAAACAAAAGGGTGACGGTATACAGCAGCAAAAAGGAGCCACCTACAATACTTCACTAGTAAGCGGTTGATTAAAACTTATGATATTCAAATGAATATTTTTTAAATGTAAACACCAATCAATGCACATGGAAATGGATGTTTTTTCTAGCAAAGGCCCAAACCATGGGGAAGAAAGAGAAAAAGGTACGAATTATGGAGCTCGTTAACCTGACCTTAGTTAAGGCTCTTACTAAACGCCAGTCAATTCCTTGGACATAGAAATTGAAGACGAGTCACCATCACCAATGTCCATGTCTCCATCATTTCATCCACCGCTAATGGACAAACATTGATGAGTTATTCATCCTTTCAACCTTTTCCGACCAAAAACAAAAAAACCTTGGCCCACTGCACATGGTCCTTTCGTCCTGTTCCACAGCTAGTGCTCTAGTCCTAATCCATCCTTTCATCCTTCCCTGCACCGTCGATGGACAGACACTGACTAGATACTAGTCCTAAAACCACTCTTTGCACGGCTCAATGAAATCATATTTAAATGTAGAAATAATACTATAATTAAGCAAATTATTTTATTAGAATGTCAAGTGTAATTGTTATATTAAATGTCCAAAATTTCTAAATAAATTAAACTCTTCCCATTCTTAATTAATATTTTAAACTAGTTTACTTTCTTGATTACTGCTACTCTTTACAAGATAAAATTAATATGAGAAACGATTCTGAGTTATCACTAACACTGTTCTGCGTCTCTTATGCCGATCGGAGTTTCCCCATTTTCTTTCAAATGCTCGGTCTGTTTGTGGTCTTTTTCTTTTAACATTTATTTTTTAAATATTGCGGTTACCACAAATCGGTTTTAATTTTTTTCAAAAATATACAATTATTGATAAGGAAAGTTATGGCCTTCAACGCGACGAGTTCTCTTCAAGAAATAGATGGCTCTTTTGCATCATACTGTTCCTTTACTTGACCAGTCACTATCACCGATGTCTATCTCCCCGTCCTTTCGCCCACTTTTACTGGACAGAGATCGAAGTGTACGTAAATGTATGAAACTGACAGGAAGCCCTCGCTTGTCTGGCCTCTTTCCCTTCCCTGTCGGGAAAACTTGCTTTCCCACTTCACCCCTCCCGAGGCAATGATCAATCACGCGGTGTTGCCACTTATTAAGCTTAGACTGACAACTATGACAAGCTCTCCCTCCGCTTCAATTAACCATTGTTGTTTGAGGATGTAATGTCTCGTTAAGATTCAAAGCGATGGGTTACCTCGACGACTTGCCAACGTCGAGATTGTATTTTGAACAGCAATTTTTGACACTGTTCTTCTTATCGACACATTAGACTCGGTCGGACTTCCTTATATCTAATTAATATTAACATTAATTAAAAATAATTATTGACTTTTTATGTATTATCTTTCTCGGATTAGTTGATGGAAACTCCCTTAAGACATCCCTTCAAGTGTTAAAAAAAAAACTCTACTCACAAAATAAAGTTGAAGTTATTTAGTTTCTCCTAAATCCGTATATCTATTATCACTATTTGAAAATGTTGTGATTAATTTCTAAGGAAAAAATGTTACGACTAATTAAAGTCAAGAGGAGAGTTCTTTTTGTAAGTAAGTTGATAAGGATAATTTGCATAATAACAACCTACTCTATGGTGAATGAGTGCATAAAAAAAATTATCACGTAGAGTTAGCATCATCCTAAATAATAAGAGCATGGGTAGATAACCTGTCTATCTAAACATATGTAAAATATCTTGCAAGACTCATGAACAGTTTAAATTCGCATTTCAACTTGTGTAGGTAGCTCAATCTTGAACAGTTTGCACGTAGATTTTGAGCTTCAAATGAATGACTTCAAACTCCTGAGCTAGAAATCCCAAACGGCTCAACCAACTACACTAATCCTAGTGTTAAGCAAGCATATATTTTTTATTATAAGGAATAAGTATATATTTTGATAATCTGGTGGGTCTCAACCTTTGCGTCGGCCACGAGGTTAGGGGTGGCAACTGAATTGGTGGTCACTAAAGATTGCGGGCCGGTGTAAAGATGGAGGAGGGACGTGTGAAGCATATTTTGCATTTGATGTTATTTCTCGTATCATAAAATTGTGCCAAATTTCAAGTTAAATAATTATCATAAGATGATATGGTTGGAATTTTGGTAATGTGTCCTTGTTCTTGCTCTTTTAAAAGCTACTTACTGAAAGTTTAATAAGTTTCTCATATTATTCTCAAAAACAGCTACTTATTGAAATTTTCTTTGATTGTTCTCAAGAGAAAGAAAAGGCGAGAAAACGGCACCCCCCGCGGGAATAGACATACAGAGAGAATGATGAAAAGAGGACAGGAGGCGTGCTAATCAAACAAATTCTCATTAATGCTCAAATACTTAGCTGTTCAAGATCTTGCCATATTTAATATAATGTTCATATGATATTCACTTAAATATTATAATTTTTTTATCATTTAACTGTCATAAAATTTTAAAAGCGTGCATCTCAAATACTATGCCATATTGAATTTTTGACACTTGAGATGAATATTTAAAAAATTTATCAAAAATTATGATTCCCGAGTCGAGGATGATTGTCTAGCAAACACCCAAACCACGAAGAAAAAGAAGGAGATGGACCCAGACAATGGAGCTCGTTAACCTAACCTTAGTTAGGCCTTAACTATGCACCAGCCGATTCCTGGAGCATGGAAATGTGAGATTTTCTGCATCATTGTTTCTTTACTGACCAGTCACCATCAGCGGTGTCTGTGTCCTGATCCTGTTCTCAACTCCACGCTAATGGACAAACATTGACGGGTTATCATCCTATCCTCCTTTCCCACTGCTAATGTGCTGATCTATCCTTCCATCCTTTCCTCCACCTATAATGGGCACACACAGAATAGGTACAGTCCTAAACCCACTTCTTACAGGGATCGATGAAAATCATGTTTTAAAAAAATAATATTACAAAAAATTTTAAATTAATAATTAATTTTTTAGTCATTAAAAATATGAAATCAGTATATTTATAATAAATTTATCTTAAATTAATTTTTTAATCTTCAATAATCTTAAACTAATATATTTATAATATATTAACTATACATTGAATTAAATTAATATCATGAAAACTAAAAATTGATACACATATAATAAATGGAGGGTAAAACTAAACTGGTACACTTATTAATTGTCACGTATAATTTAATTCAATAATTTAATGATAAAATTTAATGAAAACTAACGGAGAATAAATTTGTCATGTATTTTTAATGATCAAAAAATCAATTTGAGATTTTTCGTGATATTAACTTTATTTAAAATATAAAAGCAACATCATAATTAAGCATATTGTTAGATTACAATGTCAATTGTAATTGTTACGTTAGACATAATTTCATATAGAATTGTTGCATCAAAACTTCTAAGTAAATTCAAAATTTTAATCTGGTTTACTTTTTTGAATAGTGCTACTAATTACATGAAACAATTAATATGGGAAACAATTCAGGTCACCACTAACATTGTTTCGGGAGCTCTCATTCCGCTGGGAGTTTCCCTATTTTCTCTTAAAATGCTTAGGGTCTGTTGCAAGCCTTTTACTTTTAACTTTTATTTTTCAAATATTGCAATTATCACAAATAGGTTTTAAAAATTTTCAAAAACATACAATTATTGCCAAGTAAATTTATATTGGTTTTCAAAATTTATAAACCTAATTTTTCTCGCTTTTAATTTTTTCAAAAGATGGGGAGCGTCGAAAAACAGCAACATTTTGCTGAAAAAGTTAATAATAAACAGCTGAGGTTTAATACTAGCTATCCAGCTATTTGAAAATTTTAAGAATTGATTCAAAAACCCCAAGGAAGAAAGAGCAGATGGTCATGGATGGAGCTCCACTGGGGAAGTTGAATGGCGAGCAGATTGCCCCACATTGTCACTGGCCAAAAATAAAAATAACAAAGTTTCGCTATAGCGGCTGTACATTTCAGCTGCCTTCGTCAAGACAAAAACGATAATAGGCTGATAAACGATTCAGTGATAGAAATATATGACTCATAAAAATACATATATGGAAATGGATGATTTTGTTTTTGGCAAATTACTATCTTTGATCAGTCACCACCACTAATGTCCTAGTCTCCATCTCCTTTCTTCCATTGCTCATGGACAACCATCAAAACATACGAAAAATTGTTTTAGTTAGGGTTAGTTGTGAGAGAGGGAGAGAAAGAGAGAGTAATTGAGGGTCATTGCAGGAGCTGAGATGGATTTCTGCATTTTACTGTTCCTCTACTCGACCAGTCACCATTGCTAATGTCTACCTCCACGTCCTCTCGTCCATCGCTGCTGGACAAACATCTAGGCATTCGTAAATGCATGGACTGACTGGGTGCCCTCACATGTCTGGCCTCTTTCCTTTTACTGTCAAGAAACATTGCTTTCCCATTACACGTCGCCCGAGGCAATGATCCACTAAGCAAAAGAATCGTCAATTATTAAGCTAAAACCGACGAATCTCTTGACAAGGCCCAAATGAGCAATTTTTGGCTCCACTTCAATTAACCCTTATTGCGCATGGATATGTGATGTCCCATTAAGAGTTGAAGAGATGATAGATATCGATGATTTGCCATTAAAGAGATTATACACCGAATAGCAGTTTTCGACAATGTTCTCCTTATTGACTCATTAGATTTGAGCTAAATTTGATCTTTATGTCTAACTAATATTGATAAATAGTTAGAAATAAGTCTTGACTTTTTATGTATTATCTTTTGCAGATTTATTGATAGAAAGCCCAGTAAACATCTTTTTAAGTGAGAAATAGAAAAAAAAACTCGGTTCACAAAATAAAATTGAAGTTGTTTAATTTTTATGCGAACCATAATTATCAAATCAGAATGTGAAATAAATAACATGAAATTTTCATATGATGATGTGGTTGGAATTTTGTTAATGTCTCTTTGTTCTTGCTCTTTCAAAAATTACCTATTGATATGAGTTTAATGTAATTTTTCCTTTATTCTCAAACGGCAACATCAATCAACAATTTTCTTTGATTTTTCTTCTGCGAGAGAGAGAGAGAGAGAGAGAGAGAGAGTCTCACACCAATAATGCATAGTGGACTCAACAATACAGGCTTCTAGGCATCGTGCAAGATGCCTTGCACAGTACACACTATGTGGTGTGTGTTCACTGAAATACTCATTGAGCTGTCAAAACTTTCGCCCTTATCTCTTTCAAATTTCCTGACTAGCTATCCCATTTCCCACTCTTCAAAGGGACATGCATTGGCATTGGCCCATAAAGTAGAAGTAGTTTGCAGACTCTCTTGTGTATCATGCATGATTCAATAGGGCAGCATGTGAAATAAAGATGTTCTAGACACTTCATCACCAAAACGTGTGTACCTCTAATGATACTTAGTAATACATTGTGAGTTGGGATGCATATTTTAGCAAAGACCAATAAAAGAAATGGTTTTCATTCATTGCATTTTCGGGAAAAAAAGAAAGAAAGATAATGGCTCAAACTAGCTCTGGAGCATGATTTGATTATTAATAAGGGATTTAGGCATCATATTATTGAATTTTGCGAAAATTGCTAGTAGGTCTTTAACTGTTTTTTTGCCAATTGCATATGTACATTATATATATATATATATATAAATCTTTTAAATCCTTTTTGTCAAACATGCAAACGGAATTAATGATGATGTGGATCATATACATGGGATGTGGAATGTCTAGTGCAAAATGTGCTCACGTTGTATGTGCATTGTGTCATTGAGTTGATAGGAGAAGGAGGAGCAGAAGATGCTGAAGAAAAATAAGGAAGGAGAAGGAAAAATGTTACGTTGAGAAGAAGAAAAGAGTGAAATAGAGCAAGAGGAAGAGAGACGAAGAAGGAAGGGTGGCATCAAAACACAATAACTTTTTACTAGAAAAAGTCGATAATGTCTGAGTGGTTGCTTGCTGCATGAGGCGTGCTTGGACCTAACAATCAAACTTTCATAATTCCTCTGCATATTTTGCTACTAAAGATCACGTTATAACCATCTTGACTTATTATTGATCTATTGATTTAATTCCACATTGTAGCCAAAATCTTGTGTTCAATGCTTCGCTTTCGTCTATTTAGCTTTTTCAAAAAGCAACTTGGACTGATGAGACGTCCCCCTATGTAATGTCTAGTTAAATTATTAGTTCTTCTGCCTGAGCAACGCGCAAAGCTATTTTTCAACGAGAGCTCTATCAAACAAAACAGTACATATGGACCCCACTTTTACATGCATGGTTCAATCATGGGATTGTGGTGATAAATACATGGTTGCCTTCTTGGAAATAATGACTAATAATGATGTCATAGGAAAAAAAAAGCGTAGAGTAAGAATACTGAATGCTATCATCAAATCATTCACCATGCAATCCTTATAGTTAATAGGATCTCATATTTTTAAGTATTTACCATTTATAAAAGATGTGATTTAATTAAACACTAGTTAAAAGATTGCAATGCAAGAAAATACATGGGTTATAAAATTACGAGCAATACCACTAAACTCTAATAATTGCAGTTCGGACTTAATGGAGAATAAGGTAAATGCAATATAGTCCTCGTTTTTTTTTTTTTAACAAGATGTGATATCTTTGACTTCACCTTGCATGATCTATCTAAATGCCTAAGAGTTGCTTTTTGATTATTTTTCTCGTTATATCCCCTAAAAAATGCAAACAGAATTGTATGCTCGCATGCATTTTTGAACAAGCAATGTATGAATACGAAAGCCCATAATATAAACATACATAGTGAGAGAACACAACAATATATATATATATATATAGTTTCAAGAGTAATAACCTGCAGCCATATGATAGGGTGCATAATTCGAAAGTCATTTATCTTGACCTGTGCTCTTAATTTATACATGTGGCGCCCAATATAATCTCAAGTCAAATTACTAATGAATGAGGTAGTAGTAGATCCAGCCACGTCTTTATTAAATGGGGACACGAGAGGGATTGGGGACAACCCCATTTACTTAATATCTAGTCATATTATTTCAAAAGAGTGCTATACTACTTTTGACATGAGAGATGGGATAGTGGGGTTTGGCAGGACAAAATGGTCATGCCAAATCCAACAGTCGAGATTCGTTTTCTTTTTTCGGATGGTTGGGATCGTGCCCATAACTCTGAGCCCCATTACTTTGTTATATCAATTTTTGTCAGTTAAATTTGTGTATCCGTGCAACTACTCTCTTTTTTTTCAGAACAATAAATAATGGTTGAAAGTATGGTTCAAAAACCTAGAGCATCATGTACAGCATGGTGCACTTTGTCACGATTGATTCATGACAATCAATGAGGGTTCCTATGAAGATATTAATATTATCACAGTCTAAATAAGGACAAATAGATTTATTGTTGAGAAACATTGCTTTCCCCTGTCGCCCCTCCCAAGGCAATGATCAATTGAGCAAAGAGTTGCCGATTATTAAGCAAAAACTAATGGCTCATTTGCTAAGGCCCAAATGAACAAGCTTTCCCTTCACTTCAATTAACCCTTGTCGCGTGAGGACATGTGATGTCCCAATGAGAGTTAAAGAGATGGATGATCATGATGATTTGTCAATGTAGAGATTATATATTGAATAATAATTTTTGATAATGTTGTCCTTATTTACACATTAGACTTGGGCTAACTTGGACCCTTATATCTAATTAAAATTAACCATTAGTTGAAAATAAGTTTAATTTTTCATGTATTACATTTCACATATTTATTGACAAAGAGCCCCTCAAGGTGTCCCTTTAAGTGATAAAAAAACTCAATTCACAAAATAAAATTGAAGATATTTAATTCTATGTCAACCATAATTTTTAGATTGGAATTTGAAATTGCTCCTAGATTCATATATCTATTGTGACTACTTGAAAATGTTGCGTCTAATTTCTAACCAAAAAACAATGTTATGACAAATTAAAGTCGCAAGGGACGTTCTCCTTGTAATTAAGTTGATAAGGATCTTTTGCAAGAATAACTTCCTAAATTATGATGAGCAAGTGCATATGGAAAAAAGAAATCATGCAAAGTTATCATCATCCTAAATAAACTTATAAAATTAATAAAAATAAAAATAATAAGGAAAAACAAAACTATTGATATTTTTAATAAGGGTGAAATGAGGCCTATCTAAGACTTCTCTAAATTTGGAATAGTTTGAGGAGTCCATTATTTTTTCATAGAGGGTGACAAAAGAGTCATGAATGTAGGTTGGGTTTGGATAAACTGTGAACAGAATTTAACACTCATATATTTTTGAACTTTGACATTTTAAACCTTTTTTGTAACTCATTTTTTGAATATAACTAACTTATATAATGATTTGTCAATCAAATATGGGTCCATTTTAACAGATCTACTGAGTTGCAAGCTAAGTTTATTTTAATGATTGCATGTTTTGTACAACTGTACATAATCATAATATCTCCCAAACACTCTCATTAAAAAAATAGGCAAAAGGAGGAGTTCCCTTGGTATTTTAAAGGTACGATGTGAACATGACCTATGAACTAACTAATGCCCTGTGATTTCCCGCCACCCTTTTAGCAACGAAACCATGTCATTGTTTCGTATTTCTAGTTCTATAGTCCAGGCTCAACCGGCTAGAGCCTCGAGAAACACAGAGTTCTAGAGATCTTTTCCAAATCTTCTCAAGGAACTTCTTGAATTAATTCTTTATCATGAAGATTTGTTTTTAAGGCAACAAGTCCATGACAATAAGTCATCATAGTCAAACCGAAGTGCAAAAAGGAAAGGAAGAAAACTAGGACGTTTCGAATTCTGCAACATGGATGCAAAGATCATTTCATAAGTAGCGTGATTCAGTATGGGTTTCAATGATTATTGTTTCGTTTCACGAGTTTAAAGCTAGAGAATCCAAACCATAGCCTACACATTGATCAGTGCAATAATGACATGGCACAGCTTATTATTTTTGGCGTGTGGGACAATGGGGTTTGGCAAGACAAAATGCTCCTGCCAAATCCAACGGTCAACATCAATTTTCTTTTATTCAGTGGCTAAGATCGTGCACGTAACAGAGGACTATAAAAAATCTATGTATTCGTGCAATAATTATTTTTCTTTTCAGAATAGTAAATAAATGTTGAAAAGATGTCATGAAAATCTGAATCTTGCATAGTACATTTTATTGCGATTGGTTCAAGACAACCAATTGGGAATCCATCAATTTTCTTTTATTCAGTGGTTGAGATTGTGCATGTAATGGGGGACCATAGACAAATCTGTATATCTGTGCAATAATTACTCTTCTTTTCAGAATAGTAAATAATGATTGAAAAGATGTCATGAAAATCTGAATCTTACACAGTACACTTTATTGCAATTGGTTCAGGACAATAATTGGGAATCCATCAATTTTCTTTTATTCAGTGGTTGAGATTGTGCATGTAATGGGGCACTATAGAAAAATCTGTATATCCGTGCAATAATTGCTCTTCTTTTTAGAATGGTAAGTAATGGTTGAAAAGAAGTGGTGGAAATTTGATTACACTTTATTGGAATTGGTGAAGGCACGAAGCAACTTCCGCTCGTCGCCTTGTTCAGGACAATCAATGGGGAATCCTATGGAGATATTTACATTCATTACAGTCTGAAAAGGGACAAATTAATTGCTCGGTGATTGTGGCCAAGATGCTTGACAGCAAGACACTGAAGCAAAGCGAGAAAAGGAGCGACAAGGAGTTCGAGAAACAATAAGACACTGGCATGTGCTCCCTATGACAGATTGTCCCGTGACTAGTTTAGCTGAACAAGGCGACGAGCGGAAGTTGCTTCATAGTAGAACTTTAGGTTGGTTTTCATCCGGGAGATATATTGTCCAATTTGCTTTATCGATTCTTCTTAAATGAGCTAAAGACATAAAATAAAATAAAAAGTATGTAATATTAAATTTCAAATTGTCGTGAATATTATGAAACATTTAAGGTAACTATGGCAAATCTCATGTGCTCCCAAACGAGGTAATTTAGTGCATCCACGTTATCTCTCTTTTATTTTTCTTAAGCATTGTGACAATTTTTTAGATTCACAAGTCAAGCGTATCCAAACTTATATTGAGTTAGCATATGTTTCATGAATAAGTTAGAACGTGAGCCTAGCAGGGTTTTGCCAATTTTTGGGCCCGTCAAAAAATATGTGGCTGGGGAGATCCTAGCTAGAGGACCGGACGCGGACGGAAGCCATGCCATCTGGCCCAAACCCAATACGATCGGGGACGGCCCGAAATCTAAAGAAGAAGAAGAAAATGATGATGGCGGTTGAATTTGGCGGGAGGATTCAATTATAGCAGCAGCATGCTCTCTCGCAGTCCCAATGCAAACTTCGGGTTCTCGTCGTTATAACTGATTTGATTCTTTGCCTCATGCGTTGCCCCTCGCCACGTCAGATGCTGATGTGGCAAGCATTTTCCTTTCCCGTCTCCTCTCGTCTACTTCAAATATATTCGCGTGTTTTGCAATAAATTGAAAAGAAAAGTCGATGTGCAATTTCTTTGTGACGTGGAATTGTTCTGTCTTGGCTTCGTCTTCCTCGTTCCTCCAAAGCCAGCCACTCGACCTTGGACAAACTGCCATGGTCGGTGATGTTGCTGACTCTCCAAACCCGATGGTCCATGGCCGTCAATGTCGCTCGCAAACCTTTGATCACAATCCAAAATTGATCCAATAAGTATGCAACCCGCAAGTCAGATTTCCATGATGATCTTATAGGCCGCAATGCACAAATCACATCAATTGAAATAGCCTTATTGATTTTTCATTCCTTTTTTGTTACTCTTACCGTGTTGTGTTGGCTTCCTTGAAAGTCGCATGACATCCATGCTGAATCGCTCGAAATAGAATCGCTTCCAAGCCTCCCTCGTCTTGTCCTCTGACGGCTAGAGGATGAAACATCTACACCGGTTTGAAAGACCCGCGTCAAAGACCGAGGTTTATAGTTGAGGAAATCTCAGCTTTACTGAGGCGATCAGTACAATTCAGAAATTCAAATAGGATGTCCTAAAAACAAGAAACCTTGAAGACAACAGAACAGGCTAGTAATAACCTGTTTTGCTATTTGCTGCAGTGTGGGGGAGCGGGAGGGAGACCCCAGACACCGCGATTGATCGAGCGAGCATATGGTGAGTGGTGGTGCTTGGCGGCCGCAACGGTCAAACCCGATATGACCCATTTGCCTTGTTTCCATTGGCTTGACATTTATGAGATCCCCCAACACGTACATATGCACACCAGGGAAAGCTAGAGACAGATGAACATTACGAGGATGAATTAGCTCTAATGCTTCCTCTCTTAACCTAATCACGTGGAGATTTCTTGTACGGAATTGGAATCGAACACGAGAACACAAACAAGGGGAGAATCAGTTAGCAGATTTATATTCATACCTCAAAAATCTTGTGATGAGCAATTTGAACTTCCATCTTTCCCCCAACTCTTTTCTGATGAATGTGCATAGGAACCGCCATGAACTTCATAGACCCAATCAGATTCCACTGCCTTACAAGGCGGGGATGCTTGGGTGATGCACTTCATCCCCTAAGACTTCAAGCTTGACCGAAACATCTTGGAAATCGCCCGCATCTTCCACTTTCATTAAGACAAATCCACAATTGCCAAGGCTCAGTTCCTCACATCGGCATTCATTGGCGGATTTGAAGACCAAAAATTGGCCCTCACGGATAGAGTAATGCTTCGCGAATTTAACCCAACCATTTGATAACCAAACCATCTCATCACATTTTTCCGATTCTACGGACCATTGAAAGATTCTCACTATATTTTCTCATGAACCTCATTGGTTTTCCCTATGAGAAAAATAAAACTCGTAATTTTAACAAGGCTATGACACTTGATTTAAAATTCAAAATGAAGAACAACATAATAAGAATGCATAAGGACATCCCAAAGCACATCCTTTTCGGTTCATTTAGACTTGGAATGTAGCATTAATGGGTGTGCATCTGGATTATTATGAACTTGAAAAACCCAATCAGATTTGAATAGGACCAGTCTCTTGTGTAAATGGTTGAAAAACCAACACATGGTGATAAAAGACCAAAACATAACGGTACACTGATGAGAGAATCAAACCATACGCAGCAAGAATTTAAGGCAATAGTTGTAGTATTAAGGATTTTTAATCAACAACAAACCATATAAGGAATGTCATCCATGTTTAGCTGCAATAGGAAGTCAAATGTTAAAATCTCGAGGGCAATAGGGTACATAACAGAAGAAGCCTTCCATGTTCTACATATACCAAAACACATGAATTTCAGCCACGCAGAGGACAGGTGCAAGGGCAAAAGCAGAGACATTGAAGACTCGAACATGGATGGAATAGAAAATTTTAACTTATGCAGTTCAATTCTTGGGAGGACGGCACAAATGATGTTTTATCAAACTATGGGTGGAACTTGACAAAATAAAATGATCTTTTTTTTTTCTCAAATATCCGATCAACATAACAAACACAACAGTATCTCCTATTCGATATTACAATGATTAATCACTAGATCTATAAAGAAATTTCAGAATCATAACTAGTCACCCTCTTATCTGAAGGAGACCCGATTGAGAACTTTCCAGAAGGGTGAAGAATTTGCTGGGAGAACGAGATGGGAGGGCAGCGGCGTGACCTCGTCAGCTCGAGCAAGACGGGGTTAGAGAGAGGAGAGAGATCGGGGGATGCAGACACACGTGATGAGATTGAGAGCACGTGCCGGAACTCGGAGTGAGCGAGACGAGACGGTGGGGACAGAGCAGCAGCAAATGGCATGCCACGTGTGGCCACGCTGCGTGGGGGCTGCATCAAATTCAACATCATGGAGCCGTGACCCGTTTCTCCGGGTCCTCGCGACACATCACCCAGCTGACATCCTTCTAGCAAATTGAACTTGATATGAAGTTTAAAATCAACAGATGACAAAAATATCAAGGGCGTGAGAAATCGGACAAGTAGGAGCACCTCGATTAACGTCGCTTCCATCTTGCGTACGAGTGTATCCCCACCTCTCAATGCGAAAATGTCATCAGCGGAAGCAATGCCGGGGGGTAAATTGTTCTCTGATCCTTACTTAAAAATGGGAGAACAACATATGCGTAACGAGAATTTTTTTTTTTTTAAGAAAAAATTTTACTGCGCAGAGCGGGCCAGACAAAGTCAATCGCCCCCTATGCTACCGCCGAATACGCACGCGAGTCACACGGACATATCGAAGACATCCGTGTCGAATTCCACCAGTGTATGCTCGCAGGTATTATGCATTACATTCCATCAGCCCGAAGTGAAGCGACTAGGAATCCATCAATCCACGCTAATTCAACGGTAACAAGCAGAGATTTGATAAGGGTCTGCTGTGCTCTGAAGTGCACCCATCTGGATGCAGATTGAGAGAGATTGCAGCTTTACCCTGTCTCTGACTACTGGCGTTTTGTGCAATCCCTCCAGTATCACATGAAAATTTTATGTCATAATGGACATTATATTAAGATTGCGGCATCAAAAAAAAATCTGTCGCAATGAATTTAGTTTGAAATTTTTATGGCATTTTCAAGAAAAGGAAAAGGAAAATGATGGCGAGCTATTGGATGGATCTCCTTCTCGACGAATTACGTCTTTTGTTTTCCCCCACAATTCCCGCACAAGATCCGAATCATCTCCATCCACCCCTTCGCTTCGCTTCGCGCCTTTTTGTTCTTCGTCGTTTTCTCTTCACGCTCGCTGCTGCCAATCTTCACGCTAGGCATATCGTCTCGGAGGATGACGACTCTGATTGGCCTTGGCTGCCGTGGTTGATGAAGCGCGATGCCGGACCGGCAAGAGTGCCGAGAGCGAAACCTGAAGAATCTCATCCTTCAAATCAGCGGATCGTATCCGGATGATGATGATCCATCCGACCTCAGCCTTGGTAAACCGATAAAGCTCTTGTAAACAGCGAACACCACCCCTCGTCCCCTTTTGCATGAGCGGCGTAGACCGGCGAAACAATGGAAACCGAAAGACGGGCGATGAAGGGGGAGCGAACAGAACAAAGCGAGAGTCGACAGCACATATTCTGGAGTGAACCGAAATTTGACTCGGAAATTCAATCGGACAAGGAACGGCCCTGAACATGGTTCGGCGGTGACTGCGGCATGAGGTCCAGATGGCCCGGCGATAGATAGATCTGGTTTGGACATGTGCAAGGACAGGAAAAGTGACGACTTGTATAAGAGATGAATTAGTGTTGCCACGACTCGAATGTGGAATATGATGGTGCCGTTCATCGTGGAACATGAAAGACACGTGTATATTAGGGTGGTCCGCAAGGAGGGGAAGTGCTAATTTAACAAATTTTTATCCGCAATGCCAAATATAGAATGTAAATTGGAATTTTAGACTCTAAAATTTGATTAATTTTAGAAGGGGAAATAGTTTTTTTCTTTCCACCCTCATCATCGTTTTTTTTTTTTAAAAATATTTCCAAAAAATAGGTTAATGCCGAGCTTCCCCATGGCACTAACTTTAGTGTCATCATACATGTGATCGACAACTGAACTTTTGTCGACAATTCAAGTGCACGTCATTGTAAAAGTACCAAAATAGAAAATAGCAAAAACCACCACAACATAAAAAGAAGGGCAAAAAAAAAAAAGGATAAATAAATAAATAATGAACTAATTATATAAATCGGCTCCAGCCCAATTTATCCACCAAGTAGGCCGTAGAAGCTACAGCCCCTCATAGCCCACTCAATATACTAATAAAGCCACAACCCATTACACTAAAAACCCATTCAACATGAGGCCCGTGGAACAAAGGCCTTTGAAACCCGGCCGTTCCCTTCTTCTTTTCCCAGTCCTCCATGAAAATTGGGGCCGGGCGCAGAAGCCGAGGGCAAATCGCGACCGTCCGGCGAGCCGAGAGTGCAGTGAGGGAAATGAGCTTAGCACGAGAGAATCTCATGAAGGTGTTCGGGAATGGCTGAGCATGACATTAAAAGGCACAGTTGTCTCATCCAATCACATATATTCGTGTGACACATTTATCCTCTATTAAATGATTTTTCAGTGGAATATTAGGTCGTTTTGATTTCACTTAAGCAATGTGAAGTGCAATATCAACATGTAGGTAAATTTTTAACTAGAAGTAAAAGTCCATCTCCTTGTTGGTCCCATCCTATCCCCTCCTAGTTTGAGGTAGGAGTCATTGAACGAATCTCCCCCACGAAGAATTCCATGTTTTGAGCAAGTCTTCCTTTGGACTGGCTTCTCCGACCGGCGGGAGGGCCGAGTGGAACTCAAAAATCTCATCCTTCGAATCAGCAGATCCTATTCAGATGATGATGATCCATCTGACCTCAGCTCGGAAATCGGATAAAGCTCTTGTGAGCACCACCCCGACATGCCCTCTTGCGGCGTGGCGTAGATGGGCGAAATGCAGGACGCGAGCGACAGCATTTGGAATCTGAAAGGCGGCAATGAAGTGGCAGAGAACAGAACGAAGCGAGAACCGACAGAACATATTCTGGAACGAAATCGAGATTTGACTCGGGAGTTCAATCGGATATGAAACGACCTGATGGAGGAAGACAATGCTTTGACCGCAGATAGATCGTGCTGCGTTCCTCTGAGCAGAAGATATTCAGTGAATTGCGCTTGGAGAGAAACGGAGAGTGAGACGATTCTGAAAAAAACCAGCGGAGGAAGGAAGATCGCGCCGTAAGAAATCTCCACGGACGGCCCGGCTCTTCGCTGACGTTCGGGCAATGATGATATCCCTCGATCAACAGTCGTACTTACCAGGTCGTCTCCATCTCCGATTCGACTCTAGAATTGATTTCGATGCATTCTGACTTTGTCTGTTGATGTCTATTTCATTTTGCTTTTCTCCAATTCTCTTGCTCTCTTCCGAATTCCCGTTGCCGTGGATCGCACTGTGGAGGAGGGAGCCGAGATTGCAGGGAAGAAGTTGTATGAAATGACGAATTGCATCTTTTGTGCAAGTCTTCCTTTTGACCAATTTCTCGTGGGCTCTCTCTGTATCTTCCTTCTCATCCAAAGAACAACAGCCGGTTTTACCTTGGTTGCCCTCGTTTTCCCCAGTCACCACACAAAACCCGAATCATCTCCATTCCCCCGCTTCGCTTCTCTTAACACTTGTCTCCACCAATCTTCATGCCCGGCGTATCATCTCAGATGATGATGACGACTCAGATTGGCCTCGGCTGAGAGTGGTTGATGAAGCAATGCCGGACCCGCGGGAGTGCCAAGAGTGAACCCTGAGGAATCTCATCCTTTGAATCGGTGCATCCTATCCAGATGAAGTGGAAGAGAACAGAATGAAGCAAGAGTCTACAGAACATATTCTGGAATGAATCGAACTTGGACTCAGAAGTTCAATCAAACATGAAACCGCCCTGATGATGGTTCAGCAGCCATGGCGGCATGAGCTCGAGATGGCCCAGTGACAGATAAAGACGTGTGCAAGGACAGGGAAAGTGATGACTCGAATCAGAGAAGAATTAGTGTCGCCACGACCCGAATGCGGAATCTGATGGTGTAGTTCACTATGGGGATAATCTGAATTGGTGGAGATAAATCAGTGTCACCGCCAATCTTCACTGCAACCGTGAATGGAGCACCCGCCAGCGATTTATCGAGATCGAGCTCTCTGATGAATGTTGCTTCCAGCATGACCAAAGCACAAGAATTGTGGCTACAGGTTCAACGATGCTGCTCGCCTCACCACCATGACGGCAGAAATTGACCACGGAGCTTCCTCGATCAACAGTCAACAATTACCGGGACATTCCATCTCTGATCAAACTCTACAATCGTCTTTGATTCATTCCAAATTTGGTCCGTTTGATTTCCGTTTCGTTTTTGTTTTCTCCCATCCTCTCGCAGTCTCCCGAATCCCCATTGCCGTTGGTTGCACTCTGGAGGAGGTATCGAGTCCTCGCAAGGAACAGAGAGAAAGAGAGAATCGGCAAGCTTTATTCGGCAAGAGGGGAGAGCAAGTTCAAGTTGGAGATCGCTGGGACGTCGCAATAGAGACTTCCACTACGAAAGAAACTTCCGACCCATGTGAGGCAGTGATTCCGAAGAGGATCCCATCCCTAAATACTCTTGAAAAACAGACGGAGTGCAAACGAGCAAAGCAAATGCAGCAGGATAAATTACAAAGTTCACAATCATCAGGAAACCTTCTTTGCATGATACCAAGAGACTTTGGTCAGCGAGTCTAATGTCAATGTCCCCATTGCCTTTCCCTCCTCAATCCGGCCTAGCGCATTCATCATCTCCTTCAGCTTGCACAACTTCAACACCCTGGTCCTGCTTCTTCGCCAACAGCTCTTCTGCTGCACCATATTTCACTTCGTTTTTCGGTGTCGCCTTCTTCCACTTGCTTAGACCAAGCTTCGTCCTTACCGGGCATGTCAGGTAATGGCCTCTTCTCCTCTAGCTCCAACGAGGCAACAGGTGCCTTCGCAGGAGTTTCAACCCATAACCATACTCTTGGCACGCAGCTTTGCTTCAAAGGTGTCACAATCCCCTGCCAATTCTTCCCAAGACCGCCCTCGGCCTATCCTCATCCATGGCAGAGGACTCGTCATCCTCATTCTCGCTCTTCGAATTCTCGTCTATCTCTCAGTTCGGCATTCTTGGTGGACGCGAAATTCACGGGCTTCGACAGATGGGCCTTACCTAGGAGTTCCCTGTTCTTCCTCAGCTTCTTCTTGGAGGCGTCGTCGTAGTCCGAATCGGAGTCCCTCTAACGCGAAGACGCCGTAGGGCATGTCGGTCCTTGGTCTAGGCGCGCTTCTCCCTCCACCGCTGGTAATAGAACCACCCGTCGTCGTAATCGTTGTCCATCCCGAACCTCTCCATCTCCTGGTGCTCGTCCATCTTCGAACAATCCTGGCTAACCGAAGCGAGAGACCCTAGGGTTTCGGGGGTTGCTTCAGAGGAGGCGGAGAGAGGGGCGGCACTGTTGCCGAATGCCGAGGTAAGTTGGCGGCGTGGATGCGGCATGCCGCGATTAGGCGGTGAAGCTCGGCTCGAGGGTTGGAGAGAGAGAGAGATCAAATGCTCGAAACACGAGAACTTGAAAACCTGACGGATCTCCTTAATAAGGCACCAACTAAATGCTGATGTGGCAACCAAAATGGCTAGAACAATTTGGGCGGTGCCAAAGCCACCCTTACTCCGGCGTTGAGTATTAACACGCCTTGCCGGGCCATGACGAGGGCTTGGCGCACCAATAAACACAAGGACCTTAGACCAGCCGACCCCATGCGCCCGACCCTCATCGCTAGTGTGTCATCATCGAGGGCAAGTGGCGGCTGTTCTCAACCCTCGCTATGGCCTCGATCTAGGCAAGGGCGAGCCTGGCAAGGCACCACAACCCTTGCTCGAGAAGCAAGGATGGCAAATTTTAGGTTTCAGTCCTTGTGAAACGGAGGCAGGGAGTGATGTTGATGGGCCACTTCGCCGGCACCAAATCTCTCAGGAAGATCACCCTTTGAGTCTTGGTAAAGCTAGCGTTTGGAATCAGTATTTTGAGGTGCATATCTTTTCCATCATGTGGGGTTCGCTCTGTCCTTCCTTGCCCTATTCTTGAGCTAATGTTTACCACAATAGAGACGTGTGTTTCTAGAATACAGAAGTTGCAGAGCAGATAGACCATGATTTACAGTGTAATTGATGTTAAATTTGAAAAAAAAGTCAAGAAAAACCGAAAAACCAAACCAAACCGAACCATTTACACCCCTACCTCTGCTGTATCAAGTTGCACATTATTATTATTCACCCAAGTCTTATCAGTGGCTCTAAAGATGGATACTCTGAACAGGATTTCGTCCCTTTCAATAAAGCTCAAATACATTGCTTCCACCTTCGGAGAAGTTTCCCTCGTGAGTGCCGAACAGGCAGATAACTTTCCATAATGTTCGTGGCTGATGAGCTTCAATGACCATGATTTGTCTTGAAATATGAGAGCCATGGTCTGCAGGCTTTTCTTGCGCCTTTGGGAATGAACCGGGAACTCTCTGCTCAAGTATAGAAATTTCACAATTTTTCATCAGAAAGAAGAAAACAACCAACAATTTCTGAGGAAGACAGTATGAGGATCCTTTTCAAAGCATGTAAAGTATAACAACAGAAACTATTGACACACGAATAATCTAGAGACAACATAGTCTTGCGACTCCATGCATATTAAATCCAATAGTTGTCATTGTCATAAGGATAAGCCATATCGCTTTTCTTCAGATAGATTCACCTCTCTGCAATTTGGAATAAAGGACAATTGACTATAAATTTGCTGGCCGATTCAAGCGTTCTTCATAAGCTCGGTTCTTTCAGCTTACCTGCAGCAGTTGCAAACAAAACATGAAGAAATATATTGCTCTCTAGGCATATATTATTCTTGTTATGCGAAATTCATAGCTACCAACATAGCAACTAAAAGCAATAGATTTGAGTCTTTCTAATGGTCTAGCTTCCAAGGCCTATAAGCACACCAACATCATTTTTAGCACAATCAAAATTGATATGACCTTGACATTTACGAGATCCTGCAACACATACATATGCACACATGGGAAAGCTAGAGACAAAGAAACACTAAGAGGATGAATTAGCTCTAACACAGTCTCTCTTAACCTAACAATGCGAAATGCTCCTGTATGAAATTCAAATCAAACATGGGGAGAATTAGCTAATATATCAAAATTCACACCTCAAAAATCTTGTGATAAGTAGTTTGAATTTCTGTCCCTCCCCAAACTCTGTGCTGATGAATGTGCATAGGAACCGCCATGTACTTCGCAAACCTAATCAAATTCCATTGCCATACAAAGCCGAGGACACTTTGCTGAATGCAATTCATCCCCCAAGACTTCAAGCCCAACCGAAACATCATGGCAATCATTGGCATCTTCCACTTTCAGCACACGATTCCATAGTTGCCGAGACTTGATTCCTCATATCGACATTGATCGGCAGATATTCTATCTCGGATATCCTTTCATCAAATATGGTACATGGAAAAGGAGTCCCCTTTAGATTTAAAGACCAAGAATTGGCCCTCGCAGAAGAGTAATGCTTTGCAAATTCATTCAAATCCTTTGAAAGCCAAACTATTTCATCACATTTTCCCAATTACACAGGCCAAACAATTGCACCATTCTTTGAAAGCATCCTCTTGCGAGATTCACATTATGAGAAACCTCTTTGGTATTCCTTGTAGGAAAATTAAAACCCATAATTCTAATAAGCCTATGAGACAAATTCAAAATGATGAACAACATAACAAGAATACATGAATAAATAGGGACATCTTGAAGCGCATACTTTTCAATTCATTCAGATTTGGAATGTGGCATTAATGAGTGCGCATCTGGATTATTATCAACCTCACAAACCCAATCAGCATAGAAGTACACTTCCTTGATTTATCAAGGCTATTTAAATGATTTATCATTTGGAATACTGAATTCATTTTAAACTAGCCAAATTGACACTTCCAAAGTTCATCTCGCTCAATGTCAATCAAGTCATAACCAGCACCCAAAAAAAAAAAAAAAAAAATCACGTCTGTAGCTCCTTAGCTTCAATGTCCATGATCTGACTGAATACCTAAGATTCACAATTTGCACAATTTCCTAAATATGTTGCATGATGAATTGAATAGGAGTAGACTGCCCATGTACATGGATGAAAGACCAACATATGGTAAAAAACAGACCAAAACATAAGCATACCCTAATGAGAGAAACAAATCACATACAATGTGAGTTTAAGCCATTCTTGCTAGTTTCGGGAGTTTTAATAGCCACTATACCATATAATGATAGCCATCAATCCAAAGTCAAACTTGTCAAAATCTATGCGCCTAGAGTGCAATAGGAAACACATTTAGAAGAAGCCTTCCATGTCCTATATATATTTAAAACATATGAACTTCAGCCACACAGACCACAATCACAGGGGAAAAGCAAATACAACGATGACTAGAACATGGATGGAATTGAAAATTTAAACTTAAGCTGTTTGATTCTTCCAAGCATAGCTCAAATAGGGTTTTATCAAACTATTGGTTCAATTTGACAAAGTAAAATCATCTTCTTTTTTTCCCCAAATATGATTAATATAACAAAATACAACAATACCTCCTATATGACAACAAAATTATCAGTCATTAGATCTTCAAAGAAATTTCAGAATCACAACAACCCATCTCTTTATCTTTTAGGCCTTTCTCTTTAGTTATGGAGGCAGCAACATTCTTCGCAATTTGCTTGTCCATGTCAACATAGTCTCCTTGTGCAATATATATATATATATATATATATATATATATATATATATATATATATATATATATATATATATATCTACTTCTACAACATTGAATCACATTGTCAAATTTCTCCATACAGGAAGACTTGGATTCTAATTCTTAAGACGCCTCAGCAATTGCTTTTCCAACACATATATCCACAAAAAAAGAGGACGATTGTCATATTTTCGAACCTCCAACCACCAACTTATGTCCCAATAAATGTCCTTTCATTCTTTTCCCTGCTTCAATTACTCCATCGTTATGATATATACCTAGTTATAAACATATTCCCATAAACACTTAACAAGGAAAATAGCATGTTGCGTGGTATACTACACAATGAAGTAAACTTGGAAATACAATCGAGTATAAGCAAAGATATAAACAACATTGATATATTTGATTTTCAGACATGCCAGTCTATTAACGGTTTGGTCCTCCCTGTACTTGAAAAAAAACATCTTCAGTGACAGTTTGTTTACACCTCATTAATTTGACTTGCCATGACAAGCTTCAGCTTAGATCAAAAGTTAATAGTATTCCCACATCATTACGTAGTCAACCAAGATCAAAACAAGAGCTTCTTAGAAACTATTGTAGAATTTGAAAGAGAACAATAGAAAGAGAGTTAGGCAAGCAGAACAAGAAGGTGTAAAAGTGACATGTTAAACCACAAGTCGCCTCTCCAAATTCTCATGATGATGAGCACTCCAGAGTTTATTGAGAACAAGAAAGCATAAAAGTGACTCCCTCATATTTTGACAAGGCATGGAATTCTCTGAATTTTCAATTTCCAATACATCATCTCCATCCATGAGTTTAAACACACAGAAATCTCCTAGACAGACGTGTTTTTATTAGAATGCTTGCCAACCGGCAGAGAAGAACTTTGCCCATGCACAAAGCCAGCCAACAGTGTGATATAGAGAGAGGACCATACATATATACTCACGAGATGTAGAATTAGGGGCAATGAATTGCTTGGTTGAGGACCTCTATTGGTCCTTGATTTGAAGCAATGGGCTAAGAAATTTACATGGACAAAACTCGACTGTCAAACGAATTTTGAAAGCAGAGCCCTAGCTGAAGAAGACGATGACGATCGAGGAAAGGTTTTACGAAATTTGGGAGAAAATTACACGCAATAAGACACAAAAATCGGAAGAAATTTTGGCAGACAGGAGAAATGAGGTCCGTAGAAGCGTGAACTTACGATTTCTCTAATATAGATGCGGAGAGAGAGTGTGATCTTCTTTGATGAAGTGAGTGGAGGACCGTCCGTTCAGACTCGGTGGTGCCACCTCCGGCATTGCACTTTCGTCTTCTCTTCGGCAACGACAACGATAACACCCCATTTGGTTGAATCTCTCTCTCTCCTCTCTACTTTGCTCCGCTCCGCTAATGAAACACTCCATCTAGTGTCATCACTGGCGTCATAGCTTTGCTTCTCAGAGTCCTAGCAATTCCCGACGTTTTGTCTTCACTCCGTCCGCGAACGCAGCAAAGGTTCCCCCAGTTTCGCTCCCGAAGAAGAGGAAGAAGAAGAAGAAAGATGGAGAGAAAGAGAGCCTCTAGTGTCAACAAGGAGAGGAGGAGCCCTGCTTTGCTTCCTCCTGTTCTGTGAAGGCAGAGGCGAGATCGATCGATACATAGGGTTGATGATGATGCTGATCTAACGTAATCAATAAAACAAAAGTTACAAAAATAAAAAATAAAAAAAAATTTACGGTGCTGCCCAACATACAGAAAAATAAAAAAAGAAAGGATGAGAGAATGACATCAATTGAATCTTACCGGTTTTACGTGTCATTTGTTTATGCTGATAACTTTTGTATGGTCGTATTGAGATCACCGTCACCCTCCTCACAGTACCAATCCCACTCGTATTTGAATAGTGACACGCATTCTAGTTCTGGCGTGCTGAGCACACTCTTAGAAAAGGTTTTCATTTTTGGGCACTCTTCCACTTTAATTTCATCCAAGGATGGGAACTTTAAGCTGCAACTCGGGATGGAGGAGAAGCATTCTAGGCTTGGCAGATCTTGGAGTGTCAAGCTTTCCAGATTTTCAAAATAAATCACTTTATCTTCTCCATTTCTATCGTCTACCACTACTTCTTTCATTCTTTCACATCCTATTATAGCCATGTCAGTGAGATTCACCAAATTTGTCATTGCTGAAGCCGTTACTAGATGTACTAATCCAAAGCAATTCTTCACCACTAACTCCCTCAAATTTTGGAAGGATGTGACAGTTGGAAATATCGTTGTCAAACAGAGACAATCCCAAACCTCAAATGTTTTGATGCTCTGAAGAATCTTTGACACTAAAGAGTCTTCTCTCCACACAAGCTTTAGGTTGTGTAGCTTGTTTAACTTAAGTTCTCTTAAATTTTCAAGCACCGAATGTTTTCCCTTGTCAACAAGCCCTTCGTTAGGGAATATATCTTCAAAGGAGCTACAGAAGACCTCAAGGCTTTGTAGATTTTGAAATCTCTCTAGGAGGAATTTGCGAGGAAAGTTGTCCTTTTCATCATGAAAGCATGCCAATGTTAGTGCTTTTGGCTTGCTAAATATGTCATCGGGAAAATTTCCTTCTTGTATCATTTGAATGTTATTCTTGACTAATAAAAGTCTCTCAAAGTTGGGAAAATCCTATCAAATTGCCAATACAATAAGAGAAGTTAATTTAACAAAGTTCCAACAATAAATCATGTGCTGTAAAAGGTAAACTTGATTGAGACATCTTATTAGAGTTTGTTATATCTCAAGAGCCTTACATACCAGTCTCAAGATTTCAAGTCTCGAATAGAGGCTGGCATGGTTTAGTTGATAGAGTGAATCTAAAGTCAAGAGCCCTCTAGCTTACCAAATTTATCTTTTATTAGAACTACCTTATATTGTCAACAAAAATTTGTCATATTTGGAATTTTGTTTAACAAGATGCACTCATAATGTTACAAAAACATATGGGATCACAAACTTTAAAATGTGATTAAGATATAAGAAGTATCTTATGTTGGCTTTAAATTCATAGGTAAGGGATTTAGGTTTTCTATAGTATTATAATAGGATAACAAGATGACTATGAATGGATGGACAGGTGTATAGAAAAATACTATAGAAAATTGTACATTAAGGTACTAATGTTATTTTTGTTTGAAAACAGTGTTTAAATTGATTTTTTTAAGAGTTTGTAGGAGATGAAATAGAGAAGAAAAGTTCAAATGTGCAACGCGTGTCAATAATGAAGAGGACCTCATGTCATATTCTCATTGATTTCCCAGGAGCACCATTAGATTATATTAGGACATATTGTGTGGTCAACAAAAATCAGTAAATATTTTTGTAATTCTAGGTAATGGAATATCTTATGCATGTCCACAAATGAAAGTATACATAAGATATTAGAAATATCTTAATATTGTCAACAAACTAATAGGCTAGGGGATCATGTTTTCTATAACATTATAATGCGATGTGATTATGCAATGGTTATGAGATTAGTGAGTGCCTTAAAGAACATAGTAGAAACTGAGGGAGAGTAGCTATAATCATACCCTTTCAAATGAAGAGTGTGCTTCATGGTCTGAATGGTCTTGTTGATCATCTCTTTGAGCCCAACTGTTCACGGATGCTCCAAAGGACAACATGTCCAATTTGTCACAATGAGTCACTCGTAATTCCTTCATGAGTGGCCAATTCAAAGTGGGCAAGTTAGGACCAAAGCTCTTGAGTCGCGGCATGTCATGTAACACCAGAGAGGTTAGTTTTGGGAAAAGATCTTGAGCAGTATTGGAGTGAGGAGTGTCATCCCCAGTGGTGACTATTTCTTCGATCTCACAAGACTCCACTCGAAGTTTCTTAAGTTGGGTTAGACTTATAGCCACCCAATGCGGAAACATATTTTCAAGACTCCTACAGTTCTGAACCTCTATTTCCCAAAAATTATCAAAAGTGAGAGTTTCTTGAGGACTGTCGATCCATATTTTGCTTAAATTGTCCATATGGGAGAGAACCATCCTCGTAAGCTTGGGACATTGTACCTGTCATATTGAGAAAAATAATGAATGTGATTACATTGAGTTATGATTTCAAAAAAGGAATTTTTAAACTTCTCTCGCTCTCACAAAGAATTCAAGAGCTTGTTAGTGACATAAACAAGGAGGGGCTGATCGATGTTTTCCTTTTAGACGACTAATGACTAAGGCCAAGTATACTACACTATAACATGCATGAAATGATAAATGCATTTATGATCGATAGTACATAAAGCAACACCTTATCCCTTTCATTTTTGGAAAGTTGCAATGATGAATTTTCAGATTTCCCAACTTTCATGTTTGACGATCACAAATAGAAGAAGGCCACTTCAGTTCGTAGGTGAATATTAAAAACTAAAAAATTTCTTGCACTGATCATTATCAAAGTTTAGAGCATTCCAAGATGAACATCCAATTTGTCAGATTTGTTTGCACCGATCATTATCAAAATTGCTTGCACTGATCTTTTGATAATGCAACATCAAATAAGGTAAGAATTTCTTAGATTTATTTGCCTCAAGGAATGAATGAAACTTAAGCACGATTCAAAGCAGCTCTAACGCAGATGCTTCAGTCTCGTCGAGATTATCTCTCTTCCTAACATCGGCTCCAATGCCGCGCCAATGCGTGCAATTTTATGACCATGTATATATGGAAAGAATAGAGACGCACCACCCCCCTTTCTTCGCCATATGCTGTTGCCTCGATCATCATCAATCATTGATGAATTGAGTGATAAATTCCATAATGAACTCTTTTTTTTTTAATAAAAATCAATAGCTGAGATCAATAAGCCATGGAATGGGAGCACAAATGCAAGTTGAGCATCTTCACTTATAATTAATTTGCGACTTGAGTCCAACACTATTCAATGTGTCTTCTTGTGACAGAGATTATTTCCTCTATTTACTATTATCACCTCTACTTATTCAAAGCTAATACTAATTGCGAACATTACTTATGAATCTTCTAATTAGTAAAGTTCATTAATGAGACGCATCATGAAAATTTGATGACAAACAAGATTAAAAATAATAACTACAATTGTTTACAAAATTTTCCTTTATTATGCATGGAAAATTTTTGTATTGAAAGAAAGTAAATTCTTATCAGGCACGCGTAATATAGCAACTTGAATAAATATCGTATGCTATGATCTCAGAAAAGGCAAGTTAGGTCAATTTACTAGTTCTACGTCGGACCCTTAATAACTTCCTTGAAATAATATTTATTCAGTTTTGAGGTGGAAAAATAAAATAGAATCCTGCAGTAGACCAGTGATCCAACCGCCTACAAAAAGTGGGTGTGCACCCACTAACCGCATTTTGTTTGTTTGGAGAAAATCAAAAGTATTTTTTTTTTCACTATGTCATGACTTCCGACAAATTGTCCATTGAAAAGCAAGTATTGATATTTTTCATTTGGTTACAATAAAATAACACAATTACGACTTGTCACATGAAAACAAAAACAGAATGACTTTCCACACTCCCTTAAATCTATTAATATTCTTAATTGAGGATTTTGATGAGTTTTTGAAATTATCTAAACAATGTGGGAGAAACCTATAATGACATGACGATACTAAAATAAATCTAACGGTATCACAACTTATCACTACCAAAAAATCATATGACTATTTTCATGCTTCCCCAAATTTATTAGTATTCTTAATTGAGTATTATAATGACCTTTAAAAATATCCTCAGAATGTGGGGATACCTATTATTACATGATAACTTATACATGCAAATGACATTATAAGTAAATATTTAATTAGTGATAACTCTAACAAATAAAAAGTAAATAAATGTGTAGATACTCGTGAGATTAAACATTCTACTTGCAGGCAACAATAGAAAGAATTGCGCAAAAGTATTAGAGTAAGAAAAAACACAAGCATTTCCTCCGTCGAGATAAAAAAGAAGAAGCAATAACCGAAATTTGTATGGAATTTGTAATAAAAAAAGTCAAAAGAATCAAATTTGGGTCAACAACAGGCATTTTCAAGTGCCTGAGGATTCGACCCAAAAAAGAAAAGAAAAAAGTGCCTGAGGAGGTTGTCATTTATTGCATTAAGTCTTCATGAAAGAATGGAAGTGTTGATCTTATTATTGATTCCTTTTTTTAAAATTTTTTATGTAGCTAGGACATTGATTAATTATTGGCTTTTTGTTTTTTGTGAGATGACTAAATATTGTTCCCGAGTTATGAAATATGACTTGCAGCGTTGGCAATAAGTCCGTGCAATTTTTTACCTGAACCAATTATAAATGGACAGTCTATATTGATGTGAATTTAATTAAATAAAAATACAAAATCTCAATCCCTCTCACTTTCTTTCTCTATCTGCGCTTTCTCCTCCATCTCCAGCCACATTGAGCCCAACCTTCCTGCCTCCCTCCGCTGTCGCCATTGACAGAGTTGCCGGCCCCGCATCCAAGGCGACCACTACCAGGCGTCCAACCCTCTCCGTCGTCTTTGTGGTCTGCCCGTTCATGACGCCGCTTGTCCATGGCTGCGTTTAAGCCGTCTCGTCCATGGCCACTCTTCCCTGACTTCTATTCCTCTGTTTTTTCTTTCGCTGTTTGACCTCGCAGTCCATGGCCATCGGGATCTCAAACTCGCCATCAAGGCTCATGGCCATAGACAAGCTGCGGTCGCCAGATCTGTGAAGGAGCCTCCTCGCGAGCCATGGACGAGCCAGGCTTGCACCCATGGACGATACCAGATCTGGAGGCACGACTCCAGTCTAGATCTGGACGGGCAACGACCACGAGCAGCCGTGACGATGGAGAGGTGGCTCGGCCATGGACGGGGCCGACCGCGAGCCGACCGCGGGCGACGACGGAGGGGACAATGGCAGTCCATGAGCCGTCGTTGCTCGCGACGAGACTTCCAGATCTGCAACCATGGCTCCAGCGACAGCGGCTCGTCCATGGCTGCGAGCGACGGCGGTCGACTTACAGATCTGCAACTCCGTCGCTATGGACGACCAGATTTCAAGATCTGTAGAATGATCAGTCGGACAGAACAGATGAAGCCGGCCATGCTCGGCTTGGACATAGCGGGGGTCAACCTAATCAAGGCGCCGGTGACTCCGCCATTGGCGACAGCAGAGGAGGGGCGGAGGTCGGGCGGCTGTGGACGAAGGAGGAGGAAGAGAGGGCTGAAGAGAAGATATTTTAATTTTTTTTTCCTTAGATTCCACATCGATATGGAATTAATAGACACGTGTCAATGTTTGATGTTGTGATTACAAATCACTAATGTTTTCTCATTGGGAACCATCCACGGATTATCTGTTATTAATTATCCACCTGTCTTTGAACAGACAATAATCATACAGCTGTCCTTTTATTTTTTCCTTTTCTTTCTTCGGAAAAAGCAATCAGCCTTTTTCTCTTCCCAACTAGATCGTATGCATTATCACACTAATTATCATTAAATACAATAAATCATAATTATTATTTATTGCAAAACAAAGATCTATAATTTGATAGGCTGTTTGAATACAGCAATTCAAGTATTATTTATGAAAGAAGATGAATCGGTTAATACACATCAACCTTTTTATTTTTTTCATTTTAATCTCAAGAATCAACTCAAGCACCAATGAATTCTTAAGGAATTATAAGTTGATTGCACTGATCACTATCGAAGTTTAGAGCACTCCAATTAAAAAGAGCCACTCTTTCTAATTCCTCTAATTTCATCAATTGGGAAGGTGACTATGGTTTGATGAGCTGTGATAGCTAAGCAATTTGTGAACTTGGATTTTACAATTACAGAGTTTTCTTTTCCCCTTTCTTCATTTTCGATAGAATGACTGCGCAAGAATGTCATTTTTAGATGCCACTCTATGTTTACTGTTTAGTACTTTATAGTTCAAATTGAAAAAAGCAAGTGTTTTTATATGGTTATTGTGATGACTTTTTTAAGAAACTCGCTAATTAATTCTAAAGTAGTGTGTATGATATGATTTCATGAGCTAACACAAAGATAACACTTCTCAAAGATATAGAAATATATCATTAATAGTTATATTTATCGAGGATTAGAAAATATTTATTCATCATCTTATATATTAGAAAAGTATGTGCATAAACCCACACAAAGCACAGAATGTTGCTACTCATAAGAAAATCACTTATAAATAGATGATTTTGAATTCACATATATGTATATATAAATATATAAATATATATAAATATATATATATATCGATATTTGAATTGTTTTACATGAATAATTTATCGATGTGATCATGTACTATTGTGGGGAGGTAAATATTGTGTCCATCTTCATTTAGGCATGAAACATGAGTTCCAATTAAATTTGAGCATAGCACTAATGACTGATATTATGAACATTTATATCTAGCACTTTGTCTACACATGGCACACACCGTGCATTGTCCAATTAAGCAAGAATATGTTCCAAATGAAATGCCAAATATGCATTTAGTTGAAAAGACTAACCTGTGGCTTGAAAAGAGAAGGGGCACTGTGATCGATCTCCATCAAGGATTGCCTAATCAAACTTTTCATTCTGGGGCAGCGGTCAATGGTCAACCACTTTAAGTTGAGGCATTCCATCGAATTATTCTTCCCCAAGAGGAAAGCAGTCAAATTAGGCAAGCATTCTAGTTTCAACTCTTCTAGTTTTGAGAGAGTAATCTTTTCTGCTGCACTTCCCTGCCCTTCTTCCTCTACAATCACTCCTTCCATCTGACCACACTCCTTTATTTCCATACGCGATAGATTGGCAAGGCACCAAGCCATCGATAAAGTGAAAGTATGTCTCAAGTTGCTGCATTTATAAAGGATCAAACTCCTTAGAGAACTAAAGCACAATGTTCCTTGAAGATCTTTGTTCCATAGTCGCTTCAACTTCGGTAGGTTGACCAAGTTTAAAGTACTGAAGGAAGATAGCACCTGAGTGCTTTCCATAGTTTCCAACCCTTCTACATCAAATATTTCTTCTAGTGACTCACAATCGCACACTTGCAAACTCCACAAATTCTCTAAAGCAAGCATCAATTTAAATGGAATAGCATTAACAAATGATGGACATTTATCAACCACAAGTGACTGTAACTGCCAAGATGACTTGATAGGATTAAGTTTGCTATGCCATTTTCCAATCAGCTCGGGGAACTCAGATAGCTGCATAAACTTCACACCCTGTAAAAAAAAAATCATTAAACATAAACTTCTAGTTAGCAAAAAAAATTACTTATTAGTGATGAAAACCATCCAATTGCATAGAATTTGGTAACTGATGTATACCATTTCTTCAACCAAGTTTGGATAGTGATGTTAAGGTCTTCTTTCCAAAACCACGCTGCTGTCGATACTTTTACTCTCTTTAGCTTTGACGCCTCTATTCGACCCTCAGAGAAAAACTTCACGTTGGGACACCCACTCACAGTGAAATCTTCCAAGAGAGGGAACGTCAAAGTATATCCACTAGAGCTGAAACATCTCAACCTCCTCAACCCACGAAGCTCCATACACTTCAAATGACTGAAAGCCACTACATGCCCCTCCTCACTTCCTTCATCACTAATTACTTCCGTTAACATTCTACAATTGCTTACTCTCAATTCTGTGAGTGCCACCAAATTTCCAGCTATTTTTGGTGAGATCACACTTGATAATCCATCACAACGTGACACATCTAGCTCATTTAGCTTGGGGAAAGAATTTGCGGCCACTTGGTTGTCCCATATAGTCTCAATGCTATCCATGCCATTGATAAATAAGGTCTCCAACCTAGGAAAAGCAACCTGCGAGTATTCCCTCATGAAATTGGTGATTCAGTCAAAATACGAATTTATGAACTTTCAAGATGTAAGTAAAATTTATATGAGTGCCAAGATGTTAATGATGAATGCATGGAGTTAGTGATTCTGTCTTAAGTTGTAAAAAAGGAAAAAAAAAAAATCAACCTGCGAGTATTCCCTCATGAAATTGGTGATTCAGTCAAAATACGAATTTATGAACTTTCAAGATGTAAGTAAAATTTATATGAGTGCCAAGATGTTAATGATGAATGCATGGAGTTAGTGATTCTGTCTTAAGTTGTAAAAAAGGAAAAAAAAAATCAAAAGAGTTAGTAAAATTATTATCATACTAATTTCGATGACTCTAAGACGAGAAGGTTGTTGGAATAACAGGAAACAAATCCGAAAGTAGGAATTTTATTCTGACGAGATTTTATTGACAATGGACAAATAAGTAATTTGGATATACTCATATAACCAATCATATAATCACTTTAGTCTCCCATAGATCACAAATTTAAATAAAATCTCTCCCTCTCTTCAATTTAGTTACTTACCTAAAATAATGAATTAGCTAGTATACGAAGCAATATTTAAATCACTTAGAGATGAGGAAGTATATATTCAAAGAAACAAGAACCACGTGAAAAGAGTAATTAACATTAGAACTTGGAAGTAACAGAATTGATGAAGCAAAAAAAAATGCAGCTGAGGATAGCTTGAGGAAGAATTTTAGCAATTAGAAAGAAAATGATGGAGAGATTGAGATTAAAAAGCCAACCAATCATCCACCAAAATGTGCAATACAGTAGGAGGTGTGATTTTATCTTATACCGAATGCCTCAAATTAATATTATATCACTCTGAAGCAATTAAAGAGTGAGGCTAATAGAAAGCAATTACAAAAGGAATTGCTTGGGTCAAACGAACAAATCTTACTTGCGTAAAAGAACTAATTGTACTTCATCAATTAAAGTTTCCTTTTGTAATTCGTTGACCGTTTATCCATGCCGGAGGATCCAATAGTTAGATACCAACGACAGATCATACTTATACTCAAGCCAAATAATTGAAGGTTTTTTCTGAATATCTCATTATAGAAAACTAACATTATTTAAGAAAGTCGATGTATTAATTTTGTGGGAGGGCATGTTTTCACAGCCTCTTTGGCTGCATAAACAACGTTTTAGGTAAATGGCCTATATTGCTTTTAGTTTGGTCGAAGTGGAATCGCCTGTAAATTACTCTATTTCATATTCCACTAAAACGTTCTTCCGCTATTCACTAAACAAGATAGATGACTCAACAAAAATAGCTACTTTGCGAAATTCATTTTATTTCTTTAACAAGAATTTCATAAGAATGTTCTAGCAGTCCATGTAAAACTAAAAGGGGTGATTTCTGAAGCCCTGGACCCTAGAGATCTTGCTTAGGTTGGCGACGGACAGGACTCGGATTCCTTTTGCCAGTGCAATTAAGAGAGAGTAAAGCTTCCTTAGACGATGACGACGATAATAATAATAATAATAATAATAATAATAATAATAATAATAATAATAATAATAATAATAAATTTATAAAAAGAGATCTTGTAAGTGCAAATGAAGTAAAGTGAGCATCTTAAAGGCCCTTCATCTCCGGCCTCTAGGACTTTATTGCTCACTTTCCTCTCAAATTTTTTTTTTTCAGTTGCCTTCAATGTACGTGCGATCAATGTGTCAAAGCCATGCATGTGAGGTTGTTGAGAGTTTTGAGTTTCTTGTGAATAATGGAAAGCTTTCTAGAGATCCTATTTGGCAGTTGTATTACCTATTTAAGCTTTGTGCAGGTACCAAAGAGATGTTCGATCATTTTTATGGAAACTATTCAAAGAGAAATTAAAAGTAAGAAATTGCAACTCATGCATGTGGCAACTCTTAACACTCATGCTTATACTCCATTCATTTTCTATTAAAATATTTAAACCAAAATATCCATTATAAGTAACTTAATTTTTATCTTGGCTATGCTTGTCTCCAGTATATATAATATTTTGACGTAATGTTAATCACATACCTTTTGATCAAAGAGTGCAGTGGCACATGATCTAACATGATCTTGACTTTGACTTTCTTGTGCACCTGTCATGCATGAAAAGAATCTCACCATTTGTATTACAGGGATGAATATATCTATATAATCTTCAATGATAAAAACAAAAAATTGATCTTACACTTTCCATGAGAGAAGCACGTCAAACTTTTCAATCGTTTTAAGCGTAATTTGATTAACATTGGGAATGCCAAAATTTCTGATGTTTCCATTCCCAACCCTTCTTCCTCCATAATGATCACCTTCATCTTCTCGCAACTCGATATGGTCAGTTTTTTCAATTGTGTGAAAGATTTAACCATGGATGGGGAAAATAAAAACTCAAGGTTATCCAAGCTTGTAATTTTTAATTTCTCCAATCTCTCAAAGGCAACCTGCGGAATTTGTCCATGGAATTGGTGATTAATTTAAATCTCGAATTCATGAACTTTCAAGAAGTAAATATAGACGAGTGCCAAGGGGAGAGGGGGATTATTAAGTTGCACAAAAGGAAAAAAAAAAAAAGATAAAAAAAAAAAAAGAACGGAGCAAAAAAATCTCCATACTAATGTCATTTCTAATTTCCAATCTCTCCTTCGCTAAAAAACTTGCAGTGCAGAGCTTAATTTGATGAGTGAGCTAGTTTTATTCCATCCGAAGAAATTCTCCTTCAGAAATGGATTATCGAGTGGAGCATTACTTATATCTCTATGTATAATCAAGTAAACCCAACCACACTTTCAACCTCAAGTTTCAGCCCAAAAAAAGTTATGCTAATATCCATGGCCAGTGTCCAATGAGAACTACGGCAAAAGTTAAAAGCCCCAAAGACCATGGCAATTAAGAAAAGGCGAAGACGCAAAGGCTCACACACACCACCCCATGGGACCCACAACAAATATGTCCAAGACCCTCTACTGACGGGAAAATTAACATATTGCTGGAGTCCTAAGCCCCACCATCAACTTTAGTGCTAGTCATTATAAATGTGCAAGCTTTTCTGGTCAACGAGATAGCCGCCTCAACTTTTGCTGGACAAAATAGTCGTGCGCTTTCTTCAATTGGACAATTGTTCGTCCTTAGTTTATTGACTTCTCTTTAATGCTAGTAAATCACTATCAATAATGAATTTAATGGGCATCAAACACCCATTGTGAAAATGTGTTTGTGATGCCAAAAATAAGTACAAATATATCTCTATACATACTACATAACTCTATGAACATGCGCAAAATTCCGTACTCTTACAATTACGAGGCGTATGCAATCGCTAAGTGCTTTTTTAAACACAATGCAAAAAATACATGCATCAATTAGATTAGCATAATTGCTTTTATTTAAAAACCCAGTCCTCCTTTCCATTCTTTATGTTGGTTTTTAAGAGAGTTGCCTATATTTTTTGTAGATTATAACAATAATGTCAACAATAATGTCCCATCTTTCCATTTTTTAGCATAATATCAATAATCTCTATAGGATTTAAATTAGACAAGGCACTTGTACAAAATAGGAATTCTGTTATGGCATGATTCTATTGATAATGGACAAAATATAATTTGGATATGCTCATATAACAATCATGTAATCACATTAGTCCACCACGGATCCTAAATTTAAATAAAATCTCTCCCTCTCTTCAATTTAGTTACTTCCCTAAAATAGCGGATCAGCTACTATACATAGTAATATTTAAATCACTTACAGATGAGGAAGAATTGATTTAAAGAAACAAGAACCACGTCAAAAGGGCAATTAACGTTAGAAATCATGGAATTGATGCAGTAAAAGAAAATTGCAGCAGAGGATCGCTCGAGGAAGAATATTAGCAATTAGAAAGATAATGATGTAGACGCCGAGATTAAAAGGCCAACCAATCACCGTCATAAGGTGCACTACCGTGGGAGGTGTGATTTTATCTGAATACCGAATGTCTCAAATCAATATTATATCACTCTAAAGCAATTAAAGAGTGAGGCTTAGAGAAAGCAATTAAAAAAGGAATTGCTTGGATCAAACGAACAAGTCTTACTTACATCATTCCTACTTGAAATAACTAAATATACTTAATCAATTGAATTTTCCTTTTAAAATTTATTGATCTTTTATCCATGTTGGAGGATCCAATAGTTAGATACCAACGACAGATCATACTTATACTCAAGATACCAACGACAGATCATACTTATACTCAAGTCAAATAATTGAAGGTTTTCCTAAACATCTCATTATAGAAAATTAAAATTATTTAAGAAAGTCGACATATTGTATTTGTGGGAGGACTCGTTTTCACAGCCTATTTGACTGCATAAACAATGTTTTAGGCAAACGACCTATATTGCTTCTAGTTTAGTCAAAGTGGATTTGCCAGTAAATTACTCTATTTCATTTTCCATTGAAACGTTCTTCCGCTATCCACTCGACAAGTCAAATGACTCAACTAAAATAGCTGACCTGCAAAATGTACTTTATTTCTTTAACAAGAGTTTCATAAGAATGGTCTTGCAGTTCATGTAAAAACTAAAAGGGTAATTTCCAAAGCCCTAGACCCTAGAGATCTTGGTCAATTTGGCGATGGGGAGGGCTTAGATTCCCTTTGTTGGTGCAATTAAGAGAGAGCAAAGCTTCCATCGATCAGGAAAATAAATGAGATCTTGCAAGCACAAATGATGTCAAGCGAGCATCTTGAAGGCCCTTCATCTCCGGTCTCTTGAACCTTATTGCTCGCTTTCCTCTCAATTGTTTTCTCAATTGCTGTCAATGTACATGCGTGCAATGTCTGAGCCATACGTGTGAGGCTGTTGAGAGTTTTAAGTTTCTTGTAAATATCAGAAAGCTTTTAGAGATCCTATTCAGCATTTGTATTACCCGTTCATGCTTTGTGCAGGTATCATAAGAGATGTTCAATCATCTTTATGGAAACTAAATGTAAAAAATTGCAACTCATACATGTCGGTAACTCTAAGCACTTATGCTTGTAAATCACTCATTTTTTGTAAAAATATTTTAGGCAAAATATACATTATAAGTAACTTAATTTTTTTTTCTTGGCTATGCTTGTCTTAGAGGTGATCGGTTTTTGGTCTGGTCCAGTTTTCAATTTTGGGAATCGGAGATTGGACTGTTTGATCCTAGGATCGAGAACCGGAAACTGTTAGTTCTAGTCTGGTACAAAGAAACTAGCCGCTTTTTTTTTCCATTAAAGAGTGGCCGTGCTCTGGACCGATCAATCCGATTTGGTTCTCAAGTGGTCCCAATAAAACCAATCACATATGTTCCCACGTGCTAAAAAAAAACTCTACTTATGTTTAAGTTTATATATATTATATGTATGTGTGTTTAAGAAATAAAATAGTCTATTTGAGGATTTATTACTATTTTTAAGAAATTAAATATATATATATATATATATTAAAAAAAGAGTCGGTTTGATCCGTCGATCCGACTCGATCCGATTCCCCTTGAAACTAGGAATTGGACCAAAAATCACCAATTCCATTTTGGAATAGGAAACCGTACCGATGCCTCCAAGAACTGCCGTTGACTTTAAGGCTAATTACCATTACAAAAGTGCAATCTCTTCTGCTCAATGAAATAGCTACCTCAACAAAGTTGCCATCACACTATATGCGTGCATAAACATGCACAAAATTATGTACTCTTATAACTATGAGGCCAGAGTAACTCTTTAAGGAAGATTTAGAATCCTAGAAAGTTAAAAGCCCCAAAGACTACCACCCAAAAAAAAAAAAAAAGCTACAAAGGTTCGTTCATTAGACTATAATCCCCATTATAGTGTTTCGTTCATTAGACTATAGTCAACCTTGAGCCAAGTTAGACTACTACTTTTGTAGGTTGCCACCGCTTTAAAATGTCAGAGGAGATTTATTACAGTTTCAAGAAACATTTCATTATAAACCCATGGATCTTTGCATATCTAGGTTTTACACAAAAAATAATAATAATAAAAAGTACTAAGGCAAGATTAATTCTTTAACGAAGATTTAGAATACTAGAAAGTTAAAAGCCGCAAATACTACGACAAAAAAGAAAAGAAAAAAGAACACAGCTACAAAGGCTCTTTGCAAAATTTCCCGATCTAGTTCCCTTATTTTTTAAAGCAAGCTCTCTCCATGGAAACTCATAGCATGGGTGAAGAAAAGTCATCCTTAGGCACACTACCATGTGGGGCCCACAATTTATATTTCCACAACTATTTATTGACGGGGGAGCCTAACGTACTGCGTGAGCTTTAGCTTCGCACCAGTCTAAAAGAGTGATCTTGTCTAGTCAAATAAAACCCTCTACTTACGGCAGTTTCCCCCGTATAAGATATAGCTGTGAGCTTTCATTAATTGGGCAATTGTTTATCCTTGATTTACTAATTCTCTTTAATGTTAGTAAATCACTATCAATGACCAATTTGACAAGTGGAAATATTTTGTTTTAAATCCAACAGCTAATGTTGGAGAAGGGATTGCTCCTGTAGAAGTGCAAATAGAGGCCATAAAATCTATCTACCATGGCGTAACATCACTTTCATTGATAAAGACAAATAACAAAGCACTTTTCACCAGTAATTGCTTTCCTTTTTAAACTTGAATGATTTGTCACCTTCTTTGAACTTGGTGTAAAGATAATGCCAAAATGATCTCCTATAAAATGTTATTACTAAAGCTAGTTCAACTTTTTAACTACGTTTCCACCTACTAGTCTAGAATTTAATATACTATAAATAGTCGCCCTCAATTTCAATTGAATGCCATTAATTGTTGATGTGATGAGTTAATTTATCAACTTTGTATTCAAAAGTTTTTCAATTACATAGTGCTCAAGACTCTTTTCTAAGTTAGATTTCACAATGACAAAAATTTATTTTACAAAATGATTAATTTTTCATATTATGAATGTTACGATCTTATTCTATCGTGATTGCCATTTCACGTGCTCGAGTATCAGTAGCATCTTGGCATGATGCTTCTAACTATGGGTTGAGATTTCGCTACGATTTGTCTCCTGCCTATTTAATACTTTCATTTATATCTAATGTTTTGACGTAATGTTAATCACATACCTCTTGATTGAAAAGTGTACCAGAGGGTGATTTGACACAATCCTGATTCCAAGCTTCTTGTGAACCTGTCATCAATTTTTTATTGGATGAAAAGAATGTTACCATTTGTATTGCAGGGATGAATCTATCTACAAGAAGATCTTCAACGACGAAAAGAAAAATCAATCTTACACTTTTCACGAGAGAAGCACTTCAAACTTTCCATATAAGTTAAGGTCAAGTTAGTTAATGTGGGGAATGCCAGAGTTTCTGATGCTCCCAACCCCAAGCGTTCTTCCTCCATAATGATCGCTTCCATCTTCTTGCAATGTTGTACCGTTAGATCTCTCAGTTGCGTGAGAGATTTAATCATGGATGGGAAAAACAAAAACCCGAGGTTGTCACAATAATCCACCTCTAACTTATTTAAATTATGGAAACCCATTATTCCACAAGGATTCTTATTCCATATGCACCTCAAGCTCCCCAATCTAACTAACTTCAAGGTGGTTACCTTAGAGAGAGTATCAACATGTCCATTGGTGCTTGGTTCGTTAAGGTCAAAAATTTCTTGCACCGAGTTGCAATCTCTTATACATAAATTGTGCAACTTGTGTAGTTTTATCGGCAACCTAGAGCTGATAACCTTCGAGAGAGATTCACATGGCGCCACTTCGAGAGTTTCGAGATTGCTCAACTCCAATGGAGATTCGTTGCTCCATATCTCTTTCATATTAGGAAGTCCTGTCATTGTCAAGGACTTCAAGGATGGGACGAAACCTGATGGACAAACCCATAAAGAAAAAGCATTCACAATTACAAACGATAGTCGGGAAATTTATGTGATATTATGAATGGTTGCCGAAGGAAATTTACAAGCAAGATAATGTACAACCTTTAGGATAATTTTTGCATGTATGGAAATCTATAATGAACAAAAACTAATTAACGACCTCAAAAGACTACTAAGGAACTCTTCCTTTTATTTACGATATAACAAGGGATGCTATTACGATTAGATTTTGTTTGCATTGTACTAGCAAAATTAGGAATTGCAATCATCAAGAATTAGCACTTGTTAAGTTACTAATGACAGTCAATTGATGCATGAAATATCTATCTGATTGTCAAATTATATCGATAAGATGGAGATATATGCAGCTCATGTTCCTCTAGTCTCAGCGAGGTAGGGCCTTCTATATCTATAAATCATCTTGTTACGAGCCCAACTCAAAAATTAAACCTTGGGCAAACAATGGTATATGAATAAGACTTATGGCCATAGGGAGTTGACAGCCAAACATGACGTCATTTCTCATCCATTTAGGCCAAGAGGACATTTTTTTGTTTTGGTCGCAAGGTCATGGGGACTTGTCACACACGTAAATTGTTTGCTTCCAGATAAAATCCTACAAAACAGGCATTTCTCCGTCTTTTTGTCTCAGATGTCCTCAATTTCTCCAAATTTATCGCAATGGGACTAATTTCCCCACACAACATGAAATTGGACACACCAGTCAGCAATAGTGCTTTCGCAAAGCAATTGAGTACTCACTGGTCATCGTCATTAGTTGAGATGCCAACTTTCGTCGAAAAATAGTAAATTACCTAAGATTATCTAAAATTCTTTTTTTTCCTATATTTCATAAATTACCTCGAGTGTTCCTTTAAATTCAGAGGCATATGTAGCCTATTAATTAATCGTCCTTATTGTCATAATTTTCTAAAGGTGAGTCTACATCCACGGTCAACAGAGTTGGAACCATAACATTTGAGGTGAAGGGATCCAATTGTCCCTAATCACAAATAAAGCTGTACTTTCTTTTTCTCCCCACCCCAAAGTTCAATGCAATAATTCTAAAACATCATTCATCTAAAAAGTCGCTCGCATCTCCCGTCCATCTCGCCATCAACCCTCACCCCCCACCCATACAACAAGTTTAACTTTTTGTGTTTCACTCGTTGGACTATTGTCATCCCTAACAAGCCAACTTTAGACTACTACTTTCGTAGGCCACCACCACTTTATAATGTCGGAGGAAATTTATTACAGTTTTAAGAAACATTTCATTATAAATCCATGGATCTTTGCATATCTGGATTTTACACAAAAAATAAAAATAAAAATAAAAAGAAGTACTAAGGCAAGAGTAACTCTTTTAAGAAGAATTAGAATCCTAGCAAGTTAAAAACCCCTAGAGACTACCACCAAAAAAGAAGAGGAAGCTAAGCCTCAAAAACTCGTTGCAAAATTTCCCGACCTAGTTCCATTATATTTGAAGGCAAGCTCTCTCCATGGGAGCTCAAAGCGTGGGTTGAAGAAAAGTCACATTCTGACATCACAACATTGTGGGACCTACCGCTACATCTCCACCACTCTTTATTAATAGGGAAACTTTATTCATAGGGAAATTAACGTGTGGCATGAGCGTTGGGCCCACACCACCATAAAAGCACAGTCTTGTCTAGTCAAATAAAACCCTCTACTTGCGGAGTTTTACCCCATATAAAAATATAGCCGTGAGCTTTTCTTAATTGGGGGCATTGTACATCCTTAGTTTACTAATTCTCTTCCATGTTAGTAAATTACTATCCGTTAAAAGTGTAGATATGACCATAAAATATATCTACAGCAACCTAACATCATTTTCATTGATAAAAACAAATAAAGGATTTTTCACCTATAATTACTCTCCTCTTTGAACTTGCACGATTTGTTATTATCTTTAAACTTGTTATAAAGATTATACCAAAAGGATCTCCTATAAAATGTTATCACTAAAGCTAATTAAACTGTTAACTACATTTCCACCTACTAGTCAAGAATTTAATATACTACAAATAATCGCCCTCAATTTTAGTTGAATGCCATTAATTGTTTGTTGTGATGATCTAATTTATCAACTTTGTAATTGCTCCCCTTTTTGAACTTGAATGATTTGTCATCATCTTGAAACTTGGTGCAAAGAATACCAAAAGGATCTAAATACAAAATCACGATGTAAAAAAAAAAGAAGCAAAGCCACAAGGGCTCTTTGCAAAATTTCCCCGGTCTAGTTCCATTATCTTTGAAAGCAATCTCTCTCCATGGAAGCGAAGAAGAAAAGTCGTATTCGGACACACAAGCATGTGGGACCTACAACTTAGATGGGAAGAAGATAAGTCGTACTCATAGCAAATGCTAATCTATTGCATGAGTCTGGGGCCCCACCATATACTCCAATGATAATTGCGCCGCTCTAAAAGGGCAAATCTTATTTAGTCACCCAAAAGGTCCTACTCGCAATAATTTTTCCCACGTAAATAGCCATGTGCTTTTAAAATATTTAACCATAGAACTCTTTGTAAGTATTTTATTAGTTTATATTTTGGCTTATCCTTTTTCTTTTGCTTGCATATTGAGTACTTTTGTTATATTTAATGTTTAATGCTAATCATGTACCTCTCGACTGGTGGAGCATGATTTGATATGGTCTTGACTCCGAGCTTCTCGTAAACCTGTCATAGGTTTTTCATTAGATGAAAAGATTATCACCATTTGAATTGCAAGGATATATCTATCCAGAAGAAGATATTTAGTGATGAAAACAAAACAAAAATCAAGCTTACGCTTTCCATGAGAGAAGCACATTAAACTCTCCAAATTTCGTAACTTCAAGGCGGTTAACATTGGGAATTCTAAAGTTTCAGATGTTTCCAATCTCGATGCTTCTTCCTCTACAACGATCGCCTCCATCTGCTTGCAATTACATATGTCTAGATCCCTCAGTTGTGCGAGACATTTAATCGTGGATGGGAAAAACAAAAACTCGACTTTATCCAAGCCATTAATTGTCAATGTCTCCAATCTTGAAAAGGTAACCTGCAATATTCACTCATGGAATTGGTGATCTAAATAAATCACAAATTCTGGAACTACCAAGCTATATAGACGTGTGCTAAGGGGAGGGGGAATTATTAAGTTGCACAAAAGTAAAAAGGATAAAAAAAAAAAAGGAGTTAAAAAATCTTCATACTAATGTTGTTTCTAAACAATTTAAGGAATCTTTCTCCAAATCTTTACTTTGGAAAATAACTTTGCATTGCAGATCTTAATTTGATTAGTGAGCTAGGTTTACTCCTTCTAAGAATAACTTACAATGGAAATCTGTATTTCTTTTTTCTTTTTTTATTTCTAGTAAAGAGTAACTACTCTTCTTCAAAAGATCATTGCTTCAACTTTAGAAAATCCTTCCTCCACAAAGTTACTCAAAATCTTCCATCTACCCCGCCATCGTCCATTGCCCCCACCCATTACAAGTTTAACTTCTCCATGTTCCTTTCATTCGATGACAAGCCATCCTTCCACTGTTACTTTCGTCAGCTATACCTCTTTACCATTGTCGATATCATAAAAGATTTATTACAGTTAACGGAAACATTTCATGATGATCCTATAGATGTTCGTAGCTCTAGTTTCTATGGCCAAAATGAAAAGGTGTAAAGGCAAGAATAATTCTTTAACAAAGTAGAACCCTTGAAAGTCAAAAACCCTAAAACCTCTTTGCAAACCATCCCAATCTAGTTCCTTTATCGCATGGGAGGTAGAAAAGTCAGGGTTGAAGTAGAGATGCTCAGACACGCCACCCTATGGGACCCACCATCAGCATAAATCTCCACTGCTCTTTTTACTACTAGGAAAAATAAATATATAGTGTGAGTCTTGGGCCCCACCATCAACTTCACAGGTAATCGCGCCACTGTTAAAGGGCAATTTTGTCCAGTCAACCAAGGTTCCACTAGCAGCGATTGTTTCCCGTATAAAATAGCCACGTGCTTTCCTTGATTGGACAATTGTTTATCCTTAGTTCACGTAACTTCTTTTAATGTTAATAAATCACTATCAATAACCAATTTAATGGGACATTAAACACAAACAATGAATATGCATACAAATGCATCTATACATACTTTAAAGGCCAAATGCAAAGACATTTAGTTAAAGGACTCGGTATTTAGATTTGTAGATCGCCATAGAGAGAAATCACAATGACCACATATGGTCTTGTGAGACTGGGCACCAACCGGTTTTTCTTGACAAAATATTGAAGCTACATAAAAGCTACAATCTAAATTGGATGGATTCAACAACAAGAAAACTCAAATTTCGCCACAAATTTCTTGAAGATTAAATTGTGAAGCACTTGAAGCTTCGGAAATTAAAGTAACACATATTACAAGGCCCATTACACTCCCATGTTTTTTTTATTGTTGGCTTTTTTTTCTTAAAATAAGGCAAGCTATTCAAATTCGAGCCAACATTTGACGTAAGTCTCTATAAAATTATTTGGACTTCAAGATAGTGGATTTTCCATTAAGTCATCAAATTCCATTATTTGATATCGTCACATACTTGGCCTCATTCACGTGACCCAATCTCCCCAAAGGAGCATCCAAAGGTTATTACAAAATAAGATGATCATTTAAGGTGAATTTTACTCATGAATCAATTCGCGAGACATTCTCTAGTTGATGGGGATATGGAGCCAATAAAAGTAAATCACAGGGGATTTCAAATTCTACTGTATGGAGTAAAAAAAGGGTAAAGATCACATCGGAACTCCAAGAGTAAGAATTCCAAATTTGCAAGGACGACTTTGTTTGTGACATAATGAAAATCATACAATTGCCAAGCCCTACTTTTACTACAGAAAAACCATGCTCAAAATTCTGTACTATTACAATTATTAGGCCTATGTAATGATTCAATGCTTATTTAAACACGATACACAAAAGGCATGCATCAATGGCTGCTTTTATTTGAAAATTCAGTCCCCCTCATTTTTCGTATTGGTTTTTAAAAGTCACCTTTAGTACACATTTTGTGGATAATAACATATTTTGCTAACTAATTCAGTGGAATGCATTTCAAAAGATTATAAATTACTTTACTTATGGAATTACTTTAATGCCAAACTCCTTTCAATTTGTCTTGACGAAACCCTATTAATATAAATAAAATTGCAACACGTAAATTGAGATAACTCAGAAACTATCACAAACCAAATTTGCGTGGATTTCAGACAATTAGTTTGATAACATATTTCTTTTGGATTGGGAAGTCCTTCCATTGTCAAGGACTACAAGGATGGGATTGAAATCTTACGGACAAACCCATCAACAATCGCATTTACAATTACAAGGACAATCAGGAAATTTCCGTGATATAGCAGGTATTATAAATGGTTACCAAAGAAATTTCCAGCAAGATAATGTAAAACCTTAAGAATAATTTTTGCATGTACGAAAATCTATGATGAACAAATGTCACTTAGTTCCCAAAAGACAACTAATGAACTTTACCTTCTTTTGTTTTTACGACATAATAAGGGATGCTATTACCGTTAGATTTTGTTAGCATTTTACTAGCAATATCAGGATTTGTAACCATGAAGAATCAGCACTCATTCTGGTTACTAGTGACAATCAATTAATGCATGAAATATTTATCTAATTGTCAACTTATATCAATTATATGTCCCATTAGTCTAGGCGAGATCAGGCCTTCTATGTATAATATCGTTACAAGCCCAACTCAAAAATAAAATGTTGGGCGAAGGATGGTAATGAATATGGCTTATGGACATAGGGAGTTAATAGCTGAATGTGACATCATTCCTCATCCATTCAGGTCAAAGGAGTTTTCACGCACTGCTATTGACTGCTTCCTTGATAAAATCCAGAAAAAGCGGCATTTTATTGTCTTTTCCATCTCAGATATCTCTGATTTCTCCAAATTTATTAGGCAAAAAGGGACTAACTTACCCACGAAACAACATGCAATTAGACATGTCAGCAATTGGGATATCACAATAATTGAGTAGTCACTAGTCATCATCACTAGTTGAGATCCCAACTATCCTTGAAAAATAATAAATAACTCGAGATTATTTGGACTTCTTTTTCCCTATCTTTTGTAAATTTCCTTGGGTATTCCTTTCAAGCTGGACGCGTACATAGCCGATCCTAATTAATCATCCTTCTTGTTGAAATTTCCTTTAATCAACATCTCTGAAAGGTGAAGATAACCATGGTCCCCTTGACAATGAAAAGCTTCATTTACATTTTTTCTGTGAAGAGTAACTAGTATTTTCCAAAAGTACTTTGCTATAAATCTAGGAAAGCCTTCATCTACCAAGTTACTCTCAACCTCCCATCTATCTCACCATCACCCCTTGCTCCCACCTATACAACAAGTTCAACTTTTTTGTGTTTCGTTCATTAGTTTATTGTCATCCCAACAACTCAACCTTAGACTACCACTTTTATATGCTACCACCGCTTTATAATGTCGGAGGAGATTTATTATAGTTTTAAGGAACACTTCATTATAAACCCATGGATCTTTGCATAACTAGGTTTTGCACAAAAATAAAAATAAAAAGAAGTAATAAGGTCAAAGTAACTCTTTAATGAAGACTTAGAATCGTAGAAAGTTAAAAGCCCACTTAAAAATTAAAAAAAGGCAAAGCTACAAAGGATCGTTGCAAAATTTCCTAGTCTAGTTCCAATATCTGTGAAAGCAAGCTCTCTCCAGGAAAGCTCAAAGCATGGGTTGAAGAGAAGTCGTACTCAGACACAAACTTGGGGAACCACAACTAATATTTCCACCGCTTTTTATTGACAGGGAAACTAACTAATTGCATGAGCCTTGGGCCTATGCCACTATAAACGAGCAATCTTGTCTAGTCAAATAAAGCCCCTCTATTTGCAGCATTTTTCCCCCATACAAAATATAGCCATGAGCTTTCCTTAATTGGGCAATTGTTTATCCTTAGTTTACTAAATTTCTTTTATGTCATTAAATTACCATCAATGGCCAATTTAATAAGTGGAAATTTTTTGTTTTAAATCCAATGGCTGACGTTGGATATGGGACTAGTCCTGTAGAAGTGTAGATAAAGGCCACAAAATTTATCTACAACCGCGTGACATCACTTTCATTGATAATAACAAATAACAAAGCATTCTTCACCTGTAATTCCACTCCTTTTTAACTTGAATCATTTGTCATCTTCTCTAAACTTGGTGTAAAGATTAAATGTTATCACTAAAACTAGCTAAACAGTTAACTACATTTCCACCTACTAGTCTAGAATGGAATATACTATAATTACCCTCAATTTCAATTGAATGCCATTAATTGTTTTTGTGATGACCTAATTCATTAACTTTGTACTCAAAAGTTTTTCAATTACATAGTGTCTATACTCTTTTCCAAGTCAAATTTCGAGATGACAAAATTTTATCATAAAAAACTATTAATTTTTCATATTATGAATGTCATAATCTATTATAGTTTGATTGCCATTTCACACGCTCGAGTATCAACAGCATCTTGGCATGATGCTTCTAACTATGGGTTGAGATTTTGCTATGCTTTGTCCCCTGCATACTTAATATTTTCATTATATTTAATATTTTGACGTAATGTTAATCACGTACCTCTCGATTGAAGAGTGCAACGGAGTGTGATTTGACACTATCCTGACTTTGAGCTTCCTGTGGACCTGTCATTAGTTTTTCATTGGATGAAACAAATGTCACCATTTGTGTTGCAAGGATGAATATATCTACATGACGATCTTCAATGATAAAAACGAAAAATCAATCTTACACTTTCCACGAGAGAAGCACATCAAACTTTTCAATTGTTGTAAGTTTAAATTGGTTAACATCGGGAATGCCAAAATTTCTGATATTTCCATTTTCAACCCTTCTTCCTCCATAATGATCGCCTCTGTCTTCTTGCAATTCCATATGGTCAGATTTTTCAGGTGTATGAGAGATTTAACCATGGATGGGCAAAATATAAACCGAACATTATCCAAGCCAATGATTTCTAATGTCTCCAATCTCTGAAAGGCAACCTGTGAAATTTGCTCATAGAATTGGTGATTGATTTAAATCTTGAATTCATGAACTTTCAAGACGTAAATAAGGATGAGTGCCAAGGGGAGAGAGGGAAAATTAAGTTGCACAGAAAAAAAAGAGAATAAAACAAAAAAAATGGAGTAAAAAAAAAAATCTTCATACTAAGTCGTTTCTAATTTCCAGTCTTTCCTGCACTAAAAAACTTGTAATGCAAAGCTTAATATGGTGAGCAAGCTAGTTTTATTCCATCCGAAGAATTTCTCCTTCAGAAATGGATTAGTGAGTGGAGCATTACTTATCTCTCACTTATATAATAAAGCAAACCCAACAACACTTTCAACCTCAAATTTTGGCCCAAAAAGTTCAACTAATAATCCATGGCCATTGCCCAATGAGAACTATGGCTAAAAAGCCCCTAAGACTATGGCGATTAAGAAAAACCAAAGACGTAAAAGCTTAGACACACTACCTCGTGGGACCCACAACAATATGCCTAGAACCCTCTACCGTGGAGGGAAATTGAGGTATTGCAGGAGGCTTGGGCCCACCATCAACTTTAGTGGTAATTGGCATTATAAAAGTGCAATCTTTTCTAGTTAACGAAATAGCCACCTTGACTTTTGCTAGACAAAACAGTCATGCGCTTGTCTTAACTCAGCAATTGTTTGTCCTTAGTTTACTAACTTTTCTTTAATGTCTGTGAATCACTATCAATAACCAATTTAACATGATGCTTCTAACTATGGGTTGAGATTTTGCTATGCTTTGTCCTCTGCATACTTAATATTTCCATTATATTTAATATTTTGACGTAATGTTAATCACATACCTCTCGATTGAAGAGTGCAACAGAGTGCAATTTGACACTGTCCTGACTCTGAGCTTCCTGTGAACCTGTCATTAGTTTTTCATTGGATGAAACAAATGTCACCATTTGCGTTGCAAGGATGAATATATCTACATGATGATCTTCAATGATAAAAACGAAGAATCAATCTTACACTTTCCATGAGAGAAGCACGTCAAACTTTTCAATAGTTCTAAGCATAATTTGGTTAACATCGGGAATGCGAAAATTTCTAATATCTCCATTTCCAACCCTTCTTCCTCCATAATGATCGCCTCTGTCTTCTTGCAATTCGATATGGTCAGATTTTTCAGGTGTGTGAAAGATTTAACCATGGATGGGCAAAATATAAACCCAACGTTATCCAAGCCAATGATTTCTAATGTCTCCAGTCTCTGAAAGGCAACCTGTGAAATTTGCTCATGGAATTGGTGATTGATTTAAATCTCAAATTCATAAACTTTCAAGACGTAAATAAGGATGAGTGCCAAAGGGAGAGGGGGAAAATTAAGTTGCACAGAAAAAAAAAAAGAGAATAAAACAAAAAATATGGAGTGAAAAAAATCTTCATACTAAGTCATTTCTAATTTTCAGTCTTTCCTGCACTAAAAAACTTGTAATGCAAAGCTTAATATGATGAGTGAGCTAGTTTTATTCTGTTCGAAGAATTTCTCCTTCAGAAATGGATTAGTGAGTGGAGCATTACTTATCTCTCTTATATAATAAAGCAAACCCAACAACACTTTCAACCTCAAATTTTGGCCCAAAAAGTTCAATTAATAATCCATGGCCACTGCCCAACGAGAACTATGGCTAAAGTCAAAAGCCCCAAAGACTATGGCGATTAAGAAAAAGCAAAGACGTAAAAGCTTAGACACACTACCTTGTGGGACCCACAAGAAATATGCCCAGAACTCTCAACCGTTGGGGGGGAATTGAGGTATTGTAGGAGGCTTGGGCCATCCATCAACTTTAGTGCTAATCGGCATTATAAAAGTGCAATATCCTCTAGTCAATGAAATAGCCACCTCGATTTTTGCTGGACAAAATAGTCACGTGCTTTTCTTAACTAGGCAATTGTTTGTCCTTAGCTTATTAATGTTTTGTTAATGTTTGTAAATCACTATCAATAACCAATTTAACATGATATCAAACATAAATATGTGGATTTGTGTTTGTGATGCCAAAAGTGCATGCAATTATATCTATACATACTCTAAAGGCCAAATGCAAAAGATATTTAGTTAAAAAGACTTGGTATTTAGATTTATATATCGCTATGGAGAGAAACCGCAATGACCATATATGGTCCTGTGAGACTGGGCAATCATCGCTTTTTCTTGACAAAATATTGAAGTTACATAAAAGTTACAATCTAAACTGGATGGACTCAACAACAAGAAAACTCAAATTTCAGCACAAATTTCTTGAAGATCAAATTATGGAGCACTTGAAGCTTCGGAAATTAAACTAACAAATATTTAGTAGCCAAACTGAAATACAAGGCCTATCAGTTTAAGTCTCTAAAAAAAATATTTGGACTTTAAGATAGTGGGTTTTCCATTTAGGCATCAAATTCCATTATTTGATATTGTTATGGACTTGGCCTTATTTATGTGATCCAATCTCCCCAAAGGAGTATCTGAGGGTGATCACAAAATAAGATGATCATTTAAGGTGAATCTTCCTAATCAATCATCCTTATTGTCACAATCTCCTTAATCAACATGTCTGAAAGGTGAAGCGACCCATGGTCCCTACGACAATGGATAGCTTTATTTACTTTTTTCTATAAAGAGTAACTAGTATTTTCCAAAAGTTCATTGCTATAACTCTAGCAAAGCCTTCATTTTGCAAAGTTGCTCGCACTCTCCCATCTATCTCACCATCACCCCTGCTCCCACCGATACAAGTTTAACATCTATGTTTTGTTCATTAGTCTACTATCATCCCTGACAAGCTAACCTTAGACTACTATTTTTGTATGCTACCACTACTTTATAATGTCGGAGGAGATTTATTACGATTTTAAGAAACATTTAATTATAAACCCATGGATCTTTGCATATCTAAGTTTTACACAAAAAATAAAAATAAAAATAAATGTACTAAGACAAGAGTAACTCTTTTATGAAGAATTAGAAACCCAGAAAGCTAAAACCCAAAGACTATCGAAAAAAAAAAAAAAAAAAAAAAGCCACATAGGCTCATTGCAAAATTTCCCGATCTAGTTGCCTTATATTTGAAAGCAAGCTCTCTCCATGGGAGCTCAAAGCATCGGTTGAAGAAAAGCTGCTCTGACATCACAACCTTTGCGTGACCCACCACTACATCTCCACCGCTTTTTATTAACAGGGAAACTAACGTACGGCATGAGCCTTGGGCCCACATCACTATAAAAGAGCAATCTTGTCTAGTCAAATAAGACCCTCTACTTGCAACAGTTTTCCCCCATATAAAATATTGCCGTGAGCTTTCCTTGATTGGGGGCATTATTTATCCTTAGTTTTTACTAATTTTCTTTCATGTTCGTAAATTACTATCCGTAGAAGTGCAAATAGGACCATAAAATATACAGCGGCCTAACAACATTTTCATTGATTAAAAAAAAAATAACAACGGATTTTTCACGTGTAATTGCTTCTGTTTTTGAACTTGCATGATTTGCCATCTTCTTTAAACTTGGTGCAGAAATTATACCAAAAGGATCTCTTATAAAATGTTTCCACTAAAGCTAGTTCAACAATTAACTACATTTCCACCTACTAGTCTAGAATTTAATATACTACAAATAATCACCCTCAATTTCAATTGAATGCCATTGATTGTTGTTGTGATGAGCTACTTTATCAACTTTGTAATTGCTCCCCCTTGTTGAACTTGAATGATTTGTCATCTTCTTTAAACTTGGTGTAAAGATTATACCAAAAGGATCTAATGTACAAGATTACGATGTAACCCCCCTAAAAAAAAAAAAAAAAAGGAAAGCCGCAAAGGCTCTTTGTAAAATTTTCCCGATCAAGTTCCATTATCTTCGAAAGCGCTCTCTCCACGGAAGCTCAAAGCAGGGGAAGAAGATAAGCCACACATTAGCATGTGGGACCCACAACTTAAATTTCCATGACTCTTCATTGACAAGACAGCTAATCTATTGTGTGAGTCTTAGGCCCCACCAACAACTTCAGTGATAATTGCGCCACTATAAAAGGGCAATCTTATCTAGTAACTAAAGCGCTCTATTGGCAGCGATTCCTTGCCATATAAAATAGCGACGTGCTCGTCTTGTTTAGGCAATTGATCATCCTTAGTTTATTAACTTCTCTTTATTGTTAGTAAATCACTACCAATAACCAATTTAATAGGATATTAAACAAAGATTGTGGATTCGTGTTGTGATGCCAAAAGTATGTACAAAGATGTCTATATATGCAATATGTATATATGCAATGTTCATATATGAACATGCACAAAACTGTTTTTTTATAATTCTGGGGTCTATGCAATGAATAACTGCTTACTTAAACACGATACATAAAAGAGACGCATCAATTAATTTAGCATAGTTGCTTTTATTTAAAAACCTGCTCGTCTTTCCCATTCTTCGTATTGATTTTTAAGAGTCACCTATATTATACATTTTGAGGATAATAACAAAGTTTGGTAAGTAAATTCAATAGAATCTGCATCCAAAGAATAAGAATTACTTATGGAATTACTTTAGTGATGAATTTCCCTTCAGTTTTGCTTTATGAAACCCTATTAATATAGATATACTTACAGCATGTAAATCGAAAATAACTCATAACCTATCACAAATTAAATTTACATGGATTTCATACAATTAGCTGGATTTCTACATAATGAAGAGAACAAAAGATTCATTATCTAATTGCAGAGAAGGAGAAGGCATGAAAGGATAAGGTAATTAGGAAAAAAATGAATTGAAAATAACAAAATGAATAAGCATCAAAATATGTAGCACCTAATTAGCAAACGTAGGAAAAAGTAATACATATTATATTCTTTTGATAGAAAGTTACCTGGTGCCCATTGAAGAATGCAATTTGAGTGCCAACTTGGTCGTCTAATGTACTGCTCGAAGGAGTTGTCCCAGTGGTGAAAAAGTTCTTGATATTTGGCAAGTCATGCAATGCCAATACGTGCAAATTACGCAGCTCCACTTTATCACAATCATCAGCTTCTACAATCCCGCACATTGACTTGCAACCAACAACTTTGATCTCTTCTAGTTGTGGAAGTCCTTTTAGTAATGAAAGAGGAAACAAAAATTTTATCTTGTCACACCTTTCAACTCGAATTACTTTTAATGTACTGAAGGACTTGGAGGAGGAGATATGGATATAATGGACAGAGGAACTACTATGGACTTGTAGATGCTTTAATTCTGGAAAACCTTCTTGGGACATTGCACAAACACTTTGCTCAATTCCGCTCAACCCCTCCAAAAGTAGATTGTCAGTTTTACTTAAAATACTTTGTATGCATCCTTTTTGAATAACATCGCTTGTTGGAGTTAACTTGAGCTCCAATGTCCTTGATCCTTCATACTCACTCTGATGCCACCCATTACCTATTCGGAATATGTACTTGGTTAATTTCTTGACATTCAGGTCCTTTGGGAGCACACTTGGATCAGGAATAGAGACATGCAGAGTGCAGAGATTCTTCATGTTATTCAACTCAATCAGATTGGCATTAGTTGGTTGAGTTTGCTCCACGGAATTCCATCGATTAAAGCTACTCGTCATATACAACTCCTCCAATTTGATCAATCTTCCAAGCACACCCTGTTCAATTATCTGAAGATTGAGACAATAACTCAAGTCCAATAACCTTAGCTCTACTAGTTGCCCAATTTCTTTTGGCAACCGTTCAATACTGGAGTTCACAAAGCTGAGAATTTGAAGCCCTTTCAGCTTGCCGAGAATGGCCACATCCTCTAGTGAACAATCCTGAAGACATAGTGTATGTAAGTTCTCCAAGAACTGAAATGGCGTTGGTGAACGAGTGAGATGGATTCTAGTAAGATCTAAGACCGCAAGTTTTCTCATAGAGTTGAAATATGAATCCTGAACCTCAAGAAATGTCTCATTGTTGAAAAGCAAAAAGATCCGCAATTCGGGGCAATCTGATTCTTTGGGAAGCTCCTTCATGTCAATATAGGGAAAACATATTGCCATACAACTTTCAAGCCTCTCCATCTGCAATTGTGTTGCCAACATATCTTCATTTTTCAACACAAGAATAGGCCGATCTCTTAAAATGAATTGAGCCACAAAGTCGCGAACCAAGTCATGTATCTTGAAACTATCGGCATCTCCACTGTCCAACAGAAGGGAGGAGGCTTGAAGAGTGTGAATGAGTGTGCTCACCCTATCTCTAGCTTTTTCCATGCTGCAATATTTTTGAAATATCCCCAAACCATAGCCATACCTCACCAAGTTTTCAACAGAGGGATAAGCGACGTCATAAGCAACACAGAGTTGTAACAAATTTTTCGCCTCCTCGCTTTCTAAATGATCATAACTCAGTTGCAACATCTTGTTTATCACTCCACTTATTCCTTCGTTTGTAGCCCACTCAATTTGATTCAAAGCATCCCTCCATTTAGGTGGAGGAGCGAGTTTTAAATGTTTCGCCATTGCGACAATTAGCAAAGGCAAACCTGCACATTTGCGGAGTGCTTCATCCACCAGGGGTCTAAACTCGTCATTATTAACTTTGTCTCCCACCATCCTCTCAAACAATATTTTTGCCTCTTTCTCCTCCAGCATATTAAGGCGGAAGTCCTTGTCGCAACCCATTGTCTCTTGCAAAATATTTCGATCTCTCGACGTCAACAGTAACTTGCATCCCATGACTTTGTTGTCATGTCCGCAAGGAATGCCTACTGATTTCAAGTCAAGCTCCTGCCACAGATTGTCCAGTATTATGAGGACTCTCTTTTTCTCCTTTCCCAACCTCTCGCGCAGACGATCCGCTCGCACGTTCTCATACTCATAATCCTTCATGTCCAGGCCCAATCCATGCGCAATCACTCCTTGAATCATCTTGATGTCAGGATTTTGCGACACGTCGGCCTTCGCGATCAGATCAAACTGCTTCTCTCCTCTTATTCTTTTCTCCACATCGACCAAAAGGGTGGACTTGCCGACCCCGCCCATCCCGTGAATCCCGACCACGCTAATGCTGTCATCAGCAAGAGCGACCGTGATGTCCCTTATGATCGTAGCCCTGGATTTGAAGAGGCCATCATCCTTAGGCTTATTCAATGTCGAGGCAGAAGTAGCAGAGGCCGTTGAAGGGGTTGACTGGACGACATCTTTGCGTTCTCCTCTGGCCGGATTCAAAGCAGTGACGTATCCCGGAGTAGGATTGCTAAAGGAGATGTCGTTCAATTCCTTGAATCTGCTGCATTCTTCAGCGAGTTGCTTAATGACCTTGATCTTGCCCTCGGCCCTCCTGCTGAACTGATAGCGACATTTGGGGTGGGGGAGAGTCCCGTAGCAGCGAGTCTTGCTCAGCTCATCGAAGGCGTCCAACAGTTCTTGCGCCTCACTCGAGTCCTTCTCAGCTCTTGCCTTCCAATCCGTGAAGGTAATGTGGAAGTTCCGAACATTGTTATTGGCCTCTGTTTCAAGAATGTCGACCCTAGCAGCATCATTCTTGAGCTTCCGGACTTCCTCCTGAAGACCATCGGCGAAGCTCTTGGAGGACATCACGTATCTTATTGGACGCTTGATTGCAGTAACTGCCCCCTTCAAGAGATCCCATACAATAGCAACGGCAGGTTCGACCAACATTTCTCTTTGCTTTCTTTTTTTTTCTTTTTTTTTTTTTCGCCGAGAAACAAAGAGCGAGGAAACAGAGAGATAGAGAGAGAATGATGAAATAGAGCAGCAGGTACTGAAGAAGAAGAGAAGGAGGAGGAGGAAAAATGGCTGAGCCGAGGAGAAGAAAGAGCGAAACAGAGCGAGAAGCAAACAAGGCGAAGAGATTTGAGCGCAGGAAAGGATGAAGGAAGGGGAGGGTGGAATAGCAATGAATTGTAGAACCAAGGAGATGATTAGCGGCAGTTAAAGTAGTAAACAAGAGATTCTACTTAAACCATCGCCCTCGGAATATGTACTTTATACTGTGTATCAGCACCTATATAATAAAATGTAATTAATAAAGAGAATAAATGGACAATGGACAGGCCCCACCCACGCGACATTGTCACCTCCCGTGATTTCCTTAGGGTTAAAATTTCATAAAGAGGTGACGATGGAGACATCGTTCACACAGTACTCTCGGTGCCATCTATCCAGGGCAAAAGCGCATGGGGACCCTCGGAAATTCCAGCCAAAGAAAATATAAGATTTTTTTTGTAAGTAATTAATTAATGATTGTGATAAATAGCGTCTTTAATCTTTTTCATGCTATCAATACTACTGCCAGTCTGACTCAATAGAGGGTGACGGTTAGAATTTGAAATGTACACTATACCTTCACTAACTGGTTGTAATACGTAGTTGATTAGAAATCTTTTATGACATGGTAATCTATATTTGACTAATAAATGACATTAGAGAATTCAAACAATTATCTATCATCATAAAAACAAAATATGGTACATGCTTTGCAGATAAGTAAAATTTAAAAGGAAAAAAAAGCAATTGATAGAAAATCAATAGGATAAAAAATTATCTATTATTAAAAAATTAGTCATTATAACAGTGTAAGTCAAGTAGCATGCAATACATGATGAGTCTGTGACATTTTGCTTTCATGTCGAGAATTTAGGCAATGGATATAATCACGTAAACTTAACTTTCTAAATTGGCAACCAAACAAACAAATAGATGGAAATGTATCATCCATTGAGTAAATTCCAGAGGATCAACAGTACCTTTTATGTGATTTGTTGTACCATAAATGTTAAAACAAAGATTTTATTTTCATCACACAATAGTTGTTTAATTATAATGTACGATTTCATTTTGCCAAATATATAGTACGATTTGTGGATGATGGTTTCTGACTTGATTGATGATATTGGATGAAGATTAATCTCAAGGTATGTGGTTCACTTGTAAAATTGATTTTTCAAGAGATATAAGAAGCTGCAATAATCATCACTCGATATAAATAAGAGATGATACATCATATTGCAAATTAATATTTTATTGTAAAGGAAAACCCAACTTGCAAGGCTCATGCATGGTCCCCTAGTCACGTGGACAACAAACTATAGATCTTATTAAAATCTAATCTTAGTTGAGGCCTTAATTAAACACCAATCAATTCCTTAATTAAGGTAGTTCTCCGACGCGTCATAATTGTGGGGTAAATTGATTTCTTTTCATCATTTTAACCGTCCGCTCATCACAGTGGCTTCAAAAAAATAAAATACAAATGATTACCAGCTGCAAAAATAACAAAATGATTTGACTTGAATTATATGAATACTTTTATGTCACATTGATATAAAAAAAAATGTAATTAAAAAAGAGCAACCAATAGATAGGTGGCGCCCACGTGATTAGGACAGGCTTCCCCACCCCCGCGGCGGGGAACATGCACGTAATAAGCATCCCCAACATGTACGTGGGCACTTTTGTGAATCAACGTGGACCGACGATTAGAGTCTGAAGCGTATATGACACGTTCGATCAAAATGCAATTATTAAAATTATTGGATTTAAATCATCACTCGCGTAAAATACGTACCTTATGCAGTTTGTCATTCTTCAAGGAAAAAAAGTCCCAAATGCCAAAACTTGACATGAGGAAACACTTAAATGCAAAAAATTATGAAAGGTAGACTTAAGTGTTACTTTTTTTAAAAAAATTAGATTACTTAAATACCAACTTCAATGAAGGCCGTCGAAAATCGATGTAACTTATTTTAATAAATTTTAACATCTATGTGGCTCACCAGAATTTCACGTCAACTCACATTTACTAAAAATGACGCTGTTTTGATCAAAGTTTAATTTTTAATATAAATATTAATTAAATAATATTAAAATTAAAAAAAAAAAAAGCAACAGGATAGGCGGGGAGCCTTCCTGCCTATGGCTGCTGCCCCATTGCCGGTGGGGCAGTGATGACGAACGACCCTCGATGGGGCAGCAACGACGGACGACGAGAGTCGCCGACTCAAAGAGAACAAAAGGACGAGGACAGATCAAAATCCACGCGACGTGTAGTTTCATCCAAAGGCGGCAATATGCACCAGAAACCCATTATCAACTCAATTTCAGTGTGACACTAAAAATTTTTAAACCAGTTAAAATGATATATAAAAAGAAGCACCATCAATTCCACGTGAGTCCACGTGGGTTTCCACCATACTCATTTTCGACCGATTGTGAGGCTAACAAAATGAGCAAATAAATTATTACTACTATCATGGGGAGATCTCCTTTTAGTGTTCCCCAATTCCTTTTATTTAGAAGTTGAATGTGGTAATAGAAATGGTTTTCTTGTTTCTTTACTTGACCAGCCATCACCACCAATGTGTAAGTTTCTGCATCCTTGCCTCCACCGTTAATAAACAAACACTGATTAGGTACTAGTCCTAAAATCTGCTCCTTGCATGAATCAATGAAATCATATTTAAAATATAGAAGTAACATTGTAATTAAGCAAATTGTTAGATTATACTATCCCATGTAATTGTTACATTAAACGTTTAGAATGGTTAGATCAAAACTTCTAAGTAAATTAAACTTTTGCCATTATTTATTAACATTTTAAACCAGTTTACTTTCGAGTACTGCTACTCTTTACACGACACAATTTATATTGGAAACAATTTGAGACACCGCTAAGATTGTTTTGTGGCCTCTCGTGCTGATTGGAGTTACCTTCTTTTCTTCCAAATGCTTGGGTTTATTTGGAGCATTTTACTTTTAATATTTATTTTTTAAATATTGTAATTATTACAAATCAGTTTTAAAAATTTTCAAAAATATATAATTATCGAAAAGTAAAGTTATGTGGCTTTTGATCATTTATAACCCTAATTTTGCTATCACTATCAACTTTTTTGAAGGACGAGGGGTGTCTTTGCTAAAAAAGTTTATAATAAACGGCTGAGTTTTAATCCTAGCAGCCATTTAGATATGTAAGATCGACTCAAAAACCTAAGGAAGAAAGAGGAGATAGGGTATGGATGGAGCTCTACTTGGGAAGTTGTGTGGTAAGGAGATTGGCCCCACGTCGCCATTGCCCAAAAATAAAAATGCAAAAAGGTCGCTATATGTCAGTCATTCCATCAAGACAAGAACAATAATGGACTGATAAAAGATTCAGTGACCATCACTAGTGTCCAAGAACAACGTCCTTGTCATAATATGGAAATGGATGATTTTTTCTTGCAATTTACTGTTCCTTGATCAGTCATCATCGCTAATGTCCAAGTCTCGTCGCTTCTTCCACAGTCATGGACAACTATCTAAATATACAAAAGATTTTTTTGATTAGGGTTAGTTGTGGGAGAGGGAGAGGGAGAGAGTAATTGATGGTTTTCTACATTTTATTGTTCCTTTATTCGATCAGTCAACATCACCACTATCTACCTCCGTGTCCTTTTGCCTATTGCTACTGAACAAACATCTAAGCATTTGTAAATGCATGAATTGACCGGGTGCCCTCACGTGTCTGGCCTCTTTCCTTTTACTGTCGAGAAACATTGCTTTCCCACTTCACCGCTTCTGGGGCAATGAGATCCTTTGAGCAAAAGAGTCGCCAATTATTAAGCTAAAACTGACAAATCTCTTGATGAGGCCCAAACGAGCAATCTTTCTTTTTTTTTTTGGTCGAGTACGAGCAATCTTTCACTTCACTTCAATTAACCCTTGTTGTGTAAGGATATGTGATTTCTCGTTAAGAGTTGAAGAGATGAGTGATCTCAATAATTTACCATTGCATATATTACATATCGAATAGCAGTTTTTCACAGCGTTCTCCTTATTAACTCACTAGATTTGGGCTAACTTTGACCCTTATGTCTAACTAATATTAACCATTAGTTAAAAATAAATCTTGACTTTTCATATATTATTTTTTGCAGATTTGTTTATAGAAAGCCCCTCTAGGCATCTCTTTTAATGAATAAGTAAAACTCAATTCACAAAATAAACTTGAAGTTGTTTAATTTTTATGTCAACTATAATTATTAGATTAGAATGTGAAATAATTATCATAAATTGCCATATGATGATATGGTTAAAATTTCGTTAATGTCTCTTTGTTCTTGCTCTTTCAAAAATTACTTATTGATATGAATTTAATGTAATTTTTCCTATTATTCTCAAACAGCAACATTGACAATTTTCTTTGATTTTTCCTCTAAGAAAAAGAGAGCAAGTCTCTCACTAACAATGCATTACAGTGGGGCTCAATAATACAAGCTTATGAGGCATCGTGCAAGATGCCTTATACAGTACCACAATGTGGTGATTGTGTTCACTTGAAGTACTCATTGAGTTGTCCAAACTTTCGTCCTTTTCTCTTTCAAATTTCTCCACGAGCTGTTCCATTTCTCACTCTGCAATCGTCTGTCTCGATGGATTCACTAGAATCTTATTACTGATTTTTTTAATGTACTCAACACACTCGGATGGTCGCACTTTTTGAGGATTCTCAGACAAACGCATCTTCTTCGACGGAGATTGATGAAAACTTGGTTGGCATTGGCCCACAAAGTAGAAGTAGCATGCAGAGTCTATGCATCATCAACGAATCAATAAGGCAACATGTGAGTTAAAGCTTTTCTAGACACTTCATCACATAAATATGTGCACCTCGAATGAGAATCACATCTTGGGAGTTTTTTTTTTGGTAATCGAGGAACCGCCGAAGACACTTCTTTCGCTTATGCTAATCGGGGTCACACTGCCCTCCGATGCCTGGTGACACCATCAGACATCGTCGCAAGCCACTATTTAGACATAAACCTCGAGGGAGACTGGCCCATGAACCCATCATCAGGGCCTCCCACTTAAATCACGGACTGCTCTAGGAGTTGTGGCAGACGTGAGTCGAATCCCCGACTTTGGGATCAGGAGGCCAATCCTCAACTAGCACAACTATCCGTGGGTGGGTACATCTTGGGAGTTGCATTGCATATTTTATCAAAAATCGATATTGCATTTTCCAATAAAAAAAAAAGATGATAGCTCGAACTAGTTTTGGAGTGGGATTTGATAATTAATATGGGATTTAGGCATTGCAGTAATTGAATTTTTTGTGAAAATTGTCAGTAGGTCTTTGAATTATTTCTTTTGCAAATTGCTTCCGTACATTTTATATATATATATATATATATATATATATTACTCTTTGAAATCCTTTTGTCAAATACGCAAACGGAGTCGATGATTTTGTGGACTATATAAATGGGATGTAGATGGTCTATTGTGAAATGCGTGAGTCATTTGTCTCCCGCACCATTGGGACAATAGGAGAAGGAAGAGTGAAATGGAGCAAAAATGAAAAAAGAGAAAGAAGGCAAAGAGATCTGAGTGCAAAAAAGAATGATGGGTGGCATCGAAACACAACAACTTTTTGCTGGAAAAAATTGATAACATTTAAGTGGTTGCATCTGCATGAGGGGAGATGGGACATTCCAGTATTTAATGTCTACTTAAACTTGAGCTAACAACGAATTAAGATACAAGGCAAGCTTTCAAATTTGAAACATTCCACTAATATATTATGCTTGGGACCTTTTCATGAATATCTTCACATAAAATGCACCACTTTGAAAAGCGGGTGTTCAAATTCAAATTTGTTGGCTAATTGAATCTTACTAGGAAAAATGCTTTTGGAAATGATTGACCAAATGATGCGATAAGCTGGCAAACTTATTCACATCACTTTTATAAATCAGTTTTATAAATTAATTCTTATAACTGTAGTATTCAAGTAATCAAAGACTCTAGATTGGTGCCTAGTCAAACACAAGCTTACTCTAAACTCTAGACCAAGAAGACATTACAATTTCACAAGTAGAAGTACTTGAAAAAATGAGCTATTTCGACTTAAACAATTGTGAAAATAAGCAAGGCTTAGGAAAATCCATCATGCGTGAGTAAAGGTTGTTCCTTGTTGCCACTAGAACCGAATTTTGAAGAAACAAAATGGTTTTTTAATTGCATGAACCAATCCTCAAGAGCGTAAATGATCTCACTCTTTGTATTGCATGATTTTCGCTAGAAACCCAAATTATTACCATTGAAAATCAAATATCTTCTAAATATGGCTCTATCTAATTATTTTTTAATAGTGGGGAGTTTTAACATATGGAAATAGAGTTTCACGATGAAGGGATGAGAAAAAATTACACAATCAAAATTGACAAGAGCAAATTATCAATTTACTCGAAAAATTATGAAATGTACGAGGTTAAGATTGTGTCATGATTATGGAGACATAGACGAGAATCTTCTATTTTCATCAGAGTTCGAGGTACTAGTGTTTAAGTATTTCTTGGAAAATTACACATTCAATATTAAACATATTGTGTAGAATGTAATTGAGTTTTAAACATTTTAATTCAACCAATTTAATCCTTACTTTTTTAGCAAAGTGTAAGCCAAGTTTTGTCTGATTTATATATTGTGTCAATCTAATCATGGATGATTGTTTTACATGTAAAGGCGATGGTGTGATGTGAACTAAACTTGCATGAAACAATGCTGTTTGTATTTAGATAAATGGCGTGCTTGCTTGGTTGAGTGGTTAAAGCCTCAAATTACCAAGAATGAGGTAATAGTAGACCCAGCCACATCTTTATTAAATGTGGACTCAAGAGGGAGTGGAGACACCCCATTTATCTATGCCTAGTTGTGGCCCTAAGCAACGTGCATACCTTTTCTCCACCGACAAAGCTCTATTGATCGATTGGGAATCCTTTGAATATTCTTGTATATGTTTGAGTGGTTTATAATTAGTCTTGAGTGGTTGCATGCTACATGAGACACATTGGACCTAATAATCATACTCTCATAATTCCTTGCATATTTTGCTGACGAATATTTAAAAAAAAAAAACCTACATCACAAGTGTTATAATTTTTACATGACACTAACTTAAGTGTCATAAATTTTTTCTGATCACTTGATCATCATAATTTTTTAAAATATTCATCTTTAAGTGTCATACCAGGTTGAATTTTGAATACTTAAAATAAATATTTTAAAAATTTTATGATATTTAAATAATCAATTAAAATTATGATCTTCAAATGAATATTTTAAGACAAAAATACTGGTTTATGAGCATAGAAATGAATGATTTTCCAGCAAAGACCCAAGCCATGAGGAAAAAGGAGGAGATTGGTACAGGCCATGGAGCTCGTTAACCTAGTTAGGCTGCACTGTTGTTTCTTTACTGACCAGTCACCATCAACAATGTCCATGTGTCCATTCTTTCCTCCGTCACTAATGGACAAACATTGATGAGTTATCCATCTTTCCATCCTTTGCCATCGCCAACGGCCCTTTCATCCTTTTCCACCGCTAATGTACTAGTCCTAATCCATGCTTTCGTCTTTTCCTCCACCGTTAATGGACAAACACTTACTAGGTACTTGTCTTGAACCTTCTGCTTGTGTGAATCAATAACATCATATTTAAAATATAAAAGTAACATTATAATTTAGTAAATTGTTAGATTATAATGTCAATTGTAATTGTTACATTAGACATAACTTCAATTGAAATTGTTAGATCAAAACTTCTAAGTAAATTAAAATTTTGTCATTCTTTATTAACATTTTTAACCAATTTTCTTTCTTGAGTATTGCTTCTCTTTATTTTATGAGAAACAATTCTAAGTCACCACTAACTTTGTTTCGTGGACTCTTGTCTGAACGGAGTTTCTGCCTTTTTTTTTTTTTTTTTTTTTTATCAATGCTTGGGTTTGTTTGGAGTACTTTTCTTTGAAGATTTACTTTAAAATATTGTAGTAATCACAAATTGGATTTAAAATTTTTCAAAAATATACAATTATTGACAAGTAAAGTTATGTGGCTTTTGATAATTTATAACCCTAATTTTTCTTCCACTTTTAATTTTTTTTGAAGGATGAGGAGCGTAAAAAAAAAACAGCAACATTTTGCTGGAAAAGTTTATAATAAATGGCTGAGTTAAAATACTAGCTATCCAGCGATTTATAAATTTACGAATGACTCAAAAACCCAAGGAAGAAAGAGGAGTTGGGGTACGAATGGAGCTCCACTCGGGAAGTTGAGTGGTGAGCATACTACCCTTAGGTTGTCGCTGCCCAAAAATAAAAATATCAAAAAGGCCTCTATATGTCGATCGCCTATATTGAGACTAGAATGATAATAGACTGATAGATACTTCAGGGATAAAAAATAGATGATTTATAAAAGATATATATTATATATATGATTCTTTTTGCAAATTACTATTCCATGATCAATCACCATCACTAATGTCCTAGTCTCCACGTCCTTTCTTCCACAGCTCATGGACAACCATATAAATATACAAAAGATTGCCGTAATTAGGGTAGGTTGTGGGAGAGGGAGAGAGGGAGGGAGGGAGGGTAATGGAGGGCAGTTGCAGAAGCTGAGATGGTTTTTTGCATTTTACTATTCCTTCACTCGACCAGTCACCATCACAATTGTCTACCCCGCGTCCTTTCGTCCACCACTACTGGACAAACATCTAAGTATTCATAAAAGCATCAACAGAACAGGTGGCCTCAGACTTGTCTGGCCTCTTTCCTTTTATTGTCGAAAAGCATTGCTTTCCCCACTTCATCCCTCCTGAGGCAACGATCAATCAAGCAAAAAAGTGGCCAATTATTAAGCTAAAACTGGCAACTCTCTTGATGAGGCCCAAATGAGCGAGCTGTCCCTTCACTTCAATTAACCCTTGTTTTAGCGAGGATATGAGATGTCCCGTTAAAAGAGTCAGACGGATCCCAATGATTTGCTATTGTAGATATTATATATTGAATAGTAATTTTAATATTCTCCTTATTGACAAATTAAATTTGGTCTAACTTAAACTCTTGTAACCATTTAATAATGACCGTTTGTTGGAAATAAGCCTTGACATTTCACACATTATCTTTTGCAGATTTGTTGACCTAAAGCTGCTCTAGGCGTCTCTTTAAGTGAAAAACAATAAAACTCACTTCACATAATAAAATTGAAGTTGTTTAATTTCTATGCCAACCATAATTATTAGATTAGAAAGTGAAATAATTATCATAAAATTTCCATATGATGATATGGTTGGAATTTTGTTAATGTCTCTTTGTTCTTGCTCTTTCAAAAATTACTTATTGATATGAGTTTAATGCAATTTTTCCTATTATTCTCAAACGGCAACATCGACAATTTTCTTTGATTTTTCTTCTGAGAAAGAGAGAGCGAGTCTCACACCAATAATGCATAGTGGACATAGTAGTACAGGCTTCTAAGGCATCGTGCAAGATGCCTTACATAGTACTCACAGTGTGGTGTTTGTGTTCATTCAAAATATTCATTGAGCTGTCAAAACTTTCGTCCTTTTCTCTTTCAAATTTCTAGACGAGCTATTCCATTTCCCACTCTTCAATAGTCTGTCCCGATGGGTCTGCTAGAATCATACTATTGATCTTTTGAATGTATTCAATGCACTCGGATGGTTGCATCTTTTGAGGATTGTCGGACAAACGCATCTTCTGGGGTGGAGACTAATGGGGACTTGACGGTACATCAACGAAGCTCCCAGGGACATATGTTGGCATTGGCCCACAAAGGAGAAGTAGTTTGCAGACTCTGCCCATCAATGAAAGAATCAATGAGGCAACATGTGAAATAAAGCTGTTCTAGACACTTCATTACCAAAACGTGTGCACCTCAAATAATACTCAGTATTATCTTGTGACTTGCAAAGCATATTTTAGCAAAGACCGATAAAAGAAATGGCTTTCCTTTATTGCATTTTTCGAAAAAATAGATGATACCTCGAACTAGTTTTGGAGTGGAATTTGATAATTAATAAGGGATTTAGGGATTTAGGCGTTGTAGCAGTCGAACTCTTTTTTTGCCAATTGCATTCGTACATTGTGTATATTTTTAATTCTTTCAAATTCTTTTTGTCAAACATGCAAACAGAGTTGATGATGATGTGGACCATATACATGGAGTGTAGATTGTCTAGTGTGAAATGTGCCAGCCTCGTATGTCTACCGTGCCATTGGGATGATAAGAGAAAGGAGGAGCAGATGCTGAAGAATAATAAGGAAGGAGAATGAAGAATGTTGTGCCGAGAAGAAGAGAGTGAAACACAGCAAGAACGAAGAGAGAAGAAGAAGGGAGGGCGGCGTCAAAACACAGCAACTTTTTACTGGAAAAAGTCGATGAAGTCTAAGTAGTTGCTGGCTGCACGAGGTGTGTTTGAACCTAACAATCAAATTTTCATGATTCTGCGTATTTTGCTGGCAAAGATCTCGTTATAACCATCTTGGCTTATCATTAAGCTATTGATTTATTTCCATATCGTAGCCAAAATCTTGTATTTGATGCTCCGCTCTGTCTATTTAGCTTTTTCAAAAAGCATCTTGGACTTGAGAGGAGGATGGGGCATTTCACTATTTATTGCTTCTTCTGGGCTAAACAACATGAAAAGCTACTTTACAACGAGAGTGCTCCATCATACGAAAGAGTCACATGGACCCCACTTTTGTATGCATGGTTCAATCATGGGATTTTGGAAATAAATGCATGGCTACCTCCTTGGAAATAATAACTATTAGACTAACAGTATTGAATATTGTCGTCAAATCAATCGTCGTGTAATGCTTATTATTAATAGGAACTCATATTTTTAAGTATCTATCACTTGTAAAAGATGTGACTTAATTAAATACCCCTTAAAAGATTGTGATTCGAGAAAATACATGGCTTATAAAATTACAAGCGACACCACCAAACTTTTGTGATTGCAGTTTGGACTTAACAGAGAACAAGGTAAATACAATTTAGTCCTCATTTTTTTGACAAGATGTGATGGATTTTTGGCTTCACCTTGCGCAATCCATCAAAATACCCAAGAGTTGCAATTCAATTATTTTGGCTAAAGTATGACTGGAGTGCTAAAACTTAACGCAAATGGACATTTTAGTGAGTAAACTTTTAAAAGGCACATTTGAGTGCTACCTTTTAAGAAAAGTGGGACATTTTAGTGTCAAGCCGTCGACCGATCTTGAAAATCTTAAGTGGCATTTTTTAATAATATAAATCGCTGACGTAGCTCGCCGGAAAGTTGACTCAGTTTATACTTGATCAAAATGACGCCGTTTTAGCTCAAATTCGATTTTTAATATAAAAATTAATTAAATTCAATAATAAAAATTTTAAAAAAAGAGGTTAGCACAGGTGGGAGGGACCTCCCTTGCCTGTGGCCGTTGCCTCATCGCCAGTGGGTGGCGACAATGACTGATGAGGGCAACGACCCTCTTGCAGATCTGATCGAGGGTCGATGGCGTTTTTCTAGAGTCGTCGGACTTAGGGTGAGGTTCGGCGACCCTGCGGAGGGCCAGTGACCCTCGCCTAGGGCAAGGTCGGGGTGGGTGACCCTTGCCCAAATCTGGAAGAGGGTCGCCAACCTTTGCCAGTCATCGTCGCTGCTCCACCGACAATAGGGCAGCGGCCACAGGTGGGGTTCTTTTTTTTTTTTTTGGTTTTTAATTTAATTTAATTAATTTTGTATTAAAAATCGAATTTGATGTGAAATGACATTATTTTGAGCTGAGTCTAGCCACGTCAGCGCCCAAAATGACGTCGTTTTGGGCTTACCTAGCCACATCAGCTAGTAAAACAATATTGTTTTGCACTTCTCTTGCTAGAAAATTGTCAAGTCAGTAATTTGGCAAGATTTTTTTGTCGTTGGCACTTGAATGTCTGGTTTTTTTTTTTTCTGATTTTGGTACTTAAGTGTACCTTTAGAAAGTTTTAATACCAAAGTGTTAACTTGTGCTAAGTTTTAGGATTCCGGCCGTACTTTAGCCCAATTATTTCCCTCAATATATTTCTAGAAAAATGCAAAGAGAATTGTGTGCCCACATGCATATTTGAACAAGCAATGTTTGAATATGAAAGCCCATAATATAAGCACAAAGAATGAGAGAACACGATAAAATGTATATTCATAGCACTTGACAAGAGTTACAACCTGCAACCTTAACTATATCATAGGGCCATATGATAGGATGCATAATCCGAAAGTCATTTACTTTTACCCTGTCAAATTTGTGCTCTTAAACTATACATTTGGCATCAAGTCAAAATAAAAATGAATGAGGCAGCAGTAGATCCAACTAGATCTTTATTAAATGGGAACACAAGAGGGAGTGAGGACACCACAACATCTACTTAATGTCTAGTCAAATCATTGCATCTTTTGGACCCGAGGGGTACATATTCCTTATTTCCAATGGCAGAGTTTATCATACAAATGAATACGCGTAAACGCTTTTTTTGCATAAATGGTTTAACCATTGGATTGGGTTAACAATGCATGATGGCTTTCTTAGAAATAATAACTTAAATAAGAATATCAAGGAAAACGAAAGCATAGGGTAAGAGTTGCGAATGCTATCATCATATCATTCCCTGTGTAAGGAACAAGTAATATCAAATCCGCATCTCAGTATTCACTTGTGTGCCTTTTTGCAAGCCCTGCCTTTTGCTTCACTGCTTAGCCAGTTAGTTCCTTCAATATACCATATAGCGATTTCATTCATGTCATAAATTAGACATTGTCATAAATTAGACATTGCTTGATATTCTTTTTCTAATGCTATAATCAACTAAAAACTTCTATCCTCATCGGCTTTTTATTTCACAATAACATAAAATTTTAAATTAAAAATAAAGAAACACACAATAAAAACATAAAATGGCCGTGATATATATATATATTATATTCTATCTTGATTGACTTTCGATAATGTTCACCTATTGACATCTTAGACTTGGACTAACTTAAACCCTTATGTCTAATTAATGTTGACAATCATCGGAAAATAAGTCTTGACTTTCCATGTATTGCCTCTCCAATTTTCACATATTTGACGGGAAACCCCTCAAATCATCCTTTTAAATAAATAAATAAAACTTATTTTAAAGGAAAATTGAAGTTATTTCATTGTGTTGCCAACAATAGTTGTAGGAAAGTGTTATTGTTTCGCTTTTCTAGTTTTACAGTCCAGGTTGAACTGACCGAAGCCTTGAGAAGCATCGAGTTGGAGAGATCCTTTCCATAGCTTCTCAAGAAACTTTTTCCAATTAATTCTTCGTTAAACAATAACTCATAGTAAAACTGTAAGTGCTGAAAGAAAAGGAAGAAAACTATGGAGTTTTAAATTTTGCAACTTGGCAAGATTATTTTCCATAAGCAAAGTGCTGCACATTGAATTTTAGTGATAGTTGCCTCATTTCATAAGGTAAAAGCTAGAGAACCCAAACTATGGTTTACAAAATGATTTAGTGTAATGGTGATACAGCAGAACTTACTACTTTTAGTGTAAGAAATGGGACGGTGGGGGTTTGGCAGGACAAAATGGTCATGCCAAATCAAATAGTCAACATCAATTTTCTTTCATTCAATGGCTGAGATCATGCACGTAACTTTGAGCCCATTACTTTGTTAATTAATTTTTGTTGGTTAAATCTATGTATCAATGCAACTACTCTTCTTTCCAAGAATAATAGATAATGGTTGAAAGGATGCTAAATCAAATAGTCGACATCAATTTTATTTCATTTGATGGCTGAGATCATGCATGTAACTTGAGCCCATTACTTTGTTAATTAATTTTTGTCGGTTAAATCCATGTATCGATGCAACCACTCTTCTTTTCAAGAATAGTAGGTAATGGTTGAAAGGATGCTGTGGAAATTTGAATTAGTACACTTTATTACGATTGGTTCAGGACAATCAACTTTGAATCCTTTGCAGATATTCATATATTTAAAGTCCAAAAAGGACAAACATATCGCTCAATGACCGAGGCAAAGATGCTTGATTGTACATCACTAAAGCGAAGTGACAAAAGGAGCAATGAGGGCTTCGAGGAACGTGCAAAGCTATTTTCGAACCACAAAGTTCTATCAGACAAACGTGCACATATGGACCTCACTTTTGCAGGCATGGTACAATTATGGGGCTATGATAATAATGCATGGCCGCTTTCTTGAAAATAACAACTTTGATAATTAAATCGTTCACCCTACAATGCTTATTATTAATAGCAATTCATTTTTTCAAGTTGTAAAAGAAGTGATTTAATTAGACCGATTAAAAGATGGCAATACAAGAAAAACATAACTCATAAAACTACTGGCAATGTTACCAAACTCTTGAGATCATAGTTTAGACTTGACAGAGAACAAGAAAAATGTAATTCAGTCCCCGTTATTTTGATAGATGGGATGGATCCTCAATTCCATCATGTATGATGTCTGAATGATTTAGAGTTGTGATTCAATTATTTCCCTCAATATATCCCTTGAAGAATATGAGGAGAATTGTCTACCCACATGCATATTTGAACAAGCAATGTATAAGCACATAGAATGAGAGAACACAAAAATATGTATATTCACAGCCTTAACTACATGAATGTGGGCTGGAGAGGGAGTAGGACACTTAATTTATCTGATGTCTAATCAAATTATTGCATATCGTGAACTTGAGCAACGTGCATAGCTTTTTTTTCATGATTGAGCTCCATCGATTGGGAATCCTATGAAGATATTTAGATCATTATTTATAGTCTGAAAAAAAGGACATATAGATTGCTCGGTGACCGAGGCAAAGATTCTTGACAGTGAGACACTGAAGGGAAGCATAAAAGAAGTGGAAGTGGTTCTAGGAACACAGCCCACCATGAAGTGACGCAAGGAAGTTACTTCATAGGAGAAATTTAGGCCGGTTTTCATCCGGGAGATATATAGTCCAATTCACTCTGTCGTACTCATCGGATGAGCTAATGACATAAAAAAGGCATGTAGTATTAAATTAAGAAATCCTTTCCATAGCTTCTCAAGAAAATTTTTCCAATTAATTCTTTGTTATACAATAACTCATAGTAAAACTGAAGTGCTGAAAGAAAAGGAAGAAAACTATGGAGTTTTAAATTTTGCAACTTGGCAAGTTTAGTTTCCATAAGCAGTGTGCTGCACATTGAATTATAATGACAGTTGCCTCATTTTAGAAGGTTAAAGCTAGAGAACCCAAACTATGGTTTACAAAATATCTAGCGTAATGGTGATATAGCACAACTTACTGCTTTTAGTGTAAGAAATGGGACGGTGGGGTTTGGCAGGACAAAATGGCCATGCCAAATCAAACAGTCGACATTAATTTTCTTTCATTTGATGGCTAAGATCATGTACGTAACATTGAGCCCATTACTTTGTTAATTAATTTTTGTCAGTTAAATCTATGTATGGGTGCAACTACTAGTAGATGATGGTTGAAAGGATGCTGTGGAAACTTGAATCATGCATAGTACACTTCATTATGATAGGTTCGGGACTATCGACTCTGAATCCTTTGAAGATATTCATATCTTTAAAGTCTGAAAAAAGGACAAATGTATTGCTCAATGACTGAGGCAGAGATGCTTGATTGTACATCACTCAAGCGAAGTGAGAAAAGGAGCGCTGAAGGGTTTGAGGAATGTGCAAAGGTATTTTCGAACCACATGGACCTCACTTTTGCAAGCATGGTACAATTATGGGACTGTGGTAACAATGCATGGCTACCTTATTGAAAATAATAACTTTAATAATTAAATCGCTCACCATGCAATGCTCATTATTAATACAAATTAATATTTTCAAGTTGTAAAAGATGTGATTTAACTAAACACCAATTAAAAGATGACGATACAAGAAAAACATAACTCATGAAACTACAAGCAATGTTACCAAACTCTTGAGATAATAGTTCGGACTTGCCAGAGAGCAAGAAAAATATTATTTAGTCCTCATCTTTTTGATAAAATGGGATGAATCTTTTGTTCCATCGTACACAATGTTTGAATGATTCAAAGTTGCGAATCAATTATTTCCCTCAATATATCCCTTGAAGAATACAAGGAGAATTGTCTACCCACATGCATATTTGAAGAAGCAATGTATAAGCAAATAGAATGAGAAAACATAATAATATGTATATTCACAGCCCTGACTATATGAATGTGGACTTGAGAGGGAGTGGGGACGCCCCAATTATTTGATGTCTAGTCAAATTATTACATGACTTGAGAAACGCGCATAGCTTTTTTCCAATGATAAAGCTCTTCAATTGGGAATCCTATGAAGATATTTACATCATTATTGTCTGGACAAAAGGACATATAGATTGCTCGGTGACCGAAGATGCTTGATAGTAAGACACCGAAGGGAAGTGAAGAAAGAAGAGACAGTGGTTCCAGGAACATAGGTCACCATGAAGCGACGTGTAGAAGTTGCTTCACAGGAGAAATTTTGGCCAGTTTTAATTTGGGAGATATATAGTCCAATACACTTTGTCGATTCTCATTGGATGAGCTAAAGACATAAAAAAGGCATGTAGTATTAAATTAGGAAATTATATGGATCTTATGAAACATTTTATGTAACTGATATGGCTAACTATTTGGCAAATCTCATGTGCTCCCAAACGAAGTTAAAGTGGTTTTGTGCATCTACAGCTATCAGGTCTTTTTATAGCAATAATTCACGAGTGTAGTGCATCCAAATTTATGTTGGATAGCTTACAATTCATGGATGAGTTCAAGCTACTCATTCTATTTGTATCACTCAATTATGTGTATACCTGAATATTATGATTTGTCCAATACTATATAATTTAACGTAATAGCTACCATAAAAAAATTATTTAAATGCTCATGAATTATTCAGTGCTAAGCTAATAAAGGAATGCATAGGAGTTCCTTTACATTAAAATTAGACTCTTCCATTTTTCCCTGAGAGTTCATGACTTTTCTGGCCATATCATATCCAGACTTCTAAATGACTAAACTAAAGAGCTCATTTCATGCGGGCATTTTTTTCCCTTTGCTCTTAGGGCTTGGTCCTGCTGGCCATTTTTAAGTGTTTTGGGCCAACCAAATGGCTACTAACCCATGTGGCGAGGGCCGTGTCGTGCTCAGGCAGAGCCAACCCGTTTGCCAATCCTAGAGCAAAGCTGTAAAACACCACCTAACCAGTAAGCAATCAACACAAAACATTCCTTCAAGCAATTGATAATAATTAGAATTTCCCAATTGTATGGTTATTGGCCTACAGATTACGATCACGGTTCTATGTTTGGAAAAGGAATTCCAAATATTTAGTGAATGTCAAACAACTTTTTATTTTTATTTCAACAATTTAAATTGTTGGGATAAACATCACAAGTAAAACTATTATTCCAACATGAGTCCTCTCCTTTGGTTCTGTCTTTGACATCTCCAACTCGATCCAATCATGTAGTCATTCCATCCTTCATTCAAGTTGATAAGAAGGAAATCTTCCTCTAAATATTTGCTCTTCAAAATTTTGCTCTTCCGAATCTTCTCTTTAAAATTCGCTATTTCTCTCAAGATTTCACTATCTCTCTAACCTCTATCAGTTGAACCTTATCTTTTGGCTTCACCTTTTGAGCCATCAACATCTATATGACTTCTTTGTCGTGAATGGGACTTTCGAAATCATGCCAGTCGAATAAATGCACGAACATCTTCCTATAAAATATTAAGTGTCTCCGTAGTAGATCTTTGCTGGAAGCAATGCGCAATCAAGCATCAAAAAGCAAATACTCATTCTTGTAGTAGGATTTACAATACGCATCGAAGACAAACCCATTGAAATCAGCCTTCATTGACACCTTCAGTCGTTACCACCAAGAAGAGAATATTGATATAATTCTTTGTTTGATGAAATAGCAGAGAATCTATTTCTACTTAATCAATTAAAACAACGCGTGTAGAATAGTCAATAAGCCTCATGTCTTTGAATTTCCCCACAAATTGATGGTGCAATGCTCAAATATTTCGGATTTAATGCTTTGTCGACCGAAAAAGGCCCGATCGAATCTCTAATGGGTCAAAGTGTTGTCCCCATGCTACGAGTCTTCAATTTGGACCTCTTCTAGCAGACAATCTTCTAGCTTAGAAGCAAAGCCCTATCATGTGATTTTGCTTAAGCTCTCGCGCCAGTGAGAGAAACTTTTCTTAGATACTCCTCTCTTTCAAAGAATGGCACATGTTGAATTAAGAAATGAGAATTATTACATTCAAACTACTTTGAGTGTATTAAAGCTAGACACGAGTATGCAAGGAGATGGAAGAGTAATCATTTAACAAAAAAATTGCTGGTAATGCCGATATAGAATGTACTTTTGATTCCTGTACTCTTAAATTTGACTAATTTTTGGAGGGGAGGAGCTTTCCTCTCTTCCTTGTTATTATTTTTGGATTTGTGGAAATGATTTCTGAGGAATGTGTTAGTCAATGCAAGATGCACTTGTTGAACAACCAATTTACAAAAGTATCAAGCTTGCCATGGCATCAACTTTAGTGTTATCACGTATGTTATCGACACCTGATTTTTTATCGATAATTTAAGCATCCGTCTTTGTAAAAGTACAAAAATGGAAAATAGAGAAAACAACAAAAAAAAAGAGCGAAAAAGAATAGATAAACAAATATATAAATAAATAAACTAATTAAAAAATAAATTTTTTTAGAAAATGTTGGGTGTTAAAAGGGAAAGAGAAAGGAGAGAAGAGAGGGGGGGGGTTTTTGGTACGTCGCCCAACTCACATAGCTCTCACAAGATGAAATTTTGTTTTAAGTCCATCAAGCGCAGTTGGCTCCTCTAGCCTACCACCCTAATATGCTAATAAAGCCACAACCCATTCCCAACTGAAGATCGCTTGAAATCTGGGAATCCCATCATTTCAAACGCCATACGTCATCGTATGCCATTAACCGGAAATAACATTGGGTCAAATTTCTAATAAGAGGAAATTTAAATAGAAATCTAATGTTGATAGACTCGTGGAAATTAAAAATATTTCTTCAGAATTAAAGTTACAACAGATAAAAGTGAAATTTTCTTTTTTCATAAATGACATCAAAGTAATATTTATTCAATCGAAAATGAGTTATGAGCAGTATATTTGCCGGTTTACGAAAGCGAATTTCAAGCCGCAAATTCATCATGCAATCAATTGCAAGTGCCTTCCTAACAGTAAAAGGGCAAGAATAACTGACATAATCACCACCAAGGACGTCTAGGAGGGATAGGTTGACAGATGCTCAGCCATGGTAAGGGAGATTGATGTATTCTTGATTCTAACTTGTGACCGATTATTGATGAAGTTAAAAAAAAGAGGAAAAAATCATAAAAAAATCTCACATTTTGCTAATTGTGACATATTTATTTAATTTTTTTTTTATCATCAAAGATTTGAAATTATACTTATATGACATATTTACTCTCCATGAATAAGTATTGTTAAAAAATGTGCCTATATGGATGATGAAAGGTAAATGGTGTTGACATCAAATGAATAAGAACAACTTTGATAATATATATATATATAATATCAAATAATATTTAAAATCAGCAAACAAAATCTAAATAGAAGGTAACGACTTTTAACATTACAAAATAAAATTGGGCAAATATGCCGTAGATATAATTTCAAGTTTTCGACATAATAGGAAGAAAAATAAATGCGACAAAATGGAATATAATTTGGAGGTTTTTTGCCAGTGTTTTTTCGAAATCAACGGTGGGTTCTTTTTTTTTTTTAATTTTTTTATTTTCAAACTCAAATCCTTTATCATCCAGAGAACGACCCACCGGTTTCACCTTGTTAGCCCCGTTTTCTCCCACAATGCCCACGGAAAACCCGAATCATCTCCATTCCCCCGCTTCGCTTCGCTTCTCTTCATGCTCGCCGCCGCCAATCTTCACGCTCGGCGTATTGTCTCGGATGACGACGACGACTCAGATTGGCCACGGCTGCCGCCGGTTGATGAAGTGACGCCGGACTGGCAGGATTGCCGAGAGCTAACCCGAAAAATTTCATCCTTTGAATCGGCGGATCGCATCCAGACGATGACGATCCATCCAACCTCAGCCTTAGCAATCGGATAAAGGCTCCTGTAAACAGCGAACACCACCCGCCATCCCCATTTGCGTGCGGCGTGAGCCCTAGATGGCCTGGCGACAGATAAATCTGGTCCAAACATGTGCAAGGACAGGAAAGCGAAGTCACGAATCAAAGAGGAAACAATTGAATGAAGGGAGATTGATCTCTAGTTGATGATTCCCTGCAACAGCTCTCTGACGATTGTTGCTTCCAGCACCGACCGAAGAACAAAAAGCGTTGCTATCGGCATTCGAAGATGCCGCTCGCCTCGTCACCATGACGGTGGAACTTGACCACGAAGTTTCCTCGATCAACAGTCAACAATTACCGGGACCTTCCATCTCCGATTGAACTTTGGAATTGCCTTCGACCCGTTCCAAATTTTGTCCGTTTGATTTCAGTGTCGCTTTTGTTTTCTCCCATCCTCTCTTGTCACCAGAATTTCCACTGCCGTTGGTTGTGCTTTGGAGGAGGTATCGGGTTCTGGCAAGGAAGAGAGAGAGAGAGAGAGAGAGAGAGGGGGTTGGGGCGGATCGGTGAGCTTTATCCGGTGGGGAAAGCGAGTTTGAGTTTGTGAGCACGGAGATGTCGCCAAGTCTAAGACGAAAGGCTACTGCCGGAGGCTCGGATGCAGTGTTTGTCGAGACAGAGAGGGGGGCTGCGGAAGAGTCGTGCGGCAGAGACGCAAAGATGCAAGCATATTTGCTTTTGTCATGCATATCAAACATTCGGTTAATATGAAAAAAAAAAAATTCCGAAAGCTCTTCACATGAGAAGAAATTGACAAACTTCAATTTGCACAGCCCGCATGCGAAAAGACTGATCACAAAATCTTCAACAAATCAAAAAAAGACAAAGGCAGAGAATATGATGTAAGCTCAGCGGAGCTTTGTAAAATCATGATCAATACATGACTTAAGAGAGGTGTATAGAACGTTATTACACTTTACCGTTAGAAAGGTCAGGATGAGCTACCGGAAAACTTAAAGAAGCACCCAATATGAGAATTGATATTAGCGATTTAAGCAAATGTATACTTTCACTCAAAACAACTGAGGCCAACGTTTCACAGAGGAACCTCCCTAGCCACCAAATTCACATTCTAGATGATCGAAACTTATCTCAGATTGTCACTTGAATTCATCAAGGCAAATGGTCAGGAGATCCGATGTAAACAACATGAGAATAAATTTTCAGCATTTGGGAGGAGAGACTCAGGCATTTGGGAGCACATAGACACGCCAGCAGTGAATTTGCCAACAAAAATCGGGCACAAAAATGGTCAGAAGGAGGAAGATCCGAAGGATGATTAAAGGAAACATGAGAATAAATTTTCAGCAAACTGACCGAAGAACAAGTGCTAACAGAGCTACAGCCTGCCGGTGGAGCAACGATCGGAGATGCTGCTAGCGGTGCCGGGAGGTTTGTTGGAGAGGTCACCAAACGAAGCAAGAAGCTGATAGATAGTTCTTTGGACGTTCAGAAATCTCTGAGTCATCCTGCCCTGTGTGCTCTGTACTGAGTGCGAGAGGAGTCGTGGCCGGCGATGGAGGACGAGCGGCGATGGCAACTGGTGGACTGAGGCAACGGGGAGGGAGCGAAGATGGAGAGGTGTCAGGAAATGGGTTGATCCGATAGAGAAATTTGCTCTGCTGAGCTCCCGTTCGTGTATTCCTCTTCCCGAATGCACGCGCCTAAGATCGAAAGGGAATCACAGGTTGTCAGGACGTGTCGCGAGCGTCGATGCTCTGCCGCCAGGAACTTGACTTTTGTGGACGAAGGTATGCCGTGGCACTCTACGCCGTCCTGCACGATCTGAGGTCCGCCGCAAAAAAGGGGTTCGATGACTCCACGCATGCTTCTTTCCCACCGTGGCCATGCATGGACACATGCCGATCGCGCGCGATGCGCAGCTTCAGCTCGCGATTGTAGACTTTGGCAGGAGCAGCATTCATTCACGGAATAAACTGAGCTTTTGTTGGAAAATATCCAACGTTGTGGTGTACCACATCTAAGGAAATCCATATTTTAATATGATCTCATCACCTTGTGATTTGAATGTGGGATGAGTATAAAAGAGCAAAGGAGAGGATAGCAAGTAACATCGCGATGATACGAGAAAATATGGTGTCGATAGCAATGGCAGGTGAGCATGCCGACGATGGGTAGAGGCCCTAGTATAGGTAAGCCCGAAAGGCTGCCAAGACTAGGTAGGGGTACTACTAAACCTACGAAGGAAGGCCTCTATCTATCAGCAAATATTTCTATTTCTCCTTTGAATTACTCAACTATATATCCTATGAATTTCATTTTGCACCGGAAACTATTCTAGAAGAGGTTAGTATGGTGACCTCGTCCGTCAGGCCACTAATATGTGCCCGTAGCACTTCCACAACTCCCTTGCCTTGCTATCCTGCCTATCTTTCTCCAGAGAAGTCTCGCTCGAAATCTCTCCCTCCAGTTGTGTAACAAGGCGATCCACACGATAAGGAGTCCGCTCCCGTCGAGCCTCTTCGACGGCACTAGCCTCGGTACAGTACACTAAGAGATAGGGTGGCCTCGCAAGGCAAGGGGACACCTTGGCATGTTTTTGCTTTTTGAGATTTCTGATTACTTTCACCGTATTGTTGATAAGTCAAGGCCTTGGGGACTGGGCCTTGACTTGGTGCCCCCTATGGTTTCTATTTGATGATAGCAGTCCTCTTACCTCTACTGGGTAATACTTGAATGGGGATGGGGAAGGTGTACTCGCATATGAGAAAGTCTTTGCACTCACTTTTCCCACCTACTGGATAAAGCCAAGAGGGGGAAGTGTAGCGTGGCCGATACCATTAATATTCATTTGTGTTTGAACTAATTAATCGTCTACAAGTATGGATCAATTTGATTGTACAAGATGTGGGCTTGACCCCACTCCAAATTGGTTACGTTAGATCTTGACAAATAATAAGCTATCTCAATTAGATAGAAAAATAATTAAATTTGAAGAAGACGGATTTCAATCTCAAAGCTTTAGTTAAAAATGCCATCAAATGCCCGTGTGTGTAATTAAAATGTACCATATGAGAAGAAGAAATATCATTATCAGATGAGCTGAATAGGTGATGAGAACACCAACCGTGGAGAAGGATCTTTAGTTCTTAGTGTGCACATAAAAAATTTCTTAGGCTTAGTAGCATAGTGAACTTGCATGATTCAATTTTTTTGCGAATTTTAGAAAATAATCATATAGAAATAAGACATTCAACAAGAATTTTGTTTTATACGAGGTAATGAGATTAGGGGTTTGCAAGGATGTCATGAAAGTCTTGTACGAAAAATGCCAAGTTTGTCTATTCATAAAATGGAAGACGGACAAAATTCGAAACAATGAAAGTAATGCACATTCACATTCAATCAATAATGATGGTGTCTTATGAGAAAAGTCATTTTTTATGGCCAAATTCCAATCGTATGTGTTTCTTTGTGGTATAAACAAAAGTGAATGAAAGAACTACATATGATGATGTTGATACATCATGTAGAATCACGCTTATGTTCATGAGGGATTCATGTAATTTGAATATCATACAAGTGTCGTGAAAGGTCTTGCTATGGAGAATTGCAAATTGGAAGCTTACTAGAAGTTTTGGATTATGTCTCGATTGACATGAGATGGCTTGGTGATTGGTTCAGCCAAGGAGTGTGCAACTGGGTGCTAGTCTAATCAATTATGCAAGAAAACAACTCATGCACAATGTAACCATTGCTCAAAATTAAATCAAGGATTGTAGAGCTAGGCACAATAACTATTCTCACTGAATGATGTCGCAATATTGCACACAGATAAGGGATTGTAGCAGAGTTTATTGTGAAGTAATTCTTTTGCCGGTAAGTTGAACATGTTTTTTTGTAAAGATAAATTAAAAAAAAAGAAAAAGAAAGCGATAAAAAAGCTCCAACTCAGTCAAAACTGAAAGGGCTTGGCCGGTCTGTTGGGCCTGATCCACAATCGTAGCCCAGATCATACTAAGCCCATCAGAGTGAGCCTCGGCCCAGACACTTTCCTCACCGCAACCCACGATCCAGTATCTCCCTTTCTTGTTTCTTTGAATGTTCGACTTTGAAGAAGACGTGAAAAATCGTCCCTAAATCAGCCGAGTTCCAGAAGATTCTCCACCACTAATCGACGCTAGAAATCCACCGTCCGCCATCTCCAATCACCGACGGCCACCGTCGAGCCACCATTGACAACCGCCACAGGCTCGGTGATAACACAACAGCACGCATACGCCAAGGCTGACGAAGAAACTCTCTTTCTCGGGAATTCATGAGGCTTCTTCATTGGTTCTCCTTCTCAATCGTCCTTCAGACACCGTTAACCGCCACCGTAGCCACTCCGCCATCGCCGGTTTTGCTGCAGCAAGGCATCCTCTAGTTTTGCTCTGTTTTCTGGTCAGGACGGCCGGAAGTGCACGGACCCTTGGTTGTTCCCCATAGCCGGCCCCGATCATCAACGTCGACACCTGCAGGGACTTTGTCTCTGATCTGAACACCGACCGAGGTCAAAGCCTCACTCTCATCAAGGAAAATTTCACACGCTCTGTTTGTGCCGCGTATGAACGAAGAACAGAGCCCGTTAGCATTAGCTAATGTTTGTGAGTAAATCAATTGCGATGGAAGCTCTATTAGCAAATCGGGCTTGTACTGTTATTTTAGTGATGATCTGAAAGCGAATCGCTGCTTTTTATAACCTCCTTGCTCCAAATGCTTATCACTGGTTTGATTTGATTCTCGATTCTCTTGAATCGCAAAGTCATATTACATCAATTCAATTTGTTCTCGACTCATCGAACCCTTATTGCCGCCGAATTTGTTTAAATATGAAGCCCATTTGTCAACTGGTGTCATGGTTCTTCTCATTGTTCGTATGCTCGACATATGACGTGAAAATTGCTGTCTCGTGGCTTGCTGATCTCTCTGGTTCGAGTTAAGGTGTTCCATATGAACGGAGTCGAGTTTTGAATGTGTATTCTGTGGTGAAGGAGTGTGAGATCTGCATGGTCGTACGCAAAGAATGGAGCATCGGAATCGCCATTGATCTTTGCATCTATACAATCTGTGGAAGAGTCGTCATTGCCCCAAACTTGGACTGGATTTTCAATCCTTTGGTGATGACCTTTTCTGATGCTGTGGTCTTCATTCTTATCTCAAAGTTGGACGACATTTGTTTCTGGATAAATTCTTCAATTTTGTTTTCACCAAACAAAAAATTCAAAATGGTATAAAGAATGCAATTGTACTTACATTTTAAGAATAGTTTAATTTGAATTTCATTCGGTTCTTGTTCATCTAGTTTGGAGTCATATTTGTCGAACTTTCAAACAAATTGAATTTTAGATCCTGTTTTACTTGGATGAAATTGATAAAAAAATTAAAAAAAATGAGAAATAAAAAGTAGTATTGAAAAAAAATCCCATTTTTATTTATATTAGGATTACATTTAAGAGTCATTTCGATGTATGTCTTCATTTAGGGTCAGGTTTAATTTTTGGACTTATGTCATGGGGTTCATGCCCCTAGGCTTAATAGTGAGATAATGTATAATATTTGCTTGACACCGCGTCAAGTTTTAATCCTCCCACTTTACTTTCTGTATTCACTTATTTTCGATGCCTTGATTATGTGTTTGGTTTTTTACTTAATGTTGTTTCGTTTACTATTTTTCAATTATGTGATTTAAGTCCAAGAGTCATCATTGTCACGAGGATCCTACCACATCTCTTTCTTCCTAAATAAAATTTAAGGAGATGAGCGAATAACAATTTAACAAAAAATTGCCAGTAACTCAAATAAAAAATGTAATTTCGATTTCCATACTCTACATTTGACGAATTTTAGGAGGGGAGGAGCCTTTTCTTTCTTCCTCATTATTATTTTTGGTTATGTGGAAAATATTTATGTGGAATGTGTTAATCAATGTAGAATGCATTTATTAAACAATCAATTTCTGAAGGTTCCATGCTTTTAATGGCACTAACTTTACTATTATCATGTATCTTGTTGACACCATAATTTTTGTCAACATTTCAAGCATCCATCTTTATAAAAATACAAACATAGAAAATAGCAAAAACAACAACAAAAAAGAGTGAAAAGAATAGATAAAAAAATACAAAATAAACTAACTAAAAAAATAATTTTTTTTAGTCAATGATGGGTGTGGTGTGTGAGAGAGAGAGGGAGAGAGAATTTTTTTTTTGTTTTTTTTTTGGGGGGGGGGGTTCTGGTTCATGGCCCAACTCACATAGCTCTTACAAGAAGAAATTTCATCTTTAAGTCCATCAAGCCTAGTCGACTCCTCTAGCCCACCCATTCCCAGCCGAAGATCGCTTGAAATCTTGTGATCCTATCATTTCCAACTCCATTCCTCATCGTGTACCTTTAACTGGAAATGACATTGGGTTAATTTTCCAATACGAGGAAATTTAAATAGAAATCTCAAGTTAATACACTAGTGGAAATTAAAAATATTTTTTAAAATTGAAGTGGTGAGATATAAAAGTGAAATTTTCCTTTCACAAGTGACATCAAAATACTATTCATTCAAGCATGGGAGAGGTGCAAGCAATAGGTCATGTGATTTATAAAAAGTGAATTTCAAGCTGTGAAACTCAACATATGGGCATCTAAAGATGAAAGTGCCTTCTTAACGATAAAATGGATAGGAACAACTGACATAAATCACCACCAAGGATATCTAGGAGGGATAGGGTGATAGAAGGCTGGCCATTGTCAATAGGCAACAAGCAAATGGACTTGCTTCCATGAGAGAGATCAATGCATTCCTAATTCTAAGCTATGATTTATTATTAATTAAGCTGATCAAAAAAAAAAGAAGAAAATATCACTAAATATCTCAAATTATGTTCAATTGTGACATATTTATTTTAATTTTTTTTGTGTCACCAATATTTCAAACTATATTTGTATGACACATTTGCTTAAATTTTTTTTTTGTGTCAACAAAGATTTTCAATTATATTTTTATAACATATTTATCCTCTTTCAATGAGTATTGTTATTGCCTATATAGATGATAAAAGATAAACAATATTGACATCAAATGAAATAAGAACAAGTTTGACCTAAAAAAAATAAAAGATCATTTGGCGAAATCTTGATAAAAGGTAAATGTATTGTGCTAGTAAAATTTAAGATTTTTGATGTCACAGAAAAAATTTAAAGTAAATATGCTGTAAACATAATTTTGAGTTTTCAACGTAATAGAAAGAAAATGAAATTCTACAAAAATGAATATAATTTGGATTATTTTTACCGGCTTTTTTCGAAAACGACGGTTGGTTCTTTTTTTTCTTTTAATTTTTTTAAATTTTTTTAATTTTCAAACTCACTTCCCTTTCTCATCCATAGGACAACCACCGGGCTTTCCTATGTTTGCCTCGGTTTCCCCCACAATTCCCCACACAAAACCCGAATCATCTTCATCCCCTGCTTCGCTTCTCTTCACGCTCGCCGCCGCCAATCTTCACGCCCGGCGTACTCGTCTCGGATGATGATGGACGACTCAGATTGGCCTCGGCTGCCGGCGGTTGATGAAGCGACGCCGGACCGGCGGGAGTGCCGAGAGCGGAACCCGGAAGATTCTCATCCTTCGAATCGGCGGACCCTACCCAGATGATGATGATCCATCTGACCTCAGCCTTGGCAATCGGATAAAGGCTCTTGTAAACAGTCTACACCACCCCCACATCCCCCTTTGCGCATGGCGTAGACGGGCGAAACAATGGAATCCGAAAGACGGGCGACGAAGTGGGAGCGAATGGAACGAAGCAAGAGTCAACAGAAGGTATTTTGGAGTGAATCGGAATTTGACTCGGAAGTTCAATTGGATACGAAACGGCCCTGATGATGGTTCAGCGGCGATGGCGGCGTGAGCTTGAGATGGCCCGGATAAATCTGGTCCAGATTCACTGCAACAGCGAATGGAGCACCGCCGACAATTCATCGGGATCGAGCTCTCTGACGATGGTTGCTTCCAGCACTGACCGAAGCATGAAAAGGGTCGCTACCGGTTTGAAGATGTCGCTCGCCTCGCTGCCACGACCGCGGAACTTGACCGCGGAGTTTCCTCGATCAACAACATTCAATAATTACCGGGACGTTCCAACTCCGATTGAACTCTAGAATTGTCTTCGATTCATTCCATATTTCACCCATTTGATTTCCGTCTCGCTTTTGTTTTCTCCCATCCTCTCGCCGTCTCCCGAATTTCCATTGCCGTTAGTTACACTTTGGACGAGGTATCGAGTTCTTGCAAGGAAGAGAGAGAAAGAGATGGAACCAGCGAGCTTTGTCCGGCAGGAAGAGCAAGTTCGAGCTCGAGAGCGCCGGTATGTTGCCGGTTTTAAGACGAAAAGCCGCTGTCGGAGGCTCGGATGCTATGTTTGTTGAGAGAGAGGCTGCAGATCGGCTTCCTCCGAGACTCACGATTCCTGCCCACGTGTTGACTATTAAGTCTTAGGATCAAGGGAAGGGCATCGTCGTACACATTCAGGACCATTCCGTTCATTGGAACAAAACTCATGCTTTTATTCATTTTGCCGAATCGGATTTGCCCATAAAAATTAGCATGATCTTTCCACTATACTTGTTGAATCACCACCTCTGCAACCCGACGACAAATGAGAAAATTTCATCAGATTTGACAGAAATGATGAGCCAAAAAATGGATCTCGCTAGGAATTGAGGGCAGGAATTTACCTTCCTCTATACACGAAGGGATCTGATTAGCCTCCATTTTGATTCAAGGAAAGAAATTTGTATTGGGCAAATACCCTTTATGATGATGCATCTTATGAAACCATCATTTTCTGCAGACAATTTTGGTTGTAAAGAAGAAGGAAGAATTTAAAAAATATAAGATTCTAAAGCATCAAAACTCTTCAAAATTGAAATGACGAAAGATCAATAATTATCACCAACAATTTTTTCTTTGATGGTAGTCTAAAAGCTCTTCTAAAGCCGAAGTCCACAAGTCTTTGTGCAAATCTTTCGAATCTTTTTTCAATTTCACGTTTTCTGATCCCTTCCGTGGCACTTCTTGGAAACTCCTCCATTTTTCCTCTTCTCGCTGTCACGCCAAGCCATCCCCGCCACCCTCGACGCCGATGCTGCCGCCATTGAGAAGTCCGATCTCTTATGTACCCAAGGATTGGGAGCCGCTTGGCAACGCCACTGTAGTCCCAACAGCAGGCCGTTCCTCCTCTTTTCACCACACGGCTCCTCCCCCCTCCTCTTCCTGTAACTTTTTTTTAGCTGCTTCTTAGGCGAAATTCAAGTCTTGGAATTTGACTTTTGTTTGACTTTCGATTGATGCTAGATTCGATCCACTATATTGATATCATTTTCCCTTTTCTACTTTTAAATGGTGATGATATTGCAGCAGGATTCGGCATCGGGGTTGCTGCGAAAACCAAAGAATCGAATAATTTCTACGGAAAGATCAGTGGCTTTACAGACAGATCATAGTGGTTTTGACGAAGCACTTTCAGCTTGCGCTTGTGGTGCTTCTGATCTTATGTCTAAGGGTGGATCATTGGATTCGATTCAATTCAAGTTAGTATTTGTAACTCCTGAACTTTTCTAATACCCACCGGAGGAACATATCGATAGTGAGAAATGCAATCTTGTAGGATTTTCACTTTCTGGCTTTTAACCAGCTTGTGTCTTTGTCACCATCTTGATATGGGCTTCTACCTTCAATTTTTCATCGACGAATCTTTTCTCAATATGTAATTTCTGTATCTTTAGAATGGATCAGATGCAATCACTTTTAAAGCTAATTCATGTGATACTTTGGCCTTTCAAATTTCTGGTTAAGCCCTTTCTGGTTTAACTTGGCGGTCATTGAGTTGTCTTTCACACTGACAGGTCTTAATATATCTTCACTAGTGCTAAGTTTCACTACAACTGTAGAGAAAAATAGTGATCAAAGGACTCCACTTAAACAAGCTTTCACGACACAATTCTTTCTTGTGCCTATGCCCCATTTTTGGCCCATTCTCTGTGGAAGTGAGTAATCTGACCATTAATGTTTAGCTAGTTTCATAAGTTAGTTACTGCTTAACGGAGCATCTGTTGTTTTAGTGGATTTTGATTGAAATCTCTGTTTATGGCTTTTCAATTGTGGGATGGAAAGAGATTGTTCAAGTTCTTTAGTAATATATATCCTTCAAGTTCAGTACCTTGTCTATTCTGGTTCAAATGGAAAAGGATGGCAGTTTCACTTTTCTTGGATTGGCTTTTCCTTAACAGTGTCCACAGTTGTGGCGTTTGGTGGGAACGTAGTTACCGTTTTCATGATTTCCATGCTAGGACAAATAGGAACAGACCGAGAACTTGGAGGGTATGTTTTGGTACTCCATGAATCGCTTCAACCAGGAGGTTGTATCATATAATGCTGTTTACTTATATGTTGATGTGTGTTTGATTGCAGATGTAGTCAGATCAGAATCATGACAAACAGGGAGGTTCACCGGTCCACCAGACGTTCTGAGTGTATGTACAGGCATATAGCTCATGTGCATGCATGGGTTCTGTTCCCTCCCAACATGGCACTGTGGAATATTGCGCTTTGACCAGTTTGATAGGAATTAAATCACAGAGGCGAGGCATGTTCTGCTCAGCTAAGCTAATCATTCAGCTTTGCTGTCCATCCGAGGCATGTTTATAAAAGCAGTTTTCTACAGGCTTCCAATCCTTGGAGCAAACTCTCTCATTTCTAGACAGAGCTTCCCTGCTGAATTCCACAAATTACGGAGGCTTGGTTATGTATCCTTCACGGTTTTTTGGATGTTCTAGGTTCGTAGTATGGGTGAGCCTCGTAGCTATGTTGGTTTCACCTCATTCAATAATGCTGCATTTCCTAGATATATGTTCTATAGTTCTCTTCCTCCTGCTTTGCAGGCAGTAAGGATATTGGCCTTGAAGTGTCCTTGTGATTCCTTCTTTAATGAGGATGTCTGTTCTATATGCAGTTTTTGATTGCTTCATGAGGAAGTACTGAGTGACTAACAATGTAGGTATGAAGTGGATTAGACAAAATATCACCATCAAGAGTGACCACCCCAGGGGCTATCATTTTCCTCGTGCTCACAGGTCCGTTCTTGCTCAGTTTCAAATACTCTTAATTGAAAGACTGGCGTGAATAGAAAGAAAAACTCAAGCAAAGAACGGGGTGGGAGTGCAGAGGGAGAGGGATACTCCAGGTAGGAGCTAATCAAAGTGTGTACCAATTCTGTTTATGCAAAGAAAAAGGCACCAATACTAGCAGCCATCCACACATACAAGAATCAGAGAAAGAGAGACTGAAGTGCTAGTGCATATAGTCTGAACGTTGCGATGAAATTAACATTACTTATATTGATAGGTATGAATAGTAGACACCCACCATCAAAGCATCTAATCGGATACAGAAAGAACTACCGTTCGGCAAGTCCGAATTTCACCTAAAAAAGAAGGATCTAATCTCCTCCCTTTGCCTGTTGCAGAAACTACAATAATTAAATATGGATGCATGAGTATGAGTAGCTCATCTTTTCGACAAACAAATTCAAAAACTAACAGTTACCTACGATTCCTAAGCAGAAGCAGACCGTGCAGTCCCGTCAAATGATTTCAGATAATTACTTCCCAAGATTCGGCTTAACGTTCAAAAACTGCACCAAAATGGCCTCGAAAGATCGTATAACGCTCATTCAGCAGGTTTTCATTCGACTGAAGATAGGGAGAGGCGGTGATTGCGGCCATGAGTGGCTGCGGGTTGAAGGGGAGAAGGAGATGGATTGATGGGAATTTTGTGGAAGTTTGATCAGATGAGGCTAGGCATTCAAATTTGTTAAAGAGATCAATAGATGAGAAATCAATTGTGATGACTGAATTATAGATTGCATTTTTTGCAATCAAGTCATTGAATTTTGATTTCAATCGTTGGATGAGCTTCAGATTTCGTAACTAACCGAGACCCAACCAAATTATGGCCAATTCATGCTCGTTTACAGAAATTTTTCTTAGCGGGGTGAACTTTGGTAAATAATGATTATTTCAGTGAAATAAACCAATGCTCTTGAGTGTAAAAATACGTCATAAGATTACTAATGAGTTAGTTTGGTTTGTTTATGATAACTAGATTTTCATGATTCCACACTCGCTTATTGAGCTTTGTCAAATTTGCGGGGACAAATTGAAATGAAATTAGTCATTATGGATTCAGTTATATAAATTTCTAGAAAATCTAATGGGGATAAAAAAGAAATTTCATACTCATTATCACTTTTAGCTTCCTCCCGATTGGGTTATGCCTTGAGAATCCCACCCTCGCGACATAAGGGCCACGTAACCCCCTTCATAATGGAAGACACCACCTCAATATTGCGTAGAAATATTGTTCAAAAAGTCTTCATGATACATTGATCGTGTATCGGCCAATTGAAAGCAAAATTTAGCGACTTGATTATACAAAATGACTACATATGAAATTTTTACCCAATTTACGGAAAAATCTCATTTGCACACCAATATGGTAGATGGATTATACCGAGCACTTTTCGTACCATCGACTACATCAACCATCGGATGCAATGCAACTCTAAGATTTTTGTCTGTTGTGGTCCTTTAGTGAAAATAAAATATCCCATCCTTCAAATTGGCAGATTGTATCCATAGTGGGTTTTGATAGCTTTTAAAGCGACACATCTCTGTTTATGGACCTGTTGTTTTAGTAGATTTTGATTAATGTTTAAGTAGTTTCATACGTTAGTTGACCAGTCAACGGAGCATCTGTTGTTTTAGTGGATTTTGATTGAGTATCTCTGTTTGTGGCTTTCCAATCGTGGGATGGAAATAGATTGATAACGGGTCCTCGTCAATATGACCGATTTGATTCTTTGCCTCGTGCATTGCCCCCGCCACCTCAGCCGCTCACGTGGCAAGCGTTTTCCTTTCCCATCGCGTCTCGTCTACTTCAAATTTATACACGTGTCTTATATTAAATTAAAAAAAAAATCAATGTACAATTTCTTTATGACATGGAACTATTCTATCTTGGTTCTGTCTTCCTCGTTCTTCCAAAGCTAACCACTCAACCTTGGACAAACTGCCATGGTCGGCGACACTACTGGCGCTCCAGATCCGGCGGTCCTTGGCTGTCGATGTCACTTGTCCTAAGTGACGTTACTAGCTCTCCAAATTTGGCCATCCATGGCCGTCAGCATCGCTCGTGAACCGTAGATCACAACCCAAAATTGATCCGATAAGTATGCATCCCACGAGTCAAATTTCCATGATGATTTTATAGCGCGTGCCGGAACTCAGAGGGAGCGAGAGGAGATGGTGGGGACGAAGCAGCTGTCACGCCCCGACTCTCGAGCTCCCGGCAACCCGTTCTCCTGGTCAATTGAAAGCGACGTCCCAGGACCCATCAACAACCATTCATTTTATTTTTCGTTAAGCGCAAGCGGAAGACGAACCATCCTCAGACAAACAAACAATCAAATAGGGATAGAGGGATGAGCAACAAGAACAACAGCAACTACTCATTTATTCAAATTATTGGATTAACCAACGGAGGATCGTTTTCCAAATTACAAGCCCGACAAAAAGGGGGCCGATCCATCCTCTAAGCGAAACCAAAAGAAGTAGGCTAATCCAACAGTACACAAAGAACCATCGAGTTCAACACCATGGTCACTCGGACCCATCGGACTCAAGCTCCGTCGAGTCGATCACTGGAGAAGCGGGGGCAGGATTCTCCACTGCGGGTACGCCATTCTAAGGACCTGAAAATGTTTACCACGACGGGTTGAGATAAAATCTCAGCGAGTTCTTCCCCCTAAACCCCAGTTAGTACGCCAACTCAACTCGGGGTATCTCTCCAGAATCACCTCTCACTCAACCCACAACAAATAACGAAAACCAAACAACAACCAACAACAAACATGGCAACCAACAATCATACAGTCGGTTCGCATGCAACCTTACCTAGTATGCCATACCCTGCACGTCGAATCTCATACAATGCAAGCAAGGTACATGGCAGTTAGATGAAACAGTTCATCAATCACATGCGAATCGCGTCACAAGCGATTTCACCTAGCCATTGCCACACCCTGCACGACTGTCAACTCATGCGTGCGTACCATAATTAATGCGATCATCACGACATTAAGAGCATGTGAATAATCAGAGCATCTCACACAACTTTCTCATGTCTCACACTTACACATGCTTCGATTATTACGACCCCTCCTCCTGGGCCACGGCACAACCTTATGGTTGGCGGTTCCTGGCTAAACCAGCTTCGTCCTCTTTACCTCGAGGCATGGCGATGTTAAGGGCTCACTCCCAAGACGGCATTCCCAAAGGAGCACAAGACCCGCCCACTACCGCAGTCCCGCTACTGACAGAGGCCCGGGACCCGCCCCCATACCGCGGTCCCACATAGAACCCCTCCCTGTCAGGCATCCGACCGAAGTTAGGCGACCCACTGGCCATGGCACAACCCAATAGGGATTGGCGGTCTTCCGGCAACGCCGGGCTCTCCTCTTAATGTGACCATGCAATATCTCATCAAACAATCCATTTATATCTTTGCTCTGTCGTGAATGAAATATCACTCATGCTCGTACGACATGCCATTTCAGATAACCCACGCACTATGTCATGCGATCTCACTCGACAATTTCCAAAATTCAATTTCCAATCAGCATTCGATCACGCATTTCATCATCAATCATGAGTATAATTAACAATCGGCACTTCAATTAATAATAACAATCAATAGCACATCAAATTCAGACAAAAATTAGCTTCTGGATGAACAGTACCGTGAACAGTAATTGTGAACAGTGCTCGTGAATAGTATTATGAACAGTGATTTTCCCGAAATTCAATTAATTAAAACATTTAATCCAGAAATTAAACAAAACATTAATTAAAACAATTAATCAATTCAATTAAAGCAAATCATGCTTAATTAAACACATAAGCATAATTAATCCCAAATTAAGCACAATTAAGCTTAATAAGCAAAATTAAGCTAATCTAATCTTAGCTGTCTATCTAACCACCAATCTTAAGGCTAATACAACTTAAACCAAGATTAACACTAACTAACCAACCCTAAGCAAGTTTAGGCACTAAATAGGGATTAGGAGCTAAACTCACCCGTTAAGCGGGCCGGCGACACGGACACGGCGGCGATGACGAACCCGACACCCGGGGACCTCTACCACGACGATCCAAGGCGGTCTCAGGGCTAAGAACAGCAGTAACAAACTCAAAATCCCTCCGCAACTCGCGGCGGCGCACGGGAGGAAAGTTGCGACCGAGTTAAACGGGCTGCCGGAGCTCGCGAGCGGCGGGCCAGCGATCGGCAGCACACTGGGGTCGAGGGGGAACCACTTGTGGCTGGTATGGGTGGAGATTGGGTCGGAAATGGAAGAAAATGGCCGAAACAGCAAAACAAAACAGCAGTAAGCGGTCAGAAAACGGTCAGGCCGGTGGTGGCTTTCAGCCGGAATACGGGTTGACCGACAGCTCCTTCCGGCGATCGGTCGACGCTATTTGAACGTAATTTCTCTTCTGAACACAACAGCGGGTGGCACGAGACGAGATTCCAACGGGAAGGCAATGAACAACTCAGATTTCGGTGAAAAGTCAAACTGAAAAACAGAAGAAATGAAGGAAAACTATGGGAGAGAGGTGCTGCGATTTTGAAGAAGATGAAGAGGAGAGAGAGAGTGAGTGAAGGCTGAAGGATAAGCCTTATCCAAGCTATCAAGGCTTGCCCCACTTGCCAAACAATGACCTCCTCTTCTCTCTCTTCCTTTTGACTTTTCTTCAAAATATCCAAGGGCATTTTGGTCATTTCCACCTTGCACATTTCCCAATCTATCCTTAGGCTGAAAATGGAGGATGTGCCTAGGAAATGGGCTTGAAAATGAATAGAAACGGGCTCGGGAATTTATTGGGCTTGAATCGGCTTGGTTTTAGACAATGGGCTCGGAAGGGTAAAGGGTCGGTTTGGCCCAACGGGCTCACTTGCTTGCCTTGGGCCTTTTATGGTGGCTGTCCCACCTTGGGCATGAGGCCTACACTGTTCTTGCCCGGCCCACGTCCTAATAGGCTGGTTTCCTCGGTCCGAAAGTCCCTTTTCCAAATACTCGGCTTAACCGGCACTATCGACTGTTTAAGAAGCATCGTCCAAAAGTCCTCGAACATTCCCGAAAATTCGAAGTCCAATATTGGATTCTCATGTCATGTCAATTTCGCCCAAATGCCATTTTGGTACGACTTAGACTGACAGGTGGCTTTGAGGATTCACGCGTAACCGACTCGTGCCAATTCACGTTCAAGATTTTTCGACACATGGACGTCATTGACGACATGAAATTGTGAAGGATCGATTCTTATTTCAAAGTACACGATTATCAAAGATCGACATAGGGCTGTTCACAGATTCGATAATAGTAGACGGAATCACCCGTCGTCCCATTATTTCTCGTCCGCGAATCGACTTCTATTCGTCCCCGAAATCGGCTGCATGACTACGGGATCATCCTTACGCAAGTCTCACGGCCGAGTAGTTTTCCCTGGTCAAGTTCTTTAGTCGCACGAGTTCTGTCCTCATTAGCCTTTCCCCTCAAGGTCAGTATCTCAGAAGTGATCAGTTTCGAGTGAGATCAACCAACAATGCATTGGCGAAATTAATATTCATTCCTCCCTTAAAGGGCTCGTATTTCAGGATGTTACAGCATCAGCAAATGGCGTGCCACATGTGGCCCTGCTGTGTGGGGGCTGCATCAAATCCAACATCGTGGAGCCGTGGCCTATTTCTCTAGGCTCTTGCGACACATCGCCCAGCCGACATCCTTCTAGCAAATTGAACTTGATATGAAGTTTAAAATCGACAGATAACAAAAATATCAGGAGCTTGAGAAATCGGACAAGTAGGAGCACCTTGAGTAACGTTCCTCTTGATGCGAAAATGTCATAGACAGAAGCACAAAGCGGGCCGGACAAAGTCAATCGCCCCTGATGTTGCCGCTGAATACGCACGAGAATCACACGGACATATTGAAGACATTCATGTCGAATTCCACAAGTGTATACTCACAAGTACCATGCATTACATTCCATTAGCCTGAAGTGAAGTGACTAGGAATCCATCAATCTACACTAATCCAACGGTGACAAGCAGAGAGATTTGATAAGGGTCTGCTATGCTCTGAAATGCACGCATCTGGATGCAGATTGAGAGAGATTGTAGTTTTACCCCGTCTCTGACTTCTGGCGTTTTGTGCGGTCCCTCCAGTATCTAAGATGAAGGCTACGTTAGTGAAGAATCACAGGAAAATTTTATGTCATAATGGATATTATTTTAAGATTCCGGCGTCACAAAAAAAATAATTTCGTCACAATGAATTTAGTTTGAAATTTTTATGGTTTTTTCAAGAAATGGTTAAGGAAAATGATGGCGAGCTATTGGATGGATCTTCTCCTCAACGAATTAAGTCTTGTTTTCCCCACAATTCCCACATAAGATCCGAATCATCTCCATCCACCCCTTCGTTTCGCTTCGCGCCTTTTTGTTCTTCGTTGTTTTCTCTTCACGCTCGCTGCCGCCAATCTTCACGCTCGGCATATCGTCTCGGAGGATGACGACTCAGATTAGCCTCGGCTGCCGCGGTTGATGAAGCGTGATGCCGGACCGGCAAGAGTGCCGAGAGCAAAACCGGAAGAATCTCATCCTTCAAATCGGCGGATCGTATCCAGATGATGATGATGATCCATCCGACCTCAGCCTTGGTAATCGGATAAAGCTCTTGTAAACAGCGAACACCACCCCTCGTCCCCTTTTGCTCATGCGGCATAGACCGGCGAAACAATGGAACTCGAAAGATGGGCGATGAAGGCTAAGCGAACATAACAAAGCAAGAGTTGACAGCACATATTCTGGAGTGAACCGAAATTTGACTCGACAGTTCAATCGGACAAGGAATGGCCCTGAACATGGTTCGGCGGTGATAGCGGCATGAGGTCCAGATGGCCCAGCAATAGATAGATCTGGTTTGAACAAGTGCAAGGACATGGAAAGTGATGACTCAAACAAGAGATGAATTAGTGTTGCCGCGACTCGAATGCGGAATTTGATGGTGCCGTTCATTGTGGGACATGGAAGACACGGGTATATCAAGGTTCGCAAGGAGAAGGGGAAGTGCCAATTTAACAAATTTTTGTCGGCAATACCAATATAGAATGTCAATTGGAATTTTAGACTCTAAAATTTGATTAATTTTAAAAGGGGGAATAGCTTTTTCTTTCGCCCTCATCATCATTTTTTTTTTTTTTTTTTTTTAAATATTTCCGAAGAATATGTTAATCAATGCATAAAGTATTTGTCAAATAATCAATTTACGAAAGTGCCGAGCTTCTCAATGGCACTAACTTTAGTGTCATCATACTTGTGATCGACAACTGAACTTTTGTCGACAATTCAAGCGTATGTCATTGTAAAAGTACCAAAATAGAAAATAGCAAAAACAACCACAACATAAAAATAAGGGCGAAAAAAAGAAAGAATAGATAAATAAATAAATAAATAATGAACTAATTATATAAATCGGCTCCAGCCCATTTTATCCACCAAGTAGGCCGTAGAAGCTAGAGCCCCACATAGCCCACTTAATATGCTAATAAAGCCACAATCCATTACACTAAATGTAACATCCTAAAATTCGAGTCCTTTTAGGGAGGAACGAGCGTTAATTTCGTCAATGCATTGTTGGTTGATCTCACTCGGAATTGATCACTCTTGAGATATTGACCTTGAGGGGAAAGGCTAATGAGGACGAGAACTCGTGCGACTAAAGAACTTGACCTGGGAAAACGACTCGACCGTGAGACTTGCGTAAGGACGATCTTGTAGATATGCAGGCCGATTTTAGGGACGACTAGAAATCGATTCGCAGATAGGAATAATGGAACGACGGGTGATTCCGTCTACTGTTATCGAACCTGCGAACGGCCCTATATCGATCCTTGATAATCGTGGACTTTGAAATAAGAATCGATTCTTCGCAATTTCATATAGTCAAGGACGTCCATGTGTCGAGAAGTCTTGAATGTGAATTGGCACGAGTCGGTTACGCATGAATCCTCAAAGCTAGCTGTCAGTCTGAGTAGTACCAAAATGGCATTCGGGCGAAATTGACAAGGCATGAGAATCCAATATTGGACTTTGAATTTTCGGGAATGTTCGAGAAGGACTTTTGGACGATGCTTCTTAGACAGTCGACACTGCTGGTTGAGTCGAGTATTTGGAAAAAGGGATTTTCGAATCAAGAAAACAAGCCTATGAGGACGTGGGCCGGGCAAAATCAGTGTGGGCCTCACGCCCAAGGTGGGACAACCACCATGGAAGGCCCGAGGCAAGCGAGTGAGCTCGTTGGGCCAAACCGACCCTTTACCCTTCCGAGCCCATTGTCTAAAACCGAGCCGATTTAAGCCCAATAAATTCCCGAGCCCGTTCCTATTCATTTTCAAGCCCATCTCCTAGGCCCGTCCTCCATTTTCAGCCCAAGGACAGATTGGGAAATGTGCAAGGTGGAAATGACCAAAATGCCCTTGGATATTTTGAAGAAAAGTCAAAAGGAAAGAGAGAAGATGAGGTCATTGTTTGGCAAGTGGGGCAAGCATTGATGGCTTTGATAAGCCTTATCCTTCAGCCTTCACTTCACTCTCTCTCTCCTCTTCATCTTCTCCAAAAACCGCACACCCTTATCTCCCATGATTTTCTCTCCTTCCTTCTGTTTTTCAGTTTGACCTTTCACCGAAATCTGAGTTGTTCATTACCTTCCCGTTGGAATCTTGTCTCGTACCACCCGCCATTGTGTTCAGAAGAGAAATTCCGTTCAAATAACGTCGGCCGATCACCAGAAGGAGCTGCAGATCAACCCGTATTCCGGCCGAAAGCCACCGCCGGCCTAACCATTTTCGACCGCCCCTGCTGCATTTGTTTTTCTTTGTTTCGGCCATTTTCCTCCCTTTCCGACCCAATCTCCACCCATAACAGCCACAAGTGGTTCCCCCTCGACCCCCAGGCGCCGCCGATCGCTGGCCCGCCGCTCGCCGGAGCTCCGGGCAGCCCGTTCAACTCGGGGTCAAGCAACTTTCCTCCTATGCGTCGGTTTTGAGTTGCAGAGGGATTTCGAGTTTGTTGCTGCTGTTCTCAGCCCCGGGATCGCCTTGGATCGCTGTGGTAGAGGTTCCCGGGTGTCGAGTTCGTCGCCGCCGCTACGTCCGTGTCGCCGACCCGCTTAACGGGTGAGTTTAGTTCCTAATCCCTATTTAGTGCCTAAACTTGCTTAGGGGTTGGTTAGTTAGTGTTAATTTTGGTTTAAGGGGTTTAATTAAGTTGTATTAGCCCTAAGATAGGTGGTTATATAGATGATTAAGATTAGATTAGTTTAATTTTGCTTATTTAGTTTAATTGTGCTTAATTTGGGATTAATTGTGTTTATGTGATTAATTAAGCATGATTTGATTTAATTGAATTGATTAATTGTTTTAATTAATATTTTATTTAATTTCTGGATTAAATGTTTTAATTAATTGAATTTCGGAAAAATCACTTTGTTCATGAGCATTGTTCACGATTCGTTCACAATTCTTGTTCACGGACTGTTCATCCGAAGCTAATTTTTGTCCGAATTTGATGTGCTATTGATTGTTATGATTAATTGAAGTGCCGATTGTTAATTATACTCATGATTGATGATGAAATGCGTGATCGAGTGTTGGTTGGATTTGGATTTTGGAATTGTCGAGTGAGATTGCATGACATATTGCTTGGGTTATCTGAAATGGCATATCGCATGAGCATGGGTGATGTTGCATTCACGACAGAGCAAAGATATAAATGGATTGTTTGATGATGTGTTGCATGATCACATTAAGAGAGGGAACTTTGCCGGCGTTGCTGCCGGAAGACCGCATATCCCTATGGGGTTGTCGTGGGCGTGGGTCGCCCGACTTTGGTCGGATGCCCGACAGGGGGGGTTCTATGTGGGACCGCGGCGGGGGCGGGTCCCGGACCTCCGTCAGTAGCGGTACTGCGATAGTGGGCGAGTCTTGTGCTCCTTCGGGAATGCCGTCTTGAGAGTGAGCCCTTGATGTCGCCGTGCCTCAAGGTAAAGAGGATGAAGCTAGTTTAGCTTGGAACTGCCAACCATAAGGTTGTGCCGTGGCCTAGGAGGAGGGGTCGTAATAATCGGAGCATGTGTGGGTGTGAGGCATGAAAAAGTTGTGTGAGATGCTCTAATTATTCACATGCTCTTAATGTCGTGATGATTTGTGGTACGCACGCATGAGTTGACAGTCGTGCAGGGTGTGGCAATGGCCAGGTGAGATTGCTTGTGGCGCAACTCGCATGTGATTGATGAATTATGTCATCTAACGGCCATGTGCCTTGCTTGCATTGTATGAAATTCGACGTGCAGGGTATGGCATACCGGGTAAGGTTGCATGCGAATCAAATATTGCCATGTTGGTTGCCCTGTCTGTTATTGGCTGTTGTTTGGTTTTGGCTGTTTGTTGTGGGTTGAGTGAGGGGTCGTTCTAGAGAGATACCCCGGGTTGAGTTGGTGTACTAACCGGGGCTTAGGGGGAAGAACTCGCTGAGATTTTATCTCAACCCGTCGTGGTAAACATTTTCAGGTCTTTAGAATGGCGTACCTGCAATGGAGAATCCTGTGCCCGTTTCTCCAGTGATCGACTCGATGGAGCTTGAGTCCGATGGGTCCGAGTGACCGTGGTGTTGAACCCAAGGGTTCTTTGTGTACTGTTGGATTAGCCTAGTTCTTTTGGTTTCGCTTAGAGGATGGATCGGCCCTTTTTGTCGGGCTTGTAATTCGGAAACGATCCTCCGTTGGTTAATCCAATGAAGATGTATAAATGAGTAGTTGTTGTTGTCATTGTTGTTCATCCCTCTATCCCTATTTGATTGTTTGTTTGTCTGGGGATGGTTCGTCTTCCGCTTGTGCTTAACGAAAGATAAAATGAATGGTCGTCGTTAGGTCCTGGGACGTCGCTTTCAATTGACCAAAGTAATGGGGTTGCCGCAAGCTCGAGAGTCGGGGCGTGACACTAAAAACCCATTCAACATTAGGCCCGTGGAACAAAGGCCTTTTAAACCCGGACGTTCCCTTCTTCTTTTTGCCGTCCTCCATGAAAACTGGGGGTGCGCGCAGAAGCTGAGGGCAAATCGCGATCGTTCAGCGAGCCGAGGGCGCGGTGAGGGGAATGAGCTTAGCGCAAGAGAATCTTGTGAAGGTGTTTGGGAATGGCTAAGCATGACATTAGAAGGCGCGGTTATCTCATCCAATCACGTATATCCATGCGACATATTTATAATCTGTCAGATGATTTTCTAGTGAAATATTAGGTCGTTTTGATTTCACTTAAGCAATGTGGAGTGCAATATCAACATTGTCTATAGGTAGATTTTTAACTAGAAGTAAAAGGCCATCTCCTTGTTGGTCCCGTCCTATCCCCTCCTAGTTTGAGGTAGGAGTCAATTGAATGAATCTCCCCCTCGAAGAATTCCATGTGTTGAGCAAGTCTTCCTTTGGACCGGCTTCTCCGACCGGCAGGAGGGCCGAGAGTGGAACTCAAAAATCTTATCCTTCGAATCGGCGGATCCTATTCAGATGATGATGATCCATCCAACCTCAGCTCAGAAATCGGATAAAGCTCTTGTGAGCACCACCCCAACATCCCCTCTTGTGGCGCGGCGTTGATGGGCGAAACGCAGGACGCGAGCGACAGCATTTGGAATCTGAAAGGCGGGAGTAAAGTGGAAGAGAACAGAACGAAGAGAGAACCGACAGAACATATTCTGGAACGAAATCGAGATTTGACTCGGAAGTTCAATCGGATATGAAACGACCTGATGGAGGAAGACGCTGCTTGGCCGAAGATAGATCGTGCTGCGTTCCTCTGAGCAGAAGGTATTCGGTGAATTGCGCTTGGAGAGAAACAGAGAGTGAGACGGTTCTGAAAAAAACCAGCGGAGGAAGGAAGATCGTGCCGTAAGAAATCTCCACGGACAGCCCGGCTCTTCGCTGACGTTCAGGCAATGATGATATCACTCGATCAACAGTCGTGCTTACCAGGTCGTCGCCATCTCCAATTCGACTCTAGAATTGATTTCGATGCATTCCGACTTTGTTGATGTCTGCTTCGTTTTGCTTTACTCCAATTCTCTTGCTGTCTTCCGAATTCCCATTGTCGCGGATCGCGCTGTGGAGGAGGGAATCGAGATTGCAAGGAAGAAGTTGTATGAAATGACGAATTGCATCTTTTGTGCAAGTCTTCCTTTCGACCAATTTCTCGTGGGCTCTCTCTGTATCTTCCTTCTCATCCAAAGAACAACTGCCGGCTTCACCTTGGTTGCCCCCGTTTTCCCCACAGTCACCACACAAAACCCGAATCATCTCCATCCCCCCACTTCGCTTCTCTTCATGCTTGTCACCGCCAATCTTCATGCTTGGCGTATCATCTCGGATGATGACAACGACTCAGATTGGCCTCGGCTGAGAGTGGTTGATGAAGCAATGCCGGACCAGCGGGAGTGCCGAGAGTGAACCCTGAGGAATCTCATCCTTTGAATCAGCACATCCTATCCAGATGAAGTGGAAGAGAACAGAATAAAGCAAGAATCTACAGAACATATTCTGGAATGAATCGAACTCGGACTCAGAAGTTCAATCAGACATGAAACTGCCCTGATGATGGTTCAGCGGCCATGGCGGCATGAGCTCAAGATGGCCCAGTGATAGATAAAGACATGTGCAAGGACAGAGAAAGCGACAACTCAAATCAGAGAAGAATTAGTGTCGCCGCAACTTGAATGCGGAATCCGATGGTGTGGTTCACTATGGGGATGATCTGAATTGGTGGAGATGAATCAGTGTCACCGCCAATCTTCACTACAACTGCGAATGGAGCACCCACCAGCGATTCATCGAGATCGAGCTCTCTGATGAATGTTGCTTCCAGCATGACCAAAGCACAAAAAGTGTTGCTACAGGTTCAAAGATGCTGCTCGCCTCACCACCATGTCGGCAGAAATTGACCACGGAGCTTCCTCGATCAACAGTCAACAATTACCGGGACATTCCATCTCTGATCAAACTCTACAATCGTCTTTCATTCATTCCAAATTTGGTCCGTTTGATTTCCGTTTCACTTTTGTTTTCTCCCATCCTCTTGCAGTCTCCCGAATCCCCATTGCCATTGGTTGCACTCTGGAGGAGGTATCGAGTCCTCGCAAGGAACAGAGAGAGAGAGAATCGGCAAGCTTTATTAGGCAAGAGGGGAGAGCAAGTTCAAGTTGGAGATCGCTGGGACGTCGCAATAGAGTTTTCCACCACGAAAGAAACTTCCAACCCATGTGAGGCAGGGATTCCGAAGAGGATCCCATCTCTAAATACTCTTGAAAAACAGAGGGAGTGAAAACGAGCAAAGCAAATGCAGCAGGATAAATTACAAAGTTCACAATCATCAGGTAACCTTCTTTGCAGGTCACCAAGAGACTTTGGCCAGCGAGTCTACTGTCAATGTTCCCATTGCCTTCTCCTCCTCAATCCGGCCTAGCGCATTCATCATCTCCTTCATGTCATTCAGTTGTTCCTTCTGGTGTTCTGCCTCAGCTTGCACAACTTCAACACCCTGTTCCTGCTTCTTCGCCAACAGCTCTTCTGCCGTAACATATTTCGCTTCGTTTTTCAGTGTCGCCTTCTTCCGCTTGCTTAGACCAAAGCTTCGTCCTTGCCGGGCACGTCAGGTAATGGCTTCTTTTCCTCTGGCTCCAACGAGGCAACAGGTGCCTTCGCAGGAGTTTCTTTGGTAGTCGTTGAAACCCATACCCATATTCTTAGGACGCAACTTGGCTTCAAAGGTATCACAATCCCCTGTTGATTCTTCCCAAGACCGCCCTCGGCCTATCCTCATCCATGGCAGAGGACTCGTCATCCTCATTCTCTCTCTTCGAATTCTCGTCAATCTCTCTGCTCGGCATAACCCTGCCGGGGGACACGAAATTCACGGGCTTCGACAGATGGGCCTTACCTAGGAGGTCCCTGTTCTTCCTCCGCTTCCTCTTGGAGGAGTCGTCATAGTCCGAATCGGAGTCCCCCCGACGCGAAGACGCCATAGGGCACGTCAGTCCTTGGTCTGGGCGCGCTTCTCCCTCCGCCGCTGGTAATAGAAACACCCGTCGTCGTAATCGTTGTCCATCCCGAACCTCTCCATCTCCTGGTGCTTGTCCATCTTCAAACAATCCCGGCTAACCGAAGCGAGAGACCCTAGGGTTTCGGGAGTTGCTCCGGAGGAGGATGAGAGAGGGGCGGTACTGTTGCCGAATGCCGAGGTAAGCTGGTGGCTTGGATGCGGCGGCGGCGCTCGGAGGCTACAATTAGGCGATGAAGCTTGGCTCGAGGGTTGGGGGGAGAGAGAGACCAAATGCTTGAAACACGAGAACTTGAAAACCTTACGGATCTCCTTGATCAGGCACCGACTAAGATCTAGGCAAGGGCACCCTCACAAGGCACCACGGCCCTTGCTCAAGAAGCAGGGATGGCTGTGGTGTTGTCCCAATCCTCTCGATCTAAAGTTTTTGTGAGTTTTTGGGCTTTTTTGATAATACATAACCCACGTGGTATTACATTTACGCTACAATTTTTTTTAGAAATATTTAAAAATGGCCCTATTAGGTTGTTCAGTTAGTCATAATAGACAAAACTAACTAAACTACTTGGTTGTTTTTGTTGGATAAATTGAAAATTTGAGTGCATTTTCATTAAAATTTTATGAAGATGAATGTCACAAAATCAAAAGATATATAGTCCAAGTCAATTCTCATCGGATGAGCTAAAGTCATAAAAAAGTATGCAATATTAAATTATGAAATTATGTGGATCTTATGAAAAATTTGGTTTAACTGGTATGGCTAACTATATCGAAAATCTAATGTGCTCCCAATTGAAGTAAGTGGTTTAGTGCATCCGCGTTATCATACTTTATTTTGGCATTGTATCAATTATTTAGATTCGCAAATGTAGCGTATACAAATATATGTTGATTATTGAGTTAGCATGCATTCCATACATAGTTATGGCCTACTAATTACAATCGCAGTTCTATCTACAGAAGAAAATTATAATTATCTAATGATTGTCAAATAACTTTTTATTTTTATTTCAATGCTTAGGATTATTAACACTTAAATTGAATCTTTAAATTCTCGGCACAATGCATGATATTCACGAACAAGACTATAGTAGAGTGGTGGGCGTGGCCTCCAATTCAAAATTACTTTGAGTCGGAGATATAATTCGATTAGGAATCTGTCACGCACTATCAAGCACTTACCATCTAGATTTCTCCAAATATATATATATATATATATATATATATATATATATATATATATTTTTTTTTTTTTTTTTTTCATTTAGCCATCAAAAGTTAACGCATGGGCTGTTTTCTTTGCATTTTTGCTTTCTTGCAAAAGCTTTGTTTAAACACAAGATGTTAAAGACGTCAACCCTTTAGGGCAGTTGAGCAACCAGAAACCTCAAAGCAGCGCCAAGTTCTCGGGATTCTTCCCAAAATGGAACTATAGAAACGAAACTAGCGCCAATAAGCAAGAAAACATGAACTTAAAAAGAGTCTGCATTTCATTGATTCGCCCCTGCTGCATAAAAGGAGGTATATAAATTCACACCGATGCTGTGAACAGCCAAGAGTAACACAAACTGATGATCACCTCAATCAATGTGAATCTGGTCCTTATCACCGGTACCGAAGATGGAAAGTTTGAACACGGCATCATCCCTATCAATGAGCTCAATTCCACAGGCACTTCCTATACGCCGATGAGTTTCTCTCGCAAATGCATGCGAACCGGCAAAGAAGAAAAACTCAGGTTTCATGCGTATTTCTTGAAAGCTTCACCAGCCGTGATCTGTCTAGATACCTAAGAGTTGCAGTTTTCTTGTTTTCTTGAGTATGTGTACACGTTTGAATAACCAATGTATGCTAAAAAGAAGAACAATGCAAGGATAACACTCTTGGAAAAAAAGAAGCACACAAGGCCACATTTGCGAGTTTCAAGAGCCTAATTTGACGACCTTAACGGGCCCATGAAAACCACGGCTCTTAACCGGCAACATAAAGCACTTTCAAACATATGGCTGCCCTTTAATTGTCATTTTACGTTAGTAGTCAATGCAAGCGACTGTCCATCTTTTCACTTGGATAGTAATGGAACAGCTTGTTGAGGATAACCAAGCGAATCCATAATCCTGACTTGATCAGTCTTTACTTTTGTTTTTTTACCTCTCCTTTTTTCCCCCCGGAATCGGCCTTACTCCACCATTGGAGATCACGCCAAGAAAAATAACTCTTGTCATATGGTACCCAATACAAACCGAATCAATTCAGATGGCAATTCGGAAGAATTGCCAAAAAGTCCTAAACCTATTGGGGTTGTGCCAATTCAGTTCTAAACCTTTTTTTTTTACCGATTCAGTCCTAAACCTTTTGAGATTGTGCCAATTTAGTCCATTCGGCCAAATTTAGCTGGCCGGAGGCGCGTGGATGCCGGCAATAATATTTTAATTATTTTTCGAATTTTTTTTATTATTTTTATTATTTTTTATTAATTTTTCTTTTTTTTTTTCCTTTTCTTTTTTTTTTTCTCTTGCCCCTCCCCTCCGCCGCCGGCAGTGGTCGGCCAGCTCCGACGAAGCTTGCTGGCCATGGCGCGAGGGTCGCGAAGTCCTTGCCGGCGGCCAGCGAGGGTTGCGGCCCCGTCGAGACCGGCCTCCCCGGTCCGTGCGAGGCCGCCGGGAGGGTCGTGGCCCCTAGCGGCCTCACCGGACCTAGGCGAGGCGGCTTCGCCTAGATTTGGGCAAGGCCAGCCTTGCCGTGGCCCCCAAGCCTCACCCCGGTCCGGGCGAGGCCGCCGGCGAGGGTAGCCGCCCCGACGGCCTCGCCTGCACACGGGGGCCGTGACCCTCGTCGTGGCCTCGCCCGGACCAAAGCGAGGCCTAGAGGCCGGGGCAAGGCTAGCCTCACCCAGATCCGGGCGAGGCCGTCGGGGGCCGCGACCCTCGCCGGTGGCCTTGGATAGACCAGGGCGAGGCCGCTCTGTGCAAGGCCGCCAGCGAGGGTGGTCGGTCTGACGGGGGCCGCGACCCTCGTTGGCCGCCGGTGAGGGCTTCGCGGCCCTCGCGTAGTGGCCGGCAAGCCTCGTCGGAGCCGGCGGCCACTGCGTCGCCGGCAGAGAGGGGAGGGGCAAGAGAAAAAAAAATAAAAGGAAAAAAATAATTAAAATATTCAAAAAATAATTAAAATATTATTAAAATATTGTTCGCGCGCCACCAACGTCCACGTTAGCTCCGATCGGCCAAATTTGGCCGGATGGACTAAATCGCACAATCGCAAAAGGTTTATGACTGAATCAAAAAAAAAAAAAAAAGATTTAGGATTGAATTGGCACAATTTTAATAGATTTAGGACTTTTTTGGCAATTCTCCCATGGCGATCCTAATCAAACTTGAGATATGGCAATGATGAATTAGGGCCAAGATTGTTCTTCAAAATGGCACTGCCGTATCACTAGTTTGAAGAAGGGATGCTCCAAAACTAGCTAATTTAGGAGTAGTGAGAGGCCTCAGAGGAGTAGGATCACGAAATATCGGCTCGGAATGGTTCGCTCTTGCATAGACCGTCTGTTCCCGTCTCGAGTTAAAATGAGAAATTTAAGAGATATTATTGGTGTGGATGTTTCTCTAATTGACTACGAACATCTTCAGCTTTGAAATCACGTCATGCCATAACCAGCCTGAAGTTTCACTTCGAACAACCTTAAATCGAGTTTCTACCTGCACTACCGAAAACGTAGACCCTGAGCACAATATCATCCCCTATCAATTAGCTCGAACGCCCAAGCATTTCCTACACACAAGCGAGTTCCTCTCAGAAATGCGATCCAGCCAGAAGAGAGACGGACTGAATGTGGATTGCTCCTAAGCTGCGACTCTGATATGGAATCCGATGGTGTCGTTCGCGGTGGGATGATCTGACCACGTGGAGATGAACCGGGGAAATCCAGAACGAGAGAGAAAAGATGCAAAAAAATCTGGTCGGAGAAAATCTGTAGAGGGAGAGAGAGCGATGGCTGAGTTGGAGGTGGAGGAACAGCGTGAGGGAACCCGTCTTATTTTTTTAAAAATGGATTTCGCGTAATAAGATTTTGATATTGAGAAACCATTGTTAAAAAATAATCATAGAAATCCAAATATTTGGACTCCGCAAGAGTATGTTGATATTTCTGATTAGTGTGATTTGTCAAATACATTGGCTCATATGGGATTTCCCCATTCTCTCCCCCAATCGAAATATCCTCTGTTTCACCCTAGACTATAGGTGCAATGATTTACTTCACGATCCTCTAGACATAGAGCGCGAGAGCTTTGAATCAATAGAATCCTTTGATTTTTTCAGCTAATGATAGTCTAAACAATCCCAATCAGCCCCTCTCACGGTGGAAGAACTTATTCCATTTGTTTTAGAAGATGCCATGCCACCGTCGGATCACTAAAGCCAACTTTCATCCCTGCTCGAGTTTTTGGTGTGATTGCCCGAGAATTGAGCCATTTGTTCTTCATAAAGAATTTTAGCTACGAAATGAAAGAATTATGTATGGGATTCCATTCGCCCCATGATTGGGAATTGATGATTGGCTATGTCTACAGCAACAAGTCGGAGTGGCTATGGTGGCGATGGAGAGGAGGGAGGAGGAGGAGGAGGAGGAGGAGCTCGAGTTTCAGCAAAGCAGGGAGCAGAGAATGAAGAGGAATAAGAGAGAACCAGAGCCAGTGGGTGCCGCCATTATGCAATGGAATCCCTTCCAGAAAATCTGTAGAGATATCGTTCATTCATTTTTATGAACGGGAAGATGTCGTCCTAGCAAATTATATGGGCCCCGTGAGGTTCAAAATTGTCAAAACAGGCTTTATCGTAAAAGTCAACTTGGGCTCTGGGTGTTGACCAGCCGCGGGGCGAAATTTTCATTGTCGGCCCCGGGGTCTTTAAACTTCAACTTCTCTAGATTATAAATGCAGAAGGAACTAGATGGAGAAAATAAGTACAGAATGACCAAATGACTGCGCTCATGATTAAGAATTGAATTTCGACATTATCGAAGAATTTGACCATCGATCGTGATGAAATGCATGAATAGTTCCTAATTTGTCAATGCGAAATCCGAGATCCTAGATCTATGACGTGTTTTGTATCTAAATGCAAATGGGATGCAATGAGAAAATGGACACCGAGTTATGCAAACTGACTATTTCTTTTCATTAGGGTTCAAACGTAACATCCTGAATTTCGACTCATTCCGGAATAGATGAAATTGTTATTTTATCAATGCACTGTTAGTTACGTTTACTCTGAATTGGCCCCTCACGAGTTAACTAACTGTTCAGTAAGGCAATTAAGGATCGGTACCCGTACGACTAGTGAATTTAATCAGGGATAGGCCACTCGACCATAAGGATCAAAGATAAATAATACTATACTGTAGCAGGCCAATAAGTGAACAGAAATAAATTGATTCAACAAAAAAATAAGATCGGATTGTGGGTGATTCCGCACGACTTCGATATTAATTGCAGACAACGTTAAACCAATTTCCTTTTGACATTGTACTCAGTGTGAGCAATTAACCTCGTGATTACATGACAATCGAGAATCGCCATAATTTAAATATGCACGATTGTGGATTGAAAATCTATCAACCACGAGTCAAATGCGCGAGAACCCCTAAACACCGCCCGAAATTTAGGTCGTACTAAAGTCGCGATTGATCAATATTAACCACGAGTTTCAATCTGGTATTGGGTGTCGAACTTTTAAGGATGTCGAGACTAAAATATTGGACGTTGTCTCATTGATTCTCGGATTTATCGATAAGCTCGAATTATTGGAAAATGATTCAACGTGCCGAGTTTTAAAGCCAAATATTTGGGAATTTGTGCTTCAAGGGCAAAAAGACTAAAATGCCCCTTTCTAGAAGCTTGTTTGGATTTTGTCTTGTTCTCTTTTCTTTTTCTTTTTCCTTTCTTCCTCCCCACCTTCTCGCACGTTTCCCCCTCTCTCTTCTGCGCAGCACCCCCCACTTGCCGAGAAAATATTAGGTGGGCCGGGCACGCCAAGTCACCGTGCGCCCGACCAATTAAGAAGCAACACGTGGAATGACGTAGTGCTATGGAGCTGGCTCATCAAGATGGAATTTATGCACTCAAAATAATCGTCTCTCTCTCCTCTAGCCCACATGGTAGCCCTGTGCCCTCACTCTCTTCTCTGCAGAGTCTCTGCACACATTTATTATATTTTCTCTCCTCTTCTCCGTTCTTTCCTTCTAAGAAGAAGAAGAAAAGCCATTCTTTCTTTCAAATTTTGAATCTCTGTTTCCGCTCCCATTTGCTGCTCCACGCTCCACCCTTCTTATTGCTGCTCCGGCGTTCGTCAAGCAAGCTGTTCCCCGCCGTCGCCCGACACTCGCTGCGTCTCTACTCCGGCACTCTCTCGCTCGCTTCTCCGACACTCGCTGCGTCTCTACTCCGGCACTCTCTCGCTCGCTTCTCCGACGCTCACTCGCTCGCTTCCTCCATCTCTACTTCAGCGCTGGCTCTTTGCTCCGTTGCTTGCAGCGTCTCTACTCCAGCGCAACTTTCCTTCGCACATTAATTTGCTGGGGCGGTCGAGATTTGGGGGATCCCATTTCTGCAACCACCTACGGAGCAGCGCTGACGACCTCCAGCAACCCATCGATCCCTATCCCAGCCCGAAGTGCTTTACATCATTGTCACGGACTCGGGCGACAACGACCCGGTGAACTCCCGGCCGGGCACCCTGCGGCACGCAGTGATCCAGGATGAGCCCCTCTGGATCATATTCAAGAGGGACATGGTGATCCGGCTCAAGAACGAGCTCGTCATGAACTCCTTCAAGACCATCGACGGTCGGGGGGCGAGCGTCCACATCGGGGACGGCCCCTGCATCACCGTCCACTACGCCACCAACATTATCATCCATGGCATCCACATCCACAACTGCAAGCAGAGCGAGAACGCCATGATACGGGACTCCCCCCGACACTACGGGTGGTGGACGGTATCAGACAGCGACGGCATGTCAATCTTCGATAGCAAGTACAAATGGGTCGACCACTACTTGCTGTCGAACTGCCATGACGGGCTCATCGACGCCAACCACGGGTCGACCGCCATAACGATAATCCCCTTATTTTAGTTTCCGAAGCCAGTGCAGTTCCCTTCGAGATGTGTGGTGGAAATTGGAGTTGCGCGATTGTAATTGTATAATCTGTTGTTTGTCTAGTCGATGCTTTGGTTCGGGGAAAGCTCATGGGCACAGCAATTCGAGGAGTGGGGGATGAATCTTTCTGAAGGTTTAGAATTAGTATCTGTTTAGTGAATTCACACGTTTTGGTAAGAAAGCTGCATCCAATTCAACAGATGCTGATGATTGTCGTCTTCTTTTTTATTTGAATAAAAATCTGATGATGGTCCCTCTTTATGGCTGATTTTTTTCCAAGTTCGTCGGAGTAGTTGCAACTACGGGTTGGGAATCATAGACCAAGTGGGTCTCTACAATCGGGGGCTGATTTGTTCGAATGATTCGCTCACGCATTGTATCAAGCTCACGTTGTCGTTATACCGTTGTGGACAGACTAATCTTGCTGAGCAATAATAGTTCAGTCACAGGGCTAATGCACATGGGCGTGGTCATGTGTAGAGAGAGTACAGGTTGCACTTATAGATCACCGTTCCGAAAATGAGTAACAGAGGAGACACCAAAACCTTCATTCTGATGCTTCTGCCATCCACCCGTGTCAACTATCACACACCGTTTTGCACAGAAGATAGATTTGGATTCTAAGATATCAACCACTAGCTTTCTATGTGAAAAGATCTAACAAGCAACGCACAAGGTTGGCTTTGTCCTGCTCATCTAGACCTCACCAGCAACAAAAACCAAACTGAAATCACTTTATTCCTCAAAACCAACACTGATTGGTAACTCAAGGTCTGACTTATCACAATGGATTCGTACAAGCAGTAAGTCAGCACACATAAGCAACTGGACAACAACAAAAAAATTAATGCCTTTCTGTTGGCAAATAGACCAAAACCCAATTGCACACACCCGTGCCGTTTCAAACGCTATCGCCTTCGCACTCTAGGAGCATGAAATCTGCAGCCCTGAACTCGCTCGACAGAAGGGTCCTCAGCCTCCCACCACGAACTCAACGTGCCGGGCGTGAGCCCCAGCGCGTCCATGGAGGCTTTCGACTCGTTCGGCCCCGGCGAGACGTAGACAACCTGCCTGCCCGTCTAGTGCGCGGCTGCGACGAGCTCGAGCCCATGGAGGCGTCCTTGGTAGCGGCAACGACCTAGCAGGGACACGACGCCATCACCATGAGCTGCGTGCTGTTTCTCGACTCGAGCGCGGACATGAACTCCGCCGAGTCGAGCTCCTTCCCTCTCTTCCCCTGCGCAACAAACGATCGCGGGGCTTGCTGTTGGGCTCTTTTTCTTGATGGGGACTGAGAGGACGATGGAGTGTCGTTGGAATGAGAGCGCTAGCACTAGAGAGAGCGAAGACGAGAGGGTTAGGATAGGGATCGATGGGTTGCTGGGGGTCATTGGCGCTACTCCGTAGGTGGTTGCAGAAATGGGATCCCCCAAATCTCGACCGCCCCAGCAGATTAATGTGCGAAGGAAAGTTGCGCTGAAGCAGAGACGTTGCAAGCAACGGAGCAAAGAGCCAGTGCCGGAGTAGAGATGGAGGAAGTGAGCGAGCGAGCGTCGAAGAAGCAAGCGAGAGAGTGCCGGAGTAGAGACGCAGCGAGTGTCGGGCGACGGCGAGGAACGGCTTGCTTGACAAACGTCGGAGCAGCAACAAGAAGGGCGAAGTGCGGAGCAGCAAATGGGAGCAGAAACAAAGATTCAAAATTTGAAAGAAAGAATGGCTTTTCTTCTTCTTAGAAGGAAAGAATGGAGAAGAGGAGAGAGAATATAATAAATGTGTGCAAAGACTCTGCAGAGGAGAGAGTGAGGGCGCAGGGCTACCATGTAGGCTAGAGGAGAGAGAGACGATTATTTTGAGCGCAAAAATTCCATCTTGACGAGCCGACCCCACAGCGCCACGTCATTCCACGTGTCGCTTCTTAATTGGTCGGGCGCACGGTGACTTGGCATGCCCGGCCCACCTAATATTTTCTCCCCACTTGCCCATCTTCCCCCTTGACTAGTCTTCTCTTCTTATCTTTTTCTTCTTCTTCCCACTTGCCTGACACCCCACGTGGGTCTCTCTCTCTCTCTCTCTCTCTCTCTCTCTCTTCGGGCAACTTCCCCAGCATGTCGGCCCCCTATAGCTGCTTCTTCTTCTTCCTCTCTTCTTCTTCTTCTGGCCGACGCTGGCTTGCTGCTGTTGCCCTTTCTTTTGTTGTCGCCGCTGCTGGCGACCACCAACCATCACCATCGCAGCACCGCCGCCTCGCCGGCACGTTGGACCACCGGTGGGTCGCCGTTCGGAACCCGAGCCAGCTGTCTTCTTCTTCTGCAAACCCTTCTCTTCTACTGTTGCTACTGCTGCCTTTTTCTTCTGGTTTGTCTCTGCCCTCGCCGTCCAGCCGCCCTCCGCCACCATCTGGCCACCTTGGACCGCTGCTAGGTACCGTCCGAGAGCCACCCCAGCAGTTGCCGCCATCGCCGTGCCCTCTTTCTCCCTCTCGGCCCCTTTGGCTGTGACCAGGAGAAGCGGCTAGCAGCCTCACCGCTGCACGCCGCTGCTAGTCACCGCCACAGGCCCGCTGGAGAACCACTCCCAAGCCCCCTCCGCCGCACCGGAGCCACCGCAGCAGTCTCTCACTCTCATTCCAGCTTAGCCAAGCCGCCCTCGACCGAGATCCGGTCCCGGGCCGCCTCGTCCCGACGCACCGGAAGTTCCCGTCGCGCCCGTGTTGTCGGAATCGCTAAATCGTGAGTCGATTTCCTAATCCCTTAGTTAGGGGTTAATCTTGCTTAGAAGTAGTTTAATTAGTTTAATTAGTTTAATTATTGATTAGTGTTTTGGATGATGATTATTAGTGTTTTAAAACTATTTGATTAAGCTTTGCTTAGTGTTAATCATTGTTAGTATTAATAAATATTATTATTATTTTTGGAATAAATAATCTTTATTATTTATTATTTTCGGAATTATTAATTAATTAAATTAATTTATAATTTCGAATTATTAATATTAATATTTTTATTACTATTCATTGCTGAAAATTAATTGTTTTTGGAGAAAATAATTAATTGTGATTATTTATTGGAAATGGTTTTAATTAAGTAATTTTGGGGAAAATTACTATGGGCTATTTGTCTAAAGTCAATAGTATTTATATACTATATTATTAAATGACATTGGTTTATTAAAGAAGGGTTTTACTAAATGAAATTATTTGGGTTGGATAATTAATTATGGGATTGAAAAATAATTATAAGTATTTTGTGGGACTTGAATTATTTTTATTGGAACAATCGACTATAGTATTATATGCTTCTTAAATGAGTATCTTTGAGTATAATTATATTTTATATGTATTTTGGGATAATTGAGTATTGATGGGAATAGTTGATTGTCGTAGTCATGAGGACGCGTGCCTATTTATTAAATATTGAGACACGTGGTTGGGTACCGGTAATTATTGAAGTACGTGATTATTTGGAAAAGTGTGCAAGTGTGGTAATGTTGATTTGTCGGAATTGATTGTTAGACTGTGACTTGCAATTTTCGTGAGTGAATGGACTGTTGTTGTTATGCATGACTGTTGGACACTACTGCATTTCATTATACGTGTGCCAACTGCAAAAGCATGTTGCGTGAGCACGAATTGTATGTGCATTCACGATAGAGCAAAGAAAAGAACAGATTATTTGATGATGTGTTGCATGGTCACATTAAGAGGAGAGCCCGACGCTACCAGAAAACCGACAATTCTTATGGGGTTGTGCCGTGGCCTTTTGGTCATCCTAACTTCGGTCGGTTGCCTAATAGTAGTCAGTTGCGGGGTTGCAGTAGTGAGCGGGCCCCATGCTCCATAGGGAATGCCGTCGATGGGAGAGAGCTCGTGACGTCGCCATGCCTCATGGGGGAGAACGATGCCTGGTCTACGACCGGTTGATCGCCAACCATAAGGTTGTGCCGTGACCCTAGTGGTCGTAATAATCGGAGCATATGTGTGGATGTGAGGCATGAGAAAATTGTATAAGATGCTCTGATTATTCGCATGCTCTTAATGTCATTATGATTTAAATGATAGTTTTTGTAGGTTGCATGTGCCAAGGCCAGGTAGGGTCGCTTGTGTTTGTATCTGCTTATTGAACTGTCGTCTGATAATACTACTTGAAGTGTATATGTGTTGTTTGCCGGAACTAGGTTGCATGGTTAGACTACCCTCGAGGCGAGCGGAATTTCTAATCGAGGCTTAGGATTTTAACTTATTGAGATTTTATCTCACTAGTTGTTGAATAACCATTTTCAGGCCCGTAGGATGGTGGATCGACGCGTGTTTCGGTTCGTGGCCGTTTTTGAAGAGAGTAGATTAACCCTGGCTTGTTGGTTTCATTGGTTCGATAAGAAGATGCCCGTGATAAGGGCTTATACTTGTAAACTTCCTAGGTTTAATCAGTAGATAAATAAAGCGCACTTTGAAATGTGTTCTTGTTGGGTTTTCCTGCTATCCCTGCTTTTGTACTTGACTGGGGATTGTATTCGCTTCTGCATGCATTTAATTAAAAGATAAAAATAACGGTCGACGACGGATCCTGGGAAGTCGCAAATCAAATGACCGCAAGATAACAGGAGTTACCGTGTGCTCGAGGGTCAGGGCGTGACATCAAATTTCATTGTTGACAGTGAGCCTAATCACTATAATGAGTTTCTATTAATATGGAACTTACTAGCGAAATTCAAGTGTCAACATGGCCCACACCTAGGGATCTAATCGAGCCGTTAGAGCACCTAGCTTGAGATCTACTTAACTCTATACTCGATATTCAAATCTCAATTTTACCTCGACTAATTATTAATTTCATATTGGGGGTTGACTTGAGTAAAAAGTCAAGATTTTGCATATACAAGAGTGGCTATGGATAAGGATGTCTATTTTTTATTTTGTAACATTTAATTTTGCTTGAGCTAGGTTCAAAAGCTTGCTAAATTGAGTATTGGTGAACTTGAGCTTTAGTTTGACAAGATACTTGAATAATTTGAGGTAAAGCACAACTAGATATCAGTCGAGCGAGTATCAAATAGTTTATCGGAAATTGTTTTCTGACTTTTCGAGAAAAAAAAAAAGATTTGATTCCAATTAGATATCAGTAGATCACGGCTAGATAGGCTTGAACAGCTTGTGAATAGTTTGACTAATGTCGAAAGAAAAATAAATTAGGTTGAATTAGTTTTTCTCTTAGTGGGCCTCCATATATGCTCGTGGTGAGAGGAATAGGGTATAGTTTATTGGCTGTACGTAATAATTTGCCCAATTTACTTAGCATGGGATGACAAATTTACAAGGGATCATGTCTAATGCAGTCGGCTATTTTTACATAAATTCTCATTTCAATACAAGGAAATGAGAGAATATGTTTGTAAAAAGGTCAACTTTGTAAATTTCAAGAGAGAGAATTCCTTTCTCGGTCTCCCAATTCAAGGTAATTTTTCATCACTGAGTACTTAAAAGTGAAAATCATCAATAATCGTTGTTCTCCGCCGCTCTCCACCCTCTAAATGTAATTAGCTAATTGTCAAATATAACAACAAAAAGATAATTGCATTTTTTTTTAACAATGGACTATCTCTCATTCAAGAATTTTTATTATGCGTCAGCAATAGCTAACGGAAATGGCACCGGTAGGGCGCATTGGGTCTAGTTATCTCTATGAGAGTGGTTTAGAATTAAGAATTTGAGAGTTTGGTCCTATGCTTATGAATGTATGAAGTTTAGGTCATTGAATCTAATTTATGGTGATAATTTTATCTTAAGTTCGTGTTTATGCCGTTTTACTTAATTGACCTTAAGTTGGCATGGCTTAGTGACTGTTTTGGAACTTTTTTGGCCAATATTTTTGAAAAATCGTGAAGGTTGCAATTTTTCGGGGAAAAAAATGCTTTCTTTTCTTTATATATTGACAATTTTGAATTTACCATGTAATCTTGGATCAACTTTACGCCTTATTTAATGACTAAATTTTTATATATAGATGATTAGTTATTTTAATACAAAACTAAAAAGGATTGACGTTGTCAAATGGAATCTCTATAGCTGAGGATTCATTGCAACCCCGAATAAAGCACCAAACTCTAATGCTCGTTGCTTGAGAAATCTTCGCAGATAACCAGTTCCTTGTGACATTCAGGCAATGACGAAATTCACCAATCATCAATTACCCTTGTCCGGTCTTTTCATCTCCCGTTGAACTCTAGAATCAGTTTCGATTCATACCAAATTTGTCGGTTGGACCGTGGAGGAAGGAATTGAGTCTGCAAGGAAGGTGTTCTATGGCATGATGAAACTGGGCTCTGTTTCGAAGAATACCCTATTCAAGAGATAAGAGAATCAGCGAGCTTTTTCTGGCAGCAAGAACAGGTTCGAGTTCGAGAGGGCAAGATGTTGTTGATTCTGAGATGAAAAAGCCACTGCCGGAGGCTTGGATGCTGTGTTTCCAAGAAAAAGGCTGAGGAAGTGTTGTGCCTCAGAGACGCCATTACATAGTGATGCTACTGCGGGATAGAGATGACCGTGAGAGAGACTCTGAATGTTGCGCTTGATGAGGAAATGTCTGCAGATCCTACAGTCTTTCTATTGGGTAAGAAGGTCGGAGAATACCAAGGTTTTTCTGTAGAAGCATGGACCTGGGAGGCTTGTTGATACTCTTAATCACAGAGGCTGGTTTTTCTATGATTTCAAGCATGGACCTATTATAAAGTTTATAACATTCAATTTTGTTATGCAGACGATCGACCACATCATAAATTCTGCTGCAAAGATGAACTACATATCGGCTGTCAATACATCAGTCCCTATAGTTTCAAGAAGAGCTGCAGCAAGAGTTGGTGCCCATCACTCCCAAGCCCTACGAAGACGTCCCCCACCCCACCTAGAGGAAGCTTTTCCTGATCCGGCCTCATTAGATCACTCATCACCCTCAGGATCTATCGGATGCGAGAATCGTCCGTGGTGTGCAAAATGAGAGTTGCTCACGAACGGTATAACATCACCGGTATGTCCCTCCAACCAAAGTTCTTCCTCATCCTCTGCCTTCTTCCAGATTTGCAGTCAGCTAGTTTCTTAATGCAGGTAGTTGCGTTATTTGAATGTGTTGTCGTCATGTCCCTCCAACCAAAGTTCTTCCACATCCTCTGCCTTTTTCTGGATTTGCGGTCCGCTCATTTCTTAATGTTGGGCGTCTGTCGCGTTATTTGAATGTGTTGTCGTCAAGGAGTGGATAGTTTGTGTGGTCGCAACTTTCATTGGTGTCTACTCAAAACTCCTTTTCAGCTGATAATGTGACGATATCAACCTAAGCACAGAAAAATGAGATAATACATTGACACACATGCTCAACATAATATCGTTTGACCATGAAAAAACAGCTTAGAATGGCTCAATCTCCATATAGACCACTACCCCTTTTTATAAAAAAAAAGACGAAATAGTTAAGCTAGTCCTTCCACGCTAGGGGACTTTCTTTATCTATATCCTATGATATCATTTCTTTTGTCCATGGCAAAAAGTTATAAGGTGGTTGACTAGATTCCACAGTTGAACAATGAAGAATTTTGTAAGCATTGGTGGTGTAAAAATTTCATTAACTAACCAATGAAAAGATGTAGCATAGATTGGAAATTGCTTTGCCATGCATATCAAGATTCAGTTGACAAAACAAATTCTGAATGCTCTACGCATGAGAAAAGATCTACGCAGCCCACATGTGATAAGACTATTCATAAAATCTTCAAGGATTCGATAAGAGACAAATGAAAAGAATCCAAGGTAAAATTCCCTGGAGCTTGTAAGACCATGGGCTGCGCATTCAGCATAATTTGAGATTTTCTAGAAATGGAAGTCATATAATCGACATTAGCAATCAGCTGCCTCCAACTCTTAACTCCTGCCCACATGGGTGTCGTACACGTTCAGGGCCATTCCATCCATTGGAACAAAACCCATGCTTTCATCCAATTTGCCGAATCAGAAGCAGAATCCAGCCAAGCAATTCTGTAAGTCCTGCTCTCACCAAAAGTGAGCGAAAGCAATGCTTCCTCTGCTGTATTGAATTGCACATTATTATTATTCACCAAGTCTTATCAGTGGTTCTAAAGATGGATACTCTGAACAGGATTTCGTCCCTTTGAATAAAGCTCAAACACGTCTTCCACCTTTGGAGAAGTTTCCCTCATGAGTGCTTAACAGGCAGATAACTTTCCATAATGTCCGTGGCTGATGAGCTTCAATGGCCATGATTTGTCTTCAAATATGAGAGCCATGGTCCGCAGGCTTTTCTTGCGCGTTTGGGAATGAACGAGGAACTCTCTGCTCAAGTATAGAAATTTCACAATTTTTCATCAGAAAGAAGAAAACAACCAATGATTTCTGAGGAAGACAGTATGAGGATCCTTTTCAAAGCATGTAAAGTATAACAACAGAAACTATTGACACACGAATAATCTAGAGACAACATAGTCTAGCGACTCAATGTATATTAAATCCAATAGTTGTCATTGCCATAAGGACAAGCCATATCGCTTTTCTTCATATAGATTCACCTCACTTCAATTTGGAATAAAGGACAATTGAGTATAAATTTGCTGGCTGGTTCGAGCGTTCTTCATAAGCTCGGTTCTTTCAGCTTACCTGCAGCAGTTGCAAACAAAACATGAAGAAAGCTATTGCTCTCTAGGCATATATTATTCTTGTTATGCGAAACTCATAACTACCAACATAGCAACTAAAAGCAATAGATTTGAGTCTTTCTAATGGTCTAGCTTCCAAGGCCTATAAGCACACCAACATCATTTTTAGCACAATCAAAATTGATATGACCTTGACATTTACAAGATCCTGGAACACATACATATGCACACATGGGAAAGCTAGAGACAAAGAAACACTAAGAGGATGAATTAGCTCTAACACAGTCTCTCTTAACCTAACAATGCGAAATGCTCCTGTATGAAATTCAAATCAAACATGGGGAGAATTAGCTAATATATCAAAATTCACACCTCAAAAATCTTGTGATGAGCAGTTTGAACTTCTGTCCCTCCCCAAACTCTGTGCTGATGAATGTGCATAGGAACCGCCATGTACTTCGCAAACCTGATCAAATTCCATTGCCATACAAAGCCGAGGACACTTGGCTGAATGCAATTCATCTCCCAAGACTTCAAGCCCAACCAAAACATCATGGCAATCGTTGGCATCTTCCACTTTCAGCACACAATTCCACAGTTGCTGAGGCTCGGTTCCTCATATCGACATTGATTGGTAGATATTCTATCTTGAACATCCTTTCATCAAATATGGCTACATGGAAAAGGAGTCTCCTTCAGATTTAAAGACCAAGAATTGGCCCTCACAGAAGAGTAATGCTCTGCAAATTCATTCCAATCCTTTGAAAGCCAAACTATTTCATCACATTTTCCCAATTACACAGGCCAAACAATTGCACCATTCTCTCAAAGCATCCTCTTGCGAGATTCACATTATGAGAAACCTCTTTGGTTTTCCCTGTAGGAAAATTAAAACCCATAATTCTAATAAGCCTGTGAGACAAATTCAAAATGACGAACAACATAACAAGAATACATGAATAAATAGGGACATCTTGAAGTGCATACTTTTCAGTTCATTCAGATTTGGAATGTGGCATTAATGAGTGCGCATCTAGATTATTATCAACCTCACAAACCCAATCGGCATAGAAGTACACTTCCTTGATTTATCAAGGCTATATAAATGATTTATCATTTGGAATACTGAATTCATTTTAAACCAGCCAAATTGACACTTCCAGAGTTCATCTCGCTCAATGTCAATCAAGTCCTAACCAGCACCCCAAAAAAAAAAAAAAAAAATCGCGTCCGTAGCTCCTTAGCTTCAATGTCCATGATCTGACTGAATACCTAAGATTCACAATTTGCATGACTTGAACAGGAGCAAACTGCCCATGTACATGGATGAAAGACCAACATATGGTAAAAAATAGACCAAAACATAAGCATACCCTAATGAGAGAATCAAATCACATACAGTGTGGGTTTAAGCCATTCTTGCTAGTTTTAGGAGTTTTAATAGCCACTATACCATATAATGATAGCCATCAATCCAAAGTCAAAATTGTCAAAATCTATGCGCCTAGAGTGCAATAGGAAACACATTCAAAAGAAGCCTTCCATGTCCTATATATATTTAAAACATATGAACTTCAGCCACACAGACCACAATCACAGGGGAAAAGAAAACACAACGATGACTGGAACATGGGTGGAATTGAAAATTTAAACTTAAGCTGTTTGATTCTTCCAAGCACAGCTCAAATAGGGCTTTATCAAACTATTGGTTCAATTTGACAAAGTAATATCTTCTTTTTTTTTTCCCCAAATCTGATTAATATAACAAAATACAACAGTACCTCCTATATGACAACAAAATTATCAGTCATTAGATCTTCAAAGATATTTCAGAATCACAACAACCCATCTCTTTATCTTTTAGGCCTTTCTCTTTAGTTATGGAGGCAGCAACATTCTTCGCAATTTGCTTGTCCATGTCAACATAGTCTCCTTGTGCGATTAACATATATATATTTTCTACTTCTACAACATTGAATCACATTGTCAAATTCTCCATACAGGAAGACTTGGATTCTAATTCTTAAGACGCCTCGGCAATTGCTTTTCCAACACATATCTCCACAAAAAAAGAGAACGATTGCCATCTTTTCGAACCTCCAACCACCAACTTATGTCCCAATAAATGTCCTTTCATCCTTTTCCCTGCTTCAATTACTCCATCGTTATGATATATACCTGGTTTTAAACATATTCCCATAAACACTTCAAGGAAAATAGCATGTCACGTGGTATACTACACAATAAAGTAAACTTAGAAATACAATAGAGTATAAGCAAAGATATAAACAGCATTGATATATTTGATTTTCAGACATGCCAGTCTGTTAACGGTTTGGTCCTCCCTATACTTGAAAAACAACAATTTCAGTGACAGTTTGTTTACACCTCATTAATTTGACTTGCCATGAAAAGCTTCAGCATAGATCAAAAGTTAATAGTATTCCCACATCATTACGTAGTCAACCAAGATCAAAACAAGAGCTTCTTAGAAACTATTGTAGAATTTGAAAGAGAACAATCAAAAGAGTTAGGCAAGCAAAACAAGAAGGTGTAAAAGTGACATGTTAAACCGCAAGTCGCCTCTCCAAATTCTCATGATGATGAGCACTCCAGAGTTTATTGAGCACAAGAAGGCATAAAAGTGACTCCCTCATATTTTCACAAGGCATGGAATTCTCTGAATTTTCAAGTTCCAATACATCATCTCCATCCATGAGTTTAAACACATAGAAATCTCCTAGACAGACATGTTTTTATCAGAATGCTTGCCAACCAGCAGAGAAGAACTCTACCCATGCACATTTTCAAAGCCAGCTAGCAGTGTGATATAGAGAGAGGACCATACATATATACTCACGAGATGTAGAATTAGGGGCAATGAATTGCTCGGTTGAGGACCTCTATTGGTCCTTGATCTGAAGCAATGGGCTGAGAAATTTACATGGACAAAACTCGACTGTGGAACGAATTTTGAAAGTAGGACCCTAGCTGAAGAAGACAACGACGATCAAGGAAAGGTTTTACGAAAATCAGGAGAAAATTACGCACAATAAGACACGAAAATCAAAAGAAATTTTGGCAGACAGGAGAAATGAGGTCTACAAAAGCGTGAACTTACGATTTGCCGAATACAGACGTGGAGAGAGAGAGTGATCTTCTTCTTTGATGAAGTGAGTGGAGGACTGTCCATCCAGACTCGGCGGTGCCACCTCCGACATCGCACTTTCGTCTTCTCTCCGACGACAATGACAATAACACCCCATATGGTTGAATCTCTCTCTCCTCTCTACTTTGCTTCGCTCCGCTAACGAAACACTCCATCTAGTGCCATCGCCGGCGTCATAGCTTCGCTTCTCTTAGTCCTAGCAATTCCTGACGCTTCGTTTTCGCTCAATCTGCGAACGCAGCAGAGGTTCCCCCAATATCGCTCTCGAAGAAGAAGAAGAAGAAGAAAGATGGAGAGAGAGCCTCTGGCGTCAACAAGGAGAGAAGGAGCCCTGCTTTGCTTCCTCCTGTTCCGTGAAGGCAGAGGTGAGATCGATTGATAGATAGGGTTGATGGTGATGGTGATGCTGATCTGACGTAATCAATAATACAAAAGTTACAAAAAGAAAAAATTAAAAAAATTTACGGTGTTGCCCAAAATACAGAAAAATAAAAAAATAAAGGATGAGAGAATGACATCAATTGAATCTTACCGGTTTTACGTGTCATTTGTTTATGCTAATAACTTTTGTATGGTCGTATTGAGATCACCGTCACCCTCCTCCCAGTACTCCTCCCACTCATATTTGAATAGTGACACCCATTCTAGTTCTGGCGTGCTTAGCACACTCTTAGAAAAGGTTTTCATTTTTGGGCACTCTTCCACTTTAATTTTACCCAAGGATGGGAACCTGAAGCTGCAACTCTGGATGGAGGAGAAGCATTCTAGGCTTGGCAGATCTTGGAGTGTCAAGCTTTCCAGATTTTTAAAAGAAATCGTTTTTCCTTCTCCGTTTCCATCATCCGCCACTACTTCTTTCACTCTTTCACATCCTATTATAGTCATCTCTTCGAGATGCACCAAATTTGTCACTGCTGAAGCCGTTACTAGATGTAACAATCTAGAGGAATTCTTCACCACTAACTTCTCCAAATTCTGGAAGGATGCGACGGTCGGAAATATCGATGTCAAGCAGGGACAATCCCAAACCTCAAATTTTCTGATGCTCTGAAGAATCTTTGACACTAAAGAGTCTTCTCTCCACACATACTTTAGGTTGTGTAGCCTGTTTAACTTAAGTTTTCTTAAATTTTCAAGCACTGAATGTTTTCCCTCGTCAACAAGCCCTTTGTCAGGGAATATATCTTCAAAGGAGCTACAAAAAACCTCAAGGCTTTGTAGATTTTCAAATCTCTCTAGGAGGAATATGGGAGGAAAGATGGCTTTTTCATCATGAAAGCATGCCAATGTTAGTGCTTTTGGCTTACTAAATATGTCATCGGGAAAATTCCCTTCTTGTATCATTTGAATGTTGTTCTTGACTAATAAAAGTCTCTCAAAGTTGGGAAAGTCCTATCAAATTGCCAATACAATAAGAGAAGTTAATTTAACAAAGTTCTAGCAATAAATCATGTGCTGTAAAAGGTAAACTTGATTGAGACATCTTATTAGAGTTTGTTATATCTCAAAAGCCTTACATACCAGTCTCAAGATTTCAAGTCTCAAATAGAGGCTGGCATGGTTAAGTTGATAGAGTGAATCTAAAGTCAAGAGCCCACTAGCTTACCAAATTCATCTTTTATTAGAAATACCTTATATTGTCAACAAAAAATTGTCATATTTGGAATTTTGTGTAACAAGATGCACTCATAATGTTACAAAAACATATGGGATCACAAACTTAAAAATGTGCTTAAGATATAAGATGTATCTTATGTTGTCTTTAAATTCATAGGTAAGGGGTTTAGGTTTTCTATAGTATTATAATAGGATAACGAGACGACTATGCAATGGATGGCAGGTGTGTAGAAAAATACTTTAAAAAATTGTACATTAAGGTACTAATGTTATTTTTGTTTAGAAACATTGTTTAAATTGATTTTTTTTTAGAGTTTGTAGAAGATGAAATAGAGAAGAAAAGTTCAAATGTGCAACACGTGTCAATAATGAAGAGGACCTCATGTCATATTCTCATTGATTTCCTAGGAGCACCATTAGATTATATTAGGATATATTGTGCTGTCAACAAAAATCAGTAAATATTTTTGTAATTCTAGGTAATGGAATATCTTATGCATGTCCACAAAGTATACATAAGATATTAGAAATATCTTAATATTGCCGACAAACTAATAGGCTAGGGAGATCATTTCTATAACATTATAATGCGATGTGATTATGCAATGGATAGGAGATTAGTGAGTGCCTTAAAGAACATAGTAGAAACTGAGGGAGAGCAGCCATAATCATACCCTTTCAATTGAAGAGTGTGCTTCATGGTCTGAAAGGTCTTGTTGATCATCTCTTTGAGCCCAACTGTTCATGGATGCCCCAAAGGACAATATGTTCAATTTGTCACAATGAGTCACTCGTAATTCCTTCATGAGTGGCCAATTCAAAGTGGGCAAGTTAGGACCAAAGCTCTTGAGTCGTGGCATGTCATGTAACACCAGAGAGGTTAGTTTTGGGAAAAGATCTTGAGCAATATTGGAGTGAGGAGTGTCATCCCCACCGACGACTATTTCTTCGATCTTACAAGACTCCACTCGAAGTTTCTCAAGTTGGGTTAGACTTATAGCCACCCAATGCGGAAATAGATTTTCAAGACTCCTACAGTTCTGAACCTCCATTTCCCATAAATTATCAAAAGTGAGAGTTTCTTGAGGACCGTCCATCCATATTTTGCTTAAATTGTCCATATGGGAGAGAACCATCCTCTTAAGCTTGGGACATTGTACCTATCATATTGAGAAAATGGCACAATGAATGTGATTACATTGAGTTATGATTTCAAAGAAGGAATTTTAAACTTCTCTCACTCTCACAAAGAATTCAAGAGCTTGTTAGTGACATAAACAAGGAGGGGCTGATTGATGCTTTCCCTTCAGACGACTAATGACTTAGGCCAATTATATTACACTATAACATGCATGGAATGATAAATGCATTTATGATCAATAGTACATAAAGCAACACCTTATCCCTTTCATTTTTGGAAAGTTGCAATGATGAATTTTCGGATTCTCCAACTTTCATGTTTGCCGATCACAAACCAATTCAGTTCATAGGTGAATATTAAAAACTAAAAAATTTCTTGCACTAATCATTATCAAAGTTTAGAGCATTCCAAGATGAACATCCAATTTGTCAGATTTGTTTGCACCAATCATTATCAAAATTGCTTGCACTGATCTTTTGATAATGCAACATCAAATAAGGTAAGAATTTCTTAGATTTATTTGCCTCAAGGAATGAATGAAGCTTAAGCGCGATTCAAAGCAGCTCTAATGCAGATGCTTCAATCTCGTCAAGATTATCTCTCTTCCTAACATCGGCTCCAATGCCGCGCTAGTGCATGCAAGTTTATGACCATGTATATATGGAAAGAATGGAGACACACCACCCCCCTTTCTTCGCCATATGTTGTTGCCTCAATCATCATCAATCACTAATGAATTGAGTGATAAATTCCAGAATGAACTTCTTCTTTTTTTTATAAAAATCAATGGCTGAGATCAATAAGCCACGAAATGGGAGCACAAATGCAAGTTGAGCATCTTCACTCATAATTAATTTGCAACTTGAGTCCAACACTATTCAATGTGTCTACTTGTGACAAAGATTATTTCCTCTATTTACTATTATCACCTCTTCTTATTCAAAGCTAATACTAATTGCGAACATTACTTATGAATCTTCTAATTAGCAAAGTTCACTAATGAGAAGCATCATGAATATTTGATGACAAACAAGATTAAAAATAATAACTTCAATTGTTTACAAGTTTTTTCTTTATTATGTACGGAAAATTTTTGTATTGAAAGAAAATAAATTCTTATCAGGCACATGTGACATAGCAACTTGAATAAATATCGTATGCTATGATCTCAGAAAAGGCAAGTTAGGTCAACTTACTAGTTCTACGTTGGACCATTAATAACTTCCTTGAAATAATATTTATTCAATTTTTAGGTGGAAAAATAAAAATAGAATCCTGCAGTGGACCAGTGATCCAACCGCCTGCAAAAAGTGGGTGTGCACCCACTGACCGCATTTTGTTTGTTTGGAGAAAATCAAAAGTAATTTTTTATGTCATCACCTCGGACAAATTGTCCATTGAGAAGCAAGTATTGATATTTTTCATTCGGTTACAATAAAATGACACAATTACGACTTGTCAGTTAAAAATAAAAACATAATAACTTTCCACACTCCCTTAAATCTATTAATATTCTTAATTGAGGATTTTGATGAGTTTTTGAAATTATTTAAACAATGTGGGAAAAACCTATAATGACATGACGACACTAAAATGAATCTAACGGTATCACAACTTATCACTACCAAAAAATCATATGACTATTTTCATGCTTCCCCAAATTTATTAGTATTCTTGATTGAGAATTATAATGACCTTTTAAAATATCCTCAGACTGTGGAGATACCTATTATTACATGATAACTTATACATGCAAATGATATTATAAGTAAATAAATAATTAGTGATAACTCTTAACGATTAAAAAGTAAACAAATGTGTAGATACTTGTGAGATTTAACATTCTACTTGCAGGCAACAATAGAAAGAATTGCGCAAAGGTATTAAAATAAGAAAAAACGCAAGCATTTCCTCCATCAGGATAAAAAGAAGAAGCAATAACCGAAATTTGTATGGAATTTATAATAAAAAAAAAAGGTCAAAAGAATCAAATTTGGGTCAACATCAGGCATTTTCAAGTGCCTGAGGATTCGACCCAAAACAAAGAAAAAAAAAAAGGTGCCTGAGGAGGTTGTCATTTATTGCATCAAGTCTTCATGAAAGAATGGAAGTGTTGATCTTATTATTGATTCCTATTTTTTTTTTTTAGATTTTTATGTTGCTAGGACATTGATTATATATTGGCTTTTTGTTTTTTGTGAGTTGACTAAATATTGTTCCCGAGTTATGAAATATGACTTGCAGGGTTGGCAATAAGTCCGTGCAATTTTTCACCTGAACTAATTATAAATGGACAGTATATACTGATGTGAATTTAATTAAATAAAAATAAAAAATCTCAATCGCTCTCACTTTCTCTCTATCTACGCTTTCTCCTCCATCTCCAGCCACATTGAGCCCAACCTTCCTGCCTCCCTCCGCTGTCGCCACTGACAGAGTTGCTGGCCCCGCGTCCAAGGCGACCATTGCCGGGCGTCCAACCCTCTCCGTCGTCTTTGTGGTCTGCCCGTTCATGACGCCGCTTGTCCATGGCTGCGTTTAAGCTGTCTCGTCCATGGCCACTCTTCCCTGACTTCTATTCCTCTGTTTTTTCTTTCGCTGTTTGACCTCGCAGTCCATGGCCATCGGGATCTCAAACTCGCCATCAAGGCTCATGGCCATAGACAAGCTGCGGTCGCCAGATCTGTGAAGGAGCCTCCTCGCGAGCCATGGACGAGCAGGCTTGCACCCATGGTCGATATCAGATCTGGAGGCACGACTCCAGTCTAGATCTGGACGGGCAACGACCACGAGCAGCCGTGACGATGGAGAGGTGGCTCGGCCATGGACGGGGCTGATCGCGAGCCGACCGCGGGCGACGACGGAGGGGACAATGGCAGTCCATGAGCCGTCGTTGCTCGCGACGGGACTTCCAGATCTGCAGCCATGGCTCTAGCGACAGCAGCTCGTCCATGGCTGCGAGCGACGGTGGTCGACTTCCAGATCTGCAACTCCGTCGTTATGGACGGCCAGATTTCAAGATCTGTAGGACGATGAGACGGACAAAACAGAGGAAGCCGGCCATGCTCGGCTTGGACATAGCGGGGGTCAGCCTAATCAAGGCGCCGGTGACTCTGCCGTTGGCGACAGCGGAGGGGGCGGAGGTTGGGTGGCTATGGACGAAGGAGGAGGAAGAAAGGGCTGAAGAGAAGATTTTCTAATTTCTTTTTTTCCTTAGATTCCACATCAATATGGAATTAATACGCACATGTCAATGGTGATGTTGTGAGGCGAAATCACTAATGTTTTCTCATTGGGAACTATCCACGGATTGTCTGTTATTAATTATCCAGCTGTCTTTGAACAAACAATGATCAACCAGCTGTCCTTTGCTTTCTTTTATTTTTTCCTTTTCTTTTTTGGGAAAAAGCAATCCGCATTTTTCTCTTCCCAAACATAGATCGTATGCGATATCACACTAATTATAACTAAATACAATAAATCATAATTATTATTTATTGCAAAACAAATATCTTTAATTTGATAGGCTGTTTGAGTACAGTTATTAAAGTGTTGTTTATGAAAGAAAAAGATGAATCAGTTCATATGTATCAACCTTTTTCTTTTTTATTTATGTTAATCTCAAAAACCAGCTCAAGCATCGGTCAATAATCAAGAAATTAAGAGATGATTCAATTGATCATTATCAAAGTTTGGAGCACTCTAATTAAAAACAACCACTCTCGCTAATTCATCCAATTTCATTGATTGGGAAGATGATTATGGTAAAATGAGTTACAATAGCTAAGCAATTTGTGCATTGAATTTTTACAATTATGGATTTTTCTTTTCCTCTTCTCTTCACATTCAATAGAATCTTCTCTCATGTTCAATAGAATCATGTGAGTTTGTTTGCTTCTGTGCAAGAAAATATGAAGTAGCAGTACTTCATATTATTTTGGAACTTTTAGATGCTATTCCATGTTTACTGTTTAGTACTTTTTATAGTTTGAAATTGTCAAAAGTAAGTGTTTTTATATGGTTATCTTCATAACTTTTTTAAAAACCACACTAATTAATTCTAAAGTACGGCATATGATATAATTACTAACACCAAGATTACACCTCTAAAAAGATACGGAGATGTACCATTAACAATTATATTTATTGAGGATTAGAAAATTTGTAATCTTCGTATTAAATATTAGAAGATTATGTACATAATTCTGCATAAAGCTTGGGAATGCGTCTACTTATGGGAAATTTACATACAATTAGAAGATTTTGAATCCACACCTATTTATTGATGCTTGAATTGTTTTGCATTAATAATTTACTGTTGGGAATTCTTAGATATTATGTTTGTCTTTATTTAAGTATGAAACACGAGTCCTGATTATATTTGAGCAGAGCATTAATGATTGATATTAATAGGGAGGGGTTGATTGATGCTTTCATTTTGGATGACTAATGACAAGGCCAAGTATGTTGCATTGCTACAAGCATGAAATCATAAATGCATGTTTAATTAATAGTACATCGAGCATTGGCTTTTAAGTGGGCAACGCCTTATCACTTTCATGTTTGGAAGTATCTCCGATCATTCAACTTCCAGATTTGTTTGCACCAATCATTATCAAAGTTGATTGCACTGAATTTTTGATAATGCAACATTAGATAAAGTAAGAATTTCTTAGATTTATTTGATTCAAGGTGAACATGCATAACAATTAGAGAAAAAGAAAGAGCAAGGTGATGACAAGTCAATCAACTATATGAATAGTGCGTGCAAAGAATTTAAGTACCATATGTATTGATGAAGGAATGGATGAAGCTAATGCTTGGCTTAACATTATTTCCTATATTTACTATGAACTCTGCTACTTATTCAACACTAATACTAATTTCCAACATGACTTATGAATTTTCTAATTAATAAAGTTCACTAATGAGAAGTGTCATGAAAATTAGATGGTGAACCGGATACAAAGTTAATAACTTCAATTGTTTACAAGTTTTTCTTTTTTACGTACGGGAAATTTTTGTGTTGAAAGAAAATAAATTCTTAATAGGCATAGCCAACGTAACAACTTGAATAAATAACGTATGTTATGATCTCGGAAAAAGCAAATTGAGTCAGTTCACTAGTTCTACATTGGACCATTTATAACTTGCTTATAATAATATTTATCTAATTTTGAGGTTCAAAAGTGAAAATAGAATATTGCGGTGGGCTAGTGATCTGACCGTTGGCAAAAAGTCGGTGTGTGATAGGTAAACAATTTTTTTTTTGTTTATATATATCCTTGATCAATGCCTCGTGTTGAGGATTTTGGAGTTTCCTTTGGTGTGTAGGCAAAAAAGAAAAGAAAGCGAAAGTGGATGATCGCATTATGTTTGTTGGACTTTGGAGAAAATCGCCCTATTTTGTTTTACTGTGTTATAACCTCTTAAGAGTTGTCCATTGAGAAGCAAGTATTCATATTTCTCATTTGGTTACAATAAAATTAACACAATTATATCCTATCACAACCGAAAAAAAAAACGAAATGACTTTCCACACTTCCGTAAATCTATCAATATTCTTAATCGAGGATTTTTTTGATGAGTTTTTGAAATTATCTAACAATGTGGAAGATATCTATTATTACATGACTACTCAAATTTGACACAATAATGATATTAACGCTATCAAACTTGTCACAACCAAAGCATCTTACAATACTTTTCATACTTTCCCAAATTTATTAGTATTCTTGATGGAGTGTTATAATGGCCTTTTGAAATATTCTCAGAATGTAGAGATACTTTTTATTACATAACAGCCCATACATTTAAATGACATTAGAAGTAAATGAATAATTAGTGCTAACACTCACGATTAAAGTGTAAACAAATGTGTGGATAATCGTTGTGATTAAACATTCTACTTGCAAGTAATAATAGAAAGCTCTATGCAAAAGCATTAGAACAAGTAAAAACACAAGCATTTCAAAGAAAGCAATAATTGGAACTCGTGCAAATTTTATAACAAAAAAGGCCAAAAAAGGAGAGTTGGCATGTGTTATTTGCCTTTTTGAGAAGTGATGTAGACTAAAATAAATTTGGTAAAGATGTAATATACGTTTGAATAATCCAGAGTTAATAGTTTGAATCAATATACGTTTGAAAAGGCAGATACAATAAATATTAACTCTGGATTACTTGTGTTATACAATAAATATTAACTCTGAATTATTCACTTAATCAACCAATATACGTTTGAAAATTGATTTTTATTCTTCAAAAAGTTAGATGATGGTGGGTTGTATATTTCTTATTATTTTACTTTGACAGTAACCTCTCCTAAATTCTGTCGAATGGATAAAAAAATCAAAGGATTTTAAAATTGTATTTTCTTTGAATTTATATATAAAAAAATTGCACTGTATATTTAACAATTGACTCGGTTCACATGGTCGTAATTAATAGCTTGGGTCAATATCATGAATTTTCAGGTGTTTCAGGGGACATCATTTATTACATTTAGTCTTTAGTCAGGCCCACCTGCCAATCAAATGATCAAAATTCCTACTCCTATTCTATCCGTTAATTCTCCGTTAATGGCAAAGTCGGGCCCACTTGTCAATTAAATAATCAAAATTTCTACTCCCCACTCTCTCCGCTCCGTTAATGGATAACTCTGCTCTCCCTCTCTTTCTCCGTTATCTCTCTCTCTCTCTCTAGAAGTTCCCGATTCCACACATCCACCTTGATTTTGTCTCTCTTCCTTTCTCCTTACCTTCTCGAATTTCTTCGCCAGAATCAACGTCCGAACCGAATCGATGTCGAAATCACTTCCGCATCGGAGATCCACTTCGACCCACCATAACCAACAAGCTCCGGTTCACGTAATCGCCCGGAGCCCATTCATACACGCGCACAAGGACGAGGCAAGCTTCTAAGAAGCAATTCCAAAGCTTCCGATTCAACCATTGGATAGACCACCCAATCAATCGCCCCGAAACAAGAAGGCAGAGGAGGAGAGGGGGTGGAGGAGGGGGAGGAAGAAGAGATATTGTTGCTTTACTATGTAGATTTGGTTCACTTTTTTTTCCCCTCATCACGAAGAGGAGGATCAAGGTAAAACGAAATGACTGAGAGCGAACGTTTCTCAAGGGTAGGGGGGGAGAAGCTAAAAAACCAAACAGACTGTCTATTTTCTTCTTTTTTCCTGTTTTTTTTTTCCTCTGTCCAGTGTCTAGTGAGCGCACCGCAAACGACGGAGGCCGAAGCGGCGGCGCGATTCACGAACACTGATGCGCTTTGGCGCGGAGGAAAGAGAGAGACAAGAGAGAGGAGAGACTTTAGTCGTGAAGAGAGTGAGGAGAGCCACACCCTGAAGGGGAGAGCAGAGCTTTCCAGTAATAGGGCGCTGATGAAGAGAGGGGAGCAGAAATTTTGAAGGTTCAATTGATAGGTGGGGCCGACTTTGCCACGTGTCAATACGTGGATAGTCAATACGAATCCTACGTGGTGTATTTAATGTACCTAATAATTTCTCCACGAAACAAGATGGTAGTGTTGATTGGATAATTTATTCCGATTTTTAAAAATTTTGTTTAGCTAGGACATTTACTAAATATTGTCATCTAGTTATGAAATATGACTCGCAATGTCAGCAACCACCCATTGAATTGCTACTATTTATTATCCAGATGTTCTTTTCTCTTTTATTTTTTTTTCTTATTTTTGCCATTTCTTTTCCAGGTAAAAGCAATATGCCTTTTCTCTTGTCAAACATAGATTGCGTGCACTATCACACTATTTATCACTCAATATAATAATCCAGAGTTAATATTTATTGTATAACACAAGTATGTAATTTGATAGGTTATTGGAGTATAGCAATTCAAGTATCATTTACAAATGAAGAAGATGAACTGCTTCATGCATTGACCTTTTCATTTATATTTATTTTATTATCAAGACCCAGCTCAAACATTGATGCTTATAAAGAAATAAAAAAAGTTGATTGTACTGATGATTATCGATGTTTGGAGTACTCCAATTAAAAGAGCAATTCTCTTCCTCCAATTTCATTGATTGGGTAGATAATTGCGGTACAATGACCTGTAATAACTAAGCAATTTGTGAACTAGGCTTTTATAATTCTGAAGTTTTATTTTCCCCTTTTCATCATGTTTAATAGAATGATAACAGTTTGCTTTTGCACAAGAAAATATGAAGTGGGCGATCATTCATATTTTTTTGCCATTTTTAGATGCTATTCTACGTTTCCTGTTTTGTTCTTTATAATTGAATTGTAAAAAGTAAATGTTTTTGTATGGTTATTGTGATAACTTTTAAAATCCCTTTGTGATCAATCCCGAGGTATTGCACCCAATATGATTTTATGAGCTCACAAAAATAACACTTTTTATATGGAGATGGACAATTAATAGTTATATTTACTGAAGATTATAAAATCTGTAATCTTTTAACTAAATATTAATAGATTATTATGTACATAAATCTGTATAATTAAATAATTTTAAAACCGCACATAATTATCAATGTCTGAGTTGTTTTGCATTAATACTTTATGGATGTGGTCGTGGATTATTGCGAGGAGGCAAATATTCTAGTCATCTTTGTTTAGGTATGAAACACGAGTCCTTATCAAACTTGAGCAAAGTATTGATGATTGGTATTACAAACATTTATATCTAGCAATTTTTGTTTGCACATGCCAATTATACGCAAACAAACAAGTTCAAATGAAATGCCAAAAATGCATGTGTTCAAGAGACTGACCTGCGGAGTGAAAAGTGAAGGGGTGCCATTGTCAATCTCCATTGAAGATTGCCAAGTTAGACTTCTCATCTTGGGGCAGTGGGCAATGCTCAACTTCGATAAAATAGGACATTCTAGTGTATGATTCTTCCACAAGAGGAAACTAGTCAAATTGGGCAAGCATTCCAGATTTATCCACTTAAGATTTGGGAATGAAATCTCCTCCACTACGCTTCCCTGCCCTTCTTCATCTCCAATCACTCCTTCCATTTGCTCACAGTCCTTTATTTCCATCTCACCTAGATTGGGAAGGCATTGAGCCATTGATGGAACAAAAGCATGTCTCAAGTTGCTGCATTTATAAAGGCCCAGATGCTGTAGAGAGTTGAAGCACATCATTTCTTGGAGATCTCTATTCCATAGTTGCCTCAACTTTGGTAGATTGACCAAGCACAAATACTGTAGCTGAGGCAGCACTTGAGTGCAATCCTCAGCCTCAAGCCCTTCAAAATCGAATATTTCTTCCAAATGTTCACAATTATGCACTTGCAACCTTGTCATTTTATTTAAAACAAGCATCAAATTGAATGGAATAGCGTTAACAAATGATGGACATTTATCCACCACTAGTGATTTTAATTGCCAAGATGACGTGATGGGATTAAGTTTACTGTGCCATTTTCCAATCAGCTCTGGGAACTCAAATAACTGCATAAACTCAGTCCCCGCAAATGTAGCCTATCAGAAAATGCATCATTAAATGTAAAACTTTAGTTAGCAAAAAAAAAAAAAACACAACCACTTTATTGGTGATAAAAAAAATCAAATTGCACAAAATCTAGTAACTAAGCATACCATTTCTTCAAATATATTTTCGATGGTCATGTTGACATTTCCCTTCCAAAAATATGGGTACTCTGTCGCTTCATTCCCTTCTTTCAAACCTACTTGTACTCTCTTTAGCTTTGGCACCTCCATTGGTCCCTTGAAGAAGAACTCCATCTTGGGACATCTATTCGCAATGATATCTTCCAAGAGAGGGAGGATCAAAGTGTATCCACCTGAGCTGAAACATCTCAACTGAGTCAACCTATCAAGCTCCATATGCTTCAATTGATTGAAAGCCACTACATGCCCCTCATTTCCACCCTCGTCACTAATGACTTCTGTCAATATTTCACATTTACTAATCCTCAATTTTGTGAGTTCCACCAAATTTGTAGCCATTGTTGGTGTGAACATATTTGATAGCCCATGACAATGTGACACATCTAGAGTCTTCATATGCTGAAAAAAACTTGGAAAGGATGATGCTACTTTTAGCTCCTGACTTTGGCCTTCTATGGCTTCCACATTGATGCTCAGCTCATCCGGTCCTTCTTTCTCAATGAGTTCCACAATGCCGCATTGATTGATCTCCAACTCCTCAAGTTGGATTAAATCTCTGGCTATCGAGGCCGAAAACAAAGAGGTGAGCCTAGCGCATTCTCGAAGCGTAACCCAACGTAGACTTTGGAATTTAACTTGATGGTTGAGTTCCTTATCCCAGACACGCTTTAGCTTTGCTAAGTCACTTAACTCCAATTCTTTTAACGGACAATGAGCAACACAATATGCATCTAGAGAATTTGGTGGCTGGAGTTTAAAAATAACTTCAAGGGAATCACATGCTTTTGTTGTCAAAGTTTCTAGGCTCCAGAGCCGTCCTAGAATAAAAGAAGGAACAACGTTGACAAGCTTTTTGCATTTTTCCACCGAAAGCAATTTTAGCTTAGAGAAAGAATTTGCAGCAATTTGATCCTCCCATATCATCTCGATGTTGTCCATGCCCTTGACATATAAATTCTCCAAGCTAGGAAATGCAACCTGGGTACTCACGGAATTGGTGATTTAGTTAAATTATGAATTCATGAACTTCCAAGATGTAAATATAGAAGAGTGCCAAGATGTAAATTACGTATTCACAAAATTAATAATTCTGTCTTTAAGTTGCACAAAAGAAAAAAGGAATAAAATGAAAATAGTAAAAAAAAATCTCCATATGAATGTCGATGACTCCAGAATGGGAAGGCTATTGGTTTATACTAGAGGCAAAACAGAAAGTTCTAAGTAGGAATTCTGACCATAATGTTTTAAGCATGGGCAAAATGGTAATTTGGATATGCCCATATGACAATCATCTAATGAAATAGTTTCTCATATCCCAAACTCAAATAAAATCTCTCCTTTGTGCCTTTTTGGCTAGCCCAAGAATGAAATAGTTATTATACATAGCAATTGTTAAATCACTTAGATAAGGTCATTTAAGTTATAATATGGATGAAATTCTTCAATGACATTGCACCATTTTGTAAATTAATTAGGAATGAGGAAGAATTTATTTAAAGAAACAAAAGCCAAGTACCATTTGAGAAGTCACCGAATTGATGTGGTAATAGAAGAACGCAGCTGAGGGATCGCTTGAGGAAGAAAAATTAGCCATTAGAAAGAAAATGATGGAGAGTTTGAGATTAAAAAGGCAACCAATCAACTATCAAATGGGTTGCTATAGTAGGAGGTGCGATTTTATCTAATACCAAATGTCCCAAATGTATAGTATATCAATTTAAAGCAATTACATAATTTAGGCTAAGAGAAAGCAATTAAGAAAGGAATTGCGTGGGTCACACGAACAAATCCTACTCACATCATTCTACACTTGAAAGGATTATATATACTTATTCATTGAATTTTCTTTTTAAAATTGATTTTCTGTTTATGTTGGAAGATCCAATAGTTATATGCCAACCACATAAAATATACATATAATCGAGTCAAATTATAGAAAACAGTGCTAAATATCTCATTATAATAGATTAAATGTATCTCGGAAGGTTGACGCATTAATCCTATACGAAGGCCTATTTTTTTGGCCTATTTTCGCCGCACAGACAACATTTTAGTTGAACGGCCTCTATTGCTTTTAGTTTAGTCAAGGTCAACGTGCCTGTGCATTGCTTTATTTCATTTTCCATTGAAACGTTCTTTTGCTGGTAGAGTCAAGAGAGAGTAAAGCTTCCTTCAAACAGAAAAAAAAAAAAAAAAGACGTTTCGTAAGTGCAAATGAAGTCAAGTAAGCGTCTTAAAGGCCCTTCATCTCCAGCCTTTTGAGCCATACTGCTCACTTTCCTCTCAATTGTATTTTCAATTTCTTTCAATGTATGTGGGTGCAATGTCTATGCCGTACATGAGGTTGTTGAGAGTCTTACCTTTCGGAATATCAAAAAGCTTTTAGAGATCCTATTCGAGAGTTGTACTACCCGTTCACACTTTGTGTAGGTGCGATAAGAAATGTTCAACCATCTTTATGGAAACTATTTTTAGAGAAATTAAAAGTAAGAAATTGCAGCTCATACATGCTGGCAATTCTGAACACCTGTGCTTGTATGACACTCATTTTTTGTTAAAATATTTTAACCAAAAATATACATTATAAGTAACTTAGTTTTTATCTTGGTATGCTTGTCCCTAGTATATTTAGTATTTTAATGTAATGTTAATCACGTACCTCTTGATTGAAAAGTGTGGTGGCACATGATCCGACGCGATTCTGACTTCGACTTTCTTGTGCACCTGTCATGCATGAAAAGAATCTCACCATTTGTATTACAGGGATGAATATATCTATATGATGATCTTCAATGATAAAAACAAAAAATGAATCGTACACTTTCCACGAGAGAAGCACGTCAAACTTTGCAATCGTTTTAAGCGTAAATTGGTTAACATCGGAAATGCCAAAATTTCCGATGTTTCCATTCCCAGCCCTTCTTCCTCCATAATGATCGCCTCCATCTTCTCACAACTTGACACATCCAGGTCTTTCAGTTGTGTAAAAGATTTAACCATAGATGGGAAAAATAAAAACTCGAGATTATCCAAGCCAATGATTTCTAATGTGTCCAATATCTGAAAGGCGACCTGCAGAATTTGTCCATGGAATTGGTGATTAATTTGAATCTCAAATTCATGAACTTCCAAGATGTAAAAATAGACAAGTGCCAAGGGGAGAGGGGGATTATTAAGTTACACAAAAGGAAAAAAAAAGAATAAAACAAAAAAAGAACGAAGAAAAAAAATCTCCATACTAATGTTGTTTCTAATTTCCAGTCTTTCCTTCGCTAAAAAACTTGCAGTGCAAAGCTTAATTTGATGAGTGAGCTAGTTTTATTCCATCCGAAGAAATTCTCCTTCAGAAATGGATTATTGAGTGGAGCATTACTTATATCTCTATGTATAATCAAGTAAACCCAACCACACTTTCAACCTCAAGTTTCAGCCCCAAAGACCATGGCAATTAAGAAAAAGCGAAGATGCAAAGGCTCACACACACCACCCTGTGGGACCCACAACAAGTATGTCCAAGACCCTCTACTAACTGGAAAATTAACATACTGCAGGAGTTCAGGGCCCACCATCAACTTTAGTGCTAGTCATTATAAACGTGCCATCTTTTCTAGTCAACGAGATAGCCGCCTCAACTTTGGTTGGACAAAATAGTCGTGCGCTTTCTTCAATTGGACAATTGTTTGTCCTTAATTTACTGACTTCTCTTTAATGCTAGTAAATCACTATCAATAACCAATTTAATGGGCATCAAACACCCATTGTGAAAATGTGTTTGTGATGCCAAAAATAAGTACAAATATATCTCTATACATACCACATACCTCTATGAACATGCACAAAATTTCGTACTCTTACAATTATGAGGCGTATGCAATCACTAAGTGATTTTTTAAACACAATGCAAAAAATACATGCATCAATTAGATTAGCATAGTTGCTTTTATTTAAAAACCCAGTCATCCTTTCCATTCTTTATGTTGGTTTTTAAGAGAGTTGCCTATATTTTTTGTAGATTATAACAATAATGTCAACATAATGTCTCATCTTTCCATTTTTAGCATAATATCAGTAATCTCTATAGGATTTAAATTAGACAAGGCACTTGTACAAAATAGGAATTCTGTTATGGCATGATTCTATTGATAATGGACAAAATATAAATTGGATATGCTCATATAACAATCATGTAATCACATTAGTCCACCATGGATCCTAAATTTAAATAAAATCTCTCCCTCTCTTCAATTTAGTTACTTCCCTAAAATAATGGATCAGCGACTATACGTAGCAATATTTAAATCACTTACAGATGAGGAAGAATTGATTTAAAGAAACAAATACCACATCAAAAGGGTAATTAACGTTAGAAATCACGGAATTGTTTCTAACGGAATTGATGCGGTAAAAGAAAATTGCAGCGGAGGATCGCTCGAGGAAGAATATTAGCAATTAGAAAGATAATGATGGAGATTACTACTTTCATAGTCTACCACCGTTTTATAATGTCGGGGGAGATTTATTACAATTTCAGAAAATATTTCATTATAAACCTATGGAGCTTTGCATATCTTGTTACTTGAGATTATCTGGAATTCTTTTTTTTTTTTTCCTATCTTTCGTAAATTACCTCGAGTGTTCCTTTAAATTCAGAGGCATATGTAGCCCATCCTAATAAATCATCCTTGTTGTCATAATTTCCTTGAGGTGAGTCTACTTCCACGGTCAACATAGCTGGAATCATAACATTTGAGGTGAAGGGATCTAACAGTCCCCAATGACAATTAAAGCTTTATTTTCTTTTTCTTCTATCCCCCCCCCGACCCACCCAAAAAAAAAAAAAAAAAGTTCATTGCTATAACTCTAAAACATCCTTCATCGACAAAGTTGCTCGCAATCTCCCATCCATCTTGCCATCACCCTCACCCATTTAACTTTTTGTGTTTCGTTCATTAGACTATTGTCATCCCGAACAAGCCAACCTTAGACTGCTACTTTCGTAGTCTGCCACCACTTTATAACGTCAGAGGAAATTTATTACGGTTTCAAGAAACATTTCTTTATAAACCCATGGATCTTTGCATATCTAGATTTTACACAAAATAAAAATAAAAATAACTACTAAGGCAAGAGTAACTCTTTTATGAAGAATTAGAATCCTAGAAAGTTAAAACCCCAAAGACTACCGTCAAAAAAAAAAAAAAAAAAAAAAAAAAAGCTAAACCACAAAAACTCATTGCGGAATTTCCCGATCTAGTTCCATTATATTTTAAGGCAAGCTCTCTCCATGGGAGCTCAAAGCATGTGTTGAAGAAAAGACACACTCTAACGTCGCAACCTTGTGGGACCTACCGCTACATCTCCACCGCTCTTTATTAATAGGGAAACTAACGTGTGGCATGAGCCTTGGGCCCACGCCACCATAAAAGCGCAGTCTTGTCTAGCCAAATAAAGCCTCTCTACTTGCAATAGTTTTCCCCCATATAAAATATAGCCGTGAGTTTTCCTTAATTGGGCAATTGTTTATCCTTAGTTTACTAATTCTCTTTCATGTTAGTAAATTACTATCCATTGAAGTACAGATAGGACCATAAAATATATCTACGGAGGCCTAACATCATTTTCATTGATAAAAACAAATAACAAAGGTTTACGGGAAGCTCGGAGTCAAGACCATATCAAATCATGCTCCACCAGTCAAGAGGTATATGAATATCATTAAATATTAAATATAACAAAAGTACTAAATATGCAAGCAAAGACATTTAGTTAAAGGACTCGGTATTTAGATTTGTAGATCGCCATGGAGAGAAATCACAATGACCACATATGATCCCGTGAGACTGGGCAACCACTAGTTTTTCTTGATAAAATATCGAAGCTTACATAAAAGCTACATTCTAAAATGGATGGACTCAACAACAAGAAAACTCAAATTTCGCCGCAAATTTCTTGAAGATTAAATTGTGAAGCACTTGAAGCTTCGGAAATTAAATTAACACATTTAGTAGCCAAATTGAAATACAAGGCCCATTACACTCCCATGTTTTTTTATTGTTGGCTTTTTCCTTGAAATAAGGCAAGCTATTCAAATTTGAACCAACATTTGACGTAAGTCTATAAAATTATTTGGACTTCAAGATAGTGGATTTTCCATTAAGGCATCAAATTCCATTATTTGATATTGTCACATACTTGGCCTTATTCACGTGACCCAATCTCCCCAAAGGAGCATCCAAGGGTTATTACAAAATAAGATGATCATTTAAGGTGAATTTTACTCATGAATCACTTCGCGAGACATTCTCTAGTCGATGGGGATATGGAGCCAACAAAAGTAAACCACAGGGGATTTCAAATTCTACTGTATGGAGTAAAAAAAGGGTAAAGATCACATCGGAACTCCAAGAGTAAGAATTCCAAATTTGCAAGGACGACTTTGTTGTGACATAATGAAAATCATACAATTGCCAAGGCCTACTTTTACTACAGAAAAACCATGCTCAAAATTCTGTACTCTTACAATTATTAGGCCTATTTAATGATTCAATGCTTATTTAAACACGATACACGTTTCTAATTTCCAGTCTTTCCTGCACTAAAAAACTTGTAATGCAAAGCTTAATATGATGAACGAGCTAGTTTTATTCTGTCCGAAGAATTTCTCCTTCAGAAATGATTAGTGAGTGGAGCATTACTTATCTCTCACTTATATAATAAAGCAAACCCAACAACACTTTCAACCTCAAATTTTGGCCCAAAAAGTTAACTGAAAATCCATGGCCACTGCCCAACGAGAACTATGGCTAAAGTCAAAAGCCCCAAAGACTAGCGATTAAGAAAACGCAAAGACACAAAAGCTTAGACACAGTACCTTGTGGGACCCACAACAAATATGTCCAGAACCCTCTACGGTATTGTAGGAGTCTTGGGCCCACCGTCAACTTTAGTGCTAATCCGGCGTTATAAAAGTGCAACCTCTTCTAGTCAACGAAATAGCCGCTTTGACTTTTGCTGGACAAAACAGTCATGCGCTTTTCTTAACTAGGCAATTGTTTGTCCTTAGTTTACTAATTTTTCTTTAATGTTTGGGAATCACTATCGATAACCAATTTAACACGATATCAAACATAAATATGTGGATTTGTGTTTGTGATGCCAAAAGCGTGTGCAATTATATCTATACATACTATAAAGGCCTAATGCAAAGGCATTCAGTTAAAAGGACGTGGTATTTAGACTCGTAGATCACATAGAGAGAGACTGCAATGACCAAATATGGTTCCATGAGACTGGGCAACCATCGGTTTTTCTTGATAAAATATTGAAGTTACATAAAAGTTACAATCTAAATTAGATGGACTAAAACAACAAGAAAACTCAAATTTCAGCACAAATTTCTTAGTCCGCTACTCTTTATAAATTGCGAAACTAACATGTCGCTGGAATCTTGGGCTCCACCATCAAATGCATGATAATTGCACCATTATAAAAAGGTAACCTTGTCAAGTCAACGAAATAGCCGCCGAAATTTTTGCTAGACTAAATTATCGTGCACTTCCCTTAACTAATGCGATTGTTTCTACATGATCTACAAACTTTTCTTTAATGTTAGTAAATCACCATCAACAACCACTTTAACAGGATATCAAACACCAATTGTAGATTTGTGTTTGTGATATGCCAAAGCACACATAAATATATGTATGAGTGCATGAGCATGCACAAAATTCTGTACTCTTATAGATCTATGCAATGACTTAAGGACTGTTATAAACACATTAGACAAAAGATGTGCATCAATTAGATTAGCACAGTTGCTTTTATTTCAAAAATCCAGTCCTCCTTCCCTCTCTTCGCATTGATTTTTAAGAGGGTCACCTATATTATACATTTTGAGGATAATAACAAGGTTTCATAACCAAATTCAACGGAATCCATTTCGAAAGATTAGAAATAACTTTATTTTATGTGATTACTTTAATGCCAAAAAATTCCCTTCAAGTTTGCTTTATGAAACCCTATAAATATAGATATATTTGCAGAATGTAAATTTAAAATAACTAGGAACATATCACAAACTAAATTACATGGATTTCATACAATTAGTTGGATTTCTAATCAATTGAGAGAAACGGGAAATTGCTTTATCTAATTACAGGAAAGGCGTGAACGGACAAGGCAATTAGGAAGAAAATAAAATAAAAATAAAAAATTGAATGAGCATCATAAAATGTATTATATCTAATTAGCAATGGAAGGAAAAATTAATAAATAAATAATACTGTTTTTATAGAAAGTTACCTGTTGTCCGTTGAAAAATGCAATTTGAGTGCCAACGTGGTCATTTGATGTACTACTCAAAGGAGCCGACCCAGCAGTGAAAAAATTCTTCATATTTGGCAAGCCACGCAATTTCAATACACGCAAATTAGGCAACTCAAATTTGCCACAATCATCAGCTTCTAAAATCCCACACATTGACTTGCAACGGGCAACTTCAATCTCTTCTAGCTGTGGAAGTTCTCGCACTACTGAACCAGGAAACAGAACTCCCATCCTGTCACAACTTTTAACTCGTATGACTTTTAATTTACAGAAGGATTTGAAGGAGATATTATTGTGGCATAACTTCTCCAAGCTGATGAGATTCTCAAGAAATAACACCTCCAACGTCTTAAAAGTGGGAAGGGAAGACCATTTGAGGATGTAACGGATGGAGGGACCATTCTCGACATGTAGTCTCTTTAATAGTGGAAAACCTTCTGGGGATAGCTGGCAAATACTTTCCTCAATTCCGTTCAACTCATTTATCCACAGATCGTCAACTCTGTCTAAAGTAGTTCGTATGTATCGTTTTTGAAGAATATTGCTTGTTCGATTCAACTTGAGCTCCAATGTCCTTGATCCTCTGTATTTGCTTGAATAGCGCCAGACATTCCGCTTATCAAAACGACCTATTAGAATTTTGTACTTGGTTAATTTCTCGACATTTAGGTCCCCTGGGAGCACACTCGGGTCGGGAATGGATACATGTAGAGTGGAGAGATCCTTCATGTGATTCAACTCGAGCAGGCTCACATTAGTTGCTGGAGTTTGCTCGACAGCATTCCATTGATCAAAGCTATTCTTCATGTACAGCTCCTCCAATTTGATCAAGCTTCGAAGTACACCCGGTTCTATTATCTTAAGTTGTGAACAACGGCTCAAGTCTAACAACCTTAGCTCTACCAATTGCCCAATTTCTTTCGGCAGTCGCTGAATTTTGGAGCCCATGAAGCTGAGAATTTGTAATCCTTTTAGCTTGCCAAGAATGGCCACATCCTCTAGTGAACAATGATGAAGACACAGAGTATGTAAGTTCTCCGAGAGCTGAAATGGCACTGACAAACGAGTGAGACGTATGCTAGTAAGATTTAAGACCACAAGTTTCCTCATAGAGTTAAAATATGAATCTGGAATCTCAAGAGATTCATTGTTACTGAATAGCAAAAAGATGTGCAATTCGGGGCAATCTAATTCTTCAGGAAGCTCCTCTATGTCAATATAGGGAAAGCATATTGCCATACAACTTTTGAGCCTCTCCTTCCGCAATTGTGTTGCCACCGTATCATTATCTTTCAACAAGAGAAGTGGATGATCTCTTAAAATGAACCTAGCAACAAAGTCACGAACCAAGTCGTGTATCTTGAAACCATCTGCGTCTCCATTGTCTAACAGAAGAGAGGAGGCTTGAAGAGTGCAGATGAGTGTGTTCAACTTATCTCTGGCTTCTCTCACGCTGCTATCTTTTCGAAATATCCCCCAACCATAGCCAAACCTCACCAAGTTTTCAACAGAGGGCTCAGAGACGCCATAAGCAGCACAGAGTTTTAACAAATTTTTTGCCTCCTCGCTTTCTAAATGATCATAACTCAATCGCAACACCGTATTTATCACTGCACTTATTCCTCCATCTGCAGACAGCTCCATTTGTTTTAAAGCATCATTCAATTCATATAAATTGGCGTCTATAAAAATTTTCGCCATTGCACGAATTAGGAAAGGCAAACCTGCACTTTTGCGGAGTGCTTCATCCACCAAGGCTTCTAACTCTTCATGAACTTTGCCTCCCACAATCGTCTCAAACAATATTTTTGCCTCTTGCTCCACCAGCACATCAAGAAGGAAGGCCTTGTCGCAGCGCATTTCCCTTCGTAAAACATGTCGATCTCTCGACGTCAACAACAATTTGCATCCTATGACTTTGTTGTCATGTCCGCAAGGAATGCCGACTGATTTCAAGTCGAGCCCCTTCCACAGGTTGTCCAGTATTATGAGGACCTTCTTGTTCTCACTTTCCTCCTCTTTCAACCTCCTGTGCAGAAGTTCCGCTCGCCCACTGACATACTCTTTCTTCTCTATGTCAGTAAGGCCCAAGGCGTCCGCAATCTCTCCTTGAATCTTCTTGATGTCCGGATTTTCTGACACGTCGGCCTTAGCGACCCAATCAAACGACTTTTCTTCCCTTATTCTCTTTTCGACATCCGCCAAAAGGGTGGATTTGCCAACCCCGCCCATCCCGTAAATCCCGACCCCGCTATTGCTATCAGCAGCAAGAGCGTCCATGACGTTCCGTATCATTAAAGCTCTGGATTCGAAGACGCCATCGTTTCTAAGCTTAAGCGACGTCGAGGCAGAAAAAACGGAGGTCGTTGCGGGGGCCGTCGACTGGATGGCATCTTTGCCTTCTCTCCTGGCGGGATTTGGAGCTGCGACATTTCCTGGAGCAGGAGCACTGGAGCAGATGTCGTTCAGTTCTCTAAATTCGCTGCATTTTTGAGCGAGTCGCTTAATGACCTCGATCTTGCCCACGGCCTTCCTGCTGAACCGATAGCGACATTTGGGGTTGGGAAGAGTACCGTAGAAGCAAGTCTTGGTCGCCTTTTCGAAGTCGCCAAGTAGGTCTCGCGCCTCCTTCAAAGCCTTCTCAGCACTTTCCTCCCACATCGTGAAGACACCGTGCAATTCCCGAACATTGTATCTAGCCTGGTCCGCAAGAATCTTGACCATCTGAGCCTCGTTCTCCAGATTCTCGACTTCCCCCCGAAGATCGTTGGCAAATCTCTTGGAGGAGATCACGTATCCGAATCCCCGTTTGACGGGAACAACTACACAGCTCTTCAAGACATCCCATCCAATAGCAACGACAGAATCGACCGACATTTTTCTTTGATTTTCTTTTTTTCCCGAGAAAGAAAGAGCTAGATAAAAGAGAGGCAGAGAGGGAGAATGATGAAAAGGAGAAGCAGATACTAAAGAGGAAGAGGAAGAGGAGGAATAGAAACGGATGTGCCGAGGAGAAGACAGAGCGGAATAGAGCGAGAGACGAACAAGGCAAAGGATTGGAGCGCGAGAAAGCTTGAAGCAAGGAGAGCGTCGAATGGCAAAGGAATGGAGAAAGAAAGAGACGATTCGACTTAAACCATCGCCCTCAGAATATGTACTTTACAGTGTGTCAGTACCGATATAATAAAAGATAATGAATAAAGAGAATGAACGAATAAGGACTGGCCACGCCCACGTGATTTCTTTAGGATTTAAATTTCCAAGAGTGGTTAGAATCGACAGATGGTTCGCACAGTGCCGTTTGACAAAGACAACACGTGACATCTACTTTTTCTGAAGAGAGACGACGACAGAGGGCGAGGCTTGCGAGAGAAGCTGAGTAGTGAAGATCTCCTGATTACCGAAGGAGGACGGGAAAGAGCGCGAAGTCGTTTCATTGGACGAAGGGATGCCACTACGGTGCGTCGCGCATGGACGCCTGACCTTGCGTGCGTCGAATGTCGGCCCTTGATGCTTTCGTAGCGCTTAGCCTGATCTAACGTGTGGATGGATGACACGTGGACTCCTTTAAAATCGGGCAAAAGGAAAGAATTCAAGAAATTAGTGAGTCGGGTAATGGTATCTAGAGGTCACGCTTCCGTACTTACGAGATTTTTATACGTAGTAATGCTTATGCTTTGATTTTGTGTTAATCGGGTCGATGTAAGTTTCTTTCTTGGCCTTCTGAACTACGATCAAATGTAAACGAGGGTTAAATAAAGGAAGCGGGGTCTTTTACTTTTGCCGCTGTTTTCATTCGATGCCTCGTTGATGGAATCATTAGCCTATAAGTTAATGAAAAATACTTAATTTATTAACAGAAGCTCGTGCTTAAACATTATTGTTGATGACAAGGATAATTTTCATAACCGTTATCCGTGCGAAATATAAATAATGAAAATTAGAGAAGTATTTTTTTTAATTTATTGATTTTATAGCTTTCTACTAGATTTATGGTACATGTTAATAATTGAGTCGATGGGTATCATAACTTTAGTCAAACTGAAGTCCAGATAATTTCAAATATATCCATACAACTAGTAGTAAATTGGGACGTCTCATGCTAATAATTGTTGTATATAAAATGAAACTTATGATATATATATATATAGATATATGTGGTTCTACAAATGTTTCAAATAATTGCAAATATATCCATACAACCAGTAGTAAATGGGGACGCCTCATGCCAATAATTGTTGTATATAAAATGAAAGTTATGATTTATATGGATGGTTCTACAGATGTTTCTCTGGATATTGTTGATGTGTAAATTCTCCAAGCCTAGTAGCTGCTTCTTTGGAGCACGTGCGCTAAAAAAAATAAAAAATAAAAAGTGAGCCCCTTTGGGGACATCCTTCGTGATTGTGTTGATTGTGTTTTTAGTGATAGGGAAGATGACACGGATTACAACTCTTTCCAACTAAAATGCACTACAACAATATCCTCCATCTGAAAAAAATATATTTTCTAAAGTATTGTAAAATATTTTACTTGGCAAGTTTCTTGGTTAGATTAATTGAATTTCACGATATGATTATTTTTATCTCAAGTAAGACTCGTCATGTTCTAAATTTGTGATTAAGCCGGATATATTAAATGAGCAAATAATCTGTTATGGCTATCGCGGGTAGATCTCCTTTCGATGTCTCCTAATACTTTTTAGTTACAATTTGAATATGGTAATAGTAACATGATTCTCTAGTTTATAGAGATGGTTTTATTGTTTCTTTACTTGACTGGAAGTCCAAGTCTCAACATCCTTTCCTCCGTCACTGATGGACAAATATTGATTAGGTAGCAGTCTGAACCTGCTCCCTATGCGAGTCCATGACACCATTTTAAGAATATAGACGTAACATCGTACCTAAACTAATTTAAAAATAATTGAACGAGAAAAAAATTAGAGTTTAATATATGAAATCATAACATCTCTAAAACATAAAATGGCTGTATTATTGATTTATAAATTGAATAGCAATTGTTAATAATGTTCTCCGTATTAATGCATAAGATTTAATACAAGGGATCCAGAGATTCAGAATTTTAACGAAAATCCAAATCACTTGAAAAAAGGGAGGAGATAAATCTACTAGGGAGATCCGAAATGCAACCTGAGATAGGTTAACTAAGCAACATAAAATCTTGGGAAGCTGAAAATTTGGTAGCACGCTTTTCAAGTTTGTTGCTGACCAAAATAAGAATAAAAAATGACTGCTCTCGGTCTCCCAAATCAAGACAAAAATCGTCAACTTTAATTGATTTCTTCGCATTATAAATTTTAAATTGCAGTTCCATCAAGTGGCTTAAAAAAATGAAAAAAAAAAATTGATTACCAGTTGTTAAAGTAAGAAAATGATTCCACTAGGATTTAATTACAATCAGCAACCTTAACAATATAATATGGTGCAAAATCTGAACGACATCACTCTATCATTCTTAACCTGTCAAAATTTGTGCTCTTAAACTACATACATAGGGTACATAACATAATCTCAAGCCGTAGGCACAGGTATAAGGGATAAAGCAAACAAAGTGAAAACTCAAAAACAAACTAAAAGTACGAGGCAAGCTTTTCCAATTTGAAGACATACCACTAATGAATTAAGCTTGGGACATTTCCATGAATCTCTTCATGTAAAATGGCCGCATCACCACTTTGAAATAACTCCAGAGGTGCGGTTTAAAAAAAAAAATTGCTCAAAATGAAACTCTCACTCAATGATCTCCCAAATTTTCTAGCATATAAACGCAGAAAAATCAACTATCTATAAGAAAAATAACTTTAAATGTCTCAAAACCTTAGTCTATGACCTTTTGAATAAAGAGAATTAACTATCCACCGACCTATAAGCTGGTAAATAAAATCTTATACCAAATTAACTAGTTGAAATATTCTCTTCTACCAAATAATGACAGTTGAAACATGAACAAATCAAAGAACTGCAGATTTGGTCATAATAAATTGGAAAAATTATGGCTAAAGCTAGATGAAAGCATAAGTGTAATTTGATATTTCGGAACATGCTTATGCTCCAATCTTTTAAATAAATCAGCCTCTTTTTTTTGTGATTCATAGGCTGAAGACGTTTTTTAGGTAAATTCTTACATAAACAAAACTTTGAAATCGAAAGAATAGATGACAAGATTGAAACCAGAATCTTTTATCGAGTGTTTATATTAAATGAGAAATTATACTAGAGAATAGACTAGAGAGAAACTGGAAAAGGCAGATTTATTTATTTTTAAATAAAAAGCGGGTCTATTAATAATTGAGTTCACTTAAAAGGATGTGATTTAAGATAAGTTGGGAGCGTGAATAGCCTTGCCCAATGTGCGTGAGTATGCATACATACACCAAATCATCACAACGACTTTAGAAGATCCTCCCAACTATTTGAAGGCCCACCAGAGGAATCTTTCTCTTTTAGTCTTGGGAATTTCCCCTTTCGGTGCAATGAAGCAATTTTTTAGTAATCCAAGAAAAAAAAACATCATGACTTCCTTTTTTAAAAGGAGTCAAGAAGACAAATTGATAGAGCCAGCAGAGAAGTGGATTGTTGGAGGTTGATGCACTCATAGTCCAAGTAGAACATTTGATAAGGTGGGAATTTTTCTAATGTCTCTTTGTTCTTGCTCTTTAACCACAACTTAGACCTTTATATCAATAATTACTTCTTGAGATAAGTTTAATGTGATGTTTCCCATTTTTTCCCCAATGGTAGCACCGATTTGACATTTTTTATATTTTTTTGAGTTGAGATAACCTAGAAAAAATAAAATAAAGAGACAGAGATAGAACAACGAAAGAGCCAAACAAAGCAAGAATGATGAGGGATGAAGAAGGCAAAGAGATTTGAATACAAAAAAGGATTAGGTGCTAGTCCTAAACCCGCTCCCTGTGTGAGTCATGAAGCTATTAAAAAAAAAAAAAGGGAAACAACATCATAATCAAACTAATTGAATGCGTTCGACCAAAAAAAAAACAACTAATTGAATGGGGAAAAATTGAAGTTTTATTTTTGAAATGGTGTACAAATTAAAATAGCTCTAAAACGTAAAATGACCGTTCTATTGATTTCTAATTGAATAGTAACTTTTGATATATGACTTGAGCCAAATTGGACCCTTCTATCCAATTAATGTTGAGCATTAGTTTAAAATAAGTTTTGACTTTTCATGTATTGTCTTTCAAATTTTCATAGATTTGTTGAAAGAAAACCCCTCATAAACATTTCTTTAAGTGGAAAGAAGAAGAAGAAAAGAACATAGTTCATAAGGAAAAATTGAAGTTGTTTAATTTTTTTGCCAACCATAATTGTTAAATTATAATGTCATATTACTCCTAAATCCTTATATTCATTATGAATATTTGAAAAAATTATGACTAATATCTAAAAAAAAGGTTATGACTAATTAGAGTTACAAGGGATGTTCTCTTTGAAATTAAGATCATAAGGACCTTGTTTATGAGGAATAAGTGTATATAAGAAAAGTTTCCATTGTTGAGGAAAGCTAGCCCCAACAACCATATTTAGTTAGCATTATCCTAAAGTAAGCATTTTTTTTTTTTTTTTTTGTAATTTAGAGGTGCGGAGGTGTAGACGTGTCTATCTAAAAGCCCATGAAATATCGATTCTGCACTCCTCTCGTAACGAAAAATCACTATGAGCTTTCTTATCTGCTGCAGTTCTTTCTATTGTTTGCCGTCCGTAGATCTAGCTGGGATAATGACTCTTGTTTGAGACTGGGTTCTTCTTTGGAAATATACGTATATGTAGAGGTTGTTTAGTTCGGTCACTACTCGCTTTTACCGAATGTTTCTACCTCGGGTCGTTTCTTCTTTTGTAGGTCCCCATGATGCGCAATCTCCGGATTAACTTTTGGTTCCGGTGAATATCAGATTTCTAGTGCTTGGACAGCGTTGATTTTCAATTGAAAGATGAAACGTCCTCTTGATCTTCATACTCTGCTTTCATACTTTTATAAGTAGCAATGCCAAAATCTTAGAAAACCTTACCAATGGGAGTCACATTTACCTTACCAATGGGAGTCACATTTACTCTCTAATTTTAATCAGGAATTGTACAACCATCTAAAAAGTTTGTGGATAACCATATAATTTCGGACTGTTCACTATCTTAGCCATGCCATTTGAGTCATTATCAATGAGGCTTTGCAAATTTTAGCGATGGGGACATCCACCTTGGGATAGCTAACTGACCAAATGCTTTTGGCAATACTTTACGAAAACCAAAGCATATTTTATTTTCCACTAGAAAAAGTTGATGTCCACGTCCATTGTCATTTACTTTTGCTTTGGACTCCTGTAGTCTCCACGGTAAAGAATTTCCCAAAATTAGTGTGAGTTGATAAAGGGATTGAGACTTTATGGGGATGAATCTTTAGATTAGGTACATGATCATTTTAAAGGAATATCCTAATCTTAAAAGATGACTAGCTTCAATGTTGACGCTAAAGCGGTCGTGTGTCGTGTCTAATACTTTAAGGAAAAGCAAAATAGTGAGTATGGGCACAAGTTGTAGAAGTGGTGAGTGATGGAATGAGGTGTCGATGTTCCATTGAGCTAAGGTATGTTTTTTCCACCTCTTTGGCTTTATCTCTGGAATCCAATTCACATTGCTTTAAAGCACTAAAATCAACTCATAATCCACCAAAAGCCAATCTAATTGATGGATATCTTGACTTTTTTTTAGGTGATGCCAAATAGTTGTTATAGTCCCCACTGCTTTCACTTTGATCATTAGTTATCTTTAGTCTCTTTTGCTTTTTGAAAATGCACTCGTGTTGCCTTTCCTTTTCCCAGGATCCCCACGTAAGATTGCGGGAGTGTCTATCCTCCCTGCTTGGAACGGCAAATACTTGCATGGACTCGTTGGACAAATCACAACCATTGACCCTACCATATTTAGCCATTTACTTGCCCTCAATCTGAATTCTAAAGTCTAGTCAAGATTTTGTTGGAATTATTGCATGTAAGAATATTCTCATATGAGTAAATATTTAGTCAGTTATGCATAATATTAGCTCAGGTGGAGCCTAAGTGACCACATTATTTATTTATTTATTTCTAGAGAATGTTGCAAATCTAATTTTTAAAACAAGAAGAAATCATTTCTAGCTATTTAAAGTGTTGGGTATCAATCTTAGAAACAGGCTGTTATTACATAATTTTGTAGATATATATTCTCCAATTGATTTTGTATGTGAAGTTGGTCATAATTTTGTGTCATAAAGTATAATTTCTCAAAAAGAGGTTTTACACCCAACAAACAGTAATAAGCCCATGAAATATTGATTCTTTTTGCTGCGGTTCTTCTCTATTTGTTTGCCGTCCGTAGATCTAGGTGGGATAACGACTCTTGTTTGAGACTGGGTTATTCTTTGAAAATATATGTATATGTAGAGGGTATTCGTTTTAGTCACCATTTGCTTATACCGACTGTTTCTATCCTGGCTTTTTTTATTCTTTTGTAGGTCCCAATGATGCGCTATCTCCGGATTAACTTTTCATTCTGGCCGTGGTTGTGACTTGTTGAATATCAGATTTCTAGTGCTTGGACACTGTTGATTTTCAATTAAAAGGTGAAACATCCTCTTGATCTTCGTACTCCGCTTTCACACATATATAAGTAGAAATGCCAAAATCTTTTAAAACCTTACCTTACTGACGGAAGTCACATTTACTCTCTAATTTTAATTAGGAATTGTGCAACCATCTAAAAAGTTTGTGGTTAACCAAATAATTTCAAAGTGTTCACTATCTAAGCAATGCCCATTTGAGTCATTATCAGCTAAGCTTTGCAAATTTAGTGACAGAGACATCACCATGGGATAGCTAAAGGACCAATATAGCGATGAACCTGCTTTATGCCTTTGGCAATACTTTGCCAAAACAAAAGCATACTTTATTTTCCACTAGAAAAAGCTGATGTCGACGTCCATTGTCACTTACTTTTGCTCTAGACTCCCGTAGTCTCTTCGGTAAAGAATTATGAAAAATTGGTCTGAATTGTTAAAGGGATCGAGACTTTATGGGGATGAATCTTTAAATTAGGTGCATGGTCATTTTAAATGAATATCCTAATCTTAAAAGATGACTAATTACAATGTGGATGCTAAAGCGGTCATGTCGTGTCTTAATACTTTTAAGGAAAAGCAAAATAGTGAGTATTGGCACAAGTTCTGGAAGTGGTTAGTGATGGAATGAGGTGTCGATGTTCAGTTGAGCCGAGGTATGTTTTTTCCACCTCTTTTGCTTTCTCTTTGGAATACAATTCACACTGCTTTAAAGCATTGAAATCAACTCATAATCCACCAAAACCCAATTTAATCGATGGATCTATTGACTTTTTTGAGGTGATGCCAAATAGTTGTTATAGTCCCCAGTGCTTTCACTTTCATCATTAGTTATCCTTAGCCTCTCTTGCTTTTTGAAAATGCACTCATGTCACTTTTTCCTTTTTCAGGATCCCCATGTTAGATCGCGGGAGTGTCTGTCCTCCCCACTTGGAATGGCAAATACTTACATGGACTCATTGGATGAATCATGGCTGATCCTATAATACTCATCATATTTAGCAATTTACTTGCCCTCAATCTATATTCTAAGGTCTAGTCAAGTTTTTTCATGTAAGAATATTGTCATGTGAATAATCTATTTAGTCAGTAGTGCATAATATTAGCTCAGGTGGAACCTAGGTGGCCACGTTTTTTTTCTTTTTCCCTGGCGAATGTTGCAAATCTAATTCTTGAAATAAGAAGCCCTTTCTAGTTATTTAGAGTGCTGTGTACCAATCTTAGAAACAAGCCGTTATTATATAATTTTGCAGATATGTATTCTCTAATTCACTTTGTATGTGAGGTTGGTCATAATTTTGTGTCAGAAATTATAATTTCTAAAAAAAATATTTTACAACCAACAATCAATGATGATGCATAATCAAATTCAGAGCACAGGTGATGTGTAAAGCTTAGCTCCTCAAGCAAGAACAAGTCTCCCTTTTGGATCAATCGCTCCTTTGGGCTTTACATCGTCAAATACTACTGTCCAGAACATAGGAAACGAGCTCACCTTAGCTTATGTTGAGGGCTAGAGCCTATGGACCGATTTGGTGCTTGGGTTAGGACCGAGGTATGAAACTGGACACGAGTTGAAGCCCAATAGAAAGGGACGAATATCTTTTTCTACGATAGATTTTCGTTATTGTAGGGAGTTCAGATATCCAGTGCTGTAATGGAACGAGCCTCGATAACTTTTCGTGTTGACGGGTGCGGATACTTCTCTAATGTATAGCTCGAGCCTCTCCATACAGTAACTAAAGTTATGCAAATAATGGATAGACCTACCGGGCAATGGATTCATGTTCGCTAAACTTGATTATAGGCATGGCTATTCACCATGTTCTCCCAAACCCGCTCGCTAGGTTTGAAGTCAGATGGAGAGGATTAGGAAATGATTTTACAAAAGAGAGCTTGACCTGCTCTAGCCATACATCTTTTGTAAGGGATAGATTTGGTTAATAAGTAATTTGTTCATTTGAACATATTAATATCCAACCACCTCCGTTGTAACTCGTTAGCAGATAACAAAATTTCATTGGATTTGATGGAAATGACAAGCATAAAAAAAAGCCTCCAATTTACCTTCCTTTGTATATGAAGGGGTCAAGTTAACCATTCTTTTGATTCAAGGAAAGAAATTTTGCAGGTCAATACACTTTAATAATCATGAATCTCATGATCCATCGTTCTTTGTAGAAAACTGTAGTTGTCAAGAAGAAGAATTCAAGTGAAATGAGATTCCAAAGCATAGAACCTCTTCAAAATTGAAATGACGAAAGATCAGTAACATCATCCAACAAGCCACCGGCCGACATTCACTGGCGACTTAAACGGGGTAATTTTGTCTGAAATTTGTAATTTGGTAAAAAAAAAAAAATCCCCAAATGAATTTCTGGTCCCTCCCGTCACGCTTCTTGGAAACTCCTCCATTTTTTTCCTCTCCTCCCTTTCGCGCCAAGCCGTTGCTACCGCCGTCGACACCACCGTTGCCACTGTCGGGAAGTCCAATGTCCGACGTACCCGAGGATTGAGAGCCACCACGGCAACACCGCCACAGTCCCTCCAGCGGGCCGTTCCTCATCTTTTCACCACACGGCTACTACCCCGTCCTCTTCCTGTAATTTTTTAAAGCTACTTCTGAGGCGAAATTGAGGTCTTGGAATTTGACATTTGTCGATTCAATTTCAATTGATGCTAGATTCAATGCATTATATTAATATCATTGTTTCCTTTCCTTCTTTTAAATGGTGATGATGTTGCCGCAGGATTCGACATCAGGGTTGCTGCAACCTCAAGTATCAAATAAGATCAGTTGAACGAGAATCGTTTTGCAGCTCATTCCAGTGGCTTCACACGCAAACCGTAGTGGGTTTTGATGAATCACTTTCGGCTTGTTGCTTGAGTTCCTGATCTCATATCTAGGGCTGGATTATTTTATTCAATTTGATGTTGGAATCTGTAACTCTTGAATTATTCTGCACCAAGGAAACGTATCGATAGTGGAAATGAAATCTCGTAGAGTTTCACTTTCTGGCTTTTAGCCAGCTTGTGTCTCATTGTCTTGATCTGGGCTTCTAGCTACAACATTTTCATTATGTAAAATTCTGTATATTTAGAAATGTGAAGTGATGCAATCACTTTTGGAGTTAGCTTTAGAACGAATCATGTGTTGCTTTTGCCTTTCAAATTCCTGGTTAAGCCCTTTTTCAGTTCGACTTGGCGATCATTGAGTTGTCTTCCACTCTGACTAGTTTTAGTATATCTCCAGAAGTGCTAAGTTTCACTGCAACTATAGAGAAAAGTAATGATCAAGGACTCCACTTGAACAAGCTTTCACTACGCACTTCTCTCTCGTCCCTATGCCCCATTTTTCGCCCAGTCCTTTTGGAAGCAAGTAATCTGATGATTAATGTTTAAGTAGTTTCATACATTGGTCAATGGAGCATCTATTGTTTTAGTGGATTTGATTGAACATCTCTGTTTGTGGCTTTTCAAGTGTAGGATGGAAATAGATCGTTTGAGTGCTTTAGTAATATATATCCTTCAAATTCAATACCTTGTCTTTTCTGGTTCAAATGGAATAGTATGGCAGTTTCACCCTTCTTGGATTGGCTTCTCCTTAACGATGTCCATAGTTGTGGCGTTTGGGGGGAATGTAGTCACCATTCAAACTGGAACAAACCGAGAACTTGGAGATTATCTTTTGGTTCTCCATGAATCGCTTCAACCAAGACGTTGTATCATATAATGCTGTTTACTTATATGTTCATGCATGTTCGATTGCTAATGTAGTCAAATCAGAATCATGACAAACAGGGTGCTTCACTGTTTTAAGTGTATGCGTCAGGCATCTAACTCCTGTGCATGCATAAATTTTTTACCCTCCTAACATGGCATTGCGGAAGTTATTAATGTGTTTTGACCAGTTTGATAGGAATCAAATCACAGAGGCGAGGCATGTTTTGCTCAGCTAACCTAATCATTCAGCTTTGCTGTCCATCCGATGGATGTTCATAAAAGCAGTTTTCCACAGGCTTCCAATCCTTGGAGCAAAGTCTCTCATTTCTAGACAGAGCTTTCCTGCTGAATTCCACATATTACGGAGGTTTGGTTATGTCTCCTTCACGATTTTTTGGATGTTGTAGGTTTGTAGTCTGGGTAAGCCTCTTAGCTATGTTGGTTTTGCATCATTCAATAATGCTACATTTCCTAGATATATCCTCCATGATTCTCTTCCTTCTGCTTTGCAGGCAAAACGATACTGGCCTTGAAGTGCCCTTGTGGTTCCTTCTATATTTTAAGGATGTCTCTTTCATGTGTAGTTTTTTGATGGCTTCAAGAGGAAGTACTGAGTGCACCGACAATGTAGGTATGACGTAGATTAGAAAAAATATCACCGTCAAGAGTAACCATCCCAAGGGCTGTCATCCTCACACATCTGTTCTTGCTCAGTTTCAAATGCTTAATTGAGAAACTGATGTGAATAGGAAGAAAACTCAAGCAAAGAATGGGGTGGGAGTGCGGACAGAGAAGGATACCGTAAGTGGGAGCTAATCGAAGTAAGTAACCGAGGATCATTTCTGTTTATGCAAAGGTAAAGGCACCAACACTAGCAGCCACCCACCCATACGAGAACCAAAGAAAGAGAGAATGAAGTACTAGCATATATAGTCCGCATGTTGCAACAGAATTAACATTTACTAAATTGATAGGCATGAATAATAGATAACCACCATGAGGACCCAATTTTGGAATACCAAGCGTAACATCTAGAGAATGGTGGAATCACGTAGGAAGAACCAAGGAATAAAACCAAAATCAAAGCACCTAATTTAATTCATTGCGAGAAGTAATGCGGCACTAAAAAAATGAAGAGCAATCATTCAGCAAGTCCGAAAAGATTGGAGCATGCAACACTGCGATTGTACAAGCAGAGCAGAACACGGCATTTCAATCCAGCCAATTAGGAAGAGAATACAAAAAAGTCCCTCCACGGCAGTCAATGTAGCATAAAAAGAGACACTAATCAGAAACGGGGAGACAAACATAATCACAGGAAACAATCATAAATGAAGGAGTTTAAAATGATATACAAAGAAAGAAAAAGAAAACTGCAGGTATGCTAGCGAATCTGTATTCATCACCTTCTACTTTAGCTTGATAGATGTCAAAATGAGAATACCAAGAAGTGCTCCAACACCACCTTTGAGAAGTAACCCCATCCTCTATCTTAGTGCTAGTGAAAAATCTAGGATTGCATACAGGTTAAAATAACAGATTTTCAACCACCAGTTAAAAGATAGAGCTTTTCCGAGTAATTCCTCGAAACACCCAAAAGAAAAAAAAATATTACGCTGTCATTTCTTTTATTTTCTCCTATAACAAGAGCATCCCAAATAATAGGAGAAATTACAACTTCCTCTGAGGTTGTATGGTTTGCCTAGATTTCACGTGACAAACTCATGCAGAACACTTGCACATGAACAACTCTTGATTTCACCTAGAAAAAGAAAAATCAAATCTCTTCCCTTTGCCTGTAGCAAAAACTACAATGGTGGATGCATGAGTAGCTCATCTCTCTGACAAACAAATTCAAAAACTGACAGTTACATATGATTCCAAAGCAGAAGCAGACCGTGTAGTCCTCTATCAAATGATTTTGGATATTTATTACGAAAATTTTTCGGCTCAACCTTCAAAGATTGCGCCAAAATGGCCTCAAAAGATCGCATAACGCTCATTCAGCAGATTTTCATTCAACTGAAGATGAGGAGAAGGTGGTGACAGCAGCTACGATTGGTCGCTCTGTTGAAGGCGAAAAGGAGAGGGATTGATTGGAATTTTGTGTAAGTTTGATCGGGTGAAGCAAGGCATTCAAATTTGTTAAAGAGAACAAAATATGAGAAATCAATTGCGATGACTAAATAATATATTGCATTTTTTGTCATCGGGTCATTGAATTTTCATTTCAATCGTCGAATGAACTTTAGAATTTGTAACTAATCGAGGCCCAACCAAATTATGGCCAATACATTAATGCATCTAGATATTTTTCTTAGCAGGGCAAACTTTGGTAAATAATGATTATTTCAGTAAATAAACCAATGCTCTTCAGCTTGAAAGTACATGATGAAAGTACCATTGAGTCAGTTTGGTTTGTTTATGGCAACTTGATATTTCATGATCCAACGATCGCCTATTGAGGCTTATCAATTTCCGCCGCGCGGGGGGTGGGGGTCGAGGGGGACTGAAATGAAAATAGTCATTATGGACTCAGTTAAATAAATTATTTGAAAATCCAGTGGAAATAAAAAAGGATTTAGACACTAATGATCACTTTAAGTTTCTCCCAATCGAGTTGTGCCTCGAGAACCACACCCTCTTAACACAAGCCCACGTAACCCTCTCTTTCAATAAACTTTTTTTTTGTCTTTTTCTTAGTTGAGCTCACGTGACGTTGAGTTGTTGTTGCTTTTCCAATTAGATATATCAGACACTAACGTTAATATTACATGCAAAAATTGTTCGAAAAGTCTTCATAATGCATTGATTGCATACGAGAAAAAAAGATAATGTTAGTACATTAAACGATCGAAATTGAAGTTTAGTGATTTGATTGTACAAAATGACTACATATAAAATTTACCTAATTTATCAAAAATTCTCATTTGCACATTAATTTGGTAGATCGATTGTTTATATCGAGTACTTTTTGTACCATTGACCACATCAACTATCGGGTACTATGCACTCTAAGATATTCCCACATATAGTAAAAGAGATTATTACATTCTTGATAGTTTCCATATAGAATGTGAAACTAGCTTAGAACGGAAAAGATCGAGACAAGCTACTGAGGTTATTTGACGAAAAGCAAAAACTTGTGCTCTTCCGAAGTCTCCTCGAGGTGGAGATTTTCGTCTCTTGGAGTCCTTGAGTGAAAATAAATAAATAAATAAATAATATTGCTCATTCAAGCGGGAACAGAACACAGCGACGCCATCATCTCCACCGGCTTCGCTTTGCGCCGCATTCTCTCGTTGTTTTCTCTTCAAGCCTCACCACCAATCTTCACCATCTTGCCCTATCGTCTCAGATGATGATGGACTCGATTGGCCCTGGATTGTGCCGGCCAATGAAGCGACGCCACACTGGCAGGAGTGCCGAGAGTGAAACCCGAAAAGTCTCATCCTTCGAACCGGCGGATCGTATCCAGACATCCCCTTTGCGCACGAACTCTCTCTAATGAATGCTGCTTCGAGAAATCTCCGCAGACAGCTGGTTCCTCGTGACATTCAGGCGATGATGGAATCCGTCATTTGATAGTTACCCTTACCAGGTCATTTTGTTCTCAATTTGTCTGTTTGATTTGTGTTTCGCTTTCGTTTTCTCGCAATCTCTCTCTTTCTCACACTCTCGCTGTCCCCCGAAATTCAACTACCCGTCACTTGCACTGTGGAGGAGGGAGTCGAATATGCAAGGAAGGTGTTTGATGGAATGACGAAGCCCGACTCTGTTTCCAAGAATACCCCCGTTCGAGAGAGACGGAGAATCAGCCACGTTTATCTGGCTCGAATGCTGTTTTATTGAGAGAGGGTTGCAGATTCGAGCTACTGCGGCGAAAGTTTCTTTAATTGGCTAACCAATGGATGTTTTTTCAGAACTGCTTGAGCCTTGGGCCCCATCACCGCGCCACTGTCGGGTTAAATTTCGCTGTTGAGAACGAGCCTAATCCTTAAAATGATTTTCTATGAACACAGAACTTGCTAGTGAATTCAATTAGCTAATCGATAATTGTCATTTTTTGCTATGCTAAATGTAATTAGTTAATTGTCGAACAATAACAACGAAAAGATAATTGCATTTTTCTTAATGAGGGGCTATCTCTTATTTAAGAATTTTTAATATGCATAAGCAACTGAATGTAACGGAAATGACAAGCATAAAGTGTGTGGGCTCTAGTTATCTCTACAAGAGTGGTTTAGATTTTAAGAAATCAAGAGTTTTATCTTGAGTTCTTGTTTTTTTTTGTTTTACTTTCTTAAGTTGACATGGCTTAGTTATTTGGGAACTTTTTTTGCCAATATTTTGGAAAAATCGTAAAGATTACAATTTTTCCAAAAAAAACAAGAAGCTTTCTTTTCTTTATTTATTGACAATTTTGAATTCACTATGTAATCTTAGATAAACTTTATATGTAAATAATACGCCTTATTCAATGATTAAATTTTTATGTATAGACGATTAGTTTCTTCAATACGAAACCAAAAAGGAATGAACCTCTCAAATGGAATCTCTTCGACTGATGATTCACTGCAACTACAAATGGAGCACCACCCTCAATTTATCTAGATTGAACTCTTTGATGCTCATTGCTTTGAGAAATCTCCAGAGACAGACAGTTCCTCGTGACATCCCAGCGATGACGAAATTCGCCAATCATTAGTCACCCTTACTAGGTCTCAACTCCCATTTAACTCTAGAATCAATTTCGATTAATACCAAATTCGTTAGTTGCTATGTGGAAGAGGAATCGAGTTTGCAAGGAAGGTGTTCTGTGGAATGACGAAGCTAGGCTCTGTTAGAAGAATACCCTGTTCGAGAGAGACAGAGAATCAACAAGCTTTATCTGGAAGCTAGAGCAAGTTCAAGTTTGAGAGCACAACATGTTGTCGATTCTGAGACGAAAAGTCACAGTCCTAGGCTCGGATGCTATGTTGTTCAGAGAAAGGCCACGAAACAGTTAGTGCCGTAGAGACATGGTTACAAAGTTATCGTACTGCAAAAGAAAGAGATGAATGCAAGAGAGGCTCTGAATGCTGCGCTTGATTAGGAAATACTGTAGAAATTCTGCTGCAAAGATGAACTACATGTTGGCTGGCAACATATCAGTCCATATAGTTTCAAGAGGAGCTGCAACAGGAGTCTGTGCCCAACACTCCCAAAGCTCTGTGAAGACGTCGCAATCCCACTTGGAAGAAACTTTACTGGATCAGGCCTCGTTAGATCACTTATCACCCTTGGGATCAATCGGACACAAGAATCGTCTGTGGCGTGCGAAATGTGAGTTGCTTGTGAACTACATAACATATTTGGCATGTTCCTCCAACCGAAGTGCTTCCTCATCCTCTGCTTTTTTCAAATTGGCAGTCACTAATTTCTCAATGCAGTGTGAGAGTTGCATTATTTGAATGCATTGTTGTTTAGGAATGGATATTTTCCTTTTCAATTGATATTAATATTATGATAGGTCAACATAAGCACAGAAAAATGAGAAAATACATGGCACACATGCCCAATATAACATCATTGGTGCAGGATATGACCATTGTTATTACTCTGATTAACCCAGCTTGTAATTTTTGGTTTTAGCCTTAGAAAGCTTCATGTCTCCTTCATTTGTTTGAAAGGGTAAGCAACCATTTGCAAATTCTGAACATGCTCGTCTTGTTCTGAAATAGTAATTGCTTTTGCCATTGGGTGTCTCTTTGCCCTCATAAACTTTGATTGGTGACCTATTGTTGCATAGCTTAACTGCTATTCTCTAAATTGTTGTTCCATTTGGTAACTAGGGTAATTAGTCAATGATTTAGCCTCATCAAATTCAATTTTTTAATTAATAGCTCTACTCTTCTAAGGGTTGAATTAATTTATTTTGGGTATGCTTTGCTTCATAGTTATTAGTATGAATATCATCTTTTGTAAGGGACATTTGGTTAATAAATGATTTTTGTGTGTGTGTGAGAGAGATATTTTACGGATAAACAAGTAAACAATGACATCTTTACTTGATCATGCATATATTCAATCACATCCTTTGCAATCTGATAATATATAACAAAATCTCATTGGATTTGACGGAAATGATAAGCAAAAATAATCCTCAGCTGGATTTGAGGGCACAAATCTACCTTCCTCTATGAACAAAGGGATCAGATAAATCCTCCATTTTTGCAGGCAAATATCCTATACAATCACAACTCTCATGAATATGTCATTTTTTGCAGACAATTTTGATTGTAAAGAAATAAAATTTAAGACAAATAAGATGTTAAACCATCAAAACTCTTTGAAATTGAAATAACCAAAGATTGTTAATCATCATCCAACAATTTTTTCTTTGACAGTAGTTCAAAACTTTTTCCGAGTCCAGCTCCTTCATTTTCATATAAGTAAAGCTTCCTCCATGGAAGCTTAAAATCAAGAAAAGGAAAAGAATTGGAGAACCCATTACTGGAATTTTCATCTCACGCGGATGAATATAACGATGATGGGGCCCACCAACAGAACCCCCTCGCCCTTTTTGTGTTTTGCAGGTGTCAGCGTCCTCGCCGGGGGGAGCAGCATCCTTAAACACCTCACTTGTCAATTTCGCTCATTCCCAAATCAGAATTATATATAGCTTTTCCTATTTCTTTTTTTAATCTTTCTTCTTCCTTTCGCTGCCTAAAGTCGTCCGTCCATAGGCCACCATCATCCCACCCTGTCAACCTCCACTTCGTTCTTGCGGCCACCGTAGTGTCTCCGGCCGCCGCGGCCGCCGACCACATTGTTGGCGGCAACGGCGGATGGAACCCCGACATCCAGACCTTCTACCTTAGCGACCTTCTACTCTATCTGCACGCATCTCTTTATACTCTTTCAGTGGAATGAGCTAAATCTGTATTCCAAAGCCTATTTCCAATTTTTTTTTTTCAGCTTCTTGAAGGCAAATTGACTAGAATGCTTCTCTGCTGTCATTGCATTTTTTTTTCCTTATATGTCAAATGAAACTGGCTGTAATCTTATTCTGAACATGTACAGACTCGGATTGAGCGGTGTTCAGGGACATGAAGAGCCATGGACGGACGTATATTGACCTCCAAAAATCTAGTTGTGGCCGCTGTCGACCCTGCTCGACCTTAATCAGCACAAACTCTGAGGTCAAGCCGATCCCCATATCTCGAATCTAGGGCTTGCTTGAGCTTAGATCCATAATTTGAGGCTGGAGAGCGCCGGTCGAGCTTGAGCGCGACGACGGCGAGGACGAGCCGTGGCCGGGCTGCTGGACATCGGAAGCCAGGGCTCATCGGCCAAGACTAGAGGCGGTAGTGGTGGAGATACGGGGGGAGAGGTTGAGGAAAACAGAGATCTCAGCAGTGGCCGAGGGCAGAAGCGAGGGTGGACAGCTGGGGTTGTGGAAGGTGGCGAGGTGGTGGTGGACGGAGGGCGGGGCCGTTGATTGGATCGGACGGTGAGGCGAGGATGGACGGCTGGGGTTGTGGAAGGTGGCGAGGTGGTGGTGGACGGAGGCCTAGGCCGCTGATTGGATCGAGCGGCTGACTCACCGACCGTGGTCAGGTTGTTGTCCAGTATAAGGAAGAAAAAAGAAAAAGGAAAAAGGAAAAAGAAAAAACTAGAAGACAGAGCATATATATATATATATATATATATTCCGCAGGGGCAGTGGCTGGCCGTCCACTGCAGAATAACAGTGGAATGGTCAAAGGCTAGCCACAAATCCTTTTGGAGGAAACCGGTAACCGGTTTTAATTTTTGATCCCATATTTCCTTTCTTCTTCTTTTTTTTTTTTGACTTCTATGTTTTCTTAAATACAGAAATACAAATAATTAAACACCGATAACAAGCTCAAATTGAGAGATCTAATCAGAAGAGCACCCATGGGATTAATTTCTTGCATATGAAGAAAGAAAAAAATTAAATATCAAAATATAGATAATTACAAGTAAAAAAAATATTATAGCTTACTAAAATAATCATTAATGTCATTACAAATATCTATTAAATTTAAAAGATGAAAAAATGTTGAAACATTAGTTTCGCAATTAATAACAAAATCATTGTGCAATGAAATAGCTCATCATTCCTTTTGCTTGAATCAAATTGCTGACCTAAAATTTAGGCAATTGATATCAATTATGCATTAAATAAATGACCTAAAATTTAGGCAATTGATATCGATTATGCATTAAATAAATGAAGTAAAGAAAAGATCAAAATAAGAGTAATGAATTAATAGAGATTTTTAAAAAATTAGCAGAGAAAAAATGCATTTTTAAATAAAAAAGCTGCCGACCAACCCAAAAAAATAAAAATAAAAATAAAAATAAAAAAGCTATAAGAAGAGAACGATTTTCTTGTTTTATTTAAAGAAAAAAATCAAAGTGAAAATTTCAAGAAAAATGATTCGGTGTGGCTTTTTCTTATTTTGTCTCTTAAATTTGATGTTGTCCCTCCTAATAGGGCTCGAACCCGCACAAGTCTCCCGCCTTTAGGGAAATTTCTCTCGTGAATGAGGCCCAACTGACAGATGACTTTCCATGCTATACTTGGCTTATGAACTTCACCCGTCATGATTTGTCTTGGAATATGATAGCCCCGATTTGCGGCCTTTTCACGATGTGCGTCTTTGGAATGCACCAGGGACTCTCTGCTTAAGTCCCCGTTTCGCAATTTTGTCATAGGAAAGAAGAAAACAATCAATGATTTTTGACGAAGATAGTAGGAGGATCCTTTTCAAAGCATGTCAAGGATAAAAATAGAAATTATTCACACGATGCACCATTGACCAAGAGCTAACGTAGTCGTCCTATCTGATTTGAACTCAAGAGTTGTGATTGTCAGAGGATCTTACCACATTGCTTTTCTTCACATACATTCACCTCATCGGCTTAAATTTTGCTAGCTTGTGCAAGAGCTCTGCAGAATCCCGACTCCTTCAGTTTAGCTATAGCAGTTGGAAACAAAACATGAAGAAAGCTTAGGCATATACTGTTGGAAATTTTTCGATAATGGGCTTACATTAATTAATTAATTTTCTATTTTATATAATCGGGTTAATGGATATTCCAATATATTTTAAACCCTAAAGTGATCTTATTGAGTTGGGTTTTGGCATCTATTAATTACGGGCCTAGTTAAGCAACAAAGTGTAGGCAATTGTGTTTAACTGAAGCCCATAATGGGAAGGGTCTAGTTGATACGCTGTTGATTAGGGTTTGCTAGGTCCTCTCTCTAGCCTATAAAAGGGTAGGTTATACCTATCAATCACTTAATCCCATAAAAAGCTGCTAAACCGAAATAGGTCATAGAGAGGAAGATCCTGCATACCGACAGATCACTAATCATATCAGGTTGATCCGTTTTCAGTCAAGAGAGGTCATGGCTCAAACAGATATGTATTTAATTCCGCTGTACATATTTGAATTATTGGTGTTTTACAATCATGTATGAATTGAATTCATTCTTAATTTAATGATTGTTCATATTAAGAAATCCTTCATGTGGTATCAGAGCCTGTCATATATGATTGTAGAACCCAAAATTTTTTTTTTATAAACAAATTCGAAATTTCCTCTCTTTAACCTAATGTTGTCGTTATTTTCTCATGTGAACTTTTTTATCGATTGATTCTGAAACCTTAGGGTTTTTATTCTACATATTGAGATCTTTCCAACCATATATAATTTATAGATTTTCATTGAGAATTGAGAGAGAATTTTGAATTTGAAATTCTAGGGTTTGTACCTTGAAAAGTTCCGAAATTTTTAAATTACTTGTAATTGAATGAAGCATGTTATAAATTGATGCATGAGTATTGTTATATATATGCTTTAGAATTGTTTAGTTGCATTAAAGTGAGTTTTTTGAGCTTAAACTTGAGAAAACCCATGTTCGGCCATGGGTGTTAGATCCGATTTTTATGAAGCTCGAATATGGATGTTTTGTTCGATTAATCTTCGTTTAAATCACTCTAATCAATTTATAATGGTGTTAGAATCAAAGCCCATGAAAAATATTACAAAAATTGGGTATAAAACAAGTTTTATTGAGCTTCGGGTCGAAACCGGGTCGTGTGACCCGGTTTGCAGACCTCGGGGCTCCGGCTGGAGGTTGAAGAAGACCTCCAGCCGGGCCATGAGCGAACTGGGCCGGTTTGGCCCAGTTCTGGGCCTCTAGAGATTCTGGGTGCAAGCCCAGAATCTGGGCCTCAAGAATTCCGGGCCTGCTGAAGATTCTGGGCTTCTGGAAAGAAGCCCAGCCGGCGCCCAGCTTCTGGGCTTCTGCGCGTGAAGCCCATCTTCCGGGCTTCTGGAAGTCCAGGCGGGCCAAGCGTCCGGTTTTTCTGGACGCAAGCCCAGCCGGGCCGGGCTTCTTCCAGAAGCCCAGGCGGACCGGGCCATTCATTTTTTTTTCTCTGTAATAATAATAATAATAATAATAATAATAATAATAATAATAATAATAATAATAATAATAATAATAAAATTATTAAAAAAAAAAGGATGTGGCAAAAATTGTTGTTTAATGTAATATGATTTTGGGAAGCACATATTGTTAAGTGCTTCATATTGATAAATTTTGGGCATTAATTAAATGGAACATTATAAATTTTTTTTTTGGAGTTCCTATTAATGTATATTAGTATATACAATTACCCGCCCAAAGGGGGTTATTGTGTATATTAATTTGAAAATTGCATGAAGATAAATTCCCAATAAAAGATGGGGATGTATAATTGAAAAATATTTATCCACCTAAAGGGGGTAAATTTTTTTTGAAAATTATATGTAATTCCCCTCTATATTAATATAATAGAGATAATTGATGGGGATGTATAACTCAAAAGTTTTATCTTCCCAAATGGGATAAATTTTAGAGTTATGTGTAATTCTCCTCTATGTTGAGATATGGAGATGTATAATTTAAAAGGTTTTGTTTGCACAAAGTGAATAAGCCCTTGATAATTATATGTAATTCTCCTTATCGTCTCTATATATTGATATTATGGAGATGTATAATCTAAAGGATTTTTTCTGCCCAAAGGGGATGGATTCTTGACAATTATATGTAATTCTCCTTGTTGTTGTTTTACAATCTTCATGCTGTAGAAAATAATGGTGTATTGTACGCTCTGCCCAAAGGGGAGTTTATAATATACTAATTATTTTGTGGAATTGCTTATTGCCCATGATTAATCATATTGCATTATGTGTGACAAATAGTTACTTTTGCCATGAACAACAACAATACCAAGGTTGAGTTGTTAACTGGATCAAACTTTAAGAGGTGGAAACAAGATATATAGTTTGCTTTGGGAATTGTGGATATGGACTTAGCTCTACGTGAGAATGAACCTCCTAAGCCCAATGATCAAAGTAGTGCAGATCAAAAGGCTCATTATGCTAGATGGGAAAAATCCAACCGACTAAGCTTCATTGCTATGAAGAGGTCTATTGCTGAGCATCTTATTAGTGGTTTACCAGAGAATACGAATGCAAGATAGTTCCTTGAAGCAGTGGGAGAACGATATAGAGTCTCGGACAAGGCTGAAGCTGGAAACTTGCTGAATGAGTTAACAACTATGAGATATGATGTTGCTATGGGTGTTAGAGAATTTATACTGAAAATGGTCCACATTCAGTCCAAACTCAAAGCCCATAAAATTGTTCTTTCTGAAGATTATATTGTGCATCAAGTCTTAAATGTTCTACCAACTGAATTCAGTCAAATTAAGACTGCTTATAACGCTCAGAATGAGACTTGGAGCGTTAATGCCCTAATTTCAAAGTGTGTGACTGAGGAGGAGAAGTTGAAGAAGGAGAAGAATGAGTCAGCCCACTTAATTACTAATGCCAAGTCAAATTCCTCTAGGGGAAAATGGAAGCCTAAAGGGTCAAATGCTCATGGTCCAAAGAAAAGCCAAGACTTCAAGAAAAATGTGAATAATGGGAGAATTGGAGATAAGAATTTCAAGTGTTTTCATTGCAAGAAGCAAGGTCACACAAGAGCCAATTGCTATAAGTTCAAAGCTTGGCTAAAAGGAAGAAAAGACAGCCACCTAGGTGAGTTGTTGGTTTGTTTTGAATCAAATCTAGTTGATGTTCCTCTAGATTCTTGGTGGCTTGATTCTGGTGCTACTGTTCATGTGATTACTACCTTACAGGGTCTAACAAATCTAAGGAATCCAAGTCTGAGGGAGTTAAAGCTTAAAGTTGGAAACGATGTCGGAGTTGATGTGGAGCGCATAGGCATAGTTATTTTGAATTTAGATTCTGGATTTCAGCTTACTTTGAACAATGTCTTTTATGTTCCTGATTTTAGGAGAAATTTGATATCTCTTTCTTTGCTTGACAAAGCTGGATATTGTCTTTATTTTGCAAATAAAATAGTGGATTTGAGTTATGATTCCAGAATTATTGGGAATTGTGTCTTGTGTGATGGATTATATCGATTATCCTTATCTCCTAATAGACCATATTATTCCTTTAATGTCGAGAACAATGTTGCTAAGAGATCCTTGATTAAAGAGAAATCTTCATTGCTATGGCATAAGCGATTAGGGCATATCTCCAAAGAAAGGGTAAATCGACTCATCAAGGCTGATATTCTTCCTTCTCTTGACTCGGATGATACTGAAACTTGTATTGATTGTGTGAGGGGAAAATTGACTAAAATTAAGAAGAAAGGCGCTACTCGCAGTCAAAACCTATTGGAGATAATTCATACAGATATTAGTGGGCCATACTCAACCACCTTGTGTGGAAATAAGTACTTCATCACCTTCATTGATGATTTCTCCCGTTATTGTTACGTTTATCGATTAAGGAGAAAGCTGAGGCTCTTGACATGTTCAAAGTGTTTCGCATCGAAGTTGAGAAACAATTGGGAAAAGTTATTAAAATTGTCGATCCGATCGTGGTGGTGAGTATTATGGGCGATATGCGAGACCGGACAACAAATGGGACCGTTTGCTAAATACTTGCAAAGCGTGGTATTGTTGCTCGTATACAATGCCTGGAAGTCCCGAACAAAATGGTGTAGTTGAACGGCGCAATCGCACACTCATGGAGATGAAACGAAGTATGATGGACAGTTTTAATTTGCCTGAATATTTATGGGGTGATGCGATTAAAACTACAGCTTATATATTGAATCGCGTGCCTAGTAAATCAGTGCTGAAAACATCTTTTGAATTGTGGACAGGGGGAAAGCCAAGCTTGAATCACTTTCGAGTTTGGGGGTGTCCTGCGAGAGGTGAAAATTTATGATCCTTCTCGAGAAAAAAGACTGAACCCGGGACTACTAGATGTTACTTTATTGGATATCCTCACCATTCCAAAGGGTATAAGTTCTATTGTCCTACTCGGGGCACTAGAATCGTTGAGTCTCAAACTGCCAAATTCCTTGAGTTAGATGTTGCTGAAGAGAATTCTTCTCAATCTTTTGAAAGGGAAGAATCAAATAAAACGGTTTCCATCATCTTGAATGAAGATTCCATGCGAGAGCCTTGTAGAGTGGAAACGCAGCAAGAAGCAGATATTGGAGATATGGCTGCGAATGAAATTCCCCAGACGAATGATCCGACTCCAGAAATGCCTATGCAGAGATCACAGCAACAAAAAAGATCAGCACTTCAAAATGATTATCATGTCTATATTGGAGAAGCTGATTTTGACATTGGACATATAGTTGATCCGGCGACCTTCAAAGAATCTCTTGATAGTGATCAGGCAGATGAATGGTTAAGAGCGATGAAGGACGAGATGATTTCCATGTCAAATAATCAAGTATGGGAACTTGTTGATTTACCCGATGGACATAAACCGATTAGCTGCAAATGGGTATTCAAAACCAAGAAAGATAATAAAGGCAACATAGAGAGATTTAAGGCGAGGTTAGTCGCAAAGGGGTTCACACAGAGAGAGGGCATTGATTATACCGAAACTTTTCTCCAGTGTCCACTAAAGACTCATTTCGGATAATTATGGCATTGGTGGCTCATTTCGACTTAAAGCTTCACCAAATGAATGTTAAGACAGCTTTTCTAAATGGAGATCTGGATGAAGAAGTATATATGCAACAACCTGAAGGGTTTAAAGAAGTTGGAAAAGAGCATATGGTGTGCAAGCTTCGGAGGTCTATTTATGGTCTCAAACAAGCATCACGTCAGTGGTACTTGAAATTTGACAAAGTTGTGAGATCATTTGGCTTTGAAGAAAACAAGTTTGATCAATGCATCTACATAAAAGTAAGTGGGAGTAAATATATTTTCTTAGTACTTTATGTAGATAACATTTTGCTTGTCAGTAAAGATGTTGATCTATTGAATGACACAAAAAGTTTTCTGTCTGCAAAGTTTGATATGAAAGATCTTGGGGAAGCCTCTTTTGTTCTAGGCATTGAAATTCATCGTGACAGATCTAAGATGGTTCTGGGATTATCTCAGAAAAGTTATATAGATCGTGTCCTAAAAAGATTTAATATGCAAACCTGCAAGGTTGGTGAAGCTCCTGTTGTGAAAGGAGATAAATTGAGCATAGAACAATGCCCCAAGAATGATGTTGAAAAAGAAGCAATGAAGAATGTCCCATATGCTAGTGCAATTGGCAGTCTTATGTATGCACAAGTATGCACCATACCTGATATTGCTTTTGTTGTGAATGCTCTTGGGAGATATCTATCGAATCCAGGTCATGAACATTGGGTTGCAGCTAAGAAAGTGATGAGATATTTGCAACGAACAAAATGGTTCATGCTCGTGTATAACAAAGTAGAGGATCTAAAGGTGATTGGATATTCAGATGCTGATTTTGCTGGTTGTTCGGATGACAGAAAATCAACTTCTGGATATATTTTTATGATGGCTGGAGGTGCTATTTCTTGGAAAAACACAAAGCAAACCTTGGTTACGAACTCTACAATGTATGCTGAGTTTGTGGCGTGCTACGGTGCTTCAACTCAAGCTGTTTGGCTCAGAAATTTGATCTCTGAATTGCGAGTTGTGGACTCTATTGCTAGACCTTTGATGATCTACTGTGACAACACTGCAACTGTGTTTTATTCCAAGAATGACAAGATCAGCAATGCGTCCAAACACATGGAGATCAAATATTATACTGTTAAGGACTTAGTCAAAAATGGAGACATTGTGATAGAGAATATTAGAACTGAGTCCATGTTGGTCGATCCCCTAACAAAAGGCTTACGACCCATTTTGTTTAAAGAACATGTAAAGAATATGGGTGTTTTAGAGTCATTTGATCTATTTTGTTGGTGGGAGCTATATAGTTTGTATTTCTGAATATTATAGTTATATACAAACTAATAATGCTTTTATAATGTCTATTAAAGCATTTATTTTTGATGATCATCATTATTGATTTTGTTGTTATCCTTTCTCCTGTCGACTGAGAAATGGAAATATGAAACAGTATCTTTAAACAAATTTTAGTTTAAAGACGACTGGATGTCACTAATTATGAGATCTCATGTTGGATTGTAACATAATTGTGCAATTTCATGTTGTTTGGAAATCGCACTGAGGCAATTTCATGCTGTTTAGAAATTGCGCTAATGCAATTTCATATCGTTTAGAAATTGCATTGAGGACCGATAAGAAATAGTGTATATTTTGATCACATGTTGGCACTATTTCTTACTATACTACTAGGCCCATGATCCATGAAAATATAATGTTTATTATACGTGATTATGGAAGGTCATGTGTTATGATATTGTCTTAACACGTTGATCGCCATAGTCCTATAATGAGGTTATAGAGGATTGGATTGGTTTTGAGATGCCGTTATTGGAATATTATTTTTCAAAATTGTGGCCACATAAACAAATTTTCAGTTATTAACTCGAGAGTGTCGTTTTCAAAATAAAAATCATTTTTCAAAATAAAACAAATTAATTAATGTAGCCCAAGTGGGAGAATGTTGGAAATTTTCCGATAATGGGCTTACATTAATTAATTAATTTTCTATTTTATATAATCGGGTTAATGGATATTCCAATATATTTTAAACCCTAAAGTGATCTTATTGAGTTGGGTTTTGGCATCTATTAATTACGGGCCTAGTTGAGCAAAGAAAGTGTAGGCAATTGTGTTTAACTGAAGCCCATAATGGGAAGGGCCCAGTTGACACGCTGTTGATTAGGGTTTGCTAGGTCTCCTCTCTAGCCTATAAAAGGGTAGGTTATACCTATCAGTCGCTTAATCCCATAAAAAGCTGCTAAACCGAAATAGGTCATAGAAAGGAAGATCCTGCATACCGACAGATCACTGATTATATCAGGTTGATCCGTTTTCAGTCAAGAGAGGCCATGGCTCAAATAAGTATGTGTTTAATTCCGCTGTACATATTTGAATTATTGATGTTTTACAATCATGTATGAATTGAATTCATTCTTAATTTAATGATTGTTCATATTAAGAAATCCTTCATATACTATTCTTGTTATGTGAAACTTATAAAGTGCATGGGCTCTAGTTATCTCTACAAGAGTGGTTTAGATTTTAAGAAATCGAGAGTTTTATCTTGAGTTATTGTTTCTATTGTTTTACTTTAACCTTAGGTTGACATGGCTTAGTTACTATTTGGGAACTTTTTTGGCCAATATTTTGGAAAAATCGTAAAGGTTGCAATTTTTCCGAAAAAAAGAAGAAGAAGCTTTCTTTTCTTTATTTATTGACAATTTTGAATTCACCATGTAATCTTCGATAAACTTTATATGTAAATAATACGCCTTATTCAATGATTAAATTTTTTTATATATAGATGATTAGTTTCTTCAATACGAAATCAAAAAGGAATGAACCTCTCAAATGGAATCTCTCCGTCTGATGATTCACTGCAACTACAGATGGAGCACCGCCCTCACTTTATCTAGATTGAACTCTTTGATGCTCATTGCTTCGAGAAATCTCCAGAGACAGCCAGTTCCTCGTAACATCCCAGCGATGACGAAATTCGCCAATCATTAGTGATCCTTACTAGGTCGTTTCAACTCCCATTTAACTCTAGAATCAGTTTTGATTATTACCAAATTCGTCAATTGCTATGTGGAGGAGGAATCGAGTTTGCAAGGAAGGTGTTATGTGGAATGACGAAGCTAGGCTCTGTTTAGAAGAATACCTTGTTCGAGAGAGATAGAGAATCAACTTGTAATTTTTGGTTTTAGCCTCAGAAAGCTTCATGCCTCCTCCTTTTGTTTGAAAGGGTAAGCAACCATTTGCAAATTTTGAACATGCTCGTCTTGTTCCGAAATAGTAATTGCTTTTGCTATTGGGTGTCTCTTTGCCCTCATGAACTTTGATTGGTGACCTATTGTTGCATAGCTTGACTGCTGTTCTCTAAATTGTTGTTCCATTTGGTAACTTGGGTAATTAGTCGATGATTTAGCCTCGGCAAATTCGATTTGTTAATTAATAGCTCTACTCTTCTAGGGGTTGAATTAATTTATTTTGGGTGTGCTTTGCTTCATAGTTATTAGTATCAATATCATCTTTTGTAAGGGACATATTTGATTAATAAATGATTTTTTTGTGTGTGTGCAAGAGACATTTTATGGATAAACAAGTAAACAATGACATCTTTACTTGATCATGCATATATTCAATCACATCCTTTGCAACCTGATAGTATATAACAAATTCTCATTGAATTTGACGGAAATGATAAGCAAAAATAATCCTTAGCTAGATCTGAGGGCACAAATCTACCTTCCTCTATGAACAAAGGGATCAGATAAATCCTCCATTTTCGCAAGCAAATATCTTATACAATCACGACTCTCATGAATATGTCATTCTTTGCAAGACAATTTTGATTGTAAAGAAATAAAATTTAAGGCAAATAAGATGTTAAACCATCAAAACTCTTTGAAATTGAAATAACCAAAGATCGTTAATCATCATCCAACAATTTTTTCTTTGACAGTAGTTCAAAACTTTTTCCGAGTCCAGCTCCTTCATTTTCATATAAGTAAGCTTCCTCCATGGAAGCTTAAAATCAAGAAAAGGAAAAGAATCGGAGAACACATTACCGGAATTTTTATCTCACGCGGATAGATATAACGATGATGGGGCCCACCAATAGAACCCCCTCGCCCTTTTGTGCTAAGCAGGTGTCAGCGTCCTCGTCGGGGGAGCAGCATCCTTAAACATCTCACTTGTCAGTTCCGCTCATTCTTTTTTCCCAAATCAGAATTATATATAACTTTTCCTATTTCTTTTTTTTTCTTTTTTTAATCTTTCTTCTTCCTTTCGCTGCCTGAAGTCGTCCGTCCATAGGCCACCATTATCCCGCCCTGTCAACCTTCACTTCGTTCTTGCGGCCACCGTTGTGTCTCCGGCCACCTCCGCCACCAACCACATTGTCGGCGGCAACGGCAGATGGAACCCCGACATCCAAACCTTCTACCTCGGTGACCTTCTACTCTATCTGCACGCATCTCTTTATACTCTTTCAGTGGAATGAGCTAAATTTGTATTCCAAAGCCCATTTCCAAATTTTTTTTTTCAGCTTCTTGAAGGCAAATTGACTAACTACAGAATGCTTCTCTGCTGTCATTGCATTTTTTTCCTTATATGTCAAATGAAACTGGTCGTAATCTTATTCTGAACATGTACAGACTCGGATTGAGCGGTGTTCAGGGACATGAAGAGCCATGGACGGACGGATATTGACCTCCAAAAATCTAGTTGTGGCCATCGTCGACCCTGCTCGACCTTAATTAGCACAAACTCTGAGGTCAAGCTGATCCCCGTATCTCGAATCTAGGGCTTGCTTGAGCTAAGATCCATAATTTGAGGCTGGAGACGGCGAGGACGAGCCGTGGCCGGGCTACTGGACATCGGAAGCCAGGGCTCATCGGCCAAGACTAGAGGCGGTAGTGGTGGAGATATGGGGCGAGAGGTTAAGGAAAACAGAGATCTCAGTGGTGGCCGAGGGCAGAAGCGAGGATGGACGGCTAGGGTTGTGGAAGGTGGCGAGGTGGTGGTGGACGGAGGGCTGGGTCGCTGATTGGATCGGGCGGTGACTCACCGTGGTCGGGTTGTTGTCCACTATAAGGAAGAAGAAGAAGGAAAAAGGAAAAAGGAAAAAGAAAACTAGAAGACAGAGCATATATATATTCGGCGGTGGCTAGCCGTCCACTGCGAGAATAACAGGTGGTAACGGTCAAAGGCTAGCCACATATCCTTTTGGAGGAAACCGGTAACCGGTTTTAATTTTTGACCCCATATTTCCTTTCTTTTTCTTTTTTGACTTCTATGTTTTCTTAAATACAGAAATACAAATAATTAAACACCGATAACAAGCTCAAATTGAGAGATCTATTCGTAAGAGCGCCCATGGAATTAATTTCTTGCATATGAAGAAAAAAAATTAAATATTAAAATATAGATAATTACAAGTAAAAAAAATATTATAGCTTACTAAAATAATCATTAATTTCATTACAAATATCTATTAAATTTAAAAGGTGAAAAAAATTGAAACATTAGTTTTGCAATTAATAACAAAATCATTGTGCAATGAAATAGCTCATCATTCCTTTCGCTTGAATCAAATGCTGACCTAAAATTTAGGCAATTGATATCGATTATGCATTAAATAAATGAAGTAAAGAAAAGATCAAAATAAGAGTAATGAATTAACAGATATTTTTTAAAAATTAGCAAAGAAAAAATGCATTTTTAAATAAAAAAGCTGCCGACCAACCCAAAAAAAAAATATATAAAAAAGCTATAAGAAGAGAACGATTTTCTTGTTTTATTTAAAGAAAAAAATCAAAGTGAAAATTTCAAGAAAAATGATTCGGTGTGGCTTTTTCTTATTTTGTCTCTAAAATTTGATGTTGTCCCTCCTAATAGGGCTCGAACCCGCACAAGTCTCCCACCTTTAGGGAAATCTCTCTCGTGAATGAGGCCCAACTGACAAATGACTCTCCATGCTATTCGTGGCTTATGAACTTCACCCGCCATGATTTGTCTTGGAATATGATAGCCCCGATTTGCGGCCTTTTCATGATGTGCGTCTTTGGGAATGCACCAGGAACTCTCTGCTTAAGTCCCCGTTTCACAATTTTGTCATAGGAAAGAAGAAAACAACCAATGATTTTTGACGAAGACAGTAGGAGGATCCTTTTCAAAGCATGTCAAGGATAAAAATAGAAACTATTCACACAATGCACCATTAACCAAGAGCTAACATAGTCGTCCTATCTGATTTGAACTCAAGAGTTGTGATTGTCAGAGGATCTTACCACATTGCTTTTCTTCACATACATTCACCTCATCAGCTTAAATTTTGCTGGCTTGTACGAGAGCTCTACAGAATCTCGGCTCTTTCAGTTTAGCTATAGCAGTTGGAAACAAAACATGAAGTAGGCTTAGGCATTATACTATTCTTGTGTGAAACTCATATCTATTGACACAGCAACCCTAATTCAATGGATCTAGGTCTTCCTAATGGTCTAGCTTTCGAGGCCTATATGCGCACCAATGTCATTTTCAGCACAATCAAATCAAATTTGATCGGTTTGGCTTGTTTCTATTGGCTTGACATTTACGAGGTCCCCCAACACATGCATATATACACACTGAAAAGCTAGACACAGAAGCACTATGAGGATGAATTAGCTCTAACACTCCCTCTCTTAGCCTAACCCCATGGAGAATTCCTATACAGAATTCGAATCAAATACAATAACACGGTCAAGGGGAGAATTAGCTAGTCGATTAAGATTCATACCTAGAAATCTCGTGATGAGCAGTTCAAACTTCTGTCTCTCCACAAACTCCATGTTGATGAATGTCCATAGGCATCACCAAGAACTTTGCAAACTTGATCAAATTCCATTTCCATACAAAGCCGAGGACACTTGGGTAAATGCAGTTCATCCCCTTAGACTTCAAGCTTGACCGAAACATCATCGAAATCGCTGGCATCTTCCACTTTCAGCGAGACAAACCCCCAATTGCTCAGGCTTGGTTCCTCACATCAGCATTCCTTGGCAGATATTCTATCTTGGACGTGCTTTCTTATATATAACTACATGGAAAGGGAGTCCGCTTCAGATTTGAAAACCAAAAATTGGCCTCACAGATAGAGTAATGCCCTGCGAATTCATCCCAACCATTTGAAAATTAAACCATCTCATCACATTCTTCCGATTCCACTGGCCATTGGAAGATTCTCACCATATTTTCTCATGAACCTGTTTGGTTTTCCCCTGTGGAAAAAAAAAATAAAACCCGTAATTTTAACGAGGCAATGGCACTTGATTTCAAATTCAAAATGAAGAACAACATAACAAGAATGCGTAAGGCAATCCTAAAGTGCATCCTTTTCAATTCATTTAGATTTGGAATGTGGCATCGATGGGTGTTGGTTTGAATTATTAAGAACCTCATAAACCCAATTGGAATTGAACAAGAGCAGTTTGCCTGTGTACATGGTTGAGAAATCAACATTTGGTGAAAAAGGCCAAAACATAAGCGTACACTAATAAGAGAATTAAATCGCACAGCATGAATTTTAGGTAGTAGTTGTAGTATCAAATCCAGAGCACAATAGGGTACATAAACAGAAGAAGCCTTCCATGTCCTATATATATCTAAAACACATGAATTTCAGCCATGCAGAGCACAAGTGCAAGGGCAAAAGCAAGACATTGAGGACTCGAACATGGATGGAATAGACAATTTTAACTTAAGCTGTTCAATTCTTGGAAGGATGGCTTAAATGATGCTTTATCAAACTATTGGTGGAACTTGACATCATAGAGTGGTCCTTTTTTTTTTGCTCAAATATCTAATCAACATAACAAAACACAACAGTATCTTCTATTCAATATTACAATAATCAGTCATCAGATCTACGATGAATTTTTAGGATCATAAATACCTACCCCTTACCTTTTACGTCTTTCCTTTCAGTTATGAAGACAGTGACATTCTTTGCAATTTACTTCTCGGTATCAACATGTTAAGAAATTGAATAACGTGGTCAATTTCTCCATAGGACATGGATTCTAATCTTAGGAGTTACCTGAAGATTTGTTTTCCAACATTCGAGACATGTATCCACCCAAAAAGGGGACGATAGTGATCTTTTTGAGCCTCCCACCACCAGCTTTTTTCCCAATTGCTCTACTTCCATTATTTTCCCTGCTTAAATTATCCCATTGTTAAAATATTTACCTGGTTTTGAACATATACCAACGGACATTTCAAGGAAAAATAACTCATGTAGTTTCCTACACGAGTGAAATCAACTTGGAAAAGCACGGAGTATATGCAAAGATATAAGCAGCCTTCATACATTTTATTTTCAAACATGCCGTTCGAGTAAATAAGCGTGGGATCTTACCAAGCCATACTTAACATAAGATGGGCTTCATCACAGCCTTGTAAAAGAGATGCTCTGTTTGAAATTGGTTGGCCGATTTAGCAGCAGTGAGAGGCCTTGGGTGTGTGTGGGACCAAAAAAAATAAAAAAATAACAAAATAAAAACAGCTTAGGATGACTAAATTTGCTAAGATTATTTGGTCCTGCCTCGATTTAAAAAACGGCAACTTTCGAAGATGGTTTGTGTACACTTGACTGATTTGGCTTTGCTATGAAAATATTTACCATAGATTGGAACAAAAAATCACCGGTAATGCCAAAAATTGAGACTTAAAGTTTGGGGTTTTTTCATGAGAAAAAAGAAAGCTAGGGCTTCGTTTGTTTTACAGAAAATGAAAGATTTGGAAAACATATTCCAATCTTCCAAAAAATGATTACTTGTATCACTTAGAAAAATTAAAAATGAAATATATTTTTATTGTTTACGAATATTTTTAGACATAAATTGCTATCAACGATAAAAATATTTTCCATTAATCAATTTTTTTAAACGATACAAGCAATCATTTTTTGAAAAATGTTTTCCAAATCATTATTTCCCATGAGCCAAACATAGCCTAAAAGTGGAATTGGGAGTTGACCTAAACTTTGCAGTTTTTAGTAAGATAAAAAAAAATTTGGAATAGAATTGAGAGAAATTGGAGATTTTTTATGAGACAGAAAGTATAATTAGGACAAGGGGCTAAAGTTGAAGGTTTTTAGGGTATGAGGCCAAAAGAGGACAAATAGATTACTTGGTGACTGCAGTAAATATGCTTGACAGTAAGACACTGAAGGGAAGTTAAAAAAAAAAGAGCGACGAGTGGTTCCAGGAAAACAGGCCACCATGAAGCCTCGCATGGGAGTTGCTTTATGGGGAACTTTAGGCCGGTCTTCATCTGGAAGATCTAGCAATTATATTACCAAATTTATATTGAGTTAGCACCCGTTTCATGAATGAGTTAGAATGCGAGCCCAACGGGGTTTTGCCAATTAGGCCCGTCCAAAGACATGTGGCTTGGGATATTCTAGCCAGAGGACCTGGCCCAGACCAAAGCCATGCCATTTGGGCCAGACCCAATACGATGGGGGCACGGCCGAAATCTATAAGAAGAAGAAGATGACGGCGGTTGAATTTGGTGAGAGGATTCCATTATAGCAGCAGCAAGCTCTCTCGCAGTCCCAGTGCAAACTTGGAGTCCTCATCGTTATAACTGGTTTGATTTTTTTCCTCGTGCGTTGCCTCCTGCCACGTCAGCTGCTGATGTGGCGAGCATTTCCCTTTCGTGTCTTGTCTCGTCTACTTCAAATATATATGCGTGTCTTGCATTAAATTAAAAAAAAAATCTATGTGCAATTTCTTTGTGACGTGGAATTGTTCTGTCTTGGCTTTGTCTTCCTCGTTCCTCCAAAGCCAGCCACTCGATCTTGGATGAACCGCCATGGTCGGTGATGCTGCTGGCTCTCCATATCCAGCAGTCCATGTCCGTCGGCGTCACTCATCCTAAGTGACGCCACCGGCTCTCCATATTTAGCCATCCATAGCCGTCAGTCGCTCACAAACCTTTGATCACAATCCGAAATTGATCCGATAAGTATGCAACCCACAAGTTGGATTTCCATGATGATCTTATAGACCACAAGGGGCAAATCACATCAATCGAAATAGCCTTATTGATTTTTCATTCCTCTTTTTATTACTCTTACCGAGTTGCGCTGGCTTTCTTGAAAGTCACATGGCATCCATGCCGAATCGCTTGAAATAGAAGCGCTTCCAAACGATCTCCCTCGTCTTGTCCTCTATGACGGCTGGAGGATGAAACATCTACACCGGTTGGAAAAACCTGCGTCAAAGACCAAGGTTTATAGTTGAGGAAATCTCAGCTTCTCTCAAATATTATTATATGGAAAATTGAGTCCACTTCAGATTTGATGACCGAAAATTGGCCCTCATGGATAGAGTAATGCTCTGCGAATTCAACCCAACCATTTGATAATCAAACTATCTCATCACATTTTTTAGATTCCACGGATCATTGAAAGATTCTCACTATATTTTCTCATGAACCTCATTGGTTTTGTCTGTGAGAAAAATAAAACCCATAATTTTAACAAGGCTATGACACTTGATTTAAAATTCAAAATGAAGAACAACATAATAAGAATGCATAAGGACATCCCAAAGCACATTCTTTTCAGTTCATTTAGACTTGGAATGTGGCATTAATGGGTGTGCATCTAGATTATTATGAACCTCAAAAACCCAATTGGAATGGAATAGGACCAGTCTATCGTGTACATGGTTGAAAAACCAACACATGGTGATAAAAGACCAAAACATAATGGTACACTGATGAGACAATCAAACCATATGCAGCGTGAATTTAAGGTAATAGTTGTAGTATTAAGGATTTTTAATCGACAACAAACCATATAAGGAAAGTCCTCAATGTTTAGCTGCAATAGGAAGTCAAATGTTAAAATCTTGAGGGTAATAGGGTACATAACAGAAGAAGCCTTCCATGTCCTACATACACCAAAACACATGAATTTCAGCCACGCAGAGGACAGGTGCAAGGGCAAAAGCAGAGACATCGAAGACTCGAACATGGATGGAATAGAAAATTTTAACTTAAATAGTTCAATTCTTGGAAGGACGGCTCAAATGATGTTTTATCAAACTATAGGTGGAACTTGACAAAATAAAATGATCTTTTTTTTCTTCTCAAATATCCAATCAACATAACAAACACAACAATATCTCCCATTCGATATTGCAATGATTAGTCACTAAATCTATTATGAAATTTCAGAATCATAACTAGCCACCCCCTCATCTAAAGAAGACCCGATTGAGAACCCTCCGGAAGGGTGAAGAATTTGTAGGGAGAATGAGATGGGAGGGCAGTGGCGTCACCCCGTCAGCTCGAGCAAGACGGGGTTAGAGAGAGAAGAGATCGGGGGCCGCAGGCACGCACGTGACGAGATTGAGAGCACGTGCTGGAACTCGAACTGAGCCAGAGGAGACCGTGGGCACAGAGCAGCGGCAAAGGCCGTGCCACGTGTGGCCCCGCTGCGTGGGGGCTGCATCAAATCCAACATCGTGGAGCCGTGACCCGTTTCTCCGGGCCCTCGCGACACGTCACCCAGCCGACATCCTTCTAGCAAGTTGAACTTGATATGAAGTTTAAAATCGACAGATAACAAAAATATCAGGGGCGTGAGAAATCGGACAAGAAGGAGCACCTCTTGATGCAAAAATGTCATCGACAGAAGCGATCCCGGGGAGAGGGGGAGGGCGCGTAAATTGTTCTCTGATCGTTACTTGAAAATGGGAGAACAACATATGCGTAATGAGATTTTCTTTCTTTTAAATTTACAGCGCAAAGTGGGCTGGACAAAGTCAATCGCCCCGATGTTGCCGCCGAGTACGCATGCAAGTCACACGGACAAAGTCAATAGCGCCCGATGCTGCGAGTCGCAGGTACTATGCATTACATTTCATCAGCTTGAAGTGAAGCGAGTGGGAATCCATCGATCCACGCTAATCCAACGGTAACAAGCAGAGATTTGATAAGGGTCTGCTATGCTTTGAAATGCACCCATCTGGATGCAGATTGAGAGAGATTATAGTTTTACCCTGTCTCTTACTCTTGGCATTTTGTGTGGTCCCTCCAATATCTAAGATGACGGCTACGTTTGTTAAGAATCACATGAAATTTTTATGTTATAATGGACATTATTTTAAAATTTCGGCATCACAAAGAAAAAGAAATTTCGTTATAATGAATTTAGTTTAAAATCTTTTCCAAGAAAAGGAAAAGGAAAATGATGGCGAGCTATTGGATGGATCTCCTGAACGAATTACAATTCCCACACAAGATCCGAATCATCTCCATCCACCCCTCCGCTTCGCTTCGCGCCTTTTTGTTCTTCGTCGTTTTCTCTTCACGTTCGCTGCCGCCAATCTTCACGCTCGGCATATCGTCTCGGAGGATGATGACTCAAATTGGCCTCGGCGCCGCGGTTGATGAAGCGATGCCAGACCAGCAAGAGTGGCGAGAGCAAAACCCAAAGAATCTCATCCTTCAAATCGGCGGATCGTATCCAGATGATGATAATCCATCCGACCTCAGCCTTGGTAATCGGATAAAGCTCTTGTAAACAGCGAACACCACCCCTCGTCCCCTTTTGCGTGTGCGGCGTAGACCGGTGAAACAATGGAAACCGAAAGACGGGCAATGAAGGGGGAGCGAACAGAACAAAGTAAAAGTCGACAGCATATATTCTGGAGTGAACCGAAATTTGACTCAGAAGTTCAATAGGACAAGGAACGACCCTGAACATGGTTCGGTGGTGACAGCGGCATGAGGTCCAGATGGCCCAGCGATAGATAGATCTGGTTTGGACATGTGCAAGGACAGGGAAAGTGACGACTCGAATCTGAGATGAATTAGTGTTGCCGTGACTTGAATGTGGAATTTGATGGTGCCATTCATTGTGGGACATGGAAGACATGGGTACATTAGGGTTCGCAAGGAGAAGGGGAAGAGCCAATTTAACAAATTTTTGTCCGCAATGCCAATATAAATGTAAATGGGAATTTTACACTCTAAAATTTGATTAATTTTAGAAGGGGAAATAGCCTTTTCTTTCCACCCTCATCATCATTTTTTTTTTTTTTTTAAATATTTCCAAAGAATATGTTAACCAATGCAGAATGCACTTGTCAAACAATCAATTTATGAAAGTGCGAAGCTTCCTAATGGCACTAACTTTAGTGTCATCGTACAAGTGATCGACAACTGAACTTTTGTCGACAATTCAAGCGTACGTCATTGTAAAAGTACCAATATAGAAAATAGCAAAAACAACCACAACATAAAAAGAAGGGCGAAAAAAAAAAGAATAGATAAATAAATAAATAATGAACTAATTATATAAATCGGCTCCAGCCCATTTTATCCACCAAGTAGGCCGTAGAAGCTACAGCCCCACATAGCCCACTCAATATGCTAATAAAGCCACAACCCATCACACTAAAAACTCATTCAACATTACACCTGTCAAAATGGGTGTATAACCCATTTATGACCCATTTAAATATTAAATGGGTCATAAATGAGTCATGCTTCCTTTTAATATAACCCATATATAACCCAAGAAAACCTGACCCATTTATGACCCATTTAATATTTAAATGGGTCATAAATGGGTTATACACCAATTTTGACAATGTATATATAATGGGTTTAAAAATTAAAAAGACTTAAATACATGAGTTGTTAATGAACTTAAATAAGTTTAAAATCTTTAAAAAAGATTATATGAATAAGTTTTCATAAATTTAGTTATATAGAGAAATGTTTTAATAATATGGGTCGGGTCGGGTATGGGTTAGGTTGGGTATGAGTCAAAAATTTTATACTATACTTAAATAGGTCATAAACGGGTTAATGGGTCAATTTGGGTCGGACCATTTATGACCCGACCCAAACCCAATCCAACCTACCCGATTAACAGGTCTATTCAACATTAGGCCCGTGGAACAAAGGCCTTCGAAACCCTGCCGATCCCTTCTTCTTTTCCCCCGTCCTCCATGAAAACTGGGGCGCACGCAGAAGGAGGGCGAATTGCGACCATCCGGCGAGCCGAGAGTGCGGTGAGGGGAATGAGTTTAGCGCGAGACAATCTCGTGAAGGTGTTCGAGAATAGCTAAGCATGACATTAGAAGGCGTGGTTGTCTCATCCAATCACGTATATCCGTGCGACACATTTATCTTCTGTTAGATGATTTTCTAGTGAAATATTAGATAGATCGTTTTGATTTCACATTAAGCAATGTGAAGTGCAATATCAACATTGTATGTAGGTAGAACTTTTACTAGTTAAAGTCCATCTCCTTATTGGTCCCGTCCTATCCCCTCCTAGTTTGAGGTAGGAGTCATTGGATGAATCTCCCCCTCGAAGAATTCCATGTTTCGAGCAAGTCTTCCTTTGGACCGGCGGGAGGGCCGAGAGTGGAACTCAAAAATCTCATCCTTCGAATCGGCGGATCCTATTCAGATGATGATAATCCATCCAACCTCAGCTCGGAAATCGGATAAAGCTCTTGTGAGCACCACCCTGACATGCCCTCTTGCGGTGTGGCGTAGACGGGTGAAATGCAGGACGCGAGCGACAGCATTTGGAATCTGAAAGGCGGCAATGAAGTGGAAGAGAACAAAACGAAGCGAGAACTGACAGAACATATTCTGGAACGAAATCGAGATTTCACTGGGAAGTTCAATCGGATATGAAACGACCTGATGGAGGAAGACGATGCTTGGCCGAAGATAGAACGTGCTGCGTTCCTCTGAGCAGAAGGTAGTCGGTGAATTGCGCTTGGAGAGAAACAGAGAGTGAGACGGTTCTGAAAAAAACCAGCGGAGGAAGGAAGATCGCGCCGTAAGAAATCTCCACGGACAGCCCGGCTCTTCGCTGACGTTCAGGCAATGATGATATCCCTCGATCAACAGGCGTACTTACCAGGTCGTCTCCATCTCCGATTCGACTCTAGAATTGATTTTGATGCGTTCCAGCTTTGTCTGTTGATGTCTGCTTCGTTATGCTTTTCTCCAATTCTCTTGCTGTCTTCCGAATTCCCGTTGCCGTGGATCGCACTGTGGAGGAGGGAATCGAGATTGCAAGGAAGATGTTGTATGAAATGACGAATTGCATCTTTTGTGCAAGTTTTCCTTTCGACCAATTTCTCGCGGGCTCTCTCTGTATCTTCCTTCTCATCCAAAGAGCAACCGCCGGCTTCACCTTGGTTGCCCCCGTTTTCCCCACAGTCACCACACAAAACCCGAATCATCTCCATTCCCCCGCTTCACTCCTCTTCACCCATGTCGCCGCCAATCTTCATGCTCGGCATATCATCTCGGATGATGATGAAGACTCAGATTGGCCTCGGCCGCCAGTGGTTGATGAAGCAATGCCGGACCAGCGGGAGTGCCGAGAGTGAACCCTGAGGAACCTCATCCTTCGAATCAGCACATCCTATCCAGATGAAGTGGAAGAGAACAGAATGAAGCAAGAATCTACAGAACATATTCCGGAATGAATCGAACTTGGACTCAGAAGTTCAATCGGACATTAAACCGCCCTGATGATGGTTCAGTGGCCATGGTGGCATGAGCTCGAGATGGCCTAGTGACTGATAAAGACGTGCAAGGACAAGAAAAGCAACGACTCGAATGTGGAATCTGATGGTGTGGTTCACTATGGGGATGATCTGAATTGGTGGAGATGAATCAGTGTCACCGCCAATCTTCACTGCAACCGCGAATGGAGCACCCACCAGTGATTCATCGAGATCAAGCTTTCTGATGAATGTTGCTTCCAGCATGACCAAAGCACAAAAAGTGTCGCCACAGGTTCAAAGATGCCGCTCGCCTCGCCACCATGACGGCAGAAATTGACCACGGAGCTTCCTCGATCAACAGTCAACAATTACCGGGACATTCCATTTCTGATCAAACTCTACAATCGTCTTTGATTCATTCCCGTTGCCGTGGATCGCACTCTGGAGGAGGTATCAAGTCCTCGCAAGGAACAGAGAGAAAGAGAGAGAATCGGCAAGCGGGGAGAGCAAGTTCGAGTTGGAGATCGCCGGGACGTCGCAATAGAGATTTCCACCACGAAACAACTTCTAACCCATGTGAGGCAGGGATTCTGGAGAGGATCCCATCCCTAAATACTCTTGATAAACAGAGGGAGTGCAAATGAGCAAAGCTAATGCAGGAGAAGTCACAAAGTTGATAATCATCAGGAAACCTTCTTTGCATGTCACCAAAAGACATGGCCAGCGAGTCCAATGTCAATGTTCCCATTGCCTTTTCCTCCTCAATCCGGCCTAGCGCATTTATCGTCTCCTTCATGTCATTCAGTTGTTCCTTCTGGTGTTCTGCCTCAGCTTGCACAACTTCAACACCCTCTGTTCCTGCTTCTTCACCAACAGCTCTTCTGCTGCACCATATTTCGCTTCGTTTTTCTGTGTCACCTTCTTCCGCTTGCTTAGACCAAAGCTTCGTCCTTACCGGGCACGTCAGGTAATGGCTTCTTTTCCTCTGGCTCCAACGAGGCAACAGGTGCCTTCGCAGGAGTTTCTTTCGTAGTCGTTGAAACCCATACACCCATATTCTTAGGACGCAACTTGGCTTCAAAGGTGTCACAATCCCCTGCTGATTCTTCCCAAGACCGCCCTCGGCCTATCCTCATCCATGGCAGAGGAGTCGTCATCCTCATTCTCTCTCCGAATTCTCGTCAATCTCTCTGTTTGGCATGACCGTGCCAGGACACGAAATTCACGGGCTTCGACAGTGGGCCTTACCTAGGAGTTCCCTGTTCTTCCTCCGCTTCCTCTTGGAGGCGTTGTCGTAGTCCGAACCGGAGTCCCCCTGACGCGAAGATGCCGTAGGGCACGTCGGTCCTTGGTCTGGGCGCGCTTCTCCCTTCGCCGCTGGTAATAAAACCCCCCGTCGATCCACTACCCATCGTCGTAATCGTTGTCCATCCGAACCTCTCCATCGCCTGGCGCTCGTCCATCTTCGAACAATCCCAGCTAACCGAAGCGAGAGACCCTAGGGTTTCGGGGATTGCTTCGGAGGAGGCGGAGAGAGGGGCGGCACTGTTGCCGAATGCCGAGGTAAGCTGGCGGCGTGGATGCGGCAGCAGCGGTCGGAGGCCGCGATTAGGCGGTGAAGCTCGGCTCGAGGGTTGGGGAGAGAGAGATCAAATGCTCGAAACACGAGAACTTGAAGACCTGACGGATCTCCTTGATAAGGCACCAACTAAATGCTGATGTGGCAACCAAAATGGCTAGAACAATTTGGGCGGTGCCAAAGCCACCCTTACTCCGGCGTTGAGTATTAACACGCCTTGCCGGGCCATGACGAGGGCTTGGCGCACCAATAAACACAAGGACCTAAGACCAGCCGACCCCATGCGCCCGACCCTCATCGCTAGTGTGTCATCATCGAGGGCAAGTGGCGGCTGTTCTCAACCCTCACTACGGCCTCGATCTAGGCAAGGGCGAGCCTGGCAAGGCACCACAACCCTTGCTCGAGAAGCAAGGATGGCTGTGGTGTTGTCCCAATCCTCTCTATCTAAAGTGTTCGTGAGTTTTTGGGCTATTTTGGTAATATATGGCCCACGCGGTACTACATTACGCTATAATTTATTTTTGGAAATATTTAAAAAATGACTTTTTTATTTGTTCAGTTAGTCATAATAGACGAAACTAACTAAACTACTTGGTTGTTTTTGTTGGATAAATTGAAAATTTGACTGCATTTTCATTAAAATTTTATGAAGATGAATGTCACAAAATCAAAAGATACATAGTCCAAGTCAATTCTCATCGGATGAGCTAAAGTCATAAAAAAAAGTATGTAGTATTCAATTATGAAATTATGTGGATCTTACGAAACATTTGGTTTAACTGGTATGGCTAACTATATGGAAAATCTAATGTGCTCCCAATTGAAGTAAGTGGTTTAGTGCATCCGCGTTATCATATTTTATTTTGGCATTATATCAATTATTTAGATTTGCAAATGTAGCGTATACAAATGTATGTTGATTATTGAGTTAGCACACATTGCATACATAGTTATGGCCTACCAATTACGATCGTAGATCTATGTTTGAAAGAAAATTATAAATATCTAATGATCGTCAGATAACTTTTTATTTTTATTTAAGGCTTAGGATTATTAACACTTAAATTGAATCTTTAAATTCTTGGCACAATGCATAAATATCGATACATTCATGAACAAGACTATGGTAGAGTGGTGGGCATGGCCTCCGATTCAAAATTACTTTGAGTCGGAGACATAATTCAATTAGGAATCTGTCACGCACTATCAAGCACTTACCATCTAGATTTCTCCAAATATATATATATATATATATATATATATATATATATATATATATATATATATATATATATATATATTTTTTTTTTTTTTTTTCATTTAGCCATCAAAAGTCAACGCACGGGCTGTTTTCTTTGCATTTTTACTTTCTTGCAAAAGCTTTGTTTAAACACAAGATGTTAAAGACGTCAACCCTTTAGGGCAGTTGAGCAACCAGAAACCTCAAAGCAGCGCCAAGTTCTTGGGATTCTTCCCAAAATGGAACTATAGAAACGAAACTACTAGCGCCGATAGGCAAGAAAACATTAACTTAAAAAGAGTCTCTATTTCATTGATTCGCCCCTGCTGCATAAAGGAGGTAGATAAATTCACACCGATGCTGTGAACAGCCAAGAGTAACACAAACTGATGACCACCTCAATCAATGTGAATCTGGTCCTTATCACCGGTACCGAAGATGGAAAGTTTGAACGCGAATCATCCTATCAATGAGCTCAAATCCACAGGCACTTCCTACACGCCAATGAGTTTCTCTCGCAAATGCTTGCCAACCAGCAAAGAAGAGAAACTTAGGTTTCATGCGTATTTCTTGAAAGCTTCACCAGCCGTGATCTGTCTAGATACCTAAGAGTTGCAGTTTTCTTGTTTTTTGAGTATGTGTACACGTTTGAATAACGAATGCATGCTGAAAGGACAACAATGCAAGGATAACACTCTTGGAAAAAAAAACCACACATGGCCACATTTGCGAGTTTCAGGAGCTTAATTTGACGACCTTAACGGGCCAATGAAAACCACGGCTCTTAACCGGCAACATAAAGCATTTTCAAACATATGGCTGCCCTTTAATTGCCATTTTACGTTAGTAGTCAATGCAAGCGACTGTCCATCTTTTCACTTGGATGGTAATGGAACAGCTTGTCAAGGTTATCCAAGCGAATCCATAGTCCTGACTTGATCAGAGCCTTTACTTTTGTTTTTTAACCTCTTTTTTTTCCCCCGGATTCGGCCTTACTCCACCATTGGAGATCACGCCAAGAAAAATAACTCGTCATATGGTCCCCAATACAAACCAAATCAACTCAGATAGCGATCCTGATCGAACTTGAGATAGGACAGTGATGGATTAGGGCCAAGACTGTCCTTCAAAATGGCACTGCCATATCACCAGTTTGAAGAAGGGATGTTCCGAAACTAGCTAATTCAGGAGTAGTGAGAGGCCTTGGAGGAGTAGGATCACGAAATATCGGCTCAGAATGGTTCGCTCTGCATAGACCATCTGTTCTTGCCTCGAGTTAAAATGAGAACTTTAAGAGACATTATTGGTGTGGATGTTTCTCTAATTGACTATGAACATCTTCAGCATTGAAATCACATCATGCCATAACCAGCCTGAAGTTTCACTTTAAACAACCTTAAATCGAGTTTCTACCTGCGCTACCGAAAACGTAGACCATGAACACAATATCATCCCCTATCAATTAGCTCGAACGCCCAAGCATTTCCTACACACAAGCGAGTTCCTCTTAGAAATGCGATCCACCCAGAAGAGAGACGGACCGAATGTGGATTGCTCCTAAGCTGCGACTCTGATATGGAATCCGATGGTGTCGTTCGCAGTGGGATGATCTGACCACGTGGAGATGAACCGGGGAAATCCAGAGCGAGAGAGAAAAGATGCAAAAAAATCTGGTCGGAGAAAATCTGGAGAGAGAGAGAGAGAGAGAGAGAGAGATGGCGAGGCGGTGGAGTTGAGCGATGGCTGAGTTGGTGGTGGAGGAACGGCGTGAGGGAACCCGTCTTATTTTTTTCAAAATGGATTTCGCGTAATAAGATTTTGATATTCAGAGACCATTGTTAAAAAATAATCATAGAAATCCAAATATTTGGACTCCGCAAGAGTATGTCGATATTTCTGATTAGTGAAACTTGTCAAATATATTGAGTCATATGAGAATTTTCCCCATTCTCTTTCCCGATTGAAATATCCTCTATTTCACCCTAGACTGTAGGTGCAGTGATTTACTTCATGATCCTCCAGACATAGAGTGCGAGAGTTTTGAATCAACAAAATCCTTTGATTTTTTTAGCTAATGATAGCTAAAACAATCCCAATCAGCCCCTCTCACGGTGGAAGAACTTATTCCATTTGTTTTAAAAGATGCCATGCCATCATCGGATCACTAAAGCTGACTTTCATCCCTATTCGAGTTTTTGGTGTGATTGCTTGAGAATTGAGCCATTTGTACTTCATAAAGAATTTTGGCTGCGAAATGAAAGAATTATGTATGGGATTCCATTTGCCCCATGATTGGGCGCTGTTGATTGGCTATGTCTACAGCAACAAGTCGGAGTGGCTATGGCGGCGATGGAGAGGAGGGAGGAGGAGGAGTTTCAGCAAAGCAGGGAGCAGAGAATGAAGAGGAATAAGAGAGAACCAGAGCCAGTTGGTGCCGCCATTATGCAATGGAATCCCTTCAAGAAAATCTGTAGAGATGTCGTTCATTCGTTTTTATGCACGGGAAGATGTCGTCCTAGCAAATTATATGGGGGCCCCGTTTGGTTCAAAAAAGTCAAAATAGGCTTTGTCGTAAAAGTCAACTTGGGCTCTTGGTGTTGACCAGCCGCCGGGCGAAATTTTCATTGTCGGCCCCGGGGTCTTTAAACTTCAACTTCTCTAGATTATAAATGCAGAAGGAACTAGATGGAGAAAATAAGTATAGAATGACCAAATGACAGCATTCTTGATTAAGGGTTGAATTTCGACGTTATTGAAGAATTTGACCATCGATCGTGACGAAACGCATGAATAGTTCCTAATTTGTCAATGTGAAATCCGAGATCCTAAATCTATGACGTGTTTGGTATCTAAATGCAAATGGTATGCAGCTGGTAAAATGGACACCGAGTTATGCAAACTGACTATTTCTTTTCATCAGGGGTCAAATTTCATTGTTGACAATGAGCCTAATCACTATAATGAGTTTCTATTAATATGGAACTTACTAGCGAAATTCAAGCCTAATCACTATAATGAGTTTCTATTAATATGGAACTTACTAGCGAAATCCAAGTGTCAACATGGTCCGCACCTAGGGATCTAATCAAGCCGTTAGAGCACCTAACTTGAGATCTACTCAACTCTATACTCGATTTTGAAATCTCAATTTTACCTCGACTAATTATTAATTTCATATTGGGGGTTGACTTGAATAAAAAGTCAAGATTTTACATATACAAGAGTGGCTATGGATAAGGATGTCTACTTTTTATTTTATAACATTGATATTTTGCTTGAGCTAGGTTCAAAAGCTAGCTAAATCGAGTATTGGTGAACTTGAGCTTTAGTTTGACATGATACTTGAATAATTTGAGGTAGAGCACAACTAGATATCAGTCGAGCGAGTATCAAATAGTTTAATGGAAATTGTTTTCTGACTTTTCGAGAAAAAAAATGATTTGATTCCAATTAGTTATCAGTAGAGCACGGCTAGATAGGCTTGAACAGCTTGTGAATAGTTTGACTAATGTCGAAAGAAAAATAAATTAGGTTGAATTAGTTTTTCTCTTAGTAGGACTCCATATATGCTCGTGGTGAGAGGAATAGGGTATAATTTATTGGCTGTACGTAATAATTTGCCCAATTTAATTAGCATGAGATGACAAATTGACAAGGGATCATGTCTAATGCATGTGGCTATTTTTACATAATTTCTCATTTTAATACAAGGAAATGACAGAATATGTTTGTAAAAAGGTCAACTTTGTAAATTTCAAGAGAGATGATTCCTCTTTTGGTCTCTCAATTCAGGGGTAATTTTTCATCACTAAGTACTTAAAAGTGAAGACCATCAATAATCATCGTTCTCCGCCACTCTCCACTCTCTAAATGTAATTAGTTAATTGTCAAATATAACAATGAAAAGATAATTAAATTTTTTTTTTAACAATGGACTATCTCTCATTCGAGAATTTTTATTATGCGTTAGCAATATCTAACGGAAACGGCACTGGTAGGGTGCATTGGGCCTAGTTATCTCTACAAGAGTGGTTTAGAATTAAGAATTTGAGAGTTCGATCCTATGCTTATGAATGTATGAAGTTTAGGTCATTTAATCTAATTTATGGTGATAATTTTATCTTAAGTTCGTATTTCTGCCATTTTACTTCATTGACCATAAGTTGACATAGCTTAGTGACTGTTTTGGAACTTTTTTGGCCAATATTTTTGAAAAATCGTGAAGGTGGCAATTTTTCAGGAAAAAAATGCTTTCTTTTCTTTATATATTGACAATTTTGAATTTACCATGTAATTTTGGATCAACTTTACGCCTTATTTAATGACTACATTTTTATATATAGATGATTAGTTTCTTTAATATGAAACTAAAAAGGATTGAAGTTGTCAAATGGAATCTCTGTAGCTGAGAATTCACTGCAACCCCGAATAAAGTACCAAACTCTCTTATGCTCGTTGCTCGAGAAATCTCCGCAGACAGCCAGTTCCTTGTGACATTCAGGCAATGACGAAATTCACCAATCATCAGTTACCCTTGCCCGGTCTTTTTGTCTCCTGTTGAACTCTAGAATCAGTTTCGATTCATACCAAATTTGTTGGTTGGACTGTGGAGGAAGGAATCGAGTTTGCAAGGAAGGTGTTCTATGGCATGATGAAGCTGGGCTCTGTTTCGAAGAATACCCTCTTCAAGAGATAAGAGAATCAGCAAGCTTTTTCTGGCGGCAAGAACAAGTTCGAGTTCGAGAGGTCAAGATGTTGTTGACTCTGAGACGAAAAAGCCACTGCTGGAGGCTCGGATGCTGTGTTGCCAAGAAAAAGGATGAGGAAGTGTTGTGCCTCAGAGACGCCGTTACGTAGGGATGCTACTGCGGGAAAGAGATGACCGTGAGAGAGACTCTGAATGTTGCGCTTGATGAGGAAATGTCTGCAGATCCTAGAGTCTTTCTAGTGGGTGAAAAGGTCGGAGAATACCAAGGTTTTTCGGTAGAAGCATGGACCTGGGAGGCTTGTTGATACTCTGATCCCAGAGGCTGGTTTTTCTATGATTTCAAGCATGGACCTATTGTGGAGTTTATAACATTCAATTTTGCTATGCTAACAATCGACCACATCATAAATTCTGCTGCAAAGATGAACTACATGTCGGTTGTCAATACATCAGTCCCTATAGTTTCAAGAAGAGCTGCGGCAAGAGTTGGTGCCCATCACTCCCAAGCCCTACGAAGGTGTCCCATCCCACCTGGAGGAAGCTTTTCCCAATCCGGCCTTGTTAGATCACTCATCACCCTCAGGATCTATGGGATGCGAGAATCGTTCGTGGCGCGGGAAATGAGAGTTGCTCGCGAACGGTGTAACATCACCGGTATGTCCCTCCAACCAAAGTTCTTCCTCATCCTTTGCCTTTTTCCAAATTTGCTGTCCACTAGTTTCTTAATGCAGGTAGTTGCGTTATTTGAATGTGTTGTCGTCATGTCCCTCCAACCAAAGGTCTTCCACATCCTTTGCCTTTTTCCAGATTTGCAGTCAGCTAATTTCTTAATGTTGGGCGTCAGTCAAATTATTTGAATGTGTTGTCCTCGAGGAGTGGATAGTTTGCGTGGCCGCAACTCTACTCAAAACTCCTTTTCAGTTGATAATATGACGATATCAACCTAAGCACAGAAAAATGAGATAATACATTGACACAGATGCTCAACATAATATCATATGACCATGAAAAACCAGCTCAGAATGGCTCAATCTCCATATAGACTACTTCCCATTTCTTAAAAAAAACGAAATAGTAAAGCCACTCCTTCCCTGCTAGGGGACTTTCTTTATCTATATCCTATGATATCATTTCTTTTGTCTATGGCCGAAAGTTATAAGGGGGGTGACTAGAAATCCTTTTTCCACAATTGAACAATGAAGAATTTTGTAGACATTGATAATGTAAAAATTTCATTAACTAACCAATGAAAAGATGCATCATAGATTGGAAATTGCATTACCATGCATATCAAGATTCAGTTGACAAAACAAATATTGAATGCTCTACGCATGAGAAAAGATTTGCGCAGCCCACATGCGATAAGGCTATTCATAAAATCTTCAAGGATTCGATAAGAGACAAATGAAAAGAATCCAAGGTGAAATTCCCTGGAGCTTGTAAAACCATGGGCTATGCATTCGACATAATTTGAGATTTTCTAGAAATGGAAGTCATACAATCGACCTTAGCAATCAGCTTCCTCCAATTCATGACTCCTGCCCACATGGGTATCCTACACATTCAAGACCATTCCATCCATTGGAACAAAAAGCCATGCTTTCATCCAATTTGCCGAATCAGAAGCAGAATCCAACCAAGCAATTCTGTAAGTCCTGCTCTCACCAAAAGTGAGCGAAAGCAATGCTTCCTCTGTGGCATCGAATTGCATAGTATTATTATTCACCCAATTCTTATCAGTGGTTCTAAAGATGGATACTCTGAACAGGATTTCGTCCCTTTCAATAAAGCTCAAACACGTCTTCCACCTTCAGAGAAGTTTCCCTCATGAGTGCCGAACAGGCAAAGAACTTTCCATAATGTCCGTGGCTGATGAGCTTCAATGGCCATGATTTGTCTTGAAATATGAGAGCCATGGTCCGCAGGCTTTTCTTAACTTGCGCCTTTGGGAATGAACCACGAACTATCTGCTCAAGTATAGAAATTTCACAATTTTTCATCAGAAAAAAGAAAACAATTAACGATTTCTGAGGAAGACAGTATGAGGATCCTTTTCAAAGCATGTAAAGTATAACAACAGAAACTATTGACACACGAATAATCTAGAGACAACATAGTCTAGCGACTGTATATTAAATCTAATAGTTGTCATTGTCATAAGGATAAGCCATATCGCTTTTCTTCAGATAGATTCACCTCAATGAAATTTGGAATAAAGGACAATTGAGTACAAATTTGCTGGCCAGTTCAAGCGCTCTTCACAAGCTTGGTTCTTTCAACTTATCTGCAGCAGTCGCAGACAAAACATGAAGAAAGCTATTGCTCTCTAGGCATATACTATTCTTGTTATGCGAAACTCATAACTACCAACATAGCAACTAAAATCAATAGATTTGAGTCTTTCTAATGGTCTAGCTTTCAAGGCCTATAAGCACACCAAGATCATTTTCAGCACAATCAAAATTGATATGACCTTGACATTTACGAGATCCTGCAACACATACATATGCACACATGGGAGAGCTAGAGACAAAGAAACACTAAGAGGATGAATTAGCTCTAACACAGTCTCTCTTAACCTAACAATGTGGAATGCTCCCGTATGAAATTCAAATCAAACATGGGGAGAATTAGCTAATATATCAAAATTCATACCTCAAAAATCTTGTGATGAGCAGTTTGAACTTCTGTCCCTCCCCAAACTCTATGTTGATGAATGTGCATAGCAACCGCTATGTACTTCACAAACCTGATCAAATTCCACTGCCACACAAAGCTGAGGACACTTGGCTGGATGCAATTCATCCCCCAAGACTTCAAGCCCAACTGAAACATCATGGCAATCGCTGGCATCTTCCACTTGCAGCACACAATTCCACAGTTGTTGAAGCTTCGTTTCTCATATCGACATTGATTGGCAGATATTCTATCTCGAACATCCTTTCATCAAATATGGTTACATGGAAAAGGAGTTCCCTACAAATTTAAAGACTAAGAATTGGCCCTCGCAGAAGAGTAATGCTCTGCAAATTCATTCCAATCCTTTGAAAGCCAAACTATTTCATCACATTTTCCCAATTACACAAGCCGAACAATTGCACCATTCTCTCAAAGCATCCTCTTGCGAGATTCACACTATGAGAAACCTCTTTGGTATTCCTTGTAAGGAAAATTAAAACCCATTACTCTAATAAGCCTATGAGACTTGATTTCAAATTCAAAATGAAGAACAACATAACAAGAATACATAAATAAATAGGGACATCTTGAAGCACATACTTTTCTGTTCATTCAGATTTGGAATGTGGCATTAATGAGTGTGCATCTGGATTATTTTCAACCTCACAAACCCAATTGGCATAGAAGTACACTTCCTTGATTTATAAAAGCTATATAAAGGAGTTATCATTTGGAATACTGAATTCATTTTGAACGAGCCAAATTGACACTTCCAAAGTTCATCTCAATCAATGTAAATCAAGTCCTAAGCAGCACCCCCCCAAATCGCGTCCATAGCTCCTTAGCTTCACTGTCCATGATCTGACTGAATACCTAAGATTCGCAATTTGATGATTTCCTAAATATTTTGTATGATGAATTGAATAGGAGCAGGATGCCCATGTACATGGTTGAAAGACCCAACATATGGTGAAAAACAGACCAAAGCATAAGCATACCCTAATGAGAGAATCAAATCACACACAGCGTAAGTTTAAGCCATTCTTGCTAGTTTCAGGAGTTTTAACAGTCACTATACCATATAATGATAGTCATCAATCCAAAGTCAAAATTGTCAAAATCCATGCGCCTAGAGTGCAATAGGAAACACATTCAGAAGAAGTCTTCCATGTCCTATATATGTTTAAAACATATGAACTTCAGCCACACAGACCACAATCACAAGGAAAAAGCAAGTACAACGATGACTGGAACATGGATGGAGTTGAAAATTTAAACTTAAGCTGTTCAATTCTTCCAAGCACAGCTCAAATACGGTTTTATCAAACTATTGGTTCAATTTGACAAAGTAAAATCTTCTTTTTTTCCCCAAATCTGATTAATATAACAAAATACAATAGTATCTCCTATATGACAACAAATTATCAATCATTAGACCTTCAAAGAAATTTCAGAATCACAACAAGCCACCTCTTTATCTTTTAGGCCTTTCTCTTTAATTATGGAGGTAGCAACATTCTTCACAATTTACTTGTCCATATCAACATAGTCTCCTTGTGTGATTAACATATATATTCTACTTCCACAACATTGAATCACATTGTCAAATTTCTCCATACAGGAAGACTTAGATTCTAATTCTTAAGACACCTCATCAATTGCTTTTCCAACAGATCTATCCCCAAAAAAAAGAAGACGATTGTCATCTTTTCGAACCTCCAACCACCAACTTATGTCCCAATAAATGTCCTATCATTCTTTTCCCTGGTTCAATTACTCCATTAAACATATTCCCACAAACACTCCAAGGAAAATAACATGTCACGTGGTATACTATACAATGAAGTAAACTTGGAAATACAATATAGTCTAAGCAAAGATATAAACAGCATTGATATATTTGATTTTCAGACATGCCAGTCTGAGTAAATAAGCTTGGGATCTTCCTGTGCCATACTTAACATAAGATAGCCTCATCACCACCTTGAAAAAGGCATGCTCCGTTTGAAATTTGTTCACCGATTTAAGATCAGGGAGATGCCTTGGGTGTGTGGGACCATGAAAAACCAGCTCAGGTTGCCTTAATCTGTTAACGGTTTGCTCCTCCCTGTACTTGAAAAACAACAACTTTAGTGACAGTTTGTTTATGCCTCATTAATTTGACTTGCCATGAAAAACTTCAGCATAGATAAAAAGTTAATAGTATTCCCACATCGTTACGTAATCAATCAAGATCAAAACGAGAGCTTCTTAGAAACTATTGTAGAATTTGAAAGAGAACAACAGAAAGAGAGTTAGGCAAGTAGAACAAGAAGGTGTAAAAGTGACATGCCAAACCGCAAATCGCCCCTCCAAATTCTCATGATGATGAGCACTCCGAAGTTTATTGAGAACAAGAAGGCATAAAAGTGACTCCCTCATTTTGACAAGGCATGGAATTCTCTAAATTTTCAAGTTCCAATATATCATCTCCATCCATGAGCTTAAACACACAGAAATCTCCTAGACAGACGTGTTTTTATCAGAATGCTTGCCAACCGGCAGAGAAGAACTCTGCCCATGTACATTTTCAAAGCAAGCAGTGTGACATAGAGAGACGGCCATACAAATATACTCACAAGATGTAGAATTAGGCACAATGAATTACTGGGTTGAGGACCTCTATTGGTCCATGATCTGAAGCAGTGGGCTGAGAAATTTACATGGACAAAACTCGACTGTGGAATGAATTTTGAAAGCAGTGCACTAGCTGAAGAAGATGACGACGATTGAGGAAAGGTTTTACGAAAATTGGGAGAAAATTACGCGCAATAAGACACGAAAATCAGAAGAAAGTTTGGCAAACAGAAGAAATGAGGTCTGCAGAAGCGCGAACTTACGATTTGTCTAATATAGATGCGGAGAGAGAGTGTGATCTTCTTCTTTGATGAAGTGAGTGGAGGACTGTCCGTCCAGACTCGGCGGTGCCACCTCCAGCGTCGCACTTTCGTCTTCTCTCCGACAACGACAACGATAACACCCATCTGATCTCTCTCTCTCTACTCCGCTAATGATAAACTCCATCTGGTGCCATCGCTGCCGGTGTCGCAGCTTCGCTTATCTCAGTCCTAGCAATTCTCGATGCTTCGTTTTCGCTCCGTCTGCAAACGCAGCAGACGTTCCTCCAGTTTCACTCCCGAAGAAGAAGAAAGATGGAGAGAGAGAGAGAGAGAGAGAGAGAGAGAGAGAGAGAGAGAGCCTTGGCGTCAACAAGGACGGAAGGAACCCTGCTTTGCTTCCTCCTGTTCCGTGAAGGAGGAGGCGACATCGATCAATAGATAGGGTTGATGATGATGCTAATCTGACGTAATCAATAATACAAAAGTTACAAAAAGAAAAAATTAAAAATATTTACAGTGCTGCCAAAAATTCAGAAAAAGAAAAAAGAAAGGATGAGAGAATAACATCAATTGAATCTTACCGGTTTTATTTGCATTTGTTTATGCTGATAACTTTTGTATGGTTGTATTGAGATCACCATCACCCTCCTCCCAGTACCCATCCCACTTGTATCTGAACAGTGACACCCAATATAGTTCTGGCGTACTTAGCGCACTCTTAGAAAAGGTTTTCATTTTTGGGCACCCTTCCACTTTAATTTCATCCAAGGATGGGAACCTGAAGCTGCAACTCGGGATGGAGGAGAAGCATTCTAAGCTTGGCAGATCTTGGAGTGTCAAGCTTTCCAGATTTCCAAAAGAAATCACTTTTCCTTCTCCATTTCCATCGTTTGCCACTACTTCTTTCATTTTTTCACATCCTATTATAGTCATGTCATTGAGATGCACCAAATTTGTCACTGCTGAAGGCGTTACTAGATGAACCAATCCAGAGCAATTCTTCACCACTAACTTCATTAGATTTTGGAAGGATGTGACAGCCGAAAATATTGTTGTCAAACAGAGACAATCCCAAACCTCAAATGTTTTGATGCTCTGAAGAATCTTCAATGCTAAAGAGTCTTCTCTCCACACAAGCTTTAGGTTGTGTAGCTTGTTTAACTTAAGTTCTCTTAAATTTTCAAGCACTGAATGTTTTCCCTCATCAACAAGCCCTTCATTAGGGAATATATCTTCAAAGGAGCTACAGAAGACCTCAAGGCTTTGTAGATTTTGAAATCTCTCTAGGAGGAATCTAGAAGGAAAGACGGCCTCTTCATCATGAAAGCATGCCAATGTTAGTGCTTTTGGCTTGCTAAATATGTCATTGGGAAAATTTCCTTCTTGTATCATTTGAATGTTGTTCTCGACTAATAAAAGTCTCTCAAAGTCAGGAAAGTCCTGTCAAATTGCCAATACAATAAGAGAAAATAATTTAACAAAGTTCCACCAATAAATCATGTGCTATAAAAGGTAAACCCTATTGAGACGATTCTTATGGAAGGTGGACATCTTCTTAAAGTTTGTTGTGTCTCAAGAGCCTTGCATACCAATCTCAAGCTTTCAAGTCTCAAATAGAGGCTGGCATGGTTAAATTGATAGAGTGAATCTAAAGTCAAGAGCCCACTAGCTTACCAAATTCATCTTTTATTAGAAATACCTTATATTGTCAACAAAAATTTGTCATATTGGAATTATATGTAACAAGATGCACTCGTAATGTTACTAAAACATATGGAATCACAAACTTAAAAATGTGCTTAAGATATAAGAAGTATCTTATTTTGTCTTTAAATTCATAGGTAAGGGGTTTAGGTTTTCTATAGTATTATAATAGGATAACAAGACGACTATGCAGTGGAAGGATAGGTGTATTAAAAATTACAATAGAAAATTGTACATTAGGGTACTGATGTTATTTTTGTTTTAAAAAATTGTTTGAAATGATTTTTTTTAGAGTTTGTAGAAGATGAAATAGAAAAGAAAAGTTTAAATGTGCAACATGTGTCAATAATGGAGAGGACCTCATGTCATATTCTCATTGATTTCTCAATAGCACCGTTGGATTATAGTAGGATATATTAACAAAAATCAGTAAATATGTTTGTAATTCTAGGTAATGGAATATCTTATGCATGTCCACAAATGAAAGTATATGAAAGATATTATAAATATCTTAATATTGTTGACGAACTAATAGGCAAGGGAGATCATGTTTTCTATAACATTATAATGCGATGTGATTATGCAATGGATATGAGATTGGTGAGTGCCTTAAAGAACATAGTAGAAACTGAGGGAGAGCAGCTATAATCATACCCTTTCAAATGAAAAGTGTGCTTCATGGTCTGAAAGGTCTTGTTGATCATCGCTTTGAGCCCAACTGTTCACGGATGCCCCAAAGGACAATATGTTCAATTTGTCACAATGAGTCACTCGTAATTCCTTCACGAGTGGCCAATTCAAAGTGGGCAAGTTAGGACCAAAGCTCTTGAGTCGTGGCATGTCATGTAACACCAAAGAGGTTAGTTTTGGGAAAAGATCTTGAGCAGTATTGGAGTGAGGAGTGTCATCCCCACCGGCGACTATTTCTTCGATCTCACAAGACTCCACTTGAAGTTTCTCAAGTTGGGTTAGACTTATAGCCACCCAATGCGGAAATAGATTTTCGAGACTCCTACAATTCTGAACCTCCATTTCCCATAAATTATCACAAGTGAGAGTTTCTTGAGGACCATTGGTCCATATTTTGCTTAAATTGTCCATATGGGAGAGAACCATCGACTTAAGCTTGGGACATTGTACCTATCATATTGAGAAAAATGACACAATGAATGTGATTACACTGAGTTATGATTTCAAAGAAGGAATGTTTAAACTTCCCTCACTCTCACAAATCATGAGAATTCAACAGCTTGCTAGTGACATAAATAGGGAGGGGCTGATTAATGCTTTCCATTCAGTCGACTAATGACTAAGGCCAAGTACATTACATTGCAACATGCATGAAGTGATAAATGCATTTACGATCTAAAGCAACGCCTTATCCCTTTCGCTTTTGGAAAATAACAATGATGAATTTTCGGAATCTCCAACTTTCATGTTTGTCGATCACAAATAGAAGAAGGCCACTTCAGTTCGTAGGTGAATATTAAAAACTAAAAAATTTCTTGCACTGATCATTATCAAAGTTTAGAACATTCCAAGATCAACATCCAATTTGTCAAATTTGTTTGCACCGATCATTATCAAAATTGCTTACACTAATCTTTTGATAATGCAACATCAAATAAGGTAAGAATTTCTTAGATTTACTTGCCTCAAGGAATGAATGAAGCTTAAGCACGATTCAAAGTAGCTCCTACGCAAATGCTTCAATCTCGTCAAGATTATATAAATATATATTCTGTGTCTCTCTTCCTAACGTCGGCCCCAATGCTGCATTAGTGCGTGCAAGTTTATGACCATGTATATATGGAAAGAATGGAGATGCACCACCCCCGTTTCTTCGCCATTTGTTGTTGCCTCAATCATCATCAATCACTGATGAATCTTCTAATTAGTGTCTTCTCATGACAAAGATTATTTCCTCCATTTGCTATTATCGCCGCTACTTATTCAACCCTAATACTAATTGTGAACATTAATTATGAATCTTCTAATTAGTAAAGTTCACTAATGAGAATCGTCATGAAAATTTGATGGCAAACAAGATTAAAAATAATAACTTCAATTGTTTACAAGTTCTTCCTTTATTATGTACAGAAAATTTTGTATTGAAAGAAAATAAATTCTTAACAGGCACGCGTAACATAGCAACTTGAATAAATAACCTAAGCTATGATCTCAGCAAAAGCAAGTTAGGTCAATTTATTAGTTCTACATTGGACCATTAAAAACTTCCTTGAAAGAATATTTATTCAGTTTTGAGGTGGAAAAATAAAAATAGAATACTGCGGTGGACCAGTGATCCAACCGCCGGCAAAAAGTGGGTGTGCACCCACCGACAGCATTTTGTTTGTTTGGAGAAAATCAAAAGTGTTTCTTTTTTTTTACTATGTCATGACCCCTGACGAATTATCCATTGAGAAGCAAGTGTTGATATTTTTCATTTGGTTACAATAAAATAATGCAATTATGACTTGTCACTTAAAAATAAAAACATAATGACTTTCCACACTCCCTTAAATCTATTAATATTCTTAATTGAGGATTTTGATGAGTTTTTGAAATTGTCTAAACAATGCAAGAGAAACCTATAATTACGTGACGACATTGAAATGAATTTAACGGTATCACAACTTATCACTACTAAAAAATCATATGACTATTTTCATGCTTCCCCAAATTTATTAGTATTCTTGATTGAGTATTATAATGACCTTTTAAAATATCTTTAGAATGTGGGGATACCAATTATTACATGATAACTTATCTATGCAAATGACATTATAAGTAAATAAATAATTAGTGATACTCTAACAATTAAAAAGTAAACAAATGTGTAGATACTGGTGAGATTAAACATTCTACTTGCAAGAGACAATAGAAAGAATAGCACAAAGGTATTGAAATAAGAAAAAACACAAGCGTTTCCTCCATCACGGTAAAAAAGAAAAAGCAATTACCGAAATTTGTACGGAATTGGTAATAAAAAAAGTTCAAAAGAATCAAAGTTGGGTCAACATATGGCATATTCAAGTGCCTGAGGATTCGACCCAAAAAAAAAAAAAAAAAAAAAGGTGCCTGAGGAGGTTGTCATCTATTGCATTAAGTCTTCATGAAAGAATGGAAGCGTTGATCTGATTATTGACTCCTTTTTTTTATGTAGCTAGGACATTGATTAAATATTGGCGTTTTGTTTTTTGTGAGATGACTAAATATTGTTCCCGAGTTATGAAATATGACTTGCAGCGTTGGCAATAAGTCCGTGCAATTTTTCACCTGAACCAATTTTAAATGGACAGTATATACTGATGTGAATTTAATTAAATAAAAATAAAAAATCTCAATTTCTCTCACTTTCTTTCTCTATCAACGCTTTCTCCTCCCTCTCCAGCCACATTGAGCCCAACCTTCCTGCCTCCCTCCGCTGTCGCCACTGACAGAGTTGCCGGCCCCGCGTCCAAGGCGACCATTGCCGGGCATCCAACCCTCTCCGTCGTCTTTGTAGTCTGCCCGTTCATGACGCCGCTTGTCCATGGCTGCGTTTAAGCCGTCTCGTCCATGGCCGCTCTTCCCTGACTTCTATTCCTCTGTTTTTTCTTTCGCTGTTTGACCTCGCAGTCCATGGCCATCGGGATCTCAAACTCGCCATCAAGGCTCATGGCCATAGACAAGCTGCGGTCGCCAGATCTGTGAAGGAGCCCTCCTCGCGAGCCATGGACGAGCCAGGCTTGCACCCATGGACGATATCAGATCTGGAGGCACGACTCCAGTCTAGATCTGGACGGGCAACGACCACGAGCAGCCGTGACGATGGAGAGGTGGCTCGGCCATGGACGGGGCCGATCGCGAGCCGACCGCGGGCGACGACGGAGGGGACAATGGCAGTCCATGAGCCGTCGTTGCTCGCGACGGGACTTCCAGATCTGCAGCCATGGCTCTAGCGACAGCGGCTCGTCCATGGCTGCGAGCGACGGTGGTCGACTTCCAGATCTGAAACTCCGTCGTTATGGACGGCCAGATTTCGAGATCTGTAGAACGATGAGACGGACAAAACAGAGGAAGCCGGCCATGCTTGGCTTGGACATAGCGGGGGTCAGCCTAATCAAGGCGCCGGTGACTCCGCCGTTGGCGACAGCGGAGGGGGCGGAGGTTGGGTGGCTATGGACGGAGGAGGAGGAAGAGAGAGCTGGAGAGAAGATTTTCTAATTTTTTTTTCTTAGATTCCAAATCAATATGGAATTAATAGGCACATATCAATGTTGATGTTGTAATGGGAAATCACTCCTGTTTTCTCATCGGGAAACCACCCACGGATTGTCTGCTATTAATTATCCAGCTGTATTTGAACAAACAATAATCATACAGCTGTCATTTTCTGTCTTTTACTTTTTTCCTTTTCTTTTTTGGGAAAAAGCAGTCCGACTTTTTCTCTTCCAAATATAGATCGTATTCATTATTACACTTAATTATCACTTAATATAATAAATCATAATTATTATTTATTGCAAAACAAAGATCTGTAATTTGATAGGCCGAGTAAGATCATTCAAGTATTATTTATGAAAGAAGAAGATGAATCGAATTATATGTATTAATCTTTTTATTTATATTTATGTTAATATCAAGAACCAGCTCAAGCATTGGTGAATAATTAAGAGATTAAGAGATGATTGCATCAATCATTATGGAAGTTTAGAGCACTCCAATTAAAAAGAGCCACTTTCTCTAATTCATCCAATTTCATGATTATGGTACAATGAGCTACAATAGCTAAGCAATCTGAGAACTAAACTTTTCAATTAAGAAGTTTTATTTTCCTTTTCTCTTCATGTTCAATAGAATCATGTGAATTTGCTTCTACACGTTGCAACTTTTAGATGCTATTGTATGTTTATTGTTTAGTACTTTACATAGTTTGAAATTGTAAAAAGTAAGTGTTTTTATATGGTTATTTTGATAACTTTTTTAAAAAGCCACACTAATTAATTCTAAATTACAGCATAAGTATTATTGATGGAGTTTTATAATGACTTTTTGAAATATTCTCAAAATGTGGGGATACCGTTTATTACATGACAGCCCATACATTTAAATAACATTAGAAGTAAATGAATAATTAGTGCTAACACTCACGATTAAAGTGTAAGCAAATGTATGGATAATCGTTATCATTAAACATTCTACTTGCAAGTAACAGTACAAAGCATTGTGCAAAAGCATTAGAATAAGTAAAAACACAAGCATTTCCTTCTTTCAAAAAGGAAGTAATAATTGGAACTCATACAAAATCTGTAAGAAAAAAAGGCCAAAAATTGGCATGTGTTATTTGCCTTTTTGAGAAGTGAGGTAAACCAAAATAAATTTGATAAAGATGCAAGCTTGTCATTCACTTAATCAATCAATATGCATTCGAAAATTGATTTTTATTCTTCAAAAAATTATACAGTGGTGGGTTGTATTTTCCTTATTATTCTACTTTGACAGCAACCTGTCCTAAATTCTGTCGAATGGATAAAATAATCAAAGGATTTTAAAATTGTATTTTGTTTGAATTTTAAAAAGAAAATTATACTGTATATTTAACAAATGTCTTGATTCACATGGTCCTAATTAACAGCTTGGGTCGGTATCATGAATTTTCAGGTGTCTGAGGGGGGCCTTCATTTATTACGTTCAGTCTTCAGTCGACCCCACCTATCAATCAAATAATCAAAATTTCTGCTCTTACTCTCTCTGTTAACGCTCCGTTGATGGCAAAGCCGGGCCCACCTATCAATTAAACAATCAAAATTTCTGCTCCCCACTCTCTCCCCTACGTTAATGAACAACTCTGTTCTCCCTCTCTTTCTCCGTTATCTCTCTCTCTCCAAGTTCAGGACGCCATGGGGCCACATTCACCTTGATTTTTTCTCTCTTCCTTTCTCCTTACCTTCTTGGATTTCTTCGCCAAAATCAAAGCACGGACTGAATCGACGCCAAAATCACTTACGCATCGGAGATCCACTTCGACCCACCATAACCGACAAACTCCGGTTCGCGTAATCGCTCGGAACCCACGCATGCACGCGCACAGAGAGGAGGCGAGCTTCAGAGAAGCGATTCCGAAGCTTCCGATTCAACCATTGGACAGACCACCCAATCAATCGCCCCGAGAAAATAAGGTAGATGAGGAGGGGGGGAGAGGGAGAGGAAGAAGAGTTATTGTTACTTGACTGGGTAAATTCGGTTCACTTTCTTCTTCTTTTTTCCCCTCATCTCAAGACGAGGATCAAGCTGAAACGAATGACTAAGAGCAAACAGTTCTTAGTGGGGGAGAAGCTAAAACACCAAATAGACTGTCTAATTTCTTCCTTTTTCTATTTTTTTTTTCTGTCCGATGAGCGCACTGCAACCGACGGAGGCCAAGGTAGCGGTGTGGTTCACGAATACAAATGTGCCTTCGCGGAGGAAAGAGAGCGAGCAGAGAGGGGAGAGATTTTAGTCGTGAAAGAGAGAGAGAGAGAGAGAGAGAGAGCAGAGCCACACCATGAAGAGGAGAGCAGAGTTTTCCAGTAACAGGGCGATGATGAAGAGAGAGGGGAGCAGAAATTTTGTTGGTTCAACTGATAGGGGAGCCGAGCTTTGCCACGTGTCAATCTTTAGATGGTTTAATACGAATCCTACATGGTGTTTTTAATACACCTAATATTTTCCCCCTAAGACAGAATGGTAGCGTTGATTGGATAATTTATTCCGATTTTTAAATTTTCTTTTAGCTAGGACAATGACTAAATATTGTTATCTAGTTATGAAATATCACTTGCAATGTCGACGACCACCCAAGGAACTTCTACTATTTATTATCCAGTTGTCCTCCTCTCTTTTGTTTTTTTTCCCTTTTTTGACATTTCTTTATTGGAAACAGCAATCTGCCTTTTCTCTTGCCAAACAAAGATTGTGCGTAGTACTACACTAATTGTCACTAAATATAATAATCTAAAGTTAATATTTATTGTATAACACAGGTACGTAATTTAATAGGTTGTTGCAGTATAGCGATTCAAGTATCATTTATGAACGAAGTAGATGAACTACTTCGTGCATTGACCTTTTCATTTATATTTATTTTGTTATCAAAACCCAGCTCAAGCATTGGTCATTATAAAGAAATAAAAAAAAAATAATTGCACTGATCAATTTCGATATTTAGAGCACTTTAATTAAAAGAGCAGTTCTCTCTAATTCCTCCGATTTCATTGATTGGGAAGATGATTATGGCACAGTGAGCTGTAATAGCTAAGCAATTTGTGAACTAGGCTTTTGTAATTATGAAGTTTTCTTTTTGCCTTTTCTTCATGTTTAATAGAATGACGCCAATTTGCTTTTGTGCAAGAAAATATGAAGTGGGCGATACTTCATATTTTTTTGCCATTTTTAGATGTTATTCCGTATTTACTGTTTTGTTCATTATAGTTGAAATTGCAAAAAGTAAATGTTTTCATATGGTTACCGTGATAACTTTTAATCAATGCTAAGGTACTGCACATAATATGATTTTATGAGCTCACAAAAACAACACTTATAACAATATATGGAGATGACAATTAATAGTTATATTTGCTGAGGAATAGAATTTTTTTTAATCTTTCAAGTAATTATTAATAGATTATGTACATAAATCTGTATAATTAAATGACTTTAAAATTGCACATAGTTATTAATGTCTGAATTGTTTTGCATTAATACTTGAGAAAAGCATTGATGATTGATATTACATACATTTACATCTAGCACATTTCTCTGCATTACAAAGCATTGTCCAATTATACGCAAACGAATATGTTCAAATGAAATACCAAAAATGCATTTGTTTGAGAGACTAACCTGTGGAGTGAAAAGTGAAGGGGCGCCATTATCAATCTCCATCAAAGATTGCCCAGTTAGACTTATCATCTTAGGGCAATGGGCAATGCTCAGCATTGATAAAACAGGACATTCCAGCATATGATTCTTCCATGAGAGGAAACTAGTCAAATTGGGCAAGCATTCCAAATTTATCTGCCTAAGATTTGGGAATGTAATCTCCCCAATTGAGCTTCCCTGCCCTTCTTCATCTGAAATCACTCCTTCCATTTGATTACACTCCCTTATTTCCATTTTCCATAGATTGGGAAGGCATCGAGCCATTGATGAAACAAAAGCATGTCTCAAGTTGCTGCATTTATAAAGGCCCAAATGTTGTAGAGAATTGAAGCACATCATTCCTTGGAGATCTCTGTTCCATAGTTGCCTCAACTTTGGTAGATTGACCAAGCACAGATCCTGTAGCTGACGCAACGCCCGAGTGCAATTGACATCTTCAAGCCCTTTAAGATCGAATATCTCTTCCAAAAGCTCGCAATCGCGCACTTGCAACGTTGTCAATTTTTCTAAAACAAGCATCAAATTGGATGGAATAGCGTTAATAAATGATGGACATTTACCCACCACTAGTGATTCTAATTGCCAAGATGAGGTGATGGGATTAAGTTCGCTGTGCCATTTTCCAATCAACTCCGAGAACTCAGACAACCGCATAAACTTAGTCCCAGCAAACGTAGCCTATTAGAAAATGCATCATTAAACATAAAATGCTATTTAGCAAAAAAAAAATTACTTTATTGGTTAGAAAAAAAAATCAAATTGCACAGAATTTAGTAACATGAAGGATACCATTTCTTCAAACATATTTTGGATAGTCACGTTGAGGTTTCCCTTCCAAAAATATGGGCACTCTGTTGCTCCATACCGTTCATCCAAACCTACTTGAACTCTCTCCAGCTTTGGCGCCTTTATTGATCCCTCGGAGAAGAACTTTATGTTGGGACATCTATTCACAATGATATCTTTCAAGAGAGGGAACTTCAAAGTGTATCCACCTGAGCTAAAACATCTCATCCTAGCCAACCCATCAAGCTCCATATACTTCAATTGATTGAAAGCCACTACATGCCCCTCCTTTCCTTCCTCGTCACTGATGACTTCTGTCAATATTTCACATTTACTAATCCTCAATTTTGTAAGTTCCACCAAATTTGTAGCCATTGTCGGTGTGAACATATTTGACAGCCCATGACAATGTGACACATCTAGAGTCTTCATATGCTGAAAATACTTAAGTCGATGACTTTGGATTGGGAAGGTTATTAGAATGTACTGGAGACAAAAGAAAAGGTGCTAAGTAGGAATTCTGACCAAAATGTGTTAAGCATGGGAAAAATGATAATTTGGATATGCTCATATAACAATCATCTAATAACATTAGTGTCTCATAGATGCCAAACTCAAATAAAATCTCTTCCTTTGAGCTTTTTTGGCTAGCCCAAGAATGAAATAGCTACTATACGTAGCAATTGTTAAATCACTTAGAGAAGGTCATTTAAGATACAATATGGATGAAATTTTGAAGTGAAATGGCACCATTTCATAAATTAATTAAGAATGAGGAAGAATTCATTTAAAGAAACAAAAAGCAAGTCACACAAGTAATCACCGTTAGACAAGTCACTAAATTGATGTGGTTTAACATGAATGCAGCTAAGGGACCGCTTGAGGGAAAAAAATTAGCCATTAGAAAGAAAATGATGGAGAGATTGAGATTAAAAAGGCAACCAATCAACCATCAAATGGTACGCTATAGAAGGAGGTATGATTTTATCTAATACTTGAATGCCCAAAATCAATATTATATCACTCTAAAGCAATTACATAGGTAGGCTAAGAGAAAGCAATTAAAAAATGAATTGCTTGGGGCAAATGAACAAATCGTACTCACATCATTCCACACTTGAAACGACCATATATACTTTAATCAGTTGAATTTTCCTTTCAAAATTGATTTTCTGTTAATGCTGGAAGATCCAATAGTTATATGCCAACAACAGATCATATACATATACTCGAGTCAAACTATAGAAAACAGTGCTAAATATCTCATTATAATAGATTAAAAGTATTTAAGAAGGTTGCATTAATCCCATGGGAGGGCCCATTTTTCAGCCTATTTTGGCTGCATGGACAACATTTTAGGTAAACGGCCTCTGTTGCTTTTAGTGCAGTCAAAGTCAACCTGCCTGTACATTGCTTCATTTCATTTTCCATTGAAAAGTTCTTCCACTAAGAACTCAACAATTCAGATTACTCAACTAAAATGGCTGATTTGCAAAATGTATTTTATTTCTTTAACAAGAGTTTCATAAGAATGGTCTTGCAGTTCATGCAAAAACTAAGAGGGGTGATTTTTGAAGCCCAAGACGTGAGAGGTCTTCCTCAGTTTGGGGACGGAGAAGGCTTCGATTCCTTTTGCTAGTAGAGTTAAGAGAGAGTAAAGCTTCCTTCGACTAGAAAAAAGAAAAAGAAAAAAAAAGATCTTTTAAGTGTAAATGAAGTTAAGTGAGCATCTTAAAGGGCATTCATCTCCAGCCTTTTAAGCCATACTGCTCACTTTCCTCTCAATTGTTTTTTCAGTTTCTTTCAATGTACATGCTTGCAATGTCTATGTAGTACATGAGGCTGTTGTAGGCCTTACCATCCTAGGGACTATCAGAAAGCCTTTAGAGATCCTATTCAACAGTTCTACTACTTGTTCACACTTTGTGCAGGTGTGATAAGAAATGTTCAACCACCTTTATGGAAATTATTTATAGAGAAATTAAAAGTATGGAAATTATTTGTAGAGAAATTAAAAGTAAGAAATTGCAGCTCATACATGCCGGCAATTTTGAACACTGTGCTTGTATGACACTCATTTTTTGTTAAAATATTTTAAACAAAAATATACATTATAAGTAACTGAGTTTTTATCTTGGTCTGCTTGTCCCTGGTATATTTAGTATTTTAATGTAATGTTAATCACGTACTGTTGATTGAAAAGTGTGGTGGCGCATGATCCGACGCGATTTTGACTTTGACTTTCTTGTGCACCTATCATGCATGAAAATAATCTCACCATTTGTATTACAGGGATGAATATATCTATATATGATGATCTTCAATGATAAAAACAAAAAAATGATCTTACACTTTCCATGAGAGAAGCACGTCAAACTTTTCAATCCTTCTAAGCGTAAATCGGTTAACATTAGAAATGCCAAAATTTCTGATGTTTCCATTCCCAATCCTTCTTCCTCCATAATGATCGCCTTCATCTTCTCGCAACTTGATACGGTCAGTTTTTTCAATTGTGTGAGAGATTTAACCATGGATAGGGAAAATAAAAACTCGAGGTTATCAAAGCCAATGATTTCTAATGTCTCCAATCTTTGATAGGTGACCTGCGGAATTTGCCCATGGAATTGGTGATTAATTTAAATCTCGAATTCATGAACTTTCAAGATGTAAATATAGATGAGTACCAAGGGGAGAGGGGGATTATTAAGTTGCACAAAAGGAAAAAAAGAGAGAATAAATGTTCAACCACCTTTATGGAAACTATTTGTAGAGAAATTAAAAGTAAGAAATTGCAACTCATACATGTTGACAATTCTGAACACTTATGCTTGTATGACACTCATTTTTGTTAAAATATTTTAACCAAAAATATACATTATAAGTAACTTAGTTTTATCTCGGTATGCTTGTCCCTGGTATATTTTGTATTTTAATGTAATGTTAATCATGTACCTCTTGATTGAAAAGTGTGGTGGCACATGATTCGACGTGATCCTCACTTCGACTTTCTTGTGCACCTATCATGGATGAAAAGAATCTCACCATTTGTATTGCAAGGATGAATATATCTATATGACTTATCTTCAATGATAAAAACAAAAAATCAATCTTACACTTTTGACGAGAGAAGCACGTCAAACTTTTCAATCCTTTTAAGCGTAAATCAGTTAAGATTGGGAATGCCAAAATTTCTAATGTTTCCATTCCCAACCCTTCTTCCTCCGTAATGATCGCCTCCATCTTCTCGCAACTCGACACGGTCAGTGCTTTCAGTTGAGTGAGAGATTTAATCATGGATGGGAAAAATATAAACTTGAGGTTATCCAAGTCAATGATTTCCAATTTCGCCAAACTCCGAAAAGCCTCCTGCAGAATTTGATTGTGGAATTGGTGATTAATTTAAATCTCAAATTCATGAATTTTCAAAATGTTAATATAGGTGAGTGCCAAGGAGAGAGGAGGATTATTAAGGTGAACAAAAAGGAAATAAAACAACAACAACAAAAATGGAGAAAAAAAATCTCCAAACTAATATCGTTTCTAATTTCCAGTCTTTCCTTCGCTAATAAAATTGCAGTGCAAAGCTTAATTTGATGAGTGAGCTAGTTTTACTCCATCCGAAGAAGTTTTCCTTCGGAAATGGATTACCGAGTGGAGCATTTACTTATCTCTCAGTATAATAAAGTAAACCCAACAACACTTCCAACCTCAAGTTTCAGCCCAACAAAAGTCTAGCTAATATCCATGGCCAGAGTCCAACGAGAACCATGGTGAAAGTTAAAAGCCCCAAAGACCATGGCGATTAATAAAAAGTGAAGACGCAAAAGCTCACACACAACACCCCGTGGGACCCACAACAAATATGTCCAGGACCCTCTACTGATAGTTAAATTAACATATTGCAGGTGTCCTAGGCCCCACCATCAACTTTAGTGCTAATCGTCATTATAAACGTGCAATCTTTTCTGGTCAACGGGATAGCCGCCTCAACTTTTGCTAGACAAAATAATTGTGCGATATTTTTCAATTGGTCAATTATTTGTCGTGAGCTTACTGAGTTCTCTTTAATGCTAGTAAATCACTAACAATAACCAATTTAATTGACATCAAAAACCCATTGTGAATGTGTTTGTGATGCCAAAAATAAGTACAAATATATCTATACATACCCCTACTTTCCTCCCTCCTCACTAATGACTTCTGTCAATATTTCACATTTACTAATCCTCAATTTTGTCAATTCCACCAAATTTGTAGCCATTGTCGGTGTGAACATATTTGATAGCCCATGACAATGAGACACATCTAGAGTCTTCATATGCTGAAAATAACTTGGAAAGGATGATGCTACTTTTAGCTCATGACTTGGGCCTTCTATGGCTTTTACATTGATGCTCAACTCTAGAGTTTTTAGGGTCAAGAGCCGTCCTAGAATGAAAGAAGGGAGAACATTCACAAGCTTTTTCATTCGTTCACGAAAAGCAATTTTACCTTGGAGAAAGAATCCGCAGCAATTCGATCATCCCATATCATCTCGATGTTATCCATTCCCTCGATATATAAATTCTCCAAGCTAGGAAACGCAACCTGTGGTACTCACTTAAATTATGAATTCATGAACTTCCAAGATGTAGATACATAAGAGTGCCAAGATGTAAATTACGAATTCATGGAATTGGTGATTCTATCTTAAGTTGGACAAATGAAAAAAAATTAAAATTAAAATAGTAAAAAAGGAAAAATCTCCATATTTATGTCAATTGACTCCAAATCGGGAAGGCTATTAGAATGTACTGGAGACAAAAGAAAAGGTGCTAAGTATGAATTCTGACCAAAATGTGTAAAGCATGGGCAAAATGGTAATTTGGATATGCTAATATAACAATCATCTAATAACATTAGTGTCTCATAGATGCCAAACTCAAATAAGATCTCTTCCTTTGTGCTTTTTTGGCTAGCCCAAGAATGAAATAGCTACTATACATAGCAGTTGTTAAATCACTTAGAGAAGGTCATTTAAGTTACAATATGGATGAAATTCTGAAGTGAAATAGCACCATTCCGTAAATTAATTAAGAATGAGGAAGAAATCATTTAAAGAAACAAAAAGCAAGTCACACGGATAATCACCGTTAGAGAAGTCACTGAATTGATGTGGTTTAACAAGAACATAGTTGAAGGACCGCTTGAGGAAAAAATAATTAGACATTAGAAAGAAAATAATGGAGAGATTGAGATTAAAAAGGCAACTGATCAACCATCAAATGGTACGCTACAGTGGGAGGTATGATTTTATCTAGTACCCAATGCCCCAAATCAATAGTGTATCCTTCTAAAGCAATTGCATAGTTAGGCTAAGAGAAAGCAATTAAAAAAGGAATTGCTTGGGGCAAATGAACAAATCATACTCCCATCATTCCACACTTGAAACGACTATATATACTTAATCAATTGAATTTTCCTTTCAAAATTGATTTTCTATTAATGTTGGAAGATCCAATAGTTATATGCCAAACACATATCATATACATATACTGGAGTCAAATTAAAGAAAACAGTGCTAAATATCTCTTTAAAATATATCAAAAGTATTTAAGAAGGTCGATGTATTAATCCCATGGGATGGCCCATTTTTTCGGGCCTATTTTCCTTGCATGAACAACATTTTAGGCAAATGGCCTCTATTGCTTTTAGTTCAGTCAAAGTCAACCTGCCTGTACATTGCTTTATTTCATTTTCCATTGAAACGTTCTTCCACTGAGAACTCGACAATTCAATTGACTCGGCTAAAATGGCTGATTTGCAAAAAGTATTTTATTTTTCATAAGAATGGTGTTGCAGTTCACGTAAAAAGTAAGAGGGGTGAAATCTGAAGCCCAAGACCCAAGAGGTCTTGCTTAGTATGGCGACAGAGAAAGCTTCGATTCCTTTTGCTGGTGGAGTTAAGAGAAAGTAAAGCTTCCTTTGACTAGTAAAACAAAAAAAGAGGCCTCGTAATTGCAAATGAAGTCAAGTGAGTGTTGCCATTCATCTCCGGCCTTTTGAGCCATACTGCTCACTTTCCTCTCAATTGTTTTTTCAATTTCTTTCAATGTACATGCATGCATTGACCATGCCGTACATGAGGTTGTTGAGAGTCTTAACTTTCTTGGGAATATCATAAAGCTTTTAGAGATCGTATTTGATAATTGTACTACCCGTTCACGCTTTGTTCAGGTGCGATAAAAAATGCTCAACCATCTTTATGGAAACTATTTGTAGAGAAATTAAAAGTAAGAAATTGCAACTCATACATGTTGGCAATTATGAACGCTTATGCTTGTATGACACTCATTTTTTGTTAAAATATTTTAACCAAAAATATACATTATAAAACTTAGTTTTATCTCGGTATGCTTGTCCGTGGTATATTTAGTATTTTAATGTAATGTTAATCACATACCTCTTGATTGAAAAGTGTGGTGGCACATGATCCGACGCGATTTTGACTTTGACTTTCTTGTGCACCTGTCGTGCATGAAAAGAATCTCACCATTTGTATTACAGGGATGAATATATCTATATGATGTTCTTCAATGATAAAAACAAAAAATCAATCTTACACTTTCCACGAGAGAAGCACGTCAAACTTTGCAATCGTTTTAAGCGTAAATTGGTTAACATCAGAAATGCCAAAATTTCTGATGTTTTCATTTCCAACACTTCTTCCTCCATAATGATCGCCTCCATCTTCTCGCAACTCGACACAGTCAGTTCTTTCAATTGTGTAAAAGATTTAACCATGGATGGGGAAAATAAAAACTTGAGGTTATCCAAGCCAATGATTTTTAATGTCTCCAATCTCTGAAAGGCGACCTGTGGGATTTGTCCATCGAATTGGTCATTAATTTAAATCTCAAATTCATGAACTTTCAAGAAGTAAATATAGACGAGTGCCAAGGGGAGAGGGGGATTATTAAGTTGCACAAAAGGAAAAAAAAAAGATAAAACAAAAAAAGAACGGAGCAAAAAAAATCTCCATACTATTGTCATTTCTAATTTCCAATCTTTCCTTCGCTAAAAAACTTGCAGTGCAGAGCTTAATTTGATGAGTGAGATAGTTTTATTCCATCCGAAGAAATTCTCCTTCAGAAATGGATTACCGAGTGGGCCATTACTTATATCTCTATGGATAATCAAGTAAACCCAACCACACTTTCAACCTCAAGTTTCAGCCCAAAAAAAGTTCAGCTAATATCCATGCCCAGTGTCCGACGAGAACAATGGCAAAAGTTAAAAGCCCCAAAGACAATAGCAATTAAGAAAAGGCGAAGATGCAAAGGCTCACACACACCACCCTGTGGGACCCACAACAAATATGTCCAAGACCCTCTACTGATGGGAAAATAAACATATTGCAGGAGTCCTAGGCCCCACCATCAACTTTAGTTCTAATCATCATTATAAACGTGCAATCTTTTCTGGTCAACGAGATAGCCGCCTCAACTTTTGCCGGACAAAATAGTCGTGCGCTTTCTTCAATTGGACAATTGTTTGTCCTTAGTTTACTAACTTCTCTTTAATGCTAGTAAATCACTATCAATAACGAATTTAATGGGCATCAAACACCCATTGTGAAAATGTGTTTGTGATGCCAAAAATAAGTACAACTATATTTCTATACATACTACATGCCTCTATGAACATGCACAAAATTTCGTACTTTTATAATTACGAGGCGTATGCAATCACTAAGTGCTTTTTTAAAAACAATGCAAAAAATACATGCATCAATTAGATTAGCATAGTTGCTTTTATTTAAAAACCTAGTCCTTCTTTCCATTCTTTATGTTGGTTTTTAAGAGAGTTGCCTATATTTTTTGTAGATTATAACAATAATGTCAACAATAATGTCCAATCTTTCCGTTTTTAGCATAATATCAGTATTCTCTATAGGATTCAAATTAGACAACACACTTGTACAAAATAGTAATTCTGTTATGGCATGATTCTATTGATAATGGACAAAATATAATTTGGATGTGCTCGTATAACAATCATGTAATCACATTAGTCCACCATGGATCCTAAATTTAAATAAAATCTCTCCCTCTCTTCAATTTAGTTACTTCCCTAAAATAACGGATCAGCTACATCCACAGTCAACATAGCTGGAACCATAACGTTTGAAGTGACAGGATCCAACTATCCTTCACGACAATTAAAGCTTTATTTTCTTGTTCTTCTTTTCTTTTTCGTTGCAAAAGTTCATCGCTATAACTCAAAACATCCTTCGCCTACAAAGTTGCTCGCAATCTCTCGTCCATCTCGCCATCACACCTCACTCCCACCCATACAAAAAGTTTTAACTTTTTGTGTTTCGTTCATTAGACTATTGTCATTCCAGACAAGCCAACCTTAGACTACTACTTTTGTAGGCTGCCACCACTATATAATTTCAGAGGAAATTTATTACAGTTTTAAGAAACATTTCGTTATAAACCTATGGATCTTTGCATATTTAGATTTTACACAAAAAAATGAAAATAAAAAGAAGTACTAAGGCAAGAGTAACTCTTTTATGAAGAATTAAAATCCTAGAAAGTTAAAAACCCCAAAGACTACCGCCAAAAAAGAGAAAAAGAAGCAAAGCCACAAAAACTCGTTGCAGAATTTCCCGATCTAGTTCCATTATATTTGAAGGCAAGCTCTCTCCATGAGAGCTCAAAGCATGTGTTGAAGAAAAGTCACACTTTGACGTAACAACCTTGTGGGACTTACTGCTACATCTCCACCGCTCTTTATTAGCGGGGAAACTAACGTGTGGCATGAGCCTTGGGCCCACGCCACCATAAAAGCGCAGTCTCATCTAGTCAAATAAAGCCTCTCTACTTGCAGCAGTTTTCCACCATATAAAATATTGCCGTGAGCTTTCCTTTATTGGGCAATTATTTATCCTTAGTTTACTAATTCTCTTTCATGTTAGTAAATTACTATCCATAGAAGTACAGATAGGACCAAAAAAAATATCTACAGTGGCCTAACATCATTTTCATTGATAAAAACAAATAACAAAGGATTTTTCACATCTAATTGCTTCCGTTTTTTGAACTTGCATGATTTGTCATCTTCTTTAAACTTGGTGTAAAGATTATACTAAAGTAGTATCTCTTATAAAATGTTATCACTAAAGCTAGTTAAATTCTTAACTACGTTTCCTCCTACTAGTCTAGAATTTAATATGCTACAAATAATTATTGTCAATTTAATTGAATGCCATTAATTATTGTCATGATGATCTAATTTATCAATTTTGTAATTGCTCCCCTTTTTGAACTCGAATGATTTGTCATTTTCTTGAAACTCGGTGCGAAGAATACCAAAAGGATCTAAATACAAGATCACAATGTAAAAAAAAAAAGCAAAATTTCCCCGGTCTAGTTCCATTATTTTTGGAAGCAATTTCTCTCCATGAAAGCGAAGAAGTTAAGTTGTATCCAGACACACTAGCATGTGGGACCCATAACTTATATAGGACGAAGATAAGTCGTACCGATAGCAATGCTAATCTATTGCATGAGTCTTGGGCCCCACCATAAACTTCAATGATAATTGCACCACTATAAAAAGGCAAATCTTGTTCAGTCACCTAAAAGGCTCTACCTGTAGTAACTTTTCCCATATAAAATAGCCATGTGCTTTTAAAATATTTTAACCAAAGAACACTTTGTAAGTATTTAGTTAGTTTTTATTTTGGCTATGCTTTCTTTGTCTTTTGCAAATTTAATACTTTTGTTATATTTAATATTTAATGTTAATCATGTACCTCTCGACTGAAGAGTGCAGTGGAGCATGATTTGACGTGATCTTGACTCCGAGCTTCTTGTAAACCTGTCATCCATTTTTCATTGGAGGGAAAGATTGTCACCATTTGTTTTACAAGGATAAAAATATCTAGAAGAAGATATTCAGTGTCGACAAACTAAAATCAATCTTACGCTTTCCATGAGAGAAGCACATCAAACTTTCCAAATTTTGTAAGGTTAAGTCGATTAACATTGGGAATTCCAAAGTTTCGGATGTTTCCAATCCCAACGCTTCTTCCTCTACAATGATTGCCTCCATCTTCTTGCAATTACATATGTTTAGATCCCTTAGTTGTGCGAGAGATTTAATCATGAATGGGAGAAACAAAAACTCGACTTTATCCAAGCCATTGATTTCCAATGTCTCCAATCTTGAAAAGGTAACCTGCAATATTCACTCATGGAATTGGTGATTTAAATAAATCACAAATTTAGGAACTTCAAGCTATTAATATAGATGTGTGCCAGGGGGAGACGAAATTATTAGGTTGCACAAAAGTATAAAAAAAAAAAAAAAAGAAGTTCAAAAAATCTCCTTACTAATGTTGTTTCTAAACAAGATGAGGAATCTTTCTCCAATCTTTACTTGTGAAAATAACTTTGCATTGCAGAGCTTAATTTGATTAGTGACCTATGTTTACTCCATCTAAAGAATAATTGACAATGGAAACCTTTATTTTTATTTTTGGTAAACAGTAACTAGTCTTCTTCAAAAGTTTATTGCTTCAACTTCAGAATATCCTTCTTCCGCAAAGTTACTTGATATCAACCATCTACCTCGCCATCGCCCATCGCTCCCATCTATTACAAGTTTAACTTCTCTGTTTTCTTCGTTCAACTATTGTCATTCACAACAAGCCAACCTACCATTACTACTTTCGTCGGCTCCACCTCTTTACAATGTTGGAAGAGAGTTATTACAATTAACAGAAACATTTCATTATAATCCCATAAATCTTTGCGGCTCTAGTTTCTATGCCCAAAATGAAAAGGCATCAAGGCAAGAGTAAAATTCTTTAACGAAGATTTAGAACCCTTGAAAGTCAAAAACCCCAGAGCCTCTTTGCAAATCATCCCAACCCAATTCCTCCATTGCGTGGGAAGTAGAAAAGTCGGGGTTGAATTAGAGATGTTTAGACGTGCTACCTTGAGGGACCCACCATCAACTTAAACCTCCACGACTCTTTACCGACGGGGAAACTAATATGTGGCATGAGTCTTGGGCCCCACCATCAACTTCAGCTATAATTGCATCACTATTAAAGGGCAATCTTTGTCTAGTTAGCCAAAAGGCTCCATTGGCAGCAACTACTTTCCATATAAAATAGCCGCCCTTTCCAATTGGACAATTGTTTATCCTTAGTACACTTAACTTCTTTTAATGTTAGTAAATTACTATCAATAACCAATTAACAGGATATTAAACGCAAACTGTGGATTTGCGTAGTAATGCATCTATAAATAATTAAAGGACTTGGTATTTAGACTTGCAGATCACCATGAAGAGACCTTAATAACCACAAAAAGTTCAACTAATATCCACAATCAGTGTCCAATGAGAACTATGGCAAAAGTTAAAAGTCCTAAAGACTACGGTGATTAAGGAAAAGCGAAGACGCGAAGGCTCGAACACACTACCTTGTAGGACCCACCACAAATGTCCAAGAGCCTCCACTAAAAGAGCACGAAATTTTGTAATCTTATAATTATGAGGCCCAGCATCAACTTTAGTGCTAATTCCCATTATCAAAGTGCAATCTTTTCTAGTCAATGATATTGCTACCTCAACGAAGTCTCCATCATACTATATGCATACATGAACATGCACAAAATTCTATACTCTTATAATTATGAGGCCAGAGTAACTCTTTAATGAAGATTTAGAATCCTAGAAAGTTAAAAGCCACAAAGTCTACCGCAAAAAAGAAGAAGAAAAGAAGCAAAGCTACAAAGGATCGTTCATTAGACTACAATCGCCATTGTATTGTGTTTTGTTCATTGGACTATAGTCAACCCCGACTAGCCAACCTTAGATTACTACTTTCATAGTTTGCCAACGCTTTATAATGTTAGAGGAGATCTATTACAATTTCAAAAAATATTTTATTATAAACCCAGGGATCTTTGCCTATCTTGTTACTTGAGATTATCCGGAATCCTTTTTTTTTCCTATCTTTCGTAATCACCTCAAGCGTTCCTTTAAATTCAGAGGCATATGTAGCATATCCTAATTAATCATCCTTCTTGTTGTAATTCCCTTAAGGTGAGTCTACATCCACAGTCAACATAGCTGGAATCACAACATTTGAGGTGAAGGGATCTAATTAACCCCGATGACAATTAAAGCTTTTCTTTTCTCCCGCCCCCCACCCACACCCACCCAAAAAAAATAAAAACCGTTCATTGCTATAACTCTAAAACATCCTTCATCAATGAAATTGCTTGCAATCTCCTGTCCATCTCGCCATCACCCATCACCCCCACCCATACAACAACTTTTTGTGTTTCATTCATTAGACTATTGTCATCCCGAACAAGCCAACCTTAGACTACTACTTTCATAGGCTGCCACCACTTTATAATGTCGGAGGAAATATTTATTATAGTTTTAAGAAACATTACATTATAAACCCATGGATCTTTGCATATCTAGATTTTACACAAAAAAATAAAAATAAAAATAAGTACTAAGGCAAGAGTACCTCTATTATGAAGAATTAGAATCCTAGAAAGTTAAAAAGCCCAAAGACTACCGCTGAAACAAAAACAAAAAAAGAAGCTAAGCCACAAAAACTCGTTGCGAAATTTTCCGATCTAGTTCCATTATATTTGAAGGCAAGCTCTCTCCATGGGAGCTCAAAGCATGTGTTGAAGAAAAGTCACACTCTGCCGTCACAATCTTGTGGGACCTACCGCTACATCTCCACTTCTTTATTAACATGGAAACTAACGTGTGGCATGAGCCTTAGGCCCACGCCCCCATATAAGTGCAGTCTTGTCTAGTCAAGTAAAGCCTCTCTATTTGCAGCAATTTTCCCCCGTATAAAATATAGCCGTGAGCTTTCCTTAATTGGGCAATTGTTTATCCTTAGTTTACTAATTCTCTTCCATGTTAGTAAATTACTATCCATAGAAGTACAGATAGGACCATAAAATATATCTACAAGGGCCTAACATCATTTTCATTGATAAAAACAAATAACAAAGGATTTTTCACATCTAATTGCTCCCGTTTTTTGAACTTGCATGATTTGTCATCTTCTTTAAATTTGCTGTAAAGCTTATACCAAAATGATCTCTTATAAAATGTTATCACTAAAGCCAGTTAAACTGTTAACTACGTTTCCACTTACTATTCTAGAATTTAATATGCTACAAATAATCGTTCTCAATTTCAATTGAATGCCATTAATTTTTGTCATGATGATCTAATTTATCAACTTTGTAATTGCTCCCCTTTTTGAACTCGAATGATTTGTCATTTTCTTGAAACTCGGTGCGAAGAATACCAAAAGGATCTAAATACAAGATCACGATGTAAAAAAAAAAAAAGGCAAAATTTCCCCGGTCTAGTTCCATTATTTTTGGAAGCAATTTCTCTCCATGAAAGCGAAGAAGTTAAGTTGTATCCAGACACACTAGCATGTGGGACCCATAACTTATATAGGACGAAGATAAGTCGTACGGATAGCAATGCTAATCTATTGCATGAGTCTTGGGCCCCACCATATACTTCAATGATAATCACACCGCTATAAAAAGGCAAATCTTGTTCAGCCACCTAAAAGGCTCTACCTGCAGTAACTTTTCCCATATAAAATAGCCATGTGCTTTTAAAATATTTTAACCAAAGAACACTTTGTAAGTATTTAGTTAGTTTTTATTTTGGCTATGCTTTCTTTGTCTTTTGCAAATTTAATACTTTTGTTATATTTAATATTTAATATTAATCATGTACCTCTCGACTGAAGAGTGCAGTGGAGCATGATTTGACGTGATCTTGACTCCGAGCTTCTTGTAAACCTGTCATCCATTTTTCATTAAATGGAAGATTGTCACCATTTGTATTACAAGGATAAAAACATCTAGAAGAAGATATTTAGTGTTGAAAACAAAACTAAAATCAATCTTACGCTTTCCACGAGAAAAGCACATCAAACTTTTCAAATTATATAAGAACAAGTTAGTTAACATTGGGAATTCTAAAGTTTCGGATGTTTCCAATCCCGATGCTTCTTCCTCTACAATGATCGCCTCCATCTTCTTGCAATTACATATGTTTAGATCTCTCAGTTGTGCGAGAGATTCAATCATGGATGGGAAAAACAAAAACTCGACTTTATCTAAGTCATCGATTTCCAATGTCTCCAATCTTGAAAAGGTAACCTGCAGTATTCACTCATGGAATTAGTGATTTAAATAAATCGCACATTTAGGAACTTCCAAGCTATTAATATAGACGTGTGCTAAGGGGAGGGGGAATTATTAAGTTACACAAAAGTAAAAAGGATAAAAAAAGGAGTTCAAAAATCTATATACTAATGTTGTTTCCAAACAATTTAAGGAATCTTTCTCCAAATCTTTACTTGGGAAAATAACTTTGCATTGCAGATTTTAATTTGATTAGTGAGCTAGGATTACTCTTTCTGAAGAATAACTTACAATGGAAATCTTTTTTTTTTTTTTTTTTTTTAATTTCTGGTAAAGAGTAACTAGTCTTCTTCAAAAGTTCATTGCTTCAACTTTAGAAAATCCTTCCTCCGCAAAGTTACTCAAAATCTTCCATCTACCCCGTCATCATCCGTTGCCCCCACTTTTTACAAGTCTAACTTCTCTGTGTTCCTTCATTCGATAACAAGCCATCCTTCCACTGTTACTTTGGTCAACTATACCTCTTTACCATTGTCAATATCATAAATGATTTATTACAGTTAACAGAAATATTTCATTATGATCCTATAGATGTTCGTAGCTCTAGTTTCTATGCCCAAAATGAAAAGGTGTAAAGGCAAGAATAATTCTTTAACGAAGATTTATTAGAACCCTTGAAAGTCAAAAGCCCTAAAACCTCTTTGCAAACCATCCCAATCTGGTTCCTTTATAGCATGGGAGGTAGAAAAGTCAGGGTTGAAGTAGAGATACTTAGACACGCCACCATTTGGGACCCACCATCAACTTAAATCTCCACTACTCTTTTTACTACCAGGAAAAATAAATATATGGTGTGAGTCTTGGGCCCCACCATCAACTTCATAGATAATCGCGCCACTATTAAGGGGCAATCTTGTCCAGTCAACCAAAGGCTCCACTAGCAGTGACTACTTCCCCCGTATAAAATAGCCACATGCTTTCCTTGATTGGACAATTGTTTATCCTTAGTTCACGTAACTTCTTTTAATGTTAATAAAACACTATAAATAACCAATTTAACAGGATATTAAACACAAACAGTGCATTTGTGTACAAATGTATCTATAATGTTTGTCTAGTCAAACAAATAGCCACCTCAACTTATGCTGGACAAAATATTCATGCGCTTTTCTTAACTAGGCAATTGTTTGTCCTTAGTTTACTAACTTTTTTTTAATGTTTGTAAATCATTATCAATAACCAATTTAACAAGATATCAAACATAAATATGTGGATTTGTGTTTGTAATGCCAAAAGCGCATGCAATCATATCTATACATACTATAAAGGCCAAGGGCGAAAGACATTTAGTCAAAAGGACTAGGTATTTAGATTTGTATATTGTCATTGAGAGAGATTGCAATGACCATATATGATCTTGTGATACTAGGCAATCATCGGTTTTTCTTGATAAGAAACATTTATTACAGTTTTAAGAAACATTTCATTATAAAGCCATGGATCTTTACATATCCAAGTTTTACATGAAAAATAAAAATAAAAAGAAGTACTCAGGCAAGAGTAACTCTTTTATGAAAAATCAGAATCCCAGAAAGTTAAAAGCTCCAAAACTACCCCCCCCAAAAAAAGAAGCAAAGCCACATAGGGTCGTTGCAAAAATTTCCCGATCTTGTTCCATTATCTTTTGATAGCAAGCTCTCTCCATAAAAGCTCAAAGAATGAGTTAAATAACAAGCTCTCTCTACTAGCAACAGTATTCCCCATACAAAATATACCCGCGAGCTTTCCTTAATCGGGGGCATTGTTTATCCTTAATTTACTAATTCTCTTTAATGTTAATCAATGATCAATTTTTTTTATTAGTCCTACTCTATTTCTAGTCCAATTCTCACTTTTGGACTTTTGTCATGTCTTCTTTCAAGGTATAAGAATTAAAACCCACACATGAAGTTAAATTGTCGCTACTCCAACTCCCCAAGAAAGTGGGGATTCCAATCCGCCACCTCTGGCTACCAGGGTTTGCCCCATTGGTTTATCAACGACCAATTTAACGAGTCGAAATTTTCTTCAACCAAAAAAAAAAAAAATTTACGAGTGAAAATTCTGTTTTAAATCCAATGGCTGATGTTGGATACAAGACTGGAATCGTAGATTTGTAGATAAAGGCCATAAAATTTATCTACGACTGCATAACATCACTTTCATTAATAATAACAAATAATAAAGCATTCTTCACCTGTAATTCCACCCCTTTTTGAACTTGGCATAATAATTATACCAAAAGGATCTCCGATTAAATGCCATCACTAAAGCTAGTTAAACAGTTGACTATGTTTCCACCTATTAGTCTAGAATTTAATATACTATAAATAGTTGCCCTCAATTTCAATTGAATATCATTAATTGTTTTTGTGATTAGCTGATTTTACTAACTTTGTATTCAAAAGTTTTTCAATTACATAGTGTCTGAGACTTTTTTCTAAGTCAGATTTGGAGATGACAAAATTTTACTATACAAAATGATTAATTTTTCATATTATGGATGTTACAATCTATTGTATCTCAATTGCCATTTCACAAGCTCAAGTATCAACAGCATCTTGACATGATGTTTCTAACTCTGGGTTGAGATTTTGCTATGCTTTGTTCCCTACATACTTGATACTTTCATTATATTTAATATTTTGACGTAATGTTAATCACGTACCTCTCCATTGAAGAGTGCAACGGAGTGTGATTTGACACTATCCTGACTTTGAGATTTTTGTGAACCTGTCATCAATTTTTCATAGGATGAAGAGAATGTCACCATTTGTGTTGTAGGAATGAATATATGTACATGACAATCTTCAGCAATAAAAACAAGAAATCAATCTTACACTTTCCAGAAGAGAAGCACGTCAAACTTTTCAATCTTTTTAAGTGTAAATTGGTTAACATCGGGAATGCCAAAATTTCTGATCTTTCCATTCCCAGCCCTTCTTCCTCCATAACAATCGCCTCCATTTTCTCGCAATCCGATATGGTCAGGTTTTTCAGTTGTGTGAGAGATTTAACCATGGATGGGGAAAATATAAACCCAAGGTTCTCCAAGCCCACGATTTCTAATATCTCCAATGTCTGAAAGGCAACCTGAGGAATTCACTCATGGAATTGGTGATAAATTCAAATCTCAAATTCATGAACTTTCAAGATGTAAATTAGGATGAGTGCCAAGCAGAGGAAGGGATTATTAAGTTGCACAAAAGTAAAAAAAAAATAGAATACAAAAACAATAGAGTAAAAAATACTCCATATTAACGTTTCTAATTTCCAATCATTTCTTCACTAAAAAACTTGCAATGTTGAGTTTAACTTCATGAGCGAGCTAGTTTTTTCCGTCCCAAGAAGTTCTCATTCAGATATGGATTGGCAAGTGGAGAATTACTTATCTCTCTCTTATACAAGAAAGCAAATCCAACAACACTTTCAACCTCAAATTTTGGCCCAAAAAATTCAACTAATAAGCCATGGCCAGTGTCCCATGAGAACTGTGGCGAAAGTCAAAAGCCGCAAAGACTGGAGCCATTAAGAAAAACAAAGATGAAAGGCTCAGATACACTGCCTTGTGGGACCCACAACAAATATGTCCCGGCCCCTATATGGAAGGGGAAATTAACGTATTGCAGGAGTCTTGGGCCCACCATTAACTTTAGTGCTAATCGGCATTATAGAAGTGCAATCTTTTCTGGTTACCGAAATAGCCACCTCAACTTTTGTCGGCAAAAGAGTCATGCACTTTTCTTAACCAGGCAATTCTTTGTCCTTAGTTTACTAACTTCTCTTTAATGTTAGTAAATCACTATCAACAACCAATTTAATGGGATATCTAACACTAAATGTGGATTTGTGTTTGCGATGCCAAAAATACACACAAATATATCTATACTAATACATGGGTGCATGAACATGCACAAAAGCCCGTACTTTTATAATTATGAGGCCTATGTAATGACTAGGTGCTTGTTTAAACACGATACAAAAAAGATACACATCAACTAGATCAGCATAGTTGCTTTTATTTTAAAACCCGGTCCTCCTTTCCATTCTCATATTGATTTTTAAGAGAGTTGCTTATATAATCTATTTTGTGGATCATAACAAAGTTTGATAACTAAATTCAATGGAATCCATTACAAAAAATTTAAAATGACTTTACTAATAGAATTACTTTAGTGCCAAAGTTCTTTTCGATTTTGCTTATGAAAGCCTATGATTATGAATGTACTCGCTGAATGTCTGCTGAAAAAAAAAAAAACTCAGAATCCATCAAAAACTAAATTAACATGGATTACATACAAGTATTTGGATTTCTAAACAATGAAGAGAAACGAGAGATTGCTCTATCTAATTACAAAGAAGGCACGCCCAGATAAAGCAATTAAGAAGAAATCAAACTAAAAATAACGAACTGAATAAGCACCATAATCTGCGTTACATCTAAAAAGCGAAGGAAGAAAAAAATTAATAAATAATTAACATTATTTTGATAGAAAGTTACCTGTTGCCCATTGAAGAATGCAATTCGAGTGCCTACTGGGTTGTCTGATGTACTACCCAAAGGAGCTGACTCGGCGGTGGAAAAGTTCCTGATATGCGGCAAGGAACGCAATTTCAATACATGCAGATTATTCAACTCAAGTTTGCCACTCTCATCGGCTTCTACGATTCCCCACATTAACTCGCAATAGAGAACTTCGATGTTTTCGAGCTGTGGAAGTTCTCTCACTAATGAAAGAGGAAATAGAATTTCCATCTTGTTACAATTGTTGACTCGTACTACTTTTAACGCACTGAAGGATTTGGTGGAGATATTGTTGGTGCATATCTTCTCCAAGTTGCAGAGATTCTCGAGAAGTAATGACTCCAGCGTCTTAAAATCTGTATGGGATGGCGATTGGATGATGTAATGGATGGAGGGACTACTCTGGATGCATAGATGCATTAATTTTGGAAAACCTTTCTGGGATAATGCACAAATACTTTGCTCAATTCCATCCAATCCGTCTAAAAAAAGATCGTTGGTTTTGCCTAAGATACTTTGTATACATCCTTTCTGAAAAATATCGCTTCTTGGATCCAACAGGAGCTCCAATGCGCACGATCCTTTGTGAATTGATGAGTGCCATGCGTTACCTATACGAATTGTGTACTCGGTTAAATTCATGACGTTTAGATCCTCTGGGATCACAATTGGATCAGGAATGGACACATGCAAAGTGCAGAGATTCTTCATGTTATTCAACTCAATAAGACTGGCATTAGTTGGTGGAGTTTGGTCCACAGCATTCCATTGTTCAAAGCTATCCTCCATGTACAACTCCTCCAATTTGATTAAGCTTCCAAGCACACCTGGTTCAATGATCTGAAGATTTGAACAATCATTCAAGTCCAATAACCTCAGCTCTACCAGTTGCCCAATTTCTTTTGACAATCGCTGAATTTTGGAGTACTTAAGGCTGAGAATTCTTAACCCTTTTAGCTCTCCAAGAATGCCCCCATCCTCTAATGAAGAATGATCAAGACACAGAGTGTGTAAGTTCTCCAATAACTGAAACGGCAAAGGCGAATGAGTAAGATGTACCCCGGTGAGATTTAAGACCATGAGTTTCCTCGTAGAGTTAAATAATGAATCTGGGACACGACATTCATTATTTGTGAACAACAAGAAAATGCGCAATTCAGGGCAATCTAATTCTTGAGGAAGCTCCTCCATGTCAACATAAGGAAAACATATCGCCATACAATTTCTGGGCTTGTCCTTCAGCATCTCTGTTACTGATTTAACTTTATCTTTCAACACAAGAAGAGGCTGATCTCTCAAAGAGACAAAGGCAACAAAGTCCCGAACCAAATCATGTATCTTGAAACCATCAACATCTTCACTGTCTAACAAAAGCGAGGAGGCTTGAAGAGTGCGGATTTGTAAACTCAAGCTTTCTCTAGCTTCTTCCATGCTGCTAACTCCTTCAAATAACCCCAAACCGAAACCATACCTCACCAAGTCTTCAAGAGAAGGCTTGGGGATACCATATGCAACACAGAGTCGTAATAATGCCTTCCCTTCCTCTTCTAATTTCTCATAACTCCATTGCAATATTTGATTTATCGAATTATTGCTTTCTTCATCTTTAAACTTCTTGATTTTTTTCAAAGTGACATTCCATTCCAATAAATTAGCGTCTCTAAAACGTTTCGCCATTGCAACAATTAGGAAAGGCACACCTGTGCATTTGTGGAGTGCTACGTTCACCAAAGGTTTGAACTCGTCATCATGAGCTTTGTCTCCCACCATTCTCTCAAACAATCTTTTTGCCTCTTCCTCCTTCAGCCCACTGAGGAGGAAGTCCTTGTCGCAGCCCATTTTCCTCCGCAAAACATCACGATCTCTCGACGTCAACAACAGCTTGCATCCCAAGACTTTGTTATCATGTCCACAAGGAATGCCGACTTTGTTTAAGTCGAGCCCCTCCCACAGGTTGTCCAAAATTATGAGGACCTTCTTTTTGTTACTCTCCTCTTTTTCCAACCTCCTTCGCAGAAGTTCTGCCCGCCCACTGATGGACTCTTTGTCCTTGATCTCACTAAGGCCCAACGCGTCGGCAATCTCTCCTTGAATCATCTTGATGTCTGGATTTTTCGACACGTCGGCCTTAGCGACCCAATCGAACGACTTCTCTTTGCGTATTATCCTTTTGACTTCCTCCAAAAGGGTGGACTTGCCAAGCCCGCCCATCCCATGAACCCCGACCACGCTGTTGCTATTATCCGCAAGAGCTTCCTTGATGTCCTTTATCATTTGAGCTCTCGACTCGAAGACGTCATCGTCCCTAAGGTTCATCGACATCGAGGCAAAAGACATGGAGGCCGTTGCAGTGGTCGACTGAACGACATCTTTGCCCTTTATCTTGGCCAGAGTCAGAGTAGTGACATTCCCCGGAGCAGGATCGGTGAAGGAGATGTCGTTCAATTCCTTGAATTCATTGCATTTTTGAGTGAGCTGCTTAATGACCTTGATCTTGCCGTCGGCCTTCCTGCTGAACTGATAGTGATAACAGGGGTCGGGAATAGTCCCGTAGCAGCAAGTCTTGGTTGCCTTTTCGAAGTCGTCCAACAGGTCTCCCGCCTCCTTCAAAGCCTTCTCAGCACTCGTCTCCCACTCCGTAAACTCCCTGTAGAAATTCCGGAGATTGTTTCTGGCCACTTCCGCGGCATTTTTTAACCTCTCAGCCTTGTTCTCCAGATTTCGGGCTTCCTCCCTAAGACCGCTGGCGAAGCTCTTGGAGGAGATCAAGTATCCGAATTGATGCTTGATGGGATCGACTACATAGCTCTTCAAAACATCCCATGCAACAGAAATGACAGAATCGGCCATTTTTAAAAAAATTTTCCCGAGAAAGAAAGAGCGAGAAAATAGAGACAGAGAGAATGATGAAAAAGAGCAGTAGATACTAAAGAAGAAGAGGAGGAGCAAGAGGAAGAATGGTTGAGCCGATGAGAAGAAAGAGCGAAACAGAGCAAGCGACGAACAAGGCGAAGAGAGCTGAGTGCAAAAAGGGCTGAAGGAAAGGGGATCGTCGACCAGCAATGAACGGAGAAAGAAAGAGATGTTGTCAGAAGTTAAAGTAGTAAACAATGATTCTACTTAAAACATCGCCCTTGGAATAATAAATAAAATAATTGGGCAAAGGCTGGCCCCACCCACGTGACATGAAGTTCTAGCTCTAGCCACCTTGTACTTTTTGACAAAAGAGAACAGATGCGACCAAAAAAAGAGACAAAGGGGACACGTGGCATGTTACCCAATTTTTAATGCGGACCACGCATGAAGAGAGGACGGATATTAATACGTTCTTAAACTTTTACATACGTAAAATGCAAAATATTTCCTGAGAAGAGAAAAGAAAAACGTATCTCTTTAATGGAGGACTGAGGATCCTTGGAACTTCTAGAGTACTTATCGCGATTATCACGAATTGATTTTAAAAATTTTTAAAATTACATAATTATTCATATGTGTTTTGTCATAATTTATGAGCCTAATTCTTTTCATCTTTTTAATTTTTTTAGGGAAAGCAAAACGCGAAAAAAGGTACATAAAATAAGATAAACAAAAAGAATTAGAAGTCGACAAAGCAAAAGATAACGAACTGAGAGATACTCCCGGCTCCCCTAATTAGTGCATTCCAACTTTGTTTTTCTTTAACTACTCGTACATTTACTCAAAGCAGAAGCAATGAACCGGCATAGGTCCCAACACTTGCATCTCATGCCCATGTTTCTCCTACTCCGCCACCTCCTCTGCTATTCACAGTCCCGAAACTTCCGGTCTTCTTCGCCGGCTTGCTCATCCATAATTGTCAGATTAGAATGCCAAATTATTCCTAAATCCTTATATTTATTATAACTATTTGAAAAGATTATGACTAATTTGTAACAAAGAAAATATTATGGGTAATTAAAGATATGAGAGGTTCTTTTTTTTTTTTTTTTTGGTCGAAAGAGATGTTCAATTTGTAGTCAAGTGAGGATCTTTTGCACAACTGCCTAACTAATGAGGAATAAGTGCATATAAACAAATTAGCATTTTCCTATAATTAGAAGTAGGGGTGTAAACGGTTCGGTTGAAAAATCAAACCGAAACCATCCCCAACTGAATACGAACCGAACCGAATTATTCGGTTCGGTTCATATTCAGTTCGGGACAGTTTTTCGGTTTTTCTATTTTTACTTTACTTATTGGGACCTAAATAAAGAAGATATAATGATGAAGAGAGATTGTTCACTTTTAATTAATAATTCCGGTTAGGTTTGGTTAATCGAACCGAACCAAAAACGCATAAAATTTTGGTTCGGCTCGGTTCAGTTCTTAATACTCTTAATTAGAAGCACAAGTGTGGATACCCGTCTATCTAAAAAACATAGTGTACAAAATTACCACTTTGAGGAATAGTGTAATTAAGCGCTCTTAACAAAGTTTCATATGATTTATCTAACGTCTTAATCCAATCATGGTTGATCATCCTCTGTGTAAGGAAGATGGTGTCATGTGGACTAAATTACATTAAACAACGCCGTTTGTTCTTAGATAAATAGCATTGGTGCTTGGTCGAGTGGCTAAAACTCCAAATCGCCAAATCTTGAACTCTAATGTTCAACTTAAAACAAAAGGGCGACGGTATATAGCAGCGAAAGGAAGTCAGTTACACAACTTCACTGGTGAGTGATTGATTAAAATTTGTGATATTTAAATGAGAATTTTTTAAAACGTAAACACCAATCAATGCACATAGAAATGGATGATTTTTCTAGAAATGGATGATTTTTACCATGGGGAAGAAAGAGAGAGACGCGAATTATGGAGCTCGTTAACCTGACCTTAGTTAAGGCTCTTACTAAACGCCAGTCAATTCCATGAGCATAGAAATTGATGACAAGTCACCATCACCAATGTCCATGTCTCCATCATTTCATCCGCCGCTAATGGACAAACATTGATGAGTTATTCATACTTTCAACCTTTGCCCACTGCACATGGTCCTTTCGTCCTGTTCCACAGCTAATGCGCTGGTCCTAATCCATCCTTTCATCCTTCCCTGCAAACGTTGATGGACAGACACTAACTAGGTACTAGTCCTAAAGCCACTCCTTGCACGGCTCAATGAAATCATATTTAAATGTGAAAATAATATTATAATTAAGCAAATTATTAGATTAGAATGTCAATTGTAATTGTTATATTAAATGTTCAAAATTTCTAAGTAAACTAAACTCTTTCCATTTTTAATTAATATTTTAAACCAGTTTACTTTCTTGATTACTGCCACTTTTTATAAGATTAAATTAATATAAGAAATGATTCCGAGTCATTACTAACATTGTTCAACGTCTCTCATGCCGATCGGGGGAAACTGTTCTGTGTCTCTTATGCCGATCGGAGTTTCCCAATTTTCTTTCAAATGCTTGCTCAGTTTGGAGTCTTTTTCTTTTAACATTTATTTTTCAAAATTTTGCGGTTACCACAAATCGGTTTTTAAATTTTTCAAAAAATATACAATTATTGACAAGCAAAGTTATGGCCTTTAACGCAACAAGTCCTCTTCAAGAAATGGATGGCTTTTCTGCATTACACTGTTCCTTTACTTGACCAGTCACCATCACCACTGTCTATCTCCCCGTCGTTTCGTCCGTTGCTAATGGACAAAGATCTAAGTGTACGTAAATGTATGAAAACTGACCGAATGCCCTGCCTCGTCTGGCCTCTCTCATTTTCCCGTCGAGAAAGCCCGCTTTCCCACTTCACTCCTCCCGAGGCAATGATCAATCATGTAAAGTGTTGCCACTTTTATTAAGCTAAAAATTACAAGTATGAGGCCCAAATGAACAAGCTTTCCCTCCGCTTCAATTAACTGCGGTTGCTTGAGGATATGTGATGTCTCGTCAAGATTCAAAGAGGTGGGTGATCTCGATAATTTGCTAACGTAGAGATTGTATTTTGAATAACAATTTTTGATAGTATTCTCTTTATCAAAACATTAGACTCAGCAGATTTGGACCCTTCTATCAAATTAATATTAACATTAATTGAATATAAGTCTCAACTTTTTATGTATTATCTTTCTTAATTAGTTGATGGAACCCCTCAAGACATCCCTTTAAGAGTTAAAAAACTCAACTTACGAAATAAAATTGAAGTTATTTAATTTCTATATTACCCATAATTATTAGATTGGAATATGAAATTGCTCCTAAATCTGTATATCTATTATGATTATTGGGAAATGTTGTGACTAATTTCTAAGGAAAAAAAAGTCATGACTAATTAAAGTCACGAGGAGCGATCTTATTGTAAGTTGATAAGGATAATTTGCATAATAACAGCCTAGTCTATGGTGAATAAGTGCATACGAAATTTTTTTTTTTTATGATACATAAATAATCGATCGAAAGTTATCCTCGTCCTCGAGTGGACGATGATTTTCTAGCAGACACCCAAGCCACGAGGAAAAAAGGGAGATGGGTACGGACCACGGAGCTCGTTGGCCTAACCTGAGTTAGGCCTTAACTAAGCACCAATCAACTCCTTGAGCATGGAAATGTATGATTTTGTCCGTCATTCTTTCTTTTCTGACCGGTCACCATCACCAGGGACAGTGTCCATACCTTTTCTCCAACGCTAGCGGACAAACATTAATGGGTTATCCATCCTTTCTTCCTTTCCCACTGCCAATGTGCTAGTCTGGATTCATCCCTTCGTCCTTTCCTCCACCGTTAATAGACAAACACTGATTAGGCACCAGTCATAAACCCACGCCTCACGGGGATCAATGAAAAATAATATTTAAAAAATATAATATCATGAAAAATTTTAAATTAATAATTAATATTTTGATTATTAAAAATCTTAAATTAATATCTTCACGATAAATTTATTTTGAATTAATTTTTTATTTAATTTTTAAAAATTCTAAATTGATATATTTATAATAAATTAACTATATATTATTTTTTATTAAATTAGATTAATATCATGAAAATTTAATAATTGATATATATAATAAATGGAGGGTAAAACATAAACTGATATGTTCGTCAATTTTTTTTTTGGTAACTCAGGGAATCCTGCACCCCGCCGACAGTTAGGGGATATGTTCGTCAATTGTTATGTGTCATATAACTCAATAATTTAATCATAAAATTTAACATAAATCAACGAAAAATGAATTTGTCATGTGTGTGCCAATTTGATATTTTTAAAGGTGAAAAATCAATTTGAGATGCATTTGTTACGTACATATCAGTGTGAGGGTTTTTGTGACATTAACCCTATTTAAAATATAAAAGTAAATTACAATCTCAATGGTAATTGTAATTGTTACATTAGACATAATTCCATATAAAATTGTTAGATCAAAACTTTAAAGTAAATTCAACATTTTAATGTAGTTTACTTTTTTGAATAATGCTACTCTTTACACGAAACAATTAATATGGAAAATGACATTGTTTCGTGGCCTCTCATTCCAATTTGAGTTCCAACCAATAAAATAAAATAAAATTGGAGTTTCCCTATTTTCTCTTAAATGCTTGGGGTATGTTGCAAGCTTTTACTTTTAACATTTATTGTTAGCAATATTATGGTATTGAATATCTTTCAGAGATATTTAGAATATTTTCTTTAATTTTTTATATCTATTTTAATTATGCACATCGGATTTGATTTTATTTGATTTCCTCTATTTACGCCCATAAATAGGCTATCCATATACTTCTTTTAGTATATTGAATTATATAGAAAATTTCGCAATTCTCAATCTTACTTTATATTTTATTTTTATTTTTCAAATTTTGCATTGATCACAAATCGGTTTTAAAAATTTTCAAAAGCATGAAATTATTGCCAAGTAAATTTATGTAGGTTTTCAAAATTTATAAACCTGATTTTTCTTTCACTTTTAATTTTTTCGAAGAATGGGGAGTGTCGAAAAACAGCAACATTTTGCTGCAAAAGTTTATAATAAACGGCTGAGGTTTAATACTAGCTCTCCAGCTATTTAAAAATTTAAGAATGGCTCAAAAACCCCAAGGAAGAAAGGGGAGATGAGCATGGATGGAGCTCCACTTGGGAAATTGAGTGGTAAGCAAACTGCCCCTACGTCGTCACTGGCCAAAAATAAAGATATTAAAAGATCGCTATATGGCGGTGCTTCATCAAGACGAACGATAATAGATTGTTAAATGATTTAGTGATCATCACTAATGTCCAAGAACAATGTCCTTATCATAATATGGAAATTGATGATTTTTTCTTGCAATTACCTGTTCCTTGATCAGTCACCATCACCACTGTCCAAATCTCCTCGTCCTATCTTTCACTGCACATGGAAAACCATCTAAATATACAAAAGATTGCTTTAATTAGGGTAAGTTGTGGGAGAGGGAGAGAGGGAGCAATTGCGGGTAGTTGCGGGAGCTGAGATGGTATTCTGCATTTTACTGTTTCTTTACTCGACCATTCACCATCACCAATGTCCACCTCCATTTCCTTTCGTCCACCGTTACTGGACAAACATCTAAGTATTCGTAAATGCATAAACTGACCGAGTGCCCTGACTTGTCTGGCTCTTTCCTTTTATTGTGGAGAAACATTGCTTTCCCTCTTCACCCCTCTAGAGGCAATGATAAATTAAGCAGCCAATTATTAAAGCTAAAACCGACAACTCTCTTGATGACACCCAATAAGCAAGCTTTCCCTTTGGTCTGACTAAGCTTTGTTGCGTGGGGATACGTGATCTCCCATTAAGAGTTTAAGAGATGAGTGATGTCAGTGATTTGTCATCGTAGAGATTACATGTCAAACAGCAGTTTTTGATAGTATTCTCCTTAGACCTAGGCTAACTTTAGATCCTTATATCTAACTAATGTCAATCATTATTTGGAAAAAAGTCTTGACTTTTCATGTATTATCTTTTGTGGATTTATTGACAAAAAGCCCATCTAGGCATCTCTTTAAATGAAAAACAGAAAAGAAACTCAGTTCACAAAATAAAATTGAAGTTGTTTAATTTTTATTTGAACCATAAGTATCAAATTATAATGTGAAATAAATATCATAAAATTGCCATATGATGATATGGTTAGAATTTTGTCAATGTCTCTTTGTTCTTGATCTTTCAAAAATTACTTATTGATATGAGTTTAATGTAATTTTGCATATTATTCTCATAAGGCAACATCGATTGACGATTTTCTTTGATTTTTCTTCTGAGAAAGAGAGTGAGTATCACACCAATGATGCACAGTAGACTCAATAATACTGGTTCCTGAGGCATCGTGCAAGACAAGATGCCTTACACAAAACCTACACTGTGGTGGTTGTGTTCATTCAGAATTAACTATTGAGCTATCACAGCTTTCATCCCTTTTTCTTTCAAATTTCCTGACCACCTGTTCCATTTTCCACTCTTTAATAGTCTGCCCCGATAGATCTGCTAGAATCATATTATTGATCTTTTGAATGTACTCACTCGGATAGGCGCACCTTTTGAGGATCCTCGGACAAATGCATCTTCTTGGGTAAACACTGGTCGGAACTGAGCGGTACATCAATAGAGCTCCAGTACATGTGCTGGCATTGGCCCACAAAGTAGAATTAGGACCATGCGCATCGTGACCGAATCAAAAAGGCAACATGTGAAATGAAGCTATAGACACTTCATGACCTAAATGTGTGCACCTCAAATGATTCTCAGTTGTAAGTTGCGATGCATATTTTAGCAAAGACCGATAAAAGAACAGTTTTCGTTCGTTGCATTTTCCAAAAAAAAAAAAAAATAGATGATGGCTCGAATTGATTTTGGAGTTGGATTTGAAAATTAATAAGGGACTTACACATTGTAGTAATTGAATTTTTTGCGAAAATTGCCAGTAGGCCTTTGAACTATTTTTTTGCGACCTGTGTCTGTGTATATGTATATGTATATGTATATATGTATATACATATGTATATGTATATGTATATATATATATATATATTATTCTTTCAAATCCATTTTGCAAACATGCAAGCAGAGTTGATGATTTTGTGGACTATATAAATGGGATGTAGATAGTCTACTGCGAAATGTGCGCGAGCCATTTGTCTACCGTGCCATTGGGACAATAGGAGAAGAAAGAGTGAAATGGAGCTTGAATGAAAAGAGACAAAGAAAGCAAAGATATTTGAGCGCAAAAAAGAATGAAGGGCGGCATCAAAATACAGCAACATTTTACTGGAAAAAAGTCAATAACGTTTGAGTGGTTCCATGCTGCATGAGCGACGCTTGGACCTAACAATCAAAATTTCATGATTCATCTGCATATATTGCTGCCAAAGATCTTGCTATAACCTTCGTGGGTTATCATTTATTTATTGATTTATTTCCGCATTTTATACAAAATCTCGTGTTTGATGCTTCACTTTTGTCTATTTAACCTTTTCAAAAAGCATTATGGACTTGAGGGGAGATGGGACATTCCCCTATTTAATGTCTAGTTAAAACTTGAGCTAACAACAAATTAAAACACGAGGCAAGCTTTCAAATCAGAAGACATGCCACTTATGTATTATGCTTTGGATATTTTCAAGAGTATATTCAGATAAGATGACCACATCACCACTTTAAAAAGCATACGCTCAAATTCAAATTTGTTGGCTAATTGAATCTTACTAAGAAGATGCGTTTGGAAATGATTGACCAAATGATACGATAGGCTAGCCAACTTATTCACATCACTCTTATGAATCAATTTTATAAATTAATTCTTATAATCGTAATACTACTTTTTCTTGATAATATTCAAATAATTGAAAACTCTAGATTGGTTCCTAGTTAGACACAAGCTTTTTCTAAACTCTAGGCTGAGAAGACATCACAATTTCACAAATAGGAGTACCTGAAAAAATGAACTATTTCGACTCGAAAAATTATCAAAATAAGCAAGGCTTAGGAAAATTCATGACACGTGAGTAAATGTTGTTCCTTGGTGCCATCATAATCGAATTTTGAAGAAACAAAATGGGTTTTTAATTGCATGAACACAATCCTCAAGAGCGTAACTGATTTCACTCTTTGTATTACATGATTTTCGCTAGCAACCCAAATTATAATAACCATTGAAACCCAAATATCTATTAAATATTGCTCTATCTAATTATTTTCAATAGTGGGGAGTTTTAACATATGGAAATAGAGTTTCACTATGAAGGGAGGAGAAAAAATTAGACGATCAAAATCGACAAGAGCAAGTTATCAATTTACTCGAGAAATTATGAAATGTAGTCATGATTAATGAAGACATACACAAGAATCTTTGATTTTCATTTGAGTTCGAGGTCCTAGTGTTTAAGTATCGCTCGAAAAATTGCACAATCGATATTAAACCTATTGTACATAATGTAAATGAGTTTTAAACCTCTTAATTTAATTCATTTAGTCCTAACTTTTTTAGCAAAGTGTAATCGAGTCACTTGGTCAAATTTTGTCTAATTTATATGATGTGCGAGCCTAATCATGGATGATTTTCCTACATGTAAAGGCGATAGTGTGATGTGAACTAAAATTACATAAAACAAAGCCGTTTGTATTTAGATAAATTGTGTTGTTGCTTTGTTGAGTGATTAAAGCCTCAAATTACCAAGAACAAGGTAGTTGTAGATCCAGCCACATCTTTGTTAAGTGTGGACTCGAGAGGAGTGGAGACACTTCATTTATCTTATGTCTAGTCAAATTTGGACCTTAGCAACATGCATAGCTTTTTTCCAACGATAGAATTCTATCGATCAATAAGGAATTCTTTGAAGATTCTTGTATATGTCTAAGTGGTTGATAACGAGTCTTGAGTGGTTGCATGCTATGTGAGAATCGCTAGACCTAACAATCATCAAACTCTCACGATTCCTTGCATTTTTATTGACAAAGATCTTGAAAAAAAAGTACATTTCAAGTGTTCTAATTTTTTGAAGGCATTAATTTAAGTGCCATGAATTTTTTTTTTTATCACTTCACTATTATAACTTTTGAAAGTAATCATCTCAAGTGTCATATGATATAAATTTCGAGTACTTAGATAAATATTTTAAATATTTATAATATCTAAATGATCAATAAAAACTTATGACTTTAAATGAATTTTTATAATGAAAATACTAGTCTATGGGCACAGAAATGGATGATTTTTAGCAAAGATCCAAGCCGCGAGGAAAAAGAGGGATGGGTACAGACTGCAGAGCTCGCTAACCTAGTTGGGCTGCATTATTGTTCCTTTAGTGACCTGTCACCATCACCAATGTCTATGTCTCGATTCTTTCCTCCATCACTAATGGACAAGAAAATATTCAGTGATTTGCAAGCACCACGTCATCGGCTGATGTGGCGCGCATTTTTTACTCGTGTCCAATAACAAGTTGACACGTGCCTGCTGAGGTGGATTAAAAAATAAAGTTTCGATTTTTATCTTCTTCTTCCTCCACCACAGAGAAACCCTGCTCCGGTCACCATCTCCGGCCACCATCGCCACCCTTTCCGGCGTTGCTTGCGGTCCTTCCTCCTCCATCACAAAGCACCACGTCTCCAGTCACCATCTCCACCGCTTCTGGTGGCGCTTGCGGTCGGCCAGGTCTGTTGCGGCCATGGTTTCGCGATTCCAGATCTGGATGATTCTAAATTTGGATGCTGCCAAACGCATTCGACCACGTTTGGCTAGATCTGGAGATTTGGAGAGCGAAGCCAGTGAAGCCATGGACGAAGGACGCGATGCCAAATCTGGAGGTTGTGGAAAAACTGAAAAAGACTGAGCTTGATGCCTGAACGCGTTCGACCACAGATGGCCAGATCTGGCGATCTGGAGAGCGACGCCAGTGGAGTTGATGGCAGCCATGGACGAAGGACGCGATGCCAGATCTGGAGGTTGGAGAAAAACAGAAAAAAAGGGAGCCCGAGAGGCTACTGGGGTCGACCCCGAGCAACGCTGGAAGGGTTCCTCCATCATCCATGGCTGCTTGCTTGTCCATGGCTCCGAGATGCCTCATTCACAGATCTGGTCACCGCGAATCGTCCATGGCCGCGAGCAAGCTCCAAATCTTGTCCATGGACAAAGCGGAGGACTCAAGGATGGAGGTTGCGGCAGCGACGATCGTGCTCGGGCGGTGGCTGTCATGGTGGAGGAAGTGAGAGAAATGAAGTTTTTAGTTTTTTTTTAATTCCACATCGTCATACATGTGTCGAGTTATTATTGGCTGAGAGCAAAAAATGCTTGCCACGTCAGCTGATGACATGGTGAGAGCAAACCACTGAATATTTTCTTCTAATGGACAGACGCTGGTGAGTTGTCCATCCTTCCATCCTTTATCAGTGTGAACAGTCCTTTCATTCTTTTTCACCGCTAATGTACTGGTCCTAATCCATACTTTCATCTTTTCCTTCACCGTTAACGGACAAACACTGATTAGGTACTTAAATCTGCTCCTTGCGCAAATCAATAAAATCATATTTAAAATATAAAAGTAACATTATAATTAAGCAAATTATGAGATTACAATGTCAACTGTTATTGTTATGTTAGCCACAACTTCAATTAGAATTATTAGATCAAAACTTTTACGTAAGTTAAACTTTTGCCATTTTTTATTAACATTTTAAACCAATTTACTTTCTTAGTACTGCTGTTCTGCTGGACAAAATTAATATGAGAAACGATTCCTTATCACCACTAACTTTGTTTTGTTGTCTCTCATTCCAATTGGAGTTTCCCCTTTTCTTTCGAATGATTGGGTCTCTTAGGAGTATTATACTTTTAAGATTTATTTTAAAACATTGCAGCTATAACAAATCCGTTTTAAAGTATTCAATGTTATACAATTATTGATGAGTAAAGTTATCTGGCTTTTGATAATTTATAACCCTAATTTTTCTTTCACTTTTAATTCTTTTGACGGACGGGAGCGTAGAAAAACAGCAACATTTTGCTAGAAAAGTTTATAATAAGCGGCTGAGTTCTCATACTAGCTATCCAGCGACTTAGAAATTTACGAATGACTCAAAAACCCAAAGGAAGGAAGAGGAGTCGGGGTATAGATGGAGCTCCACTTGGGAAGTTGAGTGGTGAGCAGACTGCTCCCACATCATCGCTACCCAAAAACAAAAACACAAAAAAGGCCACTATACGTCAGTCACCTCCATCGACGAAAAGGACATGAATTATAAAATTTTTAATCATAAATTAATTTTTAAAATAGAAATAATTATTTTTATTTTTATTATTAAATGAGTTTCTGAAAAAAATAATTTAATAATAATATAAAATTTATATTTTCGAAATAATTTTTTTTTTGATAATGACATAAACTTTTTCCTCTCAAATAACGATGGCGATGGCAGCAGCCAACAATTGACGACCGGCGACCCGTGGAGGCGGTAATTGGAGAGAGGGCGAACGGTGAAGGATTAAGGAAGGACTCTTTTAGGTGTAAGTAAAAAAGAGAAATAATTTTTAATTTTTATGCTAAAAATAAAGAAATAAAAAGTTTCTATTTTATTCAAGAAAAGTGCTCTCTGTCACCATCACTAATGTCCTAGTCTCCACGTCCTTTCTTCCACAGCTTATGAGCAACCATATAATACACGAGAGAAAGAGAGAATAATTGAGGGTAGTTACAGGAGCTGAGATGGCTTTCTGCATTTTACTGTTCCTTGACTCGACTAGTCACCATCACCGACGTCTATCTCCGCGTCATTTCGTCCATCGCTAATGGACAAAACATCTAGGTTTTCGTAAATGCATGAACTGACCAGACGCGCTCCCATGTCTGGCCTCTTTCCTTCTACTGTCGAGAAACGTTACTTTCCCACTTCACCCTTCCCGTTGCAATGATTAATTAAGCAAAAGAGTCGCCACTTATTAAGCTAAAACCCAAATGAGCAAGCTTTCCCTTTACTTCAATTGATCCTTGTTGCGCGAGGATACGTGATGTCCCAGAGTTTAAGAGATAGTGATCACTGATTTGCCATTGCAAAGATTATACATCAAATAGCAGTTTTTGATAGTGTTCTCTTTATTTACACATTGACTTGGGCTAGTCTAGATCCTTATATCTAATTAATATTAACTATTAGTTGGAAATAAATTTTTATGTTTTGCAGATTTGTTGACAGAAAGCCCCTCTAGGCATCTCTGTAAGTGAAAAAAAGAAGAAGCTTAGTTCACAAAATAAAATTGAAGTTGTTTAATTTTTATACCAAACATAATTATTAGATTAGAATGTGAAATAATTATCATAGAATCGTCATATGATGATATGGTTGGAATTTTGTTAATGTCACTTTGTTGTTGTTCTTTCAAAAATTTCTTGTTGATATGAGTTTAACGTAATTTTCCTATTATCCTCAAACGTTCAACATCAATTGATAGTTTTCTTTGATTTTTCTTCTATGAAAGAGAGAGCGGGTCTCACACCAATAATGCATAGCGGACTCCATAATACAAGCTTCTGGGGCATCGTGCAAGATGCCTTACATAGTGCATACAGTGTGGTATTTGTCTTTGCTGTAGGCATTCATTGAGCTGTCAAAATTTGTCCTTTTCTCTTTCAATTTTCCTGACGGGCTATTTCATGTCCCACGCTTCAAAAGTTTGTCTTGATGAATTTGATATGATCATATTATTGATCTTTTGAATATACTCAATGCACTGGGATGGTCACACCTTTTGAGGATTCTCAGACAAATGCATCTTCTTCGATGAAGACCAACAGGAACTTGATGGTACATCAATGGATCTCAAAGGGACGCGTGCTGGCATTGGCCCACAAAGAAGTAGTAGTTTGCAGACTCTGGGCATCATGAACGAGTCGATGAGGCAAGATGTGAAATAAAAGAAATTGTTTTCATTCATTGCATTTTCAAAAAAAATGATGATCGCTTGAACCAGTTTTGGAGCGGGATTTGATAATAAATAAGCGATTTAGGCATCGTAGTAATTGAATTTTTCGCCTAAATAGTCAGTAGGTCTTTGAACTCTTTTTTTGCCAACTACATACATATTATATATATTATATATTTTTTTAAATCCTTTTTGTCATAACATGCAAACAAAGTTGATGATGATGTGGACCATATACATGGGATGTAGATTCTCTAGTGTGAAATGTGCTCGCGTGGTATGTCTACCGTGCCATTGGGACGATAGGAGAAAGGAGGAGCAAATGCTGAATAAAAATAAGTAAGGAGGATGAAGAATGGTTGTGCCGAGAAGAAGAAAGAGTGAAACAGAGCAAGACCGAAGGGAGACGAAGAAGGGAGGGCGGCATCAAAACACGACAACTTTAGACTTGAAAAAGTCGATAATGTCTAAGTGGCTGCTGGCCGCATGAGGCGTGGTTGGACCTAACATTCAAATTTTCATGATTCCTCTGCATATTTTGCTGACAAATATCTCGCTATAATCATTTAGCTTATCATTAATCTATTGGTTTATTTCCACATTGTAGCCAAAATCTCATGTTTGATGCTCCGCTTTCGTCTATTTAGTTTTTTCAATAGGCATCTTGGAGGAGAGAGAGAGAGAGGAGACATCCCTCTATTTAATGTCTAGTCAAATTATTGCTTCTTCTGGGTCCCAACAACGTGCAAAGCTCTTTTCCAAAGAACTCTATCAGACAAAAGACTACATATAGATCCCACTTCTGCATCATGGGACTGGGGTAATTATGTATTGCTGCCTTCTTGGAACACGATGTCATAGAAAATGAAAGTATAGAATAACAAAACTGAATGTTACCATCAAATCATTCACCATGTACTGCTTATCGTTAATAGAGACTCACCATTTTAAGTACTTCCCATTTATAAAAAATGTGATTTAATTAAATACTAGTTAAAAGATGGCGATGTCCGAAAAAACATGACTTATAAAACTATAAGTGACTCCACTAAACTCTTGTGCTTACAATTCAAACTTGATAAAGAATAAGGTAAATGTAATTTAGTCTTTATTTTTTTGAGAAGATGTGATGGATCTTAAACTTTACCCTGCACCACTTGTTTGAATGCCTAAGAGTTGCAATCCAATTATTTCCCTGATAGATCCCTCGAAGAATGCAAAAAGAATTGTCTACCCACATGCATATTTGAACAAGCAATGTATGAATGGGAAAGACCATAATATAAGCATAGAGAATGAGAAAAATTAGATAATATAGAAAAAATGAGCTATTTTGACTTAAACAATTGTAAAGATAAGAAAAATAGAAAAGATCAGATTGACCTTGACGAATGAGTGAAGGGTGTTCCTTACTCTAACAAGAATTGCCGACGGACACCCATTTTTTCCAACAATAGCCGACTTGGCTTATCATTAATATATTGCTTCATTTCCACATTATAGTAAACGTCCTTGCGTGTTGTGTCGTTTATGCTAAACCATTTATGAATAATCAATGCTCGGTGTTTTCAGCCTTTTTATAAAGCAGCTTTATTAAAGGTGTACTAGAGAGGGAGATGGGACATCCGACTATCTAATGCCTATTCAAATTATTACATCTTTAGTTATGGGATTCTAAGGATGGTGCATCGCGGCTTTTGGAAATAGAAATTTTATTAAGGATATCATGGAAAACGAAGTGTAGACTAGCATATATGAATGTTAAGGTGCTTCACCTTTTCTTGCCTTGTGTTTCCTAAGGAAGAAGTATTATCAAAATAATCAACACTTTTGTCGTTTCACCTTTTTTAATAAAGCATCTTTATTAAAGGTGGATTCGAGAGAGAGATGGGATCAAGATAATCAACGCTTTCGTCTTTGTAACTTTTTTCTAAAGCGTCTTTATTAAAGGTTGACTGAGAGGAAGATAAGACACCCACTATCTAAAGTCCATTCAATTATTGCATCTTTAATCATGTGATTTCTTGTGATAGTGCGTGGCTGCTTTCTTAGAAATAATAAATTCAATAAGGACATCATGGAAAGCGAAAGTATAGATCAAGGTCTCTGAACATTTTTTTGGGGTCGGTAAGAAATCCAGATGTCAAGGCGCTTTGCCTTTTCCTTTTTTCTGCTTTTTTGCTTTGAGTTGCAAGAGGAGCAAGTACTATCAAATCAAAATCTTAATATTCACTTTTGTGCTTTTTTTGCATACCCCTACCTTTTGATTCACTGCTTTGCCGGTAATTGCCATATAGAGACTTCGTTCATGTCATAAATTAGATATTATTTGATATTTTTCTTCTAATGACATAATAAATTTAGAAACTTCTATCTTTATTCACTTTAAATTTCATAGTAACATAATTTCTAGATTAGCAATAAGGAGAACACTCAATTAAATGTAAAACCGCCGTGTAATATACATATATTTAAATAGCAAATTTAAATAATGTGCTGCTATTGACATATTAGATTTGGGCTAACTTAGACCTTTAAATCTCATTAATGTTGACCTTTAGTTGAAATTAAGTCTTGCATTTTCATGTATTATCTTTCAAATTTTCACACATTTGTTGACAAAAAGTGCTTCAAATCATCCCTTTAAATTATAAAAAAAAACTCATTTCACAAGGAAAATTTGAAATTGTCCAATTTTTCTATCAACCATAATTGTAAGACTAGAATATCAAATTACTTGTAAATCTCTATATAGATAATGACAACTTATTTATGACTAATTTCTGACAAAAAAAATGTTATGACTAAACAAAAAATTCCAACCTGAGTAGTCTCATGTTCTTGATCTTTAAACGCATTCTTCCACATTTAGGGATTAGGGATATTTTTTAGATAGCACCACGGAATTTCGTGAATTGGATTGATACATGACCCGACTCAAAATTTTATGCAAGAATTTTAAGCCACAGAATAATGTGATATTTCAATAAGACCCTAGCGTGCATGCGAAGCCTTGGCCCATTTTGGTTTCGAAGGATAGGTCGGAGAGCTTTCTTTGAAGCCCGGCCTCTCTCTCTTATACTATCATGGAATCATCTCATGCTCGGGCATGATTCCTTGCCACATGGGACAACCTTAATAAAAGTAAGAATCGAGGCATTCGTCGAAGAAGGGGACTCCATCGAATCCTGATTTTCTATCAATTGTTCGTAATACCTGGGGACGTTTTCTTTGGCAATTGTAAGAAGCCACAGTACAGCTTCGTGTCCAAGGGATACTCAAGAAAAATCCTCCAATTTGACGAAAAGAAAAGGCAGAGATTCTGGTATATTGGGAAGGATCTAGGGGGAAAAAACACGAGAAGATTAAGAACTTACATTAAATCAAAGTCTAATTAGTGTCCTTTGCATTCTTGATAGATTGAACACCTGTCTTTTATAAATGAGTTCTTTGTGTGTAGAGACCACCAAGAATTCCTTCAAATCACAACCATCACTAAATAGAACCATAATGAGACAGAGCCTGATTTGTGATTGGGATTGGGCCTAGCCCGTGACAGAGTCGTGCTCGGTTCATTGCCGGCATGCAGCCTGGTTTGCTAGTGGGCCCCAACTTGATCAATGTCTGGAACTTTCTTTTCTTGCCATTCCTCTATATTAATTGTTGCAACACTTTTCTCTTCTCCATCTCTTGATTAATATTTTTCACATCATTATGTAGCTAACCCATGTTGCTATGTTTTGATTACAGGTGTTAAAATGAGTCATAAACCCATATTATGACTCACTTTTAATTAAATTGGTCCAGTATGGGTCATGTGAAAGTTAAATATGAGTCAAATATGGGTTGAGTGAGTTGTTAGGTAGACCCATTATCTTTTTTCTTCCATCCTCCTCCTCTATGCGTTCTCGACCTCCGTTGCTGATCTTGCCATCACGCCACTGTCACCATCGCCGATCCCGAGCTTGCCATCGTTGGCTAGAGCTCAGCTTGGATCTGGGCAAGTGAGCTGCGGTAGAGCTTAGGCTGGCGAGCCCTAAGCTTGCTTGCCGAAGCTTGGCCTAGATCTAGACAGGCGAGCCACGAGGTCGCTAGCCTTGGCCGGGTGAGCCGATCTAGGTAGGCAAGCCCTGATTTTTTTAGAGGTATCCACATTTTATTTATTTGTTAATTTTTTATTATTTAATTTACTTTATAAATTTGATGTGAAATTTTTATTCAAATAATTTATATGTGAAAAGTTTAAAGTGGACTAAATAAGTGGGAGTAGATTTTCTTAAATTAAGTTAAATATATGTGTTGATAATATGGGTTGGGTATGTGTCATCAAATTTATATTGCATGAAAATGGGTCAAAACGGATTAAATGAGTCGATGTAAGTTGGACCATTTTTGACCTGACCCAAACCCGACTTGACCCACCCATTTGACACCCCTAGTTTTGATATACTAAAATCCCCTTGTTGGGGAGTGAAATTGAATGATAGGGTGCCATAAATTTCAAACTACATGTCAATTGGGCTAATTTTGTTTAATAAAACTCTGAAATCATGCTTATGTTCGATTGAATTCATCCACGTATTAAGTAGCCTTCTAAATGTTTCACAATTTAACTGCATTACATGCTTAGTTTAAATCAATGATTGCATTTTTGTACAATTGTATGTCATTTTAATATTTTTGAAGCACTCTCGCTCAATAAAAATAGGCAAAAGGAGGAATTCTCTTTATATTTGAAAACTATGAGGTGTGCATGACCAATTAAGTAATGCTCACAGATTTTCTGCCGCCCTTTCCATAGCAAAATCATGTCATTGTTTCGCATTTCTAGTTCTATAGTACAGGTTGAATTAGCCAGAACCTGAATAAGCACTGAGTTGGAGAGATCCTTTCCACACCTTCTCAAGGAGCTTCTTCAATTAATTCTCTATTACAAATTTCTTTTAGTGATCTTTGATTTCACAAATGTAAATCTAGAGAATCCAAACTACACTTTACACATTGATTAGGGGATTGGTGATATGGCCCATCTCATGATAGTCCAACAATTGACCCAAATTTATCTTTACCGCACGGTCGAGATGCCTTGTCATCCAAAAATTGAGATCAATATATATTTTTTTTCAATTGCTGAGATTGTGCACATAACTTGGAGCAACCGGAGGGGTTACATGATGGATTTTTTGAAGATAGATTGACCAGCGACTACTTTGGTCGAATGTGTTGGCTCTCGCTCAGCAACAAACGCCGCAATGAAGCAAGATGTGCAAGTTGCTTCACAAGAGAACTTTAGGCGGGTTTTTATTAAGGTGTGTTTGATAACGATTCTATTCTCCGGAACAATTTCTTTTCGGAAATAATTCTTTTCTATTTCTATTCCTTGAAATAGTTTCTAAGTAAAAGAGTATGTTTGGAGCTGTATGATAACCGTTTTATTTTTATTCCGAACTATTTTTTTTTTGTTCTAGACTTAAATCGGAACATAAATCCATTTGCTAAAATAATTTCATTTTTCTATTTCTAGAACAAATTTTTAGTTCAGAAATAGATTTGGAATAAAAATGATAAGTAAAAATTTTATACTTATGTATTTCTAAAATAAAATTAAAAAATAAAAACTGTTCTCACTTCTTGTCCTCACCACTAGCTAGCCACCCAGCTGCCAATCACCTCTACCGATCGCCGCTACTTTTTGCCATTGCTTGGGAGGGAGAAATTTTATGTTGTTATCAAATGAATTTCTATTATGGGAATATAAATTTTGTATTGTTATCAAACATGTATTTTTGCTTCGAAACTCATTTTGGAAAAAATAATTTTTGTTCAAGAAATCAATTCTTGGCTAGAATAGTTATTATTTGTGCCCTTGGTAACTGCATAAAATTTATATTCCTATAATAGAAAAAGAATATGAATGCATTTGGTAAGATCCATATATTTTTTTGTGAAGTAAAATTTCTTGTAATTTTAAATAATTTTCTGGGATTTTTCTTTTTCTTTTCTCTCTTCTTCTTTCGATGGCAGTCGGCAACCACCGGCAATGGACGGCGGCCATGATTGGTTAGAAGAGGAAGAAGAAGAAGAAAAGAAAAAAATAAATAAAGAAAATAACTTATTCTAGAAATTGTTCCTAGAAACAAGAGATAACTTTTTTCTACTTCTTGTTTTTGTTTCAAATCTATTTCCTGACTATTTTTCTATTTCGAGAAATAGAAAAACTAACTGACATTACCCAACAAATTTCTATTCTTTTTTTATTTCAGGGAGTAGAAGAACACAAATTGTGAGAAATAGAAACGTTACCAAACATCACTAGTCTTGTATTCCATCTATTAATATTTCCATTCATTAGTTGAACTAAAAAAATAAAGCAAAGAAAAATACTACCAGATATAGTTATATCACTGATGTAAAATTCATTAAAAAAAATGTGCAATAAAGCAATGCGTAAATACTGAACAATTCAAACCTTCAAGTGGTACAACCAATTCCTAAATTTTGTTAAAAAAATTTATCAATTGCTTCCCATTATCTCCTCCATTTTCAGTGAACAAAATATAACGTGGCAATTCCAAAATTTTTTATGTCAGTTAAGATTTATAAGGCACCAAGTAAATGCTAATGTGTTGCCCAAAATTGCTAAAAAAAATGAAAATCTAGTGGTGCCATCCCAAAATAGCTCTCACCTTCATGTGCCAGTGGCGCACCAATAAACACAAGGACCTAGGACCAGCCAACCCCTATGTGTTTGACTCTCATTACTAGTGCGCTACGACTGCATAAGGGCGAGCGGTGGTTGTCGTCAACCCCAGCCATCGCCTAGATTGAGGCAAGGGTTTGCCTGTGTGCGCTTTGAGAATGTGATGTTGAGGGATGATCAATGAAACAGGACAATAATAAGAATGGATGTTTCAATAGCAAAAGCATTAAAATTCCATTATGAAAAGCTGACACCAAGATAAGTTAGAATCTCATTCTTTTCAACTACAAAGAAATTCCGAAGATCTTAAGCTTTGAAAGCAGCAAATGGAGGATGGAAGAATCTATTAGCTTTGCTCTCAAGAAGATTATGCATAAATAACTTGTCCGGCCTTTTCACGTTCAGATGGCACAAATTTGAATATTCTGACCAATGTGGAAAAGCTATCAAGAGAAAGGAATTTTGACATTTTTTGTGCTTTCATGTTTCTTCATGATTCATAGCGTGTACGTGTATTATAATTCGATAAGTATCGCAATTTTATATCTTGCTAGTTGCCTAAAAGTTGCACAATGAAGATTGCTACCAAATCGTGATAATAAGATATCTCAACAAGAACCTTGCCCTCGAGTTCTACTCGTGAGAATCCTCAACTACTTTGAAGAACACGTCGGCTCCACTTACACAAATCTAGCATGAAACAAGACTGGGCTTTAGGTGTCTAAACAAGTAGCCCAAGTTGAGATCGACTAAAACTCCCATACCAGTGTTTGCAACTCGATTTGAGCTCAATCAAGTATTATTTTCCTGCTGGAGCTTGACTCAAATAAAAAGTCGAGGTACTGTTGTATTTTATGTATATATCTGTGTGTGTGTGGTTATGGATGTCTATGTCTAATTTTATAACAATTAAATTTTTTGAATTAGGCTCACAAGCTTGTTGAGGTGAGTATTAGCGATTTTGAGTTCAATTTGACAACATACTCGAGTAGTTGGTGCTAGAGCTCGATTAGAAATCAGTCAAGCCCTCGTCCGACAATAATCAGCCCAAGGTCGGACAACCCGTGAGAGCTTGACTTAGTTTCACTGCGAGTAGCTCTCCACATATGCTCATTGTGAGAGGAGCAGGATACATACTAGGTGTAGGAAATAATTTTCCCAACATGACTGGCATGACAACGAAACATATCTTGCCAGCACAAGTTGGCTATTATACATGAATTCTCATTTTAATATGCAAGGATATGAGGGAGTATGATTTGCAATGACGTCAATGAACTTGTATTATATAACGTGTATGTCAAATTCACTGGTTAGAAAGGGGACCAAAAGCCTTCTGATCCCACGAAGATTCCACCAAGATCCTAAGAGAAACACTCGATCTAATCAATCAATGACTGAGAACCCAATGAAAAATGAGCCCTTTCTATGCCCAACCCAATTCCTGGGTTTCTGTATTCTAAACAAAAGAGAATTAGAGGGAAAGACAGCAACACCATCGTCATGTCCCCAACACCGGCAATCGCAGTCCTTCTCATAGTACTTTCACGTTGTCTTTGCATCATTAGAATTGACCCGGACACGACATCTGTGAACAAGGTCGGAATGGAGAGCAATACTACGAATGGGGCGATCATTCCTTGGCACGAGACAGCGTCCCGGTCGATCTGAGGTTCGCCACCATAGAAGGGGTTTGAATACTACACCCATGCTTGTTTCCGCCAAGCCGCGTGCTTCGGCCGTGGTGCGTGCGCCGACACACGCGGACTGTATTAGTTGCTTGGATTTCGCACCCAAGGAAGTCGAGTGTGTGCCCATATAACATTGGCGCACAGGTTCAGCTTTGCGATCGTTGACTTAGGTACGAGCAATATAGGCTCAGGGAATAACCTAAGCTTGTATTGGAAAATGTCCAATGTCATAATGGTGGCACGTGTATGAAAATCTAAAAGTCAATAAGGTTTCACCACAAGTGATATAAATGTGGAATATGAGTGCTTTTTTGGCGCCATTGATCTTCGTATATGTTTGAATTGATTAATTGTCTGCCATTAAGGACCAATTTGATCCAAAATGTTTGAACTTGACCCCACTCAAATTAGCAGTGTTAGAACTTGACTAGTACAAAATTATCTCAATTAAATAGAAAATAATCAAAACTCAAAATGGATAGATATCAATCTCAGATTTCTTTAAGAAATTTCATGAAATGCTAATGTCTATTGTTAAAATGTACTATAGGAATATATTATAAAGACATGGACGAATCATTTGAGATTAGGCTAACAAGCTTGTTAAGCAAAGTATTGGTGAGTTTGAATTTCAATTTGACAAGATATTTGAGTAGCTTGAACTGGAGCTTGACTTGAAATCAATCAAGTTGTTAAGACTTGCATGAATCTTGATTAGTCCCACCTCATTTAGGATTTATTTATTTATTTATTAAAGTTAGATTAGACCATGTTACCACTTTTCTTAAAAAAATGATCTCCCTCCTTTCTAACACCAACTTAAGTTCTATTAAGTAATTGAGGGGTAATTCGGTCTTTAAAGTTATCTAATATGCAAATTGAGAATTTTAAACTTAATCTCATGTGTGAGCTTAGCATAGGTCTTCTCTCCTATAATTCGAATACCCTTCTATATCAATATGTCTCAAACTTAAATCTTCGACACTTGCCCTCATCCTTGCTGTTGTTCTCGATTGAATTACAAAGGCTATCATCATGATCGCATTGTTACAATAAAACGTCCACCTTCACCCCAAATTTCTTCTGCTAGAGTAAACCATCAAGGTTGCTTGAAAGCTGCATTAGTCATGAAATTCCTTTCTTGAGATATTCACCAAATATAAATATACACTAGAAGTGGGTCACCAATTAACCATCTATGAAGAGGGAGAAAATGAACTTATTTAACTATCTACATCTGATTTCTCATGTAGATCCACCTCTTGGCAACTCCTCCGAAGATGTTGAACTATTGACTCCATAAGATGAGGTATTGCTAGATTTCGAATTCGAGAAATCAATCAAGCAGGTGGCTACCTAGGGCAGACCCCAACTGAAAGGTGCTAGACTGGCTAAGATGGAATTGTTTGAGCCGATGTTCCTTTTCGAAGGGCGGAATCGAAGTATGGTGTTGAACGAGTGGGTGTAATTGTTGAGTTCTATGGTGGGGAACTCATGAGATCGAGCTTATCGGTAAAACCTTATGTAGTCAACTCATTTGCTTAACACAAGTAGTCAACAAATTGGGAAATGCTTGTATATGATACTATTTGTTGAAAGTGCGCAGTAAAAGTCAGTTTTTTCTCCTAGAGAGATTGTTAAGGAGGAGCCTAAGTTTGAGCCCATCATTATATTTAGTTAGATCCACCTTCACTTAAAAATTTAAGTCTATGTCTTATGGGTGAATGATGATTTCTTAACTACTCCATGCATTTTCTAGCATAGCTTATTGATGCATCTCAACAATGATTAATCTTTTATCGAACTTGCCATGATTATGTGCAGACACTTATGTTACCTATCTTCTTATGCATCATGTCACATCAATCCATGCGGTAACTCCTTCACTTTGCGAGTGTTAAACTATATCTCGAATTTAAGCTCGTTATTGAACTTGGTCCAATAGGAAGATGTAGACTCTGTGTATTGTAGCGATAATTAGGCGTTGAAGGCAAATGCGAGTTAATTCAAGTTGATGGGGAGAAGTGGTCTTGAAATAAGTCATTTGCAGATTTTGTTTTATCTCTTGGGCACAAAGGATTTGTCTTTTTTTCCCCCTGTTGGAAAAGATAAACATTCACTCCTTCACTAGTTTGACCGATCAAGATGTGGTTTGTTTAGATGTTGTACAGTGGACGTCTTCAACAAAAAAAAAGAAAAGAAAGATATTGGTCGCTACAGGACAAAAGAAAGAACTCACTTCGGCCTCACTATGTTAATGACATAATTAGTCCTTAAACTTTGATCTAATGTGCAAAGTCATTTCTAAAATTTTAATTTGTTTAATGTGGTTCTTGACCTTTTAGCCTAATGTGCAATGTGGTCCCCATACTTTCAATTTGTTCAGTATGGTCCTTAGACCTTTAGTATATGTTCAATTTAGTTTTTGAATTATATAAAAATGTTCGATGTAATCCCGAGACAACATTGAACATTTTTCATAAAGTATGGAAACTGTTTTGACATAAGAATGCATTGCACAACAATCCGCAATTCCTTATTTATTTATTTTCTCCTTTTCCTATTCCTATACTAATTTTCATATTCCTATACAAATAAAATTGAAAAGAAAATTGGATTGATTAATTTTATTTGATAAAATTATGAGTTCATAAAGAAATTAAGATTATTGTAAAGATTTCTTTTTCGATTCATCCCTAGAGTTGGATACCTCATTCAAGAATTGTTTTTGATCTAATACATAAGAATTTATAAAAAAGGCAAATCCCTCATGGTATACTAGATCCGGCTTGCTTATTGATAGTGAATAGATCTGCCATTTAGTAGCAGGTTATCAAACCAAATATTTGGGTACCAAATTTGGGTTATTTTATGGAATGGTTTGTGGATTCCAAACAGCTATACTAGCGAAACCCAATAAGATAGCAATTACAACCCAAGAAGTAATAAAGACTTGGCTATGGACTTGAAAATCTCCTATACCAAAGGTTGTTTGGAAGACCTCTATCCTATCCATTAGACAATGGACGTTTTTTTTTTATTCCGATTTTTTCGCATTTTTTACTTTCATATCCCATAGTGTGATGGGTGGTGTGTATAAGGCCCGGGAACGAATTCACTACCATATGATTGACCGTTGATTATTAGGGATTTCGGCTTCATGTAGGCGAGTTGCAACCTACTCCATTTGGCTCAGGGGGACATAACTTAGTTGGTAGAGCTCTGCTCTTGCAATTGGGTCGTTGCGATTATGGGTTGGATGTTGAAAAATAGATTCGATACTATTAAAAAAATAAGAACAAAAAAAAGATGGCTCATGGCCCCCAAGAAGAAGGCCTTCTTTGCCTTCCACCTCAACTTTGCAAGAAAGGCCTAAAGCCAATCCATGGAACAGTAAAGTTTCATATGGTCTTTCTATCCAGGTGGACAAATTGGCGTATTACCAAATCACGCGCCTATTGCCACAGCTGTAGATATAGGTATTTTGAGAATACGCCTTAACGACCAATGGTTAACAATGGCTCTGATGGGTGGTTTTGCTAGAATAGGCAATAATGAGATCACTATTTTAGTAAATGACGCGGAAAAGGGTAGTGATATTGATCCACAAGAAGCTCAGGAAACTCTTGAACTAGCGGAAACTAAAGGTAAGAGACAAACAATTGAGGCAAATCTAGCTCTTAGATGAGCTAGGACACGAGTCAAGGCTATCAATGCAATTTCATAATTAGTTGTTCATATGTATAGAACTAACTTTGGGATTGGGCACAGTATAAAAGATCTTTTAGAAGCGCACATTGGGGGGGGTGAGTATTGTCCAATAAATTGTTCATCAATGACCTAAGAATAAGAGCTTTCTGCTTATGATCGCCATGAATTGATGGTTCTAGAACCGCTTAGCCTACTTACATGCAATAGTACCTAAAATTACTACTAGAAAAAATATATAAAAAATCGTTGGGCTATCTCCACTTGGTTTCACCCAAGCTTCATCCTTGTCATGAATAGATCATCTAGGTTTGGGTTCATAAGCAGTGATAATTGCCCTATTGATAATACCATTCACTATTTCTTGAAGCTCGATCTCTACCCCGAATGAACCATATAGCCTAGAGAAATCATGAACTGGAAAAATATGTGGCCACGAGATAGGGATTAATAGTGACCTACCTAATTTTATTGTAGAAATTTTTGAGATCAATGATTGGACTATGCAAATGTATTCTATTTTTCTTTGACAAATAAGATGGCTTGGCGTTTTCCCAAGATTGGTGAGAATCCCATGCCTTGAAAACCTAAGGGTTCCTCCGCAAGGTTCACCCACGGAAGGTGAGTTGGGACCTAAATTAAACATATATCGAGAGTTCATAAACCACATTAAACAAATTAATAATTTAGGAATTACATTGCATATTGGGATAACGTTCAGGGACTACATTGAAAAAATTGAACATTCAAGAACCATATTATACATCAGAAAAAAGTTCAAGGACTATTTGTGTCATTTTTTTAAAAGGAAAGAGAATAGTGTAGGGGTTTGTCCCGATTCTTTCAAGCTGCGAGCAAAGAAGAATAAAATCGCACAATGAAGCTCTTTTTTTTGGCTGCAAACATCGAGAGATTTGTGCTATGAGCTGTACATCCGATTAAATTATTTATTT